>OZ024860.1:18219464-18356964 GCA_964017155.1 Oasisia sp. SBJ-2009
ACACTCTTCGTTAAAAGACATTATTCGCGCATCCCTAAATGCTTGGTGTGCGAGTGTGTGTGGTGTGTGTGTTTGCGTGCGTGCGAGCGTGCGTGCGTGAGTGTGAGTGAGTACATGCGTGCCTGTAAGCGTGCATGCGTGAGTGAATTATTATGCATTTGAATTTGTCCATTAGAGGTTTTCAGATGCGATGGCCCAGTAGGCTACTTGAGATTGTGAATGTGTGTTGTATTTGTATACATAAGAATGTGTAGTATGAAGGTATGACTATGTGTTTATACATTTCGTTCAAAACTCCCAATGCACGTCCCTGACGAAGTGAATGTGTATGAGTGTGAGTGTGAGTGTGTGTGTGTGTGTGTGTGTGTGTGTGTGTGTGTGTGTGTGTGTGTGTGTGTTTATGTTTGTGTGTTTGTGTGTGTATGTGTGTGTGTGTGTGTGTGTGTGTGTGTGTGTGTGTGTGTGTGTGTGTGTGTGTGTGTGTGTGTGTTTGGACTCTCGACTAAGATAATCCAGGTTCGAATCCTGTGCCGCGGTGTAAAAACCATGGGCAAGTTTGCTCACTCTACATTACACCAGTTCATTCCGCTGTATAAAATGAGCAGCTTGAATAAGTCTGTCAGGGAGGTAAAGTGCATGCACGAACGCAAACTGGCACACACAAAAACCACACAAAGCAACACACGTATGCAGACATGTTCAGTCAACGGTTTATGTTCAAATAATGTATATATCGAATGAAAATAAATGCGTATAATATAGCAATACTGTGGCCATTTTTTAAATGTTGTTATATAACTTTGTCAGCGCACCATCATAATCTACGACAAATGTGCACTGTTTTAACGAGAATACAACGTTTTGCCTTTCTCTGTGCAATGCCTTGCTAATTGCGATGACGTGCACTACTATTTCGCTTTGTTTCAGGGATCATCCCTTGTCGCAATAATCCGTGTCTACTCGGAGCAATCTGCGTCGATTTGGCTTCGGGCAAAGCACGCTGTGAAAGAGAAAGTAGGTACAAAGATGTCGCGCGTTGTGGTCGTGCTTTTGGCAAAGGTTTTGGATGGACCAACGGAAATGACGGACTATTTGACGTTGCAGTGCAGAAACTGCGTTATTGGGGCGTGTCATCGTCCCATCTATCACAACGACACAGCAACAGGTTTTAAAAACGGGGTTAGGGGCTAACAAACCTGATTTTGTAAGTTTAAATTAATTTTGATCATGAACAGTGACCTCGACTATATAAAAACGGTCAGCACCATGACGTTCCACAAACACAAACATACGTATGCGCAAACAAACACACGTGCACATATACATATACACGCCCGCACGTACGGAAACGCGTATACACAACAACATCAGCAGGAACAAATTCGCAGACGTGCTCAATCAACGTATTTTACGTTCAAATAACGTAGTTATCCTAAAACTGAAAGAAAACGTATACAATATAGCAACGGTGTTGCTATTTTGAAACGCCTTTACTCAACTTTGTCTGTGCGACGTAAGAAACACCAGCAAGTACGCATTTAAATACAAGTAGTCGGGGCACACGGGTCCACATTTTGGAGGTAGTCGACACATGGTGCTATTTTTAGTTGTCGTGTATTTTATTAAACATCAAACCCTCCCGAACTATATTCCAGAGGGCAACCTTCTCAAATCAGTATACCTCACTCCGAAAATTGCGCTTATATCCACGCCCTTAATGGCCCAGTTGTATACATTTCTCTTTCCACATTTTCACAGTAACTGTATAACAACAAACTTAACTGTAGTATCAAATAATCAGGAATGATGAGAACTAATATTTATGGCAATATATTGTTGATACGTTTATTTTTCAAGATGCCAAATACAAAACATTGGACAAAATATCGATAAATCAGTTCGGTTTCCCAGTTGACATCACACAAAAGGAGTCATAGTTACCTTAATATGTAACCAATATACTTATGTAATATATCAAAATGATGTACATTCAATTACCTACTGAATACTGCAAAGCAATATTAAAATAGTGCTATGTTATACGTAATCCCGAGCCAAACATGTACCCCACCCTCTAAGTGTTGCGCAATCGTGACGTGACGCAAATCGGAGTACATTTCATTGATTGTATAATTTTCGCGTTCCTTAGGGTAATATACACTATTAAAGACAGAGTACTGATGCATAATCTACTGCTGGTTATTAATGCGATGTTTGTTAAGACAACATAACATTATGATAACATTATTCGAAAATAAAAACATATCAAGTTGCTACTTAATCACATCTTAAACATTGTTCTGAGTAATCTGTGTCATTCTTGTCACAGCCATTGTTTTCAACAAGAGTCCGAACAGGTATTACACGCCTATCGTTCCGTTTGCACTTGCAAGCAGCATAACGCGGCACTTGGAATTTAGCGCACGAACAATTACAAGGGCATTTGCTGGCGACACGTAACTTGTATACCATTGTGTAAGTTATGGTAAAGGCGGCACCGTCAAAGATACTGGTTCCAAATGTGTGGAACCCATCTTCCAACCGATACCTAATAATTTCTCCTCTATCTTCTAGTGAGTCTCTTTCAGCACAGCTGTCAATCTCATGCCTTACAGCCACGACGCATCGATTCATTTGACTCAAACAAAGCTTGCGGTACCTTTGAACATTCATATTCTCCGATGGTTTCCTAAAGATTGACATGTTCCCCAACAGCTTTCTGATGAAGAAGGCGTATCAGCATGACAACTTCATTGATCAGCTGCTACGTCTGCTTTAGAAAACAATTGCTTTATTGAGTGATTGTCAGAAACAAAAGTGCTTATGCAGCACAGTAAGAAGTTATTGAGGATGCAGTTCTTCAAATATGCTGTTTGAAGGTATGGTTTAGAGGTATTGCAGTGTGACGGGTCGATTTCGTACACAAACAACAAATCGGCTCCAATCATTACTAATTTCTTTATTGTGGTCTTATGTGGTTAAAACAAAACCACCAACACTGCTCTGGAGATGCAGTGACGCTCACATTATTTATATGTGGTCTGACTCCTTCCTATAGTGGTTCTTCCCTACACTTGTAGCCTCGTCAACTCAACCCAGACGACCGACAGCGACCAGGCGCTGTCGGTGTCCGCTGTCTGTTGCGTGGCTCAGTCAGCCGCCGGCCGGCTTTTTAAAGTACGGCCAAACGAATGACTCGCTATGACTTGCTACTCCCTCATCCTCCAATTACTGCAACACTCCCTACTTCCTTACCAGGAATACTGTTATAAACAGGATCTGGCTTTCCTAGTAGGAAGGCTACAGTAAACAGGATTTCGTGGGTGGAGTGATTTGTTGACCGCAGTAAACAGGACCTAACAACTGGTCAACCTACCCCTTTTTTAAATCTGAACCACTATTATATGAATATATAATAATAATCCAATATATTACCTTACAATCTTCCCGGCTAAATGTCTGCCGTCTCGGTAGACACTAATTCTACTCATTGAATCTACAAGAACTCTACCATACGTCAACTATTCTTACAATTCTTGACATTCTGGTTTACGAAATGAACGAAAATGTATACATAACTGTCAAGAATCTTCTTTTGGTCTGGGATTCTTCTTTTTCTCGTCTTTGTCCAACCGAGCAAAGCGGAAAATCCAGGTACCACTCGCCTATAATACCCAGCAAGTCCGAAGAAACTCCTCAGCTCTGTCTCGGAGGTTGCAGTTGGTGTCGGCCAACTGTCTATGGCCTCAGTCTTCAGTTCTCTCAACACATGTTTCGAGATCCGCCGCATTGCATCATAGAGACCAGGAACTGATTCATTAGCTGCTTTCTGGGCATTATTCGGAGAATCTTGTCTCGCTCTATGTCGAGCATTCCTACTCCCTCGCATCTATCTTCAAGTGCAACAAGAATCTGGCTAGAAGTAACCGATATGTGGTACGCTGAGCCCATTTGCTGCTGCGAGATGTAGAACTGTGTCTATACTTGTATCTGGATCAGCCAATATCCCATTGGTTCTAAGAATCGACGATCCTGTCACCATTGATACGTACCTCTGATCCAGAGTCCAAAAAACACCTACTTTCTACAACTCCTTGATAGCTGCCTCTTAACAATGACCTATTGCCCCTGTAGTAAATCTTCTCCGAATCAATGCCATTTGGCAAGCCTAAGACATCCCGGTCCCATGCTCTAGGTCTTGTTTTAACAAGTCTAGCGTTCCTCTTGTGCAATGCGAAACTGAGCCATGTTACCATTGCTGACATTGCAGCTATAAAGGAATTTATTTTGGCAGATTACTACAGATTACTAAAACATTAATACAGAACAATCATGACCTTCAGCATAGTTAATAACATTCATCAACTCAACAAAATGGTAGTTAATAACGTTCATCATCAACTCAACAAGATGGTAGTTAATAAAGTTCATCAACTTAACAAGGTCGTCATGCGTTCATTGTTGACACTGTTGTAGATGTAGTTCTGCCGTTGTCTCGATCTCCAGCTATCTTCGTCCGTGCATGTGTTGGGGTTTGTCCAGAGCCACAACCCTGCTCGCAGCGCCAAATTGTGACGGGTCGATTTCGTACACAAACAACAAATCGGCTCCAATTATTACTAAGTTCTTTATTGTGGTCTTATGTGGTTAAAGCAAAACACCCAACACTGCCCTGGAGATGCAGTGACGCACACATTATTTATGAGGTCTGACTCCTTCCTATAGTGGTTCTTCCCTACACTTGTAGCCTCGTCAAATCAACACAGACGACCGACAGCGACCAGGCTCTGTCGGTGCCCGCTTTCTGTTGCGTGGCTCAGTGAGCCGCCGGCCGGCTCTTTAAAGTCCGGCCAAACGAATGACTCGCTATGACTTGCTACACCCTCATCCTCCGATTACTGCAACACTTCCTACTTCCTTACCAGGAATACTGCTATAAACAGGATCTGGCTTTCCTAGTAGGAAGGCTACAGTAAACAGGATTTCGTGGGTGGAGTGATTTGCTGACCGCAGTAAACAGGACCTAACAACTGGTCAACCTACCCCTTTTTTGAAATCTGAACCATTATTATATTAATATATAATAATAATCCAATCTATTACCTTACAGCAGTACCTCAGGTATTGCAATACATCAGGGAGTTTGACGCCCCTGCCATGCAGAGTTGTAAACCACTGCCTTGTGGTATAGGTTCTTGTCAGAACCGAAAGCTAAGGGAGCAAACCCTAACCAGAAAACCATGTCACTGTGGCAGCATCAAGGGCGGTTGGTGTATGGAACTCCCAACATCTCTCGACCAGCCACTGCATAGATAAATAGTTTGCGCCAGTCTTGACATGTTCTTGCCGGTGTGAGACCTCTATTTGCTCCCCGAGAGAGAGTCGCTAGTAACTTGCAAAAGCCAGCGGCACTTCAATACGTTTTGCTAGCAGCTTCCATGAAATGTACAACTGCACGAAACTCCATACCGGATCGGCCGTCGCCTGGGTTACCAAGGACCGCGCTGCTCGACCTCATCTTCCGTCGACAGTGGAAAATTAGCTAGGAAGAAGTAGACAAAGAAGACAACTACTGACAATTGGACAATGGAACGTCAGAACTCTCATCGACCGAGAAGGAGCTAACCGACCAGAAAGACGTACAGCACTAGTGGCAATGGAACTTGCCAAATACAACATCGACATCGCCGCCCTAGGTTCTCAGAGTCTGGTAGTCTCAACGACTTGGAATACTCTTTCTTCTGGAGTGGCAAACCCGATGGAGAAAGAAGGGAGCCCGGAGTGGGCTTCGCTATCAAAAAGGATATCATCACAAAGCTGACAGAAATGCCACGACCAGTAAGCGACAGAATCATGACGATGAGACTACCTCTGAGCAAGGACAACTTTGCTACAATTATCAGACAATGACAAACCCAGATGAAAACAAGGAGGCCTTCTACAACCAGCTGGCAAGTGTGCTCAGTTGTATCCCTCGTACAGATAAGCTACTGCTGATAGGAGACTTCAATGCGAGTATAGGAAGAGACAATGAAAAGTGACCCTTGGTTATGGGCAAACATGGGATTGGGAAATGCAACTCCAATGGCGAGCTTCTTCTGGCTCTGTGCTCTGAGTTTGAACTGACAGTGACGAACACCATGTTCAAGCAGAAGGATGAACGCAAGACCACCTGGATGCATCCTCGTTTGAAACACTGGCATATGATCGACTTCATCATCACGAGGTGTCTGGATAAGATGGACATCCACAGTACCCGAGCTATGGTGGAGCAAAATGCTTGACCGATCACCAGAAGCTGAGGTCCAAAGTGGCTTTCAGAATACTTCAAAAGCACAACAGGCAAGGGACAAATAAGCCGACCAAGCTCAACATTGCAAAACTAAGTACCATCAGCCTTAGGGAGAGTTTTGAGCAGGAGATGGACAGTGCTCTCGCCCAATAGGAGGAGAAGGAAAACTCAACACCAGACGAGGAATGGGCAGCTCTGCAGCAGGTCGTGTACAACACAGCCAAGACATATCGTAACAAGCCAGACAGAAAAAACTAGGACTGAGTCGACCCCAACGACTAGGAGCTACATATTCTTATGAGCAGAAGAGACCAAGCCCACCAGAGAGTGTTGCCAACCAGGGTCACTAGATCCACCACTGCAGCATACAAAGATGCATGCAGACTGCTACAAAAACATACCCGTGCACTGAAGTCGGACTGGTGGGAAAAGAAGGCAGTGGAGCTTCAAAGAGCTGCTGTCAGAAACGACATGAATGACTTATACAGTGGACTGAAGGAAGTGTGGGGACCCAAGAAGAAGGGACCTGTTCAATTGAAATCAACAGATGGAATGGAGCCCTTCTGTGACAGCAAGAGAGTTGTGGCAAGATGGAGTGAACACTTCCAGAAGCTACTCAACGTCCCTGGCGACATAGATCACGCAGCTCTGGACAACATCCGGCAGCGCATTACCAAGACAAGCCTCGATGAGATTCCAACTACGTATGAGATGGCTAGAGCAATCGCCGGCCTGAAAGATGGCAAAGCACCTAGAGGAGATGGAATTCCTGCAGAAGTATGGAAGCATGGAGGAGACAATCTGTTCAGCAGACTGCACCAACTAATCACCAATGCCTGGGAGCTGGGTTCTGTACCACAAGCATGGAGGGATGCCATCATTATAACCATCTACAAGAAAGGTGATCGAACAGACTGTGGGATCTACAGAGGAATCTATCTTCTTTCCATAGCAAGCAAGATCTTCGCCAGGATCCTCCTCAACAGACTATCTACCCACATAACACCAGAGACACAATGTGGCTTCAGAGGTAACCGGAGCACCATAGATATGATATTTTGTCTCCGACAACTACACGAAAAGTGCATTGAGCAGGACCGACCACTGTACATGGTATTTGTCGACTTCAGTAAGGCGTTCGATACAGTTGGGAGGACTGGATTATGGCAGCTACTGAAGAAGTATGGCTGCCCACAGAAGTTCACAACAATGATCGAGGCACTACATACCGGAATGATGGCGAATGTCAGTTTTGGACGGGAAGTCTCGGAATCGTTCAGGGTCACAAATGGGGTCAAGCAAGGTTGTGTACTGGCCCCCACGCTCTTTTCCATCTTCCTATCAGCAATGCTCGACGATGCTTTCCGAGACATCGAGACAAAAGATGGCGTCTACATACAGTCCAGACAGAGCGCTGACCTATTCAACGTCGCAAACTTCAGAGCGAAGACCAAGACTACTCGGATACTAATGAGAGAGCTGCTATTCGCAGATGACAGTGAACTGGTTGCACACTCTGCTGAAGAGATGCAGAAAATAGTGGATGCTTTCTCCAATGCGTCAAAGAAGTTCGGCCTGAAGATTAACATCAAGAAGACCGAGGTGCTTTACCAACCCAACTCTACAAGAACCCGAGAGGAGGATATCATGGTAGATGGAAACAAGCTGAACTCTGTTCTGGAATTCACCTACCTCGGAAGCACTATATCAAGTGATGGATGCATTGACGATGAAATACACAGGAGGATGGCCAAGGCTAGTGCATCTTTCGGCCGACTACGCCAGATACTCTGGAACAACCACCATGTGTCCATGCGGGTTAAAGGCAAGATATACCGTGCAATCGTGCTGTCCACCCTCCTATACGGAGCCGAGGTCTGAACAGTGTACAGACGACAGGTGAAAAAGCTGCATGCCTTCATGGTGCGACATCTGCGTTCGATCATGAAGATAACCTGGATTGACAAAGTGACAAACAAGGAAATACTAGAACGAACAGCGCTGCCATCTATGGAAGATCTCCTGATCAGAAAGAATATGCCGTGGACTGGACTCCTCATGAGGATGTCACCAGACAGGCTACCGAAGCAGGTTCTCTACTCTCAACTGTCATCTGGTCACAGAAAGAGAGGGCGCCCTCGTCTCCGATTCAAGGATACCATCAAGAGAAACATGAAGATGAGAGACATAAAGATCGACTCATGGACATCACTATCACAGCAGAGAGACAAATGGAGAGCAACAGTCAAGTGATGGAAGCAGTTTTTTTCGCTTCACGACCGACAGCATGATTATGACCTTTTGGACTTTAAGCTGTCATTCAAATATTTCTGGAGCTCAGTTTTGCAAATATTTTCCACAGTTTCCAGAGTGTTCATGATAGTTACAGTGGCTCACTGTTTCGTGACAACATTTAGCATGTTACTGGAGTCTACCGTGACGGGATTGCTCATGTGCTGTTTGTATGCATGCTTGATTTATCATTTCCTGGTTTCCATCTCCGTTGGATTGTTAGACTGCGGATGGTTCATCACTTCTTTGAAATGGAATGATACCTCAGATGACACAGGCTTTGTGAAATGCTACTTGGTTCGTGCTTTAGCATCCAGGGGTATTTATGTAAGCCCACTCGCACTTTCCTTCACATCTATGTTTTATGTCTGACCATAAGCCATATCAAAAGTGATACCTTTGAATGACTCAGCTTTTTCGCACATCATATTGATCTTTCGTGAAGTACTGATATACATATGGTGCGTGGTTCTTCAGGTTGTTCATTTCCCTTAGGCACATTGGCAGCGAATAAATGTAGTTGTGGTGACCAGCAGCAAAAACAAATGGGAGCATGTTGTTAGACTAAACCAATGTTTCCCAGTCGCCTGCACGGGGAGATGCCATGAACCTGATCAGAATGTCAATCGTCTTGCCGTAGGTATTTCAGAAGACCTAGTTAGATGAGGTCTTGCTTTCTTCATCGTAGGTAACCATCTGATCATGTTGTTTGAATAAGGAGTCAAAAGGAAGCGAGTTTCATAAGTGTTTGATCCATCGTTTTGCAATATGCACAGTATGTCGCAAATGTTTTGCAAGTCATTAGCCAGTCCACTGAATTGTGCATCGTAATTTCTTTCCAGATGCCATTGTGAAAGTGCATCCGTGCCTCCCGTAGTCATTTGTGTTCGCGCATACTTTGGTAGTAGTCCCCTGCTGAAGCTAAACCTTTGTTAGCCGTTCCTTGCTTACACAAACCAGTTTCTATAAGGATAAGGCTCCACATACATTTTCCAACTCATAGCGTTTCCATTGAGATGAAATTACACAAACGTGACAATAATATGCCAATGCCATCATAAGGGGAAACTTGATCCCGTAGCCCATGTGAAATATCATGCAAAGCCTGATCAGCCGTAACTACTGTGTGTTTCACCCCAAACTTATTGGCCAGCTTTTCTGCATATTCTAAGCGGATCTATTTGAACAGAATGGATCATTAGGCCATATATAAAGCATGTGGGTGGCACTGTTGACGCCAGTGTTGTGTAGGAAGCATTCCAACATTGATAGTGGTTGCTTCCGAGCTCTACTTTCTTTATGGATGACGAAGGGCAAAATTGCCATGCCACAATCATCAGCTGAAACTATTGATCACATATAGGTTGCAAATATACAGTCCTCATCTTTACAAGTAATCTGGCTTTAAGCTTTTCGCACAAAGAAATGTAGTGTGGTTCAATTGGAGAAGGTATGGCGCTCGACAACAACAGTTTCAGTACGTTATGGTGATAACAGTGCGACATTCTTTTTCCTTGCCGTCACCACATTGTTATCTTCAACAATCAAAATAGTTTATGCAGACGAGAAGCTACCATTTTGTTTAGACATTGTCAAATATAGTGATGTCACATACCATAATTATAATTGGTAATCATAAGTGTCCGTTGTGTTTATTTTGTTTGTTTCGTATTTGTTGTCCGTAAAACACCGTAGACACCAAATTAAGTTAAAATGACTGATACGCTGCAAAACATATCATTCAAGCATGATAACATACCTCATGTATTTGAAAACAATAATACGTTATATTTAATTTACTTATTAGACGTACTCTATTTATATATTCAAGTTATTTCAGAGATGATGTTAAAATCTAACGTCAAACCAAAATGAGGTAGAGAAGTATACACTGTATGTTGATTCAAGAACAAGTGATGTTCAAATATATGTTACAGTTATATGGTATAAATCAACCGAGAAATGAATGGGGATACCTTTGATATGTTCACTCATTATATAGCTTGAATATGTCGTAAGGTGACTACGGTACATTTATATGAAATCGACGACAAAACGGAAATGTTTTTCTACTTATTCTTCAATTGTTTGTTTCTCGTTGCCTTAAAAAAATACACATTTCTATAATATATTTGTGGTCTTTATTACTCTCACCATTCCGGATGTATATTGGTACAGAAACTACGTAATTTCATTAAATAAATTTTGAATATTTCATAAATCAGCCATTGTGACTTAGAGGTCATTCAAACACCTTCAGGCCTGAATTGAAGTTTAATTTTCAAGTGCCGTGTTGTGTTGCTTGGCCATACGATGGGGAAAATATTAAATATGGGCGAGAAATGCATGTTGGAATTCTTGTTGAAAATAATGACTATGACAAGAGTGACACAGATGACTCAGAACAATGTATAATATGTGATTGAGTAACACCTTGATGTATTTGTATTTCGAATAATGCGTGTCATCATAATTTTATATTGCTTTAACAAACATTGCATTACTAACCAGCAGTAGTGTAGGCATCAGGACTCTCTTTACTAGTGTATTATCACACTAAGAACCGCGAAAATGATACAATCAATGAAATCCACACCGATCTGCGTCACGTCACGATTGCGCAACAATTAGGGGGTGGGGTATATATTCGGCTCGTGATTGCGTATAATGTAGCACTATTTTACTATTGCTTTGCAATATCCAGTAGGTAAATGTTTGTACATCATCATGATGTATTCCATAAATATCTTGATTACATATTAAGGTAACTATAACTCCTGTTATGTGATGTCAACTGGGAAACCGAACTGATTTTTCGATATATTGTCCAATGTTTTTACCTGGCTTCCTAATAAATAAACGTATCAAGACGATATTACCATAACTATTAGTTCTCGTCATTCTTGATTATTTGATACTACACTTAAGTTTGTTGTCATACATTTACTGTGAAAATGTGGAAAAAGAAATATATGCAGCGCGGCCATTAAAAGACCACATAAGCCTGAATGTAAATGCAATTTTCGGAGTGAGGTACACTGATTTGAGAGGGTTGCCCTCCTGAATATTATTAAGGAAGGTGTGAAGTTTCGAAAACGACAGGGCAACCAAAAATAGCACGAGATGTCCACTTCGACCCCCGTGCGCCCCGACTAAAGTCAGAATACTTTTTGTTTTGCCTGGCGATATGCTTAGCTAATCGCGAAGACGTGGGCAAAAATACGTCTTGTTTCAGGGAACTTTCCATGTCTCGGTAATCCTTGTCCAGTCGGGACTACATGCGTCGATCTGGCCGGGGACAAATCACGCTGTGACCCACCAAGTAGGTACAAAGATGATTTAGGTATGTTCGTATGTACATATGTGAATTGGTCGTATCGCTATAGAGAGATATCGTACCAATATTTGCGAAGGCTTGGAAATTATATGTCAGAGTTTGTGTCAATGGTTACAATCAGGAAATATCGCTTTTAGTGTCTTACTAGACGACGCCACCCATATAATATGTCCACGGCGTGCTCATACTACTATGGCATACTAGGAGCGAATTGGAAACTGCTGGCGAAAGACTGGTATATTTTGCTGGCAATAGCATTCCATCAACAATGCAATGAAGGCGGCTACTATTGTGTGTAGGCCGCCCGAAGTCTTGCTTTCGCGCACTAAGCCTATGCAGTGGTCGCCCGATGCGTTGCTATGGGTTAACCGAAACATTAGTACGCACCGTCCGACGCGTTGTATTGGCCGCGTGAAGATACTATACACAATGACAGACATGTCAGTAAAACTACAAAGCTCAATGGAACTATTTCAATAAAGGCATTAAGAGATTATATAAGTGAGTTATAATGTACATATAAGACTTGGTCGTATGGCTATATATAGGCATCGTACCACTGTTTCTGTAGGCATGGAAATTAGGTATCAGAGTATATGTCAACGGTTACCATCCGGAAATAATACCTTTACTTACTTACTCGACGCCGCCGTACCTCGCAGTCTGTCATTGGCGTGGGTATCGCTCTACACTTATGGCAGACTAGGAGCGAATTGGAAACTGCTGGGGAAACAAAGAGATTGATACTATTGGCTGGAAACAGCACTGTAATAACAATGCAATAAAAATGGCTTCTCTTTTGTGTAGGCCGCCCGAAGTCTTGTTTTCGTCGCCACAAGCCTTTGTAGGGGGTCGACCGATGCGTTGCTATGGGTAATCGGAAACACTAGTATGCACCATTCAAAGTTTTTTATTTCAAGAAGCTTTTGAACACAATGATAGACATGTCAGTAAACCTATCAAGCGCGACGGAACTATTTCACAAAAGGCGTTAATAGCTCACCAATTTGATGGTGTACCTTTAAATCCATTTTAATCATTAACAGTTATCTTTAGTACGTAACTGTTAAAGTCATGTTAACATCACTCCAGCAGGACATTGTCACAGTTGTGTCACGGAAATAGTGTCCTCTGAAATAAGACAAATGATTTTGTTGTTGTTTTACAATAACTAGAATTATTTTTGAAAGAAAACGGGTCAGTAGGAGAATGTATCTTGCATGTCGTGGATATAGTGTCCACTGTATTACGAAAATGTAGGGTTCTTTTGAAACAATACATAGTTTTATGTGTGCACGAAAATGCACGTATGTTTGCTCAAACGCACATACACACAACATTAAGAAAGGAGACATATCAAGACATGTTAAGTCAACATCGTTTATGTTCAAATAATATACATATCCACAAATGGAATGAAAATGCACAAAATGTAGCAACAGTGCCGCTATTTTGAAACATTGCTACATAACTTTTGCAGCGGTATGTTAGAATCTACAGCTACTTAATGTGTATTTCAAAAACACAGTTATGATTTACTCTGCATACTGCCTTGCTAATATCTTCAACGGGCACTACACATGCGTCTTGTTTCAGGGAACATGCCATGTAGCGGTAAGCCTTGTCAAGACGGAACTACATGCGTCGATATGGCCGTGGACAAATCACTCTGTTTCCCACCAAGTAGGTACAAAGATGACGTAGGTGTGTACGTTTTTGCATATGTGACTTGGTCTTGTCGCTATATATATGTCATACAAATGTTTGTGTAGGTATGTCAATTATCTATTAGTGTGAGGGTCAATGGTTACCATGGGGAAATAAAACCTTTACTTACTTACTCGACGCCGCCGTCCCTCGCAGTCTGTCATTGGCGTGGGAATAGGCCTACACTTATGGCAGACTAAGAGCGAATTGGAAACTTATGGCGAAAGAATGAGATTGGTGACATTTGCTGGAAACAACTCTGCAATAACAATGCAATAAAGACGGCTACTGTTTTGTGTAGGCCGCCGGTAGTCTTGTTTTCGTCGCCCTATGACGTTTAGGGGTCGACCGATGCGTTGCTACGGGTTAACCGAAACATTAGTATGCATCGTCCAACACTCTGTAGTTTTCGAAGTTTGTGTACACAATGCTAGACATGTCAGTAAACCTATTAAGCGCGACACAACTATTTCACTAACGGCATTAATAGCTCAGCAGTCTGATGGTGGACCTTTACATCCATTTTGATCATTAACAGTGATCTTGAGTATATAAAAACATTTAACGTCATGTTAAAAACACTCCAGCAGGACGTTGTCACAGTTGTGTCATGGAAATAGTGTCAACTGAAATATGACAAATGATGTATGTGTTTTACAATAACTATAATTATTTTTGGAAAAAACGCGTTAGTAAGACAATGTTACTTGTGGGTCGTCAAGATTGTGTTCAATGTATTACGTCAATTTAGGGTTGTATTGAAGCAGAACATTGTTTTATTTGTGTACGAAAATGCACGTAAGTTTGCTCAAACGCACATACTCACACAATTAAAAAATGTGACATATGAAAACATGTTCAGTCAACATCGTATATGTTCAAATAATGTATGTATCCATAAAGAAATGAAAATGCATAACATATAGCAACGGACCGTTACTATTTTGAAACATAGCTAAAAAACGTTTGCAGCGGTATGTTAGAATATACAGCTAATTAATGTGTATTTCAAATACACAGTTATGATTTACTCTGCCCACTTGCATGATAATATCTGCAACGTGCACTACATATGCGTCTTGTTTCAGGGAACTTGCCATGTAGCGGTAAGCCTTGTCAAGACGGAACTACATGCGTCGATCTGGCCGGGGACAAATCACTCTGTTTCCCACCAAGTAGGTACAAAGATGTCGTAGGTGTGTACGTTTTGGCATATGTGACTTGGTCTTGTCGCTATATATATATGTTGTACAAATGTTTGTGTAGGTATGTCAATTATGTATTAGTGTGTGGGTCAATGGTTACCATGGGGTAATAAAACCTTTACTTACTTACTCGACGCCGCCGTCCCTCGCAGTCTGTCATTGGCTTGGGAATAGGACTTCACTTATGGCAGACTAAGAGCGAATTGGAAACTTATGGCGAAAGAATGAGATTGGTGACATTTGCTGGAAACAACTCTGCAATAACAATGCAATAAAGACGACTACTGTTTTGTGTAGGCCGGCGGTAGTCTTGATTTCGTCGCCCTATGCCCTTTAGGGGTCGACCGATGCGTTGCGACGGGTTAACCGAAACATTTGTATGCATCGTCCAACACTCTATAGTTTTCGAAGTTTGTGTACACAATGCTAGACATGTCAGTAAACCTATTAAGCGCGACACAACTATTTTCGCTAACGGCATTAATAGCTCAGCAGTCTGATGGTGGACCTTTACATCCATTTTGATCATTAACAGTGATCTTGAGTATATAGAAACATTTAACGTCATGTTAAAATCACTCCAGCAGGACGTTGTCACAGTTTTGTCATGGAAATTGTGTCAACTGAAATATGACAAATGATGTATGTGTTTTACAATAACTAGAATTATGTTTGAAAAAAACGCGTCAGTAAGACAATGTTACTTGTGGGTCGTCAAGATTGTGTTCACTGTATTACATCAATTTAGGGTTGTATTGAAGCAGAACATTGTTTTATTTGTGTACGAAAATGCACGTAAGTTTGCTCAAACGCACATACTCACACAATTCAAAAATGGGACATATGAAAACATGTTCAGTCAACATCGTATATGTTCAAATAATGTATGTATCCATAAAGAAATCAAAATGCATAAAATATAGCAACGGACCGTTGCTATTTTGAAACATAGCTATAAAACGTTTGCAGCGGTATGTTAGAATATACAGCTAATTAATGTGTATTTCAAATACACAGTTATGATTTACTCTGCGCACTTGCATGATAATATCTTCAACGTGCACTACACATGCGTCTTGTTTCAGGGAACTTGCCATGTAGCGGTAAGCCTTGTCAAGACGGAACTACTTGCGTCGATCTGGCCGGGGACAAATCACTCTGTTTCCCACCAAGTAGGTATAGAGATGACGTAGGTGTGTACGTTTTTGCATATGTGACTTGGTCTTGTCGCTATATATATGTCGTACAAATGTTTGTGTAGGTATGTCAATTATCTATTAGTGTGTGGGTCAATGGTTACCATGGGGAAAAAAAACCTTTACTTACTTACTCGACGCCGCCGTCCCTCGCAGTCTGTCATTGGCGTGGGAATAGGCCTACACTTATGGCAGACTATAAGCGAATTGGAAACTGATGGCGAAAGAATGAGATTGGTGACATTTGCTGGAAACAACTCTGCAATAACAATGCAATAAAGACGGCTACTGTTTTGTGTAGGCCGCCGGTAGTCTTGTTTTCGTCGCCCTATGACGTTTAGGGGTCGACCGATGCGTTGCTACGGGTTAACCGAAACAGTAGTATGCATCGTCCAACACTCTGTAGTTTTCGAAGTTTGTGTACACAATGCTAGACATGTCAGTAAACCTATTAAGCGCGACACAACTATTTCACTAATGGCATTAATAGCTCAGCAGTCTGATGGTGGACCTTTACATCCATTTTGATCATTAACAGTGATCTTGAGTATATAAAAACATTTAACGTCATGTTAAAATCACTCCAGCAGGACGTTGTCACAGTTGTGTCATGGAAATAGTGTCAACTGAAACATGACAAATGATGTATGTGTTTTACAATAACTAGAATTATTTTTGAAAAAACGCGTCAGTAAGACAATGTTACTTGTGGGTCGTCAAGATTGTGTTCAATGTATTACGTCAATTTAGGGTTGTATTGAAGCAGAACATTGTTTTATTTGTGTACGAAAATGCACGTAAGTTTGCTCAAACGCACATACTCACACAATTCAAAAATGTGACATATGAAAACATGTTCAGTCAACATCGTATATGTTCAAATAATGTATGTATCCATAAAGAAATGAAAATGCATAACATATAGCAACGGACCGTTGCTATTTTGAAACATAGCTAAAAAACGTTTGCAGCGGTATGTTAGAATATACAGCTAATTAATGTGTATTTCAAATACACAGTTATGATTTACTCTGCCCACTTGCATGATAATATCTGCAACGTGCACTACACATGCGTCTTGTTTCAGGGAACTTGCCATGTAGCGGTAAGCCTTGTCAAGACGGAACTACATGCGTCGATCTGGCCGGGGACAAATCACTCTGTTTGCCACCAAGTAGGTACAAAGATGACGTAGGTGTGTACGTTTTGGCATATGTGACTTGGTCTTGTCGCTATATATATGTCGTACAAATGTTTGTGTAGGTATGTCAATTATGTATTAGTGTGTGGGTCAATGGTTACCATGGGGTAATAAAACCTTTACTTACGTACTCGACGCCGCCGTCCCTCGCAATCTGTCATTGGCGTGGGAATAGGACTCCACTTATGGCAGACTAAGAGCGAATTGGAAACTGATGGCGAAAGAATGAGATTGGTGACATTTGCTGGAAACAACTCTGCAATAACAATGCAATAAACACGGCTACTGTTTTGTGTAGGCCGCCGGTAGTCTTCTTTTCGTCGCCCTATGCCCTTTAGGGGTCGACCGATGCGTTGCGACGGGTTAACCGAAACATTTGTATGCATCGTCCAACACTCTATAGTTTTCGAAGTTTGTGTACACACTGCTAGACATGTCAGTAAACCTATTAAGCGCGACACAACTATTTCACTAATGGCATTAATAGCTCAGCAGTCTGATGGTGGACCTTTACATCCATTTTGATCATTAACAGTGATCTTGAGTATATAAAAACATTTAACGTCATGTTAAAATCACTCCAGCAGGACGTTGTCACAGTTTTGTCATGGAAATTGTGTCAACTGAAATATGACAAATGATGTATGTGTTTTACAATAACTAGATTTATTTTTGAAAAAAACGCGTCAGTAAGACAATGTTACTTGTGGGTCGTCAAGATTGTGTTCACTGTATTACGTCAATTTAGGGTTGTATTGAAGCAGAACATTGTTTTATTTGTGTACGAAAATGCACGTAAGTTTGCTCAAACGCACATACTCACACAATTCAAAAATGGGACATATGAAAACATGTTCAGTCAACATCGTATATGTTCAAATAATGTATGTGTCCATAAAGAAATCAAAATGCACAAAATGTAGCAACAGTGTCGCTATTTTGAAACATTGCTACATAACGTTTGCAGCGGTATGTTAGAATCTACAGCTAATTAAAGTGTATTTCAAAAACACAGTTATGATTTACTCTGCATACTGCCTTGCTAATATCTTCAACGGGCACTACACATGCGTCTTGTTTCAGGGAACATGCCATGTAGCGGTAAGCCTTGTCAAGACGGAACTACATGCGTCGATCTGGCCGTGGACAAATCACTCTGTTTCCCACCAAGTAGGTACAAAGATGACGTAGGTGTGTACGTTTTTGCATATGTGACTTGGTCTTGTCGCTATATATATGTCGTACAAATGTTTGTGTAGGTATGTCAATTATCTATTAGTGTGTGGGTCAATGGTTACCATGGGGAAATAAAACCTGTACTTACTTACTCGACGCCGCCGTCCCTCGCAGTCTCTCATTGGCGTGGGAATAGGACTCCACTTATGGCAGACTAAGAGCGAATTGGAAACATATGGCGAAAGAATGAGATTGGTGACATTTGCTGGAAACTACTCTGCAATAACAATGCAATAAAGAGGGCTACTGTTTTGTGTAGGCCGCCGGTAGTCTTGTTTTCGTCGCTCTATGACGTTTAGGGGTCGACCGATGCGTTGCTACGGGTTAACCGAAACATTAGTATGCATCGTCCAACACTCTGTAGTTTTCGAAGTTTGTGTACACAATGCTAGACTTGTCAGTAAACCTATTAAGCGCGACACAACTATTTCACTAACGGCATTAATAGCTCAGCAGTCTGATGGTGGACCTTTACATCCATTTTGATCATTAACAGTGATCTTGAGTATATAAAAACATTTAGTCGGTCGGCCAAATGACATTTGAGGGGTTAACATTTTCATGAAATAATTACATTTTGGGACCTATACCATGTGATAGTATATGGTCCCAGATGTTCACCCAGGGGTTCTAGAAGTTTGGCACCCTTGTACAACATTTTGAAAATCGGGGTTAAAGTTACCCCCACCCTAAATTTTTCAATTCAATCGAGATACAGAAAATACATAGAAATGGGCATAACTTGTCAACCCATAGGGATAGAATCATGATTTTGGTGTCGATTTATAGATAATTAATCCCCCTGAATTGAATAAACAGCAATGCGATTTACTCGGAGAAGTCCTTCGCGACGAAAATCCAATATGGCCGCCAAATTTAAATTTTTTTACCAAAATATACACAATATTTTCATGATATGAAAAGTAAGGACCATATAACTCTGTCTTAATGAAACCATGTCCTCTCGATAACCATTCTACAACAGAATCAGCTTACTGCATCTTGATAACCGGAGATAAACATCCCAATTGAGGTCATTTTCAAAATGGTCCCCTCGATATCGCGACATTTTCGGAAATACAAAATTACAATATCTTGCTCACTAATCATCATATAGACAAGATCTTGGTGTCAAAACATATGTTTTTAGTGTCCAGGAATCCAATGAACATGTTTTTAAAGGCCTACATCCAGCTCATCATCATGAAATCCAAGATGACCAATACATGAAAATGGCTACTTTACCAATAAAGCTCAATCAACTTTTTTATTCCACACCAAAAATCATATCTATGTACGTTTCCATACAAAATAAATATAATACTCTGGACTAAGTATTAATTCTGCAAAAAAGATAATAACAATTGAATACCTTTAATACAGCCAGACATATAGGCACAACGGACAGACGCCTGACGACCATGGCTTATCTGGGGGTCAGGTAAGATAAAATTACATCTAAACCAAAAGATATTTAGTACAGTATGCCACACATTATTAGTTTACATGCTGTATGATGCTGACATATGGATTTGACATATAGCTGCACCGATCGTAGTATCATGGGTTCTGTTCTGCCGATTCGACGACGAACGATTTGGGATTGTGGCATTTCAGCTCCTCACTTTCGCAGATGCACAGTTCGATACAAGGCAGTCCTGCGATGTAGCACGGGCACTTCTCCTTGCAGCGAGCTTTACCCTTGCAGTCACATGCGAGTCCGTCAATCATCTCTGCAGCAGTTGTGCAGTTGTACATGACAGGCTCAATTCCTGCATGTGTGGTCTCCCACCCATACTCGAAGGGTGATCCAGTGACAACTTCTGGAGTACGAGCGTTCACCCAAAGCCGCACTTGCCACATCGCCCTCAATACATGCTGCAAGAACACCGGCTCACAGGGCGGTAGGCGTGACATCGCTATGTCTCTGGTATTTGCCATCTTTGTTCGTAGACGGTTGAGATCTCCGTGGAGTTGCTTATGTTTTTCTGCACTGTCGTACCACATTGAAACAATCACCCGGGCCGCATCTACTGCTGCAGTGGTATCATCTTCAGCTAGTGCCGATAGAGCCGTGAACTTCGCAGCACCGTGGTTCGAAATAATCTTCATAGCAGTCTTCTTCCCCACATAGAAGAGGCCCGATGTGCTGTCACAACCCGACAGTGCGTGTATGTGGGGTAGGATGTTCATCATGCTGAGACCTCTGTGCTTGGCGATCTCGTGAACTGGTACGAATCGGTGTGTGTGTTCATATTTGGTCGTGGTGCCAGTCTCCCAGAAGACATCCGCGTTCCTGAAGTAAGGGGTGTGATGACAGGCTAACACAAGTACATCCGTGTCTGTACTATACATGATAATGTTTCCCTTACTACCATTTTGTGCGAACTCCTTGTCCATGTGGTTTGCCATGCACATCATGCGACAGTCAGATTCCAGCTGAGTAGTCTGCATATCTGGAATCTCAGCAGTAGTTGTATGCATCACCAATTTCGTGACGGCGCCATTTTCGTATCCACCCGTCAAGATGAGACGCTGTTGATCCTGCAAGGCTGGTGGTGCATTCTTCTCGAAGTAAGTTGACATGAAGAGACTGAATGTGGTCTTGTTTTCATCAACTTCAAGGAATGTCGTCCACTTTGGTAGTGGTGCGCTTGCCATAACCTCATACTTTTTTGGTGTGCTTGTAGCGCGCCGTCTCCTCTCGTACGCCTTAACATCAGCAGCGTCACCGTATCGATCAAACACACAGATCACTTTGTGTGCATGTGTGAATTGACGAATTATGTGCGCTAAAAGGGCTTCCACCAACTCACCGAACGACTTACTGTAATACTGTGCGGGTGTCTTGTGGAGCAGCACCATTACATCGACAATATAAACGGAGTCACTTGGGATACACGGTGGCCACGTTGGTGTTGAAGAGAAACCTTCCTCTAGCACATGAGCCAAGTCAGCCTTTGTTGGTTTTCTCATTGATCCATCTTCATGGAACATTGACAATGGAGCTCCACCAGTGGGCACACTTAGGACTGATAGGAGATCAAGATCATCACGGAAGCTAGTGAGGGCAATAGATCTACGAAATATGAGCTCTGGGTTGATCTTCTTTTCTTTGACCCCCTGTTTTGTCTTCACTTTCACGGATTTGCTGAGGTCCTTGAAAGTCTTCAGTTTGCTTTGTTTTATCGCGTCATGGAACTTGCCCTGTTTACCTTCTGACAGTACTTTCTCGACGAACCGCTCAACTTTGACCTTCCCTTCTTTCACACAATTCAAGAGGGACTGTTGCACAGCTGGGGTAGCATGCATCCCTGTAGAAATGTTGATCAGCACATTAGGAGTATCTTCACTGAACTCGAATGGGTTTCTCATATGGTTTGTTATGTGGTCGACCATGTTACGTACATTCCCGTCATCTCGTTCCTTGGCTGCCTTGCTTTGGTCCTTGTGGGAATGAACGCCCTCATCGGAATCCTTAGGTCTGGCTCTACACTTGATGCGTGCAGCCCAGTCTGCAGTGACGTGGCGGGTGAGGCTGTAGCGAACCAAGGCAGATTGCTTAGTGGCAATACTCTTCAAACCAGACGACCCTTTCAGCTCTTTGATTTTGTGTTCGGTGCCCATATCCGATGCTGTGCCAATGAATGAGCCACATGTTTCACGAACGCTGAACTCTCCTCTCATGAATGCGGTTAGGACGTCATGTGGCAGGGCAATCATATCCATCAGATAGACAGGGGTCCACCGCATATAGTTTACTTTGTCGGCGATAGCGTAGTATGGTAGAGCAGACATAATACTATGCAGGTGGAGAGGCCAGTTTCCTTCTCTTTCTCCTCGAAGGTTGAGAAGAAGTACCTGAAATCCTTCTAGGAAGGAGTCCCATAGTTGGAAGGTAGGTGATTTCTCTGACATCTCTGCTCTGAAGTCAGCCATTTGTGACTGCACGTGATCTTCTACCAAGTTATGAAGGTTTGTGATTGCGGACTGGGCTTTCGAACCGACAAGCAGGAGCTCCTTCGTTGTATGAAGCTGCTCCCATAGCTCATCTGGGAGTCTCCGTTTGTTCTGCCGAAGCCACTTTAGGAATTCTGAGAATCGGACTTGTGACAGCGCTTCATAAGCATATATGAATGCCGTCACTGCTCTGTTGTACTCCTTGCCCTGAAGGAATAGTTCTACCGTACCTGACACCATACCGACACCATAATCAACTAGAAGATCACGAAGACCAGCATCACCCCAGATTTTCCCCATGCTAGAAAGGAAAGACATCATCGCATGGAACGATCCCATTCGCAGGATGTGTGATGCAAATTCATCACTCAGATGCCACTTGACTTCTTGTGCCAAAGCGTACAATTGTAGATCCATCGTCTGGACGGATGATTCCTGTCCAAGGCTCTTCGTCAGTCGCTTGCACTGTGCCATGGACGTGTAAAGCGTACGCTTGTCACTTGGAGGGGCATCAATGATTGGCAGATGAGCTCTGTGTGTCTTTGTCTTCAAGTGACGAGGTTGGGGTACTGAGATTTGATGATTGTATCCTTTCCATAAAGGAACAACTATCTTTTCAGGGGGCTCGCTCGGTTCGATGTCTGGAAGTACTCCACGTGGTACCATCCTCAGCAATAACCATGTTGTATCTTTGGTACCATTGGTTGCTTGGTTGCAAAGCTTCAGGTCATTCATTTTCCTGACAGCGTCATGGGTTCTGGGAGGTACAGGACGTGTCGGAGGCAGTTGGTAGGGTTCACGTTCAACAAGCTTGAGAACTTCATCTGATAGCTTGAGAGACTTGTCCTTCATACGAGGGATGGCTATCTTCTCAGATATGCTTGACACACATTGATCTTGAAACATGAACCTTGCCAGTGCATGAAATGTACCCTTCCCATCTTTAGTTTCAACATTGATATCTACGTTGTCTGTACCCTCGTGCACCAGCCCATTACCCATTTCTCTATTGTCTGGTTTCTTCAAATCAGTGGGCACATATGTTGGTATGTTGTCAACTGCAATAGTTTGAGAAGATGTAAGTGTGTGTTGAGCAGCGCTTGTCTTGTACCTACGTAGTTCGTCATATGAGACACAATACCCTAGACCACTTACAACATCGATCAGTTCGGATGAACCAAAGACATGGTCCAGATAGACAGCAGTGCCTAAGGGTTGAGGGGTGACAGTATTCCCTGACATACACATAATTGTTTCAGAAAGTGTCACAGCTTTCAACTTGGTCTCGGAGGATGCTTCGCTGAAAGGAAGCACATTTTCAAAACCATTTATGTCAACCATCCACAATGCTGCTTGAAGTAGAGACAGAGGTACGTATTTCTGGCACTCCTCAATTTCCAGATCAGATGGTTCTGGATAATGAGTAATTTTCTGTGTCATTGCAGCAATATCTGCCCTCAGTAAAGACACAACTCCATAAATAGCTTGATCTTTTGACTGAATTTGAGATGTATAATTTTGCTCCTGAATGTTTGATGGCCAGTCGGTATATTCTTCACTTGAGATGCACATCTCCGAACCCTCATCAGCAGATACGTTAAGTTTCAAGAGTGCGGCTGCACTTGTGCTACATTGAACCTCTTCAGGTGCAAATTTGCGCGACTGTGCAGGCTTATTGGTTTCAATTTTGTCGTTCAGTCCGAGATATTTTGAGAGACACAATTTGTTACCACGGTGATATCTACAGTCGGCAGCAACCATGTCCTTGCACTCTATTCCATTCAGCCTGAGAATCGTGTCGGTATCACCTTTTAGAATAGCTTCTGCATGTACATGTGCAAAGATGTTATCTTTATCTGTGATCAGTGCCCAGCCTCGCTTTCGGTCTCTTTTACATCTCCTATCACAAGACTTGGCACACACAAAACATAGTTCTTTGAAATTGAACGAGGAGCGCATTGGTCGTACATTCTGTTCAGAAAGATAAGCATGTGGACGCTTCAGTAGATAACTTGATCTACAGTTATGGTGATATTTCACTGATATTTGTCCAGCTACAATGTCATCCTCTTGAGCATTCACTTTGGCTAATAGCTTTTCATTGTCATTTGCTGCTCGAATGCTGTCGAAAAGTACTTGGATTTGTCCAGGATCGGGATGTCCCACATCTTGCTTTTGTTCAAAATGTTTATCACACAGCCAACATTTGCCAAGATGGACATCTGAATTCCGAGATTTCTTGGGATGTGGACCAAATTCAAAGGCACAATCCATTATTCTGAAAACCCAAAAATAGAAAACATTAACAATTGAAAAATGTTCTGTGGTACATGTAAACAAATTGGTGCTTCAGATGTCGGCCATCTTGGGGTCTTTGAAGTTTCTCAGTAGTGGAGACGTCCATCTTCAATGCATGCAGAAACAAATATTTAATTAGCATGATCATTGAAGAGCCCTGTGCTAAAGATATTCATTTTTTGCTGTAATAACACTACAACATCACAATTAGTGCATATGAAAACATGCATAGGGAATTTTGGGAAATAAAAAAGTTGATTCCGCTTTATAGGTAAAACAGCCATTTTCATTTATTGGTCATCTTGGATTTCATGATGATGAGCTGGATGTAGGCCTTTAAAAACATGTTCCTTGGATTCCTGGACACTAAAAACATATGTTTTGACACCAAGAATTTGTCTATATGATGATTAGTGAGCAAGATATTGTAATTTTGTATTTCCGAAAATGTCGCGATATCGAGGGGACCATTTTGAAAATGACCTCAATTGGGATGTTTATCTCCGGATATCAAGATGCAGTAAGCTGATTCTGTTGTAGAATGGTTACCGAGAGGACATGGTTTCATTAAGACAGAGTTATATGGTCCTTACTTTTCATATCATGAAAATATTGTGTATATTTTGGTAAAAAAATATAAATTTGGCGGCAATATTGGATTTTCGTCGCGAAGGACTTCTCCGAGTAACTCGCATTGCTGTTTATTCAATTCAGGGGGATTAATTATCTATAAATCGACACACCAAAATCATGATTCTATCCCTATGGGTTGACAAGTTATGCCCATTTCTATGTATTTTCTGTATCTCGATTGAAGTGAAAAATGTAGGGTGGGGGTAACTTTAACCCCGATTTTCAAAATGTTGCACAAGGGAGCCAAACTTCTAGAACCCCTGGGTGAACCCCTGGGACCATATACTATCACATGGTATAGGTCCCAAAATGTATTTATTTCATCACTTTTTTTTCATTAAATAAAGCCCTTTTCGGAAATGACCAACCGACTAATTTAACGTCATGTTAAAATCACTCCAGCAGGACGTTGTCACAGTTGTGTCATGGTAATAGTGTCAACTGAAATATGACAAATGATGTATGTGTTTTACAATAACTATAATTATTTTTGAAAAAACGCGTCAGTAAGACAATGTTACTTGTGGGTCGTCAAGATTGTGTTCAATGTATTACGTCAATTTAGGGTTTTATTGAAGCAGAACATTGGTTTATTTGTGTACGAAAATGCACGTAAGTTTGCTCAAACGCACATACTCACACAATTCAAAAATGTGACATATGAAAACATGTTCAGTCAACATCGTATATGTTCAAATAATGTATGTATCCATAAAGAAATGAAAATGCATAACATATAGCAACGGACCGTTGCTATTTTGAAACATAGCTAAAAAACGTTTGCAGCGGTATGTTAGAATATACAGCTAATTAATGTGTATTTCAAATACACAGTTATGACTTACTCTGCCCACTTGCATGATAATATATGCAACGTGCACTAAACATGCGTCTTGTTTCAGGGAACTTGCCATGTAGCGGTAAGCCTTGTCAAGACGGAACTACATGCGTCGATCTGGCCGGGGACAAATCACTCTGTTTCCCACCAAGTAGGTACAAAGATGACGTAGGTGTGTACGTTTTGGCATATGTGACTTGGTCTTGTCGCTATATATTTGTCGTACAAATGTTAGTGTAGGTATGTCAATTATGTATTAGTGTGTGGGTCAATGGTTACCATGGGGTAATAAAACCTTTACTTACTTACTCGACGCCGCCGTCCCTCGCAGTCTGTCATTGGCGTGGGAATAGGACTCCACTTATGGCAGACTAAGAGCGAATTGGAAACTTATGGCGAAAGAATGAGATTGGTGACATTTGCTGGAAACAACTCTGCAATAACAATGCAATAAAGACGGCTACTGTTTTGTGTAGGCCGCCGGTAGTCTTGTTTTCGTCGCCCTATGCCCTTTAGGGGCCGACCGATGCGTTGCGACGGGTTAACCGAAACATTTGTATGCATCGTCCAACACTCTATAGTTTTCGAAGTTTGTGTACACAATGCTAGACATGTCAGTAAACCTATTAAGCGCGAAACAACTATTTCACTAACGGCATTAATAGCTCAGCAGTCTGATGGTGGACCTTTACATCCATTTTGATCATTAACAGTGATCTTGAGTATATAAAAACATTTAACGTCATGCTAAAATCACTCCAGCAGGACGTTGTCACAGTTTTGTCATGGAAATTGTGTCAACTGAAATATGACAAATGATGTATGTGTTTTACAATAACTAGAATTATTTTTGAAAAAAACGCGTCAGTAAGACAATGTTACTTGTGGGTCGTCAAGATTGTGTTCACTGTATTACGTCAATTTAGGGTTGTATTGAAGCAGAACATTGTTTTATTTGTGTACGAAAATGCACGTAAGTTTGCTCAAACGCACATACTCACACAATTCGAAAATGGGACATTTGAAAACATGTTCAGTCAACATCGTATATGTTCAAATAATGTATGTATCCATAAAGAAATCAAAATGCATAAAATATAGCAACGGACCGTTGCTATTTTGAAACATAGCTAAAAAACGTTTGCAGCGGTATGTTAGAATATACAGCTAATTAATGTGTATTTCAAATACACAGTTATGATTTACTCTGCGCACTTGCATGATTATATCTTCAACGTGCACTACACATGCGTGTTGTTTCAGGGAACTTGCCATGTAGCGGTAAGCCTTGTCAAGACGGAACTACATGCGTCGATCTGGCCGGGGACAAATCACTCTGTTTCCCACCAAGTAGGTACAAAGATGACGTAGGTGTGTACGTTTTTGCATATGTGACTTGGTCTTGTCGCTATATATATGTCGTACAAATGTTTGTGAAGGTATGTCAATTATGTATTAGTGTGTGGGTCAATGTTTACCATGGGGACATAAAACCTTTACTTACTTACACGACGCCGCCGTCCCTCGCAGTCTGTCATTGGCGTGGGAATAGGAGGCCTACACTTATGGCAGACTAAGAGCGAATTGGAAACTGATGGCGAAAGAATGAGATTGGTGACATTTGCTGGAAACAACTCTGCAATAACCATGCAATAAAGACGGCTACTGTTTTGTGTAGGCCGCCGGTAGTCTTGTTTTCGTCGCCCTATGTCCTTTAGGGGTCAACCGATGCTTTGCTACGGGTTATCCGAAACATTAGTATGCATCGTCCAACACTCTGTAATTTTCGAAGCTTGTGTACACAACAATGCCAGATATGTCAGTAAACCTATTAAGCGCGACACAACTATTTAACTAACGGCATTAATAGCTCAGCAGTCTGATGGAGTAGACCCCGGTCTACCTATACATCCATTTTGATCATTAACAGTGATCTTGAGTATATAAAAACATTTAACATCATGTTAAAATCACTCCAGCAGGACGTTGTCACAGTTGTGTCATGGAAATTGTGTTATCTGAAATATGACAAATGATGTTTGTGTTTTACAATAACTAAAATTAGTTTTGAAAGAAAACACGCGTCAGTACGACAATGTTACTTGTGGTTCGTGGAGATTGTGTTCACTGTATTACGACAATTTAGGGTTGTATTGAAACAAAACATTGTTTTATTTGTGTTCGAAAATGCACGTAAATTTGCGCGAACGCACACACACACAATTCAGAAAGGGGACATATGAAGACTTGTTCAGTCAACATCGTTTATGTTCAAATAATGTATGTATCCATAAAACAATTAAAATGCTTCAAATATAGCAACGGTGTTGATATTTTAAAACATTGCTTCTTAAGGTTTCAGCAGTGTATTGTAATCTACAGCTAATTATTGTGTATTTCAAAAACACAGCTATGATTTAATCTGCGCACTGCCTTTATACTATCTTCAACGGGCACTACACATGCGTCTTGTTTCAGGGAACTTGTCATGTAGCCGTAAGCCTTGTCAAGACGGAGCTATATGCGTCGATCTGGGCGGGGACAAATCACTCTGTTTGCCACCAAGTAGGTACAAAGATGACGTAGGTATTTTGGAATGTGCATACGTGACTTGGTCTTGTCGCTATATATATATATATATATATATATATATATATATATATATATATATATATATATATATATATATATATATATATATATACGAATACGAATACGAATACGAATACGAATACGAATACGAATACGAATACGAATACGAATACATTTATTTCAGGTAAAAACCCATATACAATCGGTACATACATTAGAACATATAAGTAGCCTAATTAAAGAGCCAATATGTTAAAACAAAATAAAAAATGAATAGATAAAAAAATAAATAAGGTTATAAGTTAGAGAAATGTAAAATTGTACAAAAACAGATAAAATAATGAGCAATATACAGGATGTGATTGTAAAATAAATATGAAATTAATTTATACAAATAAACACATTTTGAAAAGTAAGTTATATAAACAACTTACTGACTTTAAAATATATATATATATATATATAATAATAAATAATAATAAAGTTATATGCGAGACATGATGACTATCTTACAGATTTACTGTGTACAATGAATTGGCTCAGCTAATCCACATTGGGCCATTTACTATTTCAAAGCAATTGTACATAACCCTATTCAAGCCGTTATTTATGTTAAAAATGCGTCTTTTAAAACCATATATGTTCTTACGCAATAGGGCGTCAAATGTAGCAATAGCATTACTAGCAAACATACCACTCGCACTGTCCCGTCGGCTATATCCCAAAATCCGTCTATGCATGTTGTTGTAGGCATCTTTAGCTTTCAAATATGAGCCCTTATTAAAGTTAACCCATAATTGGCAACAATAAGTTGTACAACAATACGCATGAAACAGATGTAGTTTAACACCCACGGAACAGTGGTGACATTTTCTGATCATGCTATTTGACCTAGCATAAAAATTACCTAGATGTCTTAGAATATCTCCTTCATCTTTCAGGTCATTGCATATTATCACACCTAAATATTTTGCTTCTTTGACATATGCAAGCTTGTTTAGGTTCATATACATATCTGGACATTTCAGGTTAAAACCACGTGGTTTGAAGACCATACACAACGACTTGATAGGGTTATATTCAACATCATTTTCAAAGCCAAACTTTGCACATATGTTCAGCAAACCCTGAAGCCCACTAGGACTGGGAGCAATAACACATATGTCATCGGCATAGAACACATGGTTAGTGCAGCAGTTGTGTATGTGACAACCTATACCAGCACTATATTGCTCAGATCATCAATGTATACGATAAATAAATATGGGGACAAAATCCCACCTTGTCGAACACCATTCGAAACATTAAAAAACTCTGATGTTGTTGAACCCCATTTGACACAGAATGTTTGGGTTCTGTACCAATACAACAGAATACGTATAAGTACAACAGGCACACCTCGATTAAGCAATTCTCTAAAAAACGTCCATTGGTTGACCCTGTCAAATGCGTTTGACGCATCTAAAAAGCATGAATACACCGGATTATTGTTACTTTTATAGTATTGAATAACATTTTTTAAAGCAAATATACAGTGGTCAGTAGAATGTCCCTTCTTAAACCCAAACTGATTGTCAGTTGTATTAAGATATGGTGTCAACATTTCCAGCAATATAATTTCAAATATCTTAGAGGCTACAGTGACAAGCGCTATTGGTCTGTAGTTATTTACGTTGCTCGTATCTCCAGACTTATTTTTTATCAGTGGAATTATAATAGTTTTCATAAAGTCATCAGGTAGATAACCATGATAAATCACTCTATTATAAAAAATGGACAACAGTATAGTTATGCGCCTATCTGAATGAATAAAGTGTTCGGCAGATAGCCCATCGTTACCACATGCTTTTCCACATTTCAACTTATCGATAGCATTTTTTACCATGCAAGGAGTTATGACTAAGTTATTTGCATAACACAAATATTCATGGTTATGTACACACTCTTTCACTTTTTGCATATTTACATCTGTGGTTACATTGTTTAATAAGGATTCAAAATGTGTTTTCCACATGGCGGATATGGCCGTAGGTTCATTAGCACCATTGACATTTGTAGCATTTGGTATACCTTTTTTGTATGTTTTGGATACGTTTTTCCAAAAACTGACTGCATCTTTAGCTTGCATGGACTTAGCCATGGCATCTGCTCGCGCCATATCTTCGCGTTGTTGACACTGTTTAAGCAGATATTTAAAATGTAACCTAATTTTCCGCATTAGTTCACAGACTCGGCCAAGCTTAGGTTTTCCCATATCACGCCATAAAATATAGTAGTATGTAGCTTCAGTGTGCGCTTCCTTAACATAATCATTCCATCCAGGTACAATGTAGTCTTGGCACAATGGTTTTTTTGCATGTAGTAATCGTTTCAAGACTAGATACCCTAAGCCCAGTACATATATCATCAAATAAATTGTCAATATCAGTGATATGCTGTCTGTTTGAAGGATTAGTGCACGTACACGAGTCTGAAGTGTGTATTCTGTCTAGATGAACAGCACTACACTTTCCATATTCTTTGATATTACAATCTTTTGCATTAGACCATCTGAAGATAGGGGGCATTTTGTCAGCGTGTTTCTCATTATTAACACATCTTTCTGCAGTTAGAGCAGTAGAGATCTCTAGTCCTACAGGGATGTGATCCGAACTAGGACATTTATCTAATATATATAAATCCGTGATCATCGAGTTTACACTGTGAGAGCAGATAAAGTGATCTAACCACGAGGTAGAGTTGTGAGCATCACTTACGTATACGTATTGCTAGCTCGACCAAAAATCTCATAATCTGAGATAACCAAACCACTATTCTCACACATAGCAATTAATTCAAATTCAAAAGGAGTGTTAACAGCAGCATTAAAATCACCAGTGATGACAACATTGGTCGTGTCCTTTTCTTCACATATACATGCAATTTTACCCCAAGTAGTTACTAAATTCCTCAAAGTTGTCAGATGACTGGTAAGGCAGGTATACATTTAAAATAAACAACTTGCCATCATTTGTATCAATGTCAATTCCAAGTAATCTGTTATCTTGTAAGTCACAAATAGTACAAGCATGTGAGATCGATTTTCTCCATAAAACACGTATACCACCAAATGGGCGTCCAACTTGTATACCGAGTTGGTCATTCATAGCGCTGACCGCATATGCTTCAAATGCTTTATGAATAGAACGCAATAGAGAGATATCTTCATTGGAGAGCCATAGCTCTTGCAACATTATGACATCAAACTGTTCACAAAGAAGTAAAATATCATAAACAGATGACTTTAACAAGATTTAACAAGATTGCCACCTAGAGAATCAACTCTAGATGGCAGGTGGACAAGGAAGCCGTTTGGCTTATCGAGAGTCCAACCTATCTATCTAAGTATACCCTGCCCGTCTTAGGTATATGTCAATTTTATTTTTAAACATATTAACACTTCTAGCACCTACACAATCAGCTGATAATTTGTTCCATTCGTTTACTATTCTTTGGGAAAATGAAAATTTTCTAATATCTAGTCTACACTGCTTCTTTGCTAATGCAACTCCATGTCCTCTAGTCCTTCTCTCTTCCTTGACCGTGAAAAAAATATTTCTGTCAATATTTTCATACCCATTCAATATTTTAAAAACCTCAATCTGATCTCCTCTCAATCTTCTGGTTTCTAGTGTTGTTAGACCACATTCTTTTAGACGCATTTCATAACTAATATTCCTGAGTTTTGGTATCATTTTTGTTGCTCTCCTTTGTACTCTTTCTAGCATATCAATATCCTTCTTGCGATATGGCCTCCATGCTTGTATACAATATTCTAAATGAGGCCTAACTATTGTTTTATAAAGCGGTATTATTAGTTCTTTTTCTTTGTATACTATATTTCGCCTAATTAATCCAAGAATTTGGTTTGCCTTCGCTGCTGCAATTCCACACTGCTCTGATACCTTCATGTCAGCACTAATGGTTAAACCTAAGTCCTTTTCCTTTACAGTAGTATTTAGTACAGTACCACCCATTGTATATTGTGCATTTTCATTCCCATGTCCTGTGTGGAGGCACTTACACTTTCCAAAGTTAAACAGCATTTGCCATTTCTCAGACCATTCTATCAACTTATTTAGATCATCTTGTAAATGCTGTCTATCTGCATCACTTTTTATTTTCCTAAACACTTTTGTGTCGTCCGCAAACTTCAACACCTTGCTTGTTACGTCATCATCCAAATCATTGATATATATTAAGAATAAAATAGGTCCCAATACTGATCCTTGCGGTACTCCACTCAAAACAGATTTCCAATTTGAAACCTCCCCATCAACTACTACTCTTTGTCTTCTATCAATAAGCCATTTTTCTATCCAGTTAATCATACTATTTCCTATGCCATGGGCCTTTAGTTTAAGTAGTAATCTTTGGTGTGGCACTTTGTCAAAGGCTTTTTTAAAATCTAAATAGATTATATCTACTGGTGATCCCTCATCTACCCACTTTGTGACATCTTCCAAAAAACATAACATATTTGTTAAGCATGACCTCGCTTTTAAAAACCCATGTTGAGATGTGTTTATCAATTTATTTTTAACAAGAAAATCAACCAAGTGATCTTTAATTAGTCTTTCTAATAGTTTACAAATCACCGATGTTAAACTCACTGGCCTATAGTTCTCTGATTTGCTTCTTGATCCTTTTTTAAATAATGGTATGATGTTTGCTTCTTTCCATTCTACCGGAACCACTCCTTCCTCTAATGCCAAATTAAACACTGTTGCAAGTGGTATGCTAATTTGTTCTACAATTTCCAGTAGTAATTTGGGAGGAATCCCATCCACTCCTGGTGATTTATTATCCTTCATATCTCTTATTTTCATAGCTACCATTTTTGGGGTTACAGTTAGTTGTCCTAAATAGTCACACTCTCTCCCTTCGAACTTAGTCTCTAGTACTGGTAATGTACTAATATCTTCCCTGGTAAACACCGAACTAAAGTATTCATTTAGGTTTTCTGCCATTAAGAATCCCTCCGTTATTATGTTTCCATCACTACCTTCTAGTGGCCCGACCTTATCTTGAACTTTCTGTTTACTTCGAACATACGCATAAAAACTCTTGCTGTCATGTTTTATGTTGAAAGCTATTTTTTGTTCATAGCTTCTCTTCGAATTTCTAATTTCAGCTGTAGCTTGATTAAGTGCTTCTTTATAAATGGCATAGTCTTCTTCACTTCCAGTATGTCTATATGTCTTCCACATCATTTGCTTGTACTTGATTTTTCTAATGGCGTCCTTCGATAAGTGTTTCTTCTTTGACCTTTTCCCTTGTTTTTTCAAGGGGACAAATTTGTCAACGACGCAGTCAATTTCCCTCTTTAAGATATTCCAGCATTCTGTTGCTGTCTTATTCTTCAGTGTGTTATTCCAGTCTATCTTCGCTAAATATTCCCTCATGTCCTTATATCTTCCTTTGTGAAAATTTTTCCTGTACCGTATTTTACTGTTCCGTTCTCCTTTTACTTTGATGATAAAATGTATCTGGTTATGATCACTACATCCCAGTGGCTCACATATATTGACATTATCAACAAATTCCTTCTGTGAGCTCAAAACTATGTCCAACACGTTCTTGTCCCTGGTTGGTTCTAACACATGTTGAAAAAGGAAACTATCTTGTACTAAATTTAAAAACTCTTGATCCTCTCTCCCAGGACTCTGTAGAGATGTCCACTTTATATGCCCATGGTTAAAATCCCCCATAATAATACAGTCCCGTTTACTCACTTCTTTTATAGCGTTGTGCATTTTTTCATTCTCTTCTATGCTTATGTTTGGACTACGATAAACTAACCCAACAGTTAATGTTGAGTTTCCTGTAACTATGTTACACCAGACAGCTTCACATTCTGCTTCTTTTTCTAATTTTATTTCATAAGCCTGGATGGATTCTTTAATATATAAAATAACTCCGCCTCCCCTTCTTCCTAATCTATCTTTCCTAAACATTACATATCCTGTCATTCCTAATTCGGCATCTGATATATCGGGGGTGGCCCAAGATTCAGTTATACCTATTATGTGAGGGTCAATATCTTCTACCATAATGTTTAGTTCATTTCTTTTGTTTACTATGCTCCTTGCATTTAAACAAACACATTTATAACCAAATTTCGTAGGGCTTTCCAGGCTGTTTTTTGCTGATTTCTTTTTGCTGTCTTTAGCTATGCCTCTAGTATTTGGCTTCTCTGTGTATCCCCCCTGCGAAACTAGTTTAAAAAATTGCAACCTGTTCCTCTGTCCATAGATTGAAGCAGGTTCTCGGAGAACACTGCTGCGCCCTTTCCGCTTAGATGGAGGCCATCTCTCACGTACATATCTTCCTTCCCAACAAAGTATCCCCACAAATCTACAAATCCAACTCCTTCTCCTTCACACATCTGCTCCACCAGAGCATTGATTGCCATCCTCTTACAGTTTCTATAGGTTGCTCCCCTTCCTCCGATTACTGGCAAGATTCCTGAGATAATGATCTGTTCAACTCTTGTCTTCTTCAGTTTCCCTACCAACTGTCTGTATCTTTGCACTATTCTAGTTGTCCCCTCCCTGTCTGCATTGTTCGTCCCTACATGTACTAATATCGATCCTCCCTGGCCATGCCCCAACACGTTCTCTACCCTATCTGTCACATGCTCAATCCGAGCACCCGGAAGACAAACAACAACATCTTCTCCTTTGTTTAACGTCTTGTCCGTCTTTCGCAAAATTGAGTCGCCCATAAAAACCCTTTCTGTTCTCAATGCACCCTCGATCACTGCTTCAGAGTAGCTCCTCCGTTTTGCATCTCCCTGGTTGCTGACTTTCCCCCCTGCCGCTTTCTCTGTTCCTTTCTTTCCTGTCTCTTTTCTTCCTGACATCTTCCGTTTGGTCATATCTACTCTCAGTTCCTTTCTTCCCTTCGTCTTTCCTCCTGTCGCATCTACTTCTATCATCTCCTGTCCCCTTGTCCCTCCCTCCTTCTCTACTGTCACTTTCTCCACTGTCTCCTTCATGCATGGCATGTTTTCTGTTGTTCTTTCTCCATTTGTTTTCCTTGCTATCATCCTCCCTCCTCTCTCCATCCCCTTCACAAGATCCGTTAGCTTAGCTAGCTCTGCCGTCAGACAGTCCACTTTCCAACACCCTAAACATTGGAAAGTAAACCCTTCCTCCGTTGTCTCTGACCAAGACTTTCCGCACCCCGATAAGGCAAAATCCACCAAGCTGTGGCAGTGATCACACAGCAAGTGCCTCCTTGCCTTCACTTGCCGCTTGGAAGGTGCCATAATACGATTGATCAAATCAACTTAGTTTATACCAACTTAGTCTTTAGAAAGACTGTTTGTTTATTGTGTACAGCAACTGCAGCACACTACGTGTTATTAACAACTTACTACCTATGCTACCATGAACAATAATTTTATTCTGTACTGGTACCGTTCCCTAGCGGATACTTTGGACACTACCTATATAAACAGACTAGGGCTTTCTGCTAAAACACTTGCTTATTTTTAATAACAATGGCACCGAATCAAAGAATTATCCTATGTATGCAGCTGTTTTGCTTACCACTTTATCTGTTATATATCATATCAATTTATCAGATTTGCTAAGTTTTGTTTACAATCTTGTTGAAAGCTAGATTACCCTATTTCACCCACTATAAATAATAGTCTGCACAAACTAAGGATTCCTACTAAAAAGCTTGTTTATTTTTAATAACAATGATACCTATTCAGAGTGTTACCTTACACATATAGTTGTTACGCTTATTGCTTTGTCTCTTATATACGATATCAAATAAACAGATTTTGCTCAGTCTTGTTTACAATTTGTCGAAGGCTAGATTACCCTATTATCACCCACGTATACTAATTTGTTCAAAAATACTGTTTACTAACTAAATTTAACCAAAACTGCCACTCAATATATGTCTAGTACACCCTTATGAATAACCTTAGCACAAAAATAATACTTATCAATCAATACTTCCGCTTGTTTTTCAACTTTTATACACCACCAAATTCAAACATCTGCATCCACCAAGTTTCCCGCCAAGTATGGACTTAAAACCATGACAGTTAAACGTTACAATTTTCAATCCATTAAGTATTGTGTGATTGAATGTTAGCTAGAAACAATGCAATCTGGGTTTCAAACATCCACTTATTCAAGGAAAGCACGGACCATAACGCCAGACGGCCACACCCTAGAGTCTAGCAGTAGGTGTTGATCACGAGGTGGCAGTCTAACACAGAAAGACGAGTAGGTGTCAAATTTCGTTCTCAAAGGTTCACATGACACAGACAAGCCAGTCTCTCGCTTGACGTGTGTCGCCAGGTCTTTGGGGTTGGTCGATCTTGCGAGTCGCGTGATGAAAACACCGACTTGTTTTCTGGTTTTGATGCGCTCGCAAGTCTCTTTGGGTTAGCGGAGCGAATATTGGACGACGTGCCATTCCCGCGAATCATGGCCGAGTCGGTCTGGGTGGTGGTCAGCGATGCAGGACGTCCATGCCTGTTCGGTTGTCTGCGGCCTCTGGTCACCGATTCAGCGTAGGTGTTACGTCTGGCCTGAGTAGAAACAGACGTTTGCCGGTTGTTGTTGACGCCCTTGCGTTGACGATGCGTAGGAGGTGGATTCGTCTGTTGAATGCTGGCAAGGAGGACCAGGTCGTCATCGGTGCACTCGGATTTGTCAACTACATCGATGACATGTTGATCATCCATGTCAACAGAGACAGCGCAAGCAGAGCGTGGAGAATGGTGCTCAGCGGAAACGGATTCAGGTGAACTGCGTACTTGGCACTTATCGAGCTGTGCCTTCATCAACGCTTCGTGGGACTCTTGTAAAATTAACAAGTGGAGTTTGACTGACTCCATGTCTTTCACCAGCGATGACACATCGAAACAGTTCATTGACAACGGCGGAAGGCGAGACAATTCCTTGGCTACGTAGCAAGGCACGGACTGGGGAGGCATCTCAAGGAAAATGTTCAACATATCTTGTACGTTGTTGAGACACTTATCTTTGCCCTTTCGCTTGATAAGCCGCGGGGCGTCACGATCTTTAAACGCCGTCTGGTACAGAATGTTCTTTGCGGATGCAATGTCATCGTCTGAATAAAAATCGACTAGCAGCTTAACGATCATGTCATACGGAAGGGTGTTGATTTTGTCTGACACAAACGTGAGTAGTTCGTTGACAACAATTTGATCGGCTTCTGTTATGTAATAGTTCACACTGTTAGCAGACGGAGTAGGTTGTGTCGGTTCGTCCGACTGCGTCGCCATTGTGCGTGACGAACAATGTTTACCTGAGCGATAGTTGGGGACTTGTCGAACTGCGTAGACGAGCAAGTAAAAGTTTCGTTCGCACAACAATCGTTGCTTGTAATCTGTAGTAGATTGGTGACACACTACTGCACTGGACGTTTATAAAACGTACTGAATAAAATGTGGTTGTAAAAAAGTTCGTCGTTCGATAAATTTACCATTTGAACGGAGCCTCAGAAATGTAGCGATCACTCACAATGGAATTTTCCCGCCAATCCAGTATATATATATATATATATATATATATATATATATATATATATATATATATATATATATATATATATATATATATATATATACAAATGTTTGTGTACATATGTAAATTATGTATTAAAGTGCGTGTCAACGGTTACCATCGGGAAAAAAAACCTTCACTTACTTACTCGACGCCGCCGTCCCTCGCAGTCTGTCATTGCCGTGTGCATAGGTCTACACTTATGGCATATTAAGAGATAATTGGAAACTGCTGGCGCTAGTATGAGATTGGTGACATTTGATGGAGAAAAATCTGCAAAAGCAATGCAATAAAGACGGCTTCTCTTTTATGTAGGATGCCCGAAGTCTTGTTTTCGTCGCCGTGTGCCTTTTAGGGATCGACCGATGCGTTGCTACGGGTTATCCGAAACATTAGTATGCATCGTCCAACACTCTGTAGTTTACGAAGCTTTTGTACACAATGCCAGACATGTCAGTACACCGATTGAGCGCGACGCAACTATTTCACTAACGGCGTTAATAGCGAAGCAGTCTGATGGTGTACCTACCTATACATCCATTTTGATCATTTCAGTGATATTTAGTACAAACAAATAGTCAACGTCTTGTTCAAATCATTCCAGCAGGACCTTGTCACTGTTGTGTCATAGAACTTGTGTCCTATGAAAATGACAAATGATGTTTGTGTTTTACAACAACTAGAATTATTTTTGAATGAAAACACGTCAGTAGGACAATGTTACTTGTGCGTCATGTATTACGACAATTTACGGTTGTATTGAAACAGAACATTGTTTTATTTGTGTACGAAAATGCACGTAAGTTTGCTCAAACGCACATACTCACACAATTCAAAAATGGGACATATGAAAACATGTTCAGTCAACATCGTATTAGTTCAAATAATGTATGTTCCATAAATAAATGAAAATGCACAAAATATAGCAACGGACCGTTGCTATTTTGAAACATAGCTAAAAAACGTTTGCAGCGGTATGTTGGAATATACAGCTAATTAATGTGTATTTCAAATACACAGTTATGATTTACTCTGCGCACTTGCATGATAATATCTTCAACGTGCACTACACATGCGTCTTGTTTCAGGGAACTTGCCATGTAGCGGTAAGCCTTGTCGAGACGGAACAACATGCGTCGATCTGGCCGGCGACAAATCACTCTGTTTCCCACCAAGTAGGTACAAAGATGACGTAGGTGTGTACGTTTTTGCATATGTGACCTGGTCTTGTCGCTATATATATGTCGTACAAATGTTTGCGTAGGTATGTAAATTATGTATTAGTGTGTGGGTCAATGGTTAACATGGGGACATAACACCTTTACTTACTTACACGACGCCGCCGTCCCTCGCAGTCTGTCATTGGCGTGGGAATAGGAGGCCTACACATACGGCAGACTAACAGCGAATTGGAAACTGATGGCGAAAGAATGAGATTGGTGACATTTGCTGGAAACAACTCTGCAATAACAATGCAATAAAGACGGCTACTGTTTTGTGTAGGCCGCCGGTAGTCATGTTTTCGTCGCCCTATGCCCTTTAGGAGTCGACCGATGCGTTGCTACGGGTTATCCGAAACATTAGTATGCATCGTCCAACACTCTGTAGTTTTCGAAGTTTGTGTACACAATGCCAGACATGTCAGTAAACCTATTAAGCGCGACGCAACTATTTCACTAACGGCATTAATAGCTCAGCAGTCTGATGGAGTACCTATACATCCATTTTGATCATTAACAGTGATCTTGAGTACATAAAAACATTTAAAGTCATGTTAAAATCACTCCAGCAGGACGTTGTCACAGTTGTGTCATGGAAATTGTGTCATCTGAAATATGACAAATGATGTTTGTGTTTTACAATAACTAGAATTAGTTTTGAAAGAAAATACGCGTCAGTACGACAATGTTACTTGTGGGTCGTGGAGATTGTGTTCACTGTATTACGACAATTTAGGGTTGTATTGAAACAGAACATTGTTTTATTTGTGTTCGAAAATGCACGTAAATTTGCGCGAACGCACACACACACAATTCAGAAAGAGGACATATGAAGACTTGTTCAGTCAACATCGTTTATGTTCAAATAATGTATGTATCCATAAATCAATAAAAATGCTTCAAATATAGCAACTGTGTTGATATTTTGAAACATTGCTTCTTAAGGTTTCAGCAGTGTATTGTAATATACAGCTAATTATTGTGTATTTGAAAAACACAGCTATAATTTAATCTGCGCACTGCCTTTATACTATCTTCAACGGGCACTACACATGCGTCTTGTTTCAGGGAACTTGTCATGTAGCCGTAAGCCTTGTCAAGACGGAACTATATGCGTCGAACTGGGCGGGGACAAATCACTCTGTTTGCCACCAAGTAGGTACAAAGATGACGTAGGTATTTTCGAATGTGCATACGTGACTTTGTCTTGTCGCTATATATATATATATATATATATATATATATATATATATATAAATACAAATGTTTGTGTACATATGTAAATTATGTATTAAAGTGCGTGTCAACGGTTACCATCGGGAAATAAAACCTCTACTTACTTACTCGACGCCGCCGTCCCTCGCAGTCTGTAATTGGCGTGTGCATAGGTCTACACTTATGGCATATTAAGATAGAATTGGAAACTGCTGGCGCTAGTATGAGATTGGTGACATTTGATGGAAACAACTCTGCAAAAACAATGCAATAAAGACGGCTTCTCTTTTATGTAGGATGCCCGAAGTCTTGTTTTCGTCGCCCTGTGCCTTTTAGGGATCGACCGATGCGTTGCTACGGGTTATCCGAAACATTAGTATGCATCGTCCAACACTCTTTAGATTACGAAGGTTTTGTACACAATGCCAGAAATGTCAGTACACCGATTGAGCGCGACGCAACTATGTCACTAACGGCATTAATATCGAAGCAGTCTGATGGTGTACCTATACATCCATTTTGATCATTTCAGTGATATTTAGTACATACAAATAATCAACGTCATGTTAAAATCACTCCAGCAGGACATTGTCACAGTTGTGTCATAGAAATTGTGTCCTATGAAAATGACAAATGATGTTTGTGTTTTACAACAACTAGAATTATTTTTGAATGAAAACGCGTTAGTAGGATAATGTTACTTGTGCGTCATGTATTACGACAATTTACGGTTGTATTGAAACAAAACATTGTTTTATTTGTGTACGAAAATGCACGTAAGTTTGCTCAAACGCACATACTCACACAATTCAAAAATGGGACATATGAAAACATGTTCAGTCAACATCGTATTAGTTCAAATAATGTATGTATCCACAAAGAAATGAAAATGTATAAAATATAGCAACGGACCGTTGCTATTTTGAAACATAGCTAAAAAACGTTTGCAGCGGTATGTTAGAATATACAGCTAATTAATGTGTATTTCAAATATACAGTTATGATTTACTCTGCGCACTTGCATGATAATATCTGCAACGTGCACTACACATGCGTCTTGTTTCAGGGAACTTGCCATGTAGCGGTAAGCCTTGTCAAGACGGAACTACATGCGTCGATCTGGCCGGGGACAAATCACTCTGTTTCCCACCAAGTAGGTACAAAGATGACGTAGGTGTGTACGTTTTTGCATATGTGACTTGGTCTTGTCGCTATATATATGTCGTGCAAATGTTTGTGTAGGTGTGTCAATTATTTATTAGTGTGTGGGTCAATGGTTACCATGGGGACATAAAACCTTTACTTACTTACACGACGCCGCCGTCCCTCGCAGTCTGTCATTGGCGTGGGAATAGGAGGCCTCACTTATGGCAGACTAAGAGCGAATTGGAAACTGATGGCGAAAGAATGAGATTGGTGACATTTGCTAGAAACAACTCTGCAATAACAATGCAATAAAGACGGCTACTGTTTTGTGTAGGCCGCCGGTAGTCTTGTTTTCGTCGCCCTATGCCCTTTAGGGGTCGACCGATGCGTTGCTACGGGTTATCCGAAACATTAGTATGCATCGTCCAACACTCTGTAGTTTTCGAAGTTTGTGTACACAATGCCAGACATGTCAGTAAACCTATTAAGAGCGACACAACTATTTCACTAACGGCATCAATAGCTCAGCAGTCTGATGGAGTACCAATACATCCATTTTGATCATTAACAGTGATCTTGAGTATATAAAAACATTTAAAGTCATGTTAAAATCACTCCAGCAGGACATTGTCACAGTTGTGTCATGGAAATTGTGTCATCTGAAATATGACAAATGATGTTTGTGTTTTACAATAACTAGAATAATTTTTGAAAGAAAACGCGTCAGTAGGACAATGGTACTTGTGGGTCGTGGAGATTATGTTCACTGTGTTACGACAATTTAGGGTTGTATTGAAACAGAACATTGTTTTATTTGTGTTTGAAAATGCACGTAAGTTTGCGCGAACGCACACACACACAATTCAGAAAGGGGACATATGAAGACTTGTTCAGTCAACATTGTTTATGTTCAAATAATTTGTGTATCCATAAAAAAATTAAAATGCTTCAAATATAGCAACGGTGTTGATATTTTGAAACATTGCTTCTTAAGGTTTCAGCAGTGTATTGTAATCTACAGCTAGTTATTGTGTATTTCAAACACACAGCTATTATTTAATCTGCGCACTGCGTTTATACTATCTTCAACGGGCACTACACATGCGTTTTGTTTCAGGGAACTTGTCATGTAGCCGTAAGCCTTGTCAAGACGGAACTATATGCGTCGATCTGGGCGGGGACAAATCACTCTGTTTGCCACCAAGTAGGTACAAAGATGACGTAGGTATTTTCGAATGTGCATACGTGACTTGGTCTTGTCGCTATATATATATATATATATATATATATATATATATATATAAATGTTTGTGTACATATGTAAATTATGTATCAAAGTGCGTGTCAACGGTTACCATCGGGAAATAAAACCTCTACTTACTTACTCGACGCCGCCGTCCCTCGCAGTCTGTAATTGGCGTGTGCATAGGTCTACACTTATGGCATATTAAGATAGAATTGGAAACTGCTGGCGCTAGTATGAGATTGGTGACATTTGATGGAAACAACTGTGCAAAAACAATGCAATAAAGACGGCTTCTCTTTTATGTAGGATGCCCGAAGTCTTGTTTTCGTCGCCCTGTGCCTTTTTGGGGGATCGACCGATGCTTTGCTACGGGTTGTCCGAAACATTAGTATGCATCGTCCAACACTCTTTAGTTTACGAAGCTTTTGTACACAATGCCAGAAATGTCAGTACACCGATTGAGCGCGAAGCAACTATGTCACTAACGGCATTAATATCGAAGCAGTCTGATGGTGTACCTATACATCCATTTTGATCATTTTAGTGATATATATTACATACAAATAATCAACGTCATGTTAAAATCACTCCAGCAGGACATTGTCACAGTTGTGTCATAGAAATTGTGTCCTATGAAAATGACAAATGATGTTTGTGTTTTGCAACAACTAGAATGATTTTTGAATGAAAAGGCGTTTGTAGGATAATGTTACTTGTGCGTCATGTATTACGACAATTTACGGTTGTATTGAAACAAAACATTGTTGTATTTGTGTACGAAAATGCAAGTAAGTTTGCTCAAACGCACATACTCACATAATTCAAAAATGGGACATATGAAAACATGTTCAGTCAACATCGTATATGTTCAAATAATGTATGTATCCACAAAGAAATGAAAATGCATAAAATATAGGAACGAACCGTTGCTATTTCGAAACATAGATAAAAAACGTTTGCAGCGGTATGTTAGAATATACAGCTAATTAATGTGTATTTCAAATATACAGTTATGATTTACTCTGCGCACTTGCATGATGATATCTGCAACGTGCACTACACATGTGTCTTGTTTCAGGGAACTTGCCATGTAGCGGTAAGCCTTGTCAAGACGGAACTACATGCGTCGATCTGGCCGGGGACAAATCACTCTGTTTCCCACCAAGTAGGTACAAAGATGACGTAGGTGTGTACGTGTTTGCATATGTGACTTGGTCTTGTCGCTATATATATATATGTCGTGCAAGTGTTTGTGTAGGTATGTCAATTATTTATTAGTGTGTTGGTCAATGGTTACCATGGGGACATAAAACCTTTACTTACTTACACGACGCCGCCGTCCCTCGCAGTCTGTCATTGGCGTGGGAATAGGAGGCCTTACTTATGGCAGACTAAGAGCGAATTGGAAACTGGTGGCGAAAGAATGAGATTGGTGACATTTGCTGGAAACAACTCTGCAATAACAATGCAATAAAGACGGCTACTGTTTGGTGTAGGCCGCCGGTAGTCTTGTTTTCCTCGCCCTATGCCCTTTAGAGGTCGACCGATGCGTTGCTACGGGTTATCCGAAACATTAGTATGCATCGTCCAACACTCTGTAGTTTTCGAAGTTTGTGTACACAATGCCAGACATGTCAGTAAACCTATTAAGAGCGACACAACTATTTCACTAACGGCATCAATAGCTCAGCAGTCTGATGGAGTACCTATACATCCATTTTGATCATTAACAGTGATCTTGAGTATATAAAAACATTTAAAGTCATGTGAAAATCACTCCAGCAGGACGTTGTCACAGTTGTGTCATGGAAATTGTGTCATCTGAAATATGACAAATGATGTTTGTGTTTTACAATAACTAGAATAATTTTTGAAAGAAAGCGCGTCAGTAGGACAATGGTACTTGTGGGTCGTGGAGATTATGTTCACTGTTTTACGACAATTTAGGGTTGTATTGAAACAGAACATTGTTTTATTTGTGTTCGAAAATGCACGTAAGTTTGCGCGAACGCACACACACACAATTCAGAAAGGGGACATATGAAGACTTGTTCAGTCAACATCGTTTATGTTCAAATAATTTGTGTATCCATAAAAAAATTTAAATGCTTCAAATATAGCAACGGTGTTGATATTTTGAAACATTGCTTCTTAAGGTTTCAGCAGTGTATTGTAATCTACAGCTAGTTATTGTGTATTTCAAACACACAGCTATTATTTAATCTGCGCACTGCGTTTATACTATCTTCAACGGGCAATACACATGCGTCTTGTTTCAGGGAACTTGTCATGTAGCCGTAAGCCTTGTCAAGACGGAACTATATGCGTCGATCTGGGCGGGGATAAATCACTCTGTTTGCCACCAAGTAGGTACAAAGATGACGTAGGTATTTTGGAATGTGCATACGTGACTTGGTCTTGTCGCTATATATATATATATATATATATATATATATATATATATATATATATATATATATATATATATATATATATATATATATATATATATATATATATATATATATATATATATATTCAATTCAATTCAATATCTTTATTTCAGACTGTCAGTGTCATACAGATGTCCACATAAACATTAAAAAAATACAAGTGACTAGAAAACTATAAAAATATTGCACATGGTAAATAGAAGAAAAAAACATTGCAAAATGGTACATTCAGTCAAAACTCAACAAAAGCTATTATGTATATACAACATTTTGATCCAATGTCGTCTTATCCTGGATTGCCATTTTATATCACTGTTGATAATTGCAATTACCAACATATTATAAGAGGCATCAAGTCTCCGCATGAATTTATATACAAGGTTTCTAATTACAGCTTTACTATCTGGTACATGGTATTCTACAAACATAGTGGAGGCACTGCAATATTTAGGCTGATTTAGCAATAAGCGAAACACATTATTGTAAGCCACATGAAGTTTATGTATACTTGCTACTGTGTAATTCCACCACAACTGAGCAGTATACATGGGAGAGCAGACAGTTCTAAGCAAAGTCAGCTTCACTTCAGTGGAACACATGTAAAATTTCCGCAATAGCGTATTACCCCTAGCATATAGTTGTCGGCATTGCCGTAAAATATCTTTGTCATCACGTAATGTATTAGAAATAAAGTGACACAAATATTTCACATTATCCACTTCCTGGATTGTTTCACCATTAATCTTAAATGATGGAACATCAACATTTTTCATAAATTTACTTTTAAATATTAACACAGCACTTTTCTTGGAATTGTACTTGATATCATGATTTAGCCCATAGAGTCCACATACCTGCATCAGTTCAGACAGTCCTGATACAGATGGAGACAGAATTACCAAGTCATCAGCATACATAAGATGGTTGATAGTTGTACTACCTATTACACACCCTGTGTTACATTTGTTTAAAGCTATGGTTAAATCATCTATATATATATTAAAAAGGTACGGCGAGAGTATACCACCTTGCCTGACACCATTTGTAACACCAAAATGTTCCGACAATTTACCAGACCATCTTATACACATAGTCTGATTTGAATACCAATATATAAGTAGTCTAACAATATATCCAGGTACTCCCCTGTCAATCAACTTTTGAAATAAGATAGAATGTTTCACTCTATCAAAGGCGTTAGAAGCATCTAAAAAACATGTAAACATAGACCCATTTAGACTCCTATGCCTGTCAATAACTTCCTTTAAGACATAAATACACAAGTCTGTCCCATGTTTTTTCTTAAATCCAAACTGATTGGACATTGTTGACAGCGTAACTGACATTCTGTCTAACAATATGTTTTCAACAATTTTTGACACAATACTAGCTAATGCAATAGGTCTGTAATTGTCTTTGCTGTTAATCTCTCCACATTTATCTTTGATAATAGGAACCAGCACAACAGATAACAAAGAACTAGGTAAAAATCCATGTACAAAAAAACCAGTTATACACATAGCAAGTAAAGGCACAATGCGCTTATCACAATGTTTAAGGTGTTCAGCATATATACCATCCATACCACAAGTCTTATTTATATCTAGGCATTGAATAGCATTTTCAACTTCGCTAACTTCCACAACTATATCATTTGTATATTTGGCATCACATTTCATTTGTTGAATATCTATATCCCTAATACAATTAAAAAGCTGTTTGAAATGAGACCGCCATAATTCAGTTATTTCATCAATACCAGTAACATCCTCAATACTATTAGGTAAAGGTATATTGCAGTTGTTTACCTGGCGTATTTCTTTCCAAAAGTCATCTGGCCTACTTTGCGACAGTTTTTTGGCCAATGAATCTTTTCTAAGTTGGCATTCATGATTTTTCAGAAAACGTATAGCATATTTAAACCGTGCCCTAGATGTCTTCATTAGATCAAATACAGGACCATGTTTTGGTCTACCAGCGTCAATCCACATAATGAAACATTCTCTGGCAGCAGTATGGAGATCTCTGGCATGGTAATTCCAGCCAGGTCTACACTTGTATGGTTTTGTCCTACCCTGCCGACTCACCAGTTCACCATTTGCATTTTTCATCGATTCAATGATATTATCATAAAATAAATTTATCGCAGATATATGTGCATCATCTGTACAGTTTACATTATTACATATAATAGCATCATGTGGAATATTAACATTTTTCAGGTTACACTTTGTTGCCTCAGCATAACTATTAATACATTCATCACTAACTCTATCCCAGCAGATTTTTTGACACTCGTGGGTTGATAAACCCTCAACCTGAGGCACTAGCTCCAGGGAAACATCGATACATATCGGAATGTGATCCGACGTACAAACACTATATAACACATATATACTTTGAATAACATTGTGACCATCACTGGTAGACACACAGTGGTCCAACCATGAGGTGGAATCCCACCTTTCACTCAAATAAGTAAAAGTATTTGCTGGCAGTAACAGCTCACTAGACAGCAACCAGGAATTTTCCTCACAAAACTGTTTAAAGTGTCTAAAAAAAAACCGATTCACTGTCACTTATATCTGAGTTCCAATCCCCCAGTACAGAAATACATGTGGTGTCTAACTCCTCTATCACTGCTTTAATAGCACCAAGATTTTCTAAAAACAGGTCTTCATGAGCATGTGATTCATAAGGCATGTAGACACATAATATAACATATGTCCGGTTACTAATAGTAATTTTAATACCTGTTAGCCAGTCAATGTTTAGATCTAAACATGTTACATGCATATCTAGGTGTGTGCTCCATAGTATGGCCACACCACCCGGGTTATGACCCCTACGTAAACGATCCCTGTAATCTACAGTCGCGGCCCCTGTACCATGAAAATTAGAGTGTAGCATATTTAAAGATCCAAGATCTTGTTTACTAAACCAAGTTTCTTGGAGGCATACAATATCAATGTCATCATCATTTAATATGTCCAGCACACAGGGTCTATGGTGTAATTTTGAGGCTTTATTTGGTAGGCCCCTACAGTTATAAGAAATAATTTTCATTATTGAGTGTCTGGAGAGGTGCTCCTAGCCCTGCTAGCAGCCGATAGTTTGGTATCATTGTCACTGTTCTCTCGCTTGTGGTCACGGGTATGGTTCCTCCACCATCGGACGTACGCACCCTCTGGCCACAGCATTGCCGACAAGAATACTTTGGGAAGTGGGCAGTTACATGTGATGTGGAATGAACTGTATGTGGTGGTCGACTTCACCTGTTCAACCACAACATCCAGGTTCAGCGAGGAGTCCAAATACGACTTTAGATCCACCACTGTCAGGTCAGGGTCGAGGCGAGAGGCAAACACATTTGCCCAGCGGAGATCTGACAGCTTCGCAGCTCTGATCACTACGTTCGTTGCACTGCCGATGATTGCTGATCCTTTCGGCACAGTCTTGGTTGACACAGTCTTCGCTCTCTTGGGAACTGTCGTCCACTGTTGTACAGCTTCCGCATAGGTAGGCGTGTTCCCCTCACTGCCATGATCCTCATCTGCTGTCACTGAATCTAGGGAGGTCAAACCAATTTGCCGCCCCTTCTTGTCACATTGCTTCTGCTCATCTGAGACTTTCATGTCACCTTTGGCAGTAGCAGCACGCATTGGCAGATCATGTGCTGTCCTACTGGTCACCCCGTCCCCGGTCACTGTACGCTTCCGAGACGCTCCATTCATGCCACGCTTTGTAGAACGGACTGTGATGGCTGGCGCAGTTTCAGCAGCATGATGAATACCAGCCAATACACTGACTGTCTCCAGCAAGTTATCATGCGCCTTTACATGTGTTGACATCATCGATCGCAGATCTTCACACGCGATTGACTGAGCCTCCACGGTCGATTTCAGCATGGCTATTTCCTCAGTAGCTGTTTCCATTCGTGCCAGCAAGGTTGACACGTCAATGCTGTTGAATGTGAAAGCAAGCAGATTGGCCAGAATTCTGGCGACGAAGGTTACAGGCAACGAGCCATCTTTCCGCATCATGAAGGAAACGACGTCCTCCACGTTGTTTTCTTTTTGTTAGCCCCAGATCGCTTGATACACCGGTCCTGTCGATCTGCACGATCAGCACAAAGTTCATAAAGATGAGTCTTCGCATTATCAACGGCTTCTTCACTGTAGAAGCTCGAGCACAGTTGGATGATAGTGTCAGGTGCCATCCAGTTCAGTTTATAAGCTACGAAGCTCAAAAGTTCGTCGACGACAAGACGTTTCTCGGTACACGTTTCCATAATATCGCCCACCTCCACCGCCTCGCCGAGGGCCGCCATTATCAACACCGGTTGATCACCACCAACTCTTCCGATATTCTACTCGCGTAGCACGTCGTTAGCACTGAATACAGTAGTCCTACATATTCAGTATGTACTCATCGCATAGTTTGACAACAGTCAGAATTTGTCTCTTAGGAATAAACACAATAAAAAGGGATAAATCCCTTCCCGCTAAAAAAACTTCCAATTTATCCAATCACGTGACTGCGTATATGTATATATATATACAAATGTTTGTGTACATATGTAAATTATGTATTAAAGTGCGTGGCAACGGTTACCATCGGGAAATAAAACCTTTACTTACTTACTCGACGCCGCCGTCCCTCGCAGTCTGTCATTGGCGTGTGCATAGGTCTACATTTAAGGCATATTAAGAGAGAATTGGAAAGTGCTGGCGCTAGTATGAGATTGGTGACATTTGATGGAAACAACTGTGCAAAAACAATGCAATAAAGACGGCTTCTCTTTTATGTAGGATGGCCGAAGTCTTGTTTTCGTCGCCCTGTGCCTTTTAGGGGTCGAGCGATGCGTTGCTACGGGTTATCCGAAACATAAGTATGCATCGTCCAGCACTCTTTAGTTTACGAAGCTTTTGTCCTCAATGCCAGACATGTCAGTACACCGATTGAGCGCGACGCAACTATTTCACTAACGGCATTAATAGCGAAGCAGTCTGATGGTATACCTACACATCCATTTTGATCATTAACAGTGATCTTGAGTGTATAAAAACATTTAACGTCATGTTAAAATCACTCCAGCAGGACGTTGTCACAGTTTTGTCATGGAAATTGTGTCAACTGAAATATGACAAATGATGTATGTGTTTTACAATAACTAGAATTATGTTTGGAAAAAAACGCGTCAGTAAGACATGTTACTTGTGGGTCGTCAAGATTGTGTTCACTGTATTACGTCAATTTAGGGTTGTATTGAAGCAGAACATTGTTTTATTTGTGTACGAAAATGCACGTAAGTTTGCTCAAACGCACATACTCACACAATTCAAAAATGGGACATATGAAAACATGTTCAGTCAACATCGTATATGTTCAAATAATGTATGTGTCCATAAAGAAATCAAAATGCACAAAATGTAGCAACAGTGTCGCTATTTTGAAACATTGCTACATAACGTTTGCAGCGGTATGTTAGAATCTACAGCTAATTAAAGTGTATTTCAAAAACACAGTTATGATTTACTCTGCATACTGCCTTGCTAATATCTTCAACGGGCACTACACATGCGTCTTGTTTCAGGGAACATGCCATGTAGCGGTAAGCCTTGTCAAGACGGAACTACATGCGTCGATCTGGCCGTGGACAAATCACTCTGTTTCCCACCAAGTAGGTACAAAGATGACGTAGGTGTGTACGTTTTTGCATATGTGACTTGGTTTTGTCGCTATATATATATATATGTGTCGTGCAAATGTTTGTGTAGGTATGTCAATTATGTATTAGTGTGTTGGTCAATGGTTACCATGGGGACATAAAACCTTTACTTACTTACACGATGCCGCCGTCCCTCGCAGTCTGTCATTGGCGTGGGAATAGGAGGCCTCACTTATGGCAGACTAAGAGCGAATTGGAAACTGATGGCGAAAGAATGAGATTGGTGACATTTGCTGCAAACAACTCTGCAATAACAATGCAATAAAGACGGCTACTGTTTTGTGTAGGCCGCCGGTAGTCTTGTTTTCGTCGCCCTATGCCCTTTAGGGGTCGACCGATGCGTTGCTACGGGTTATCCGAAACATTAGTATGCAACGTCCAACACTCTGTTGTTTTCGAAGTTTGTGTACACAATGCCAGACATGTCAGTAAACCTATTAAGAGCGACACAACTATTTCACTAACGGCATCAATAGCTCATCAGTCTGATGGAGTACCTATACATCCATTTTGATCATTAACAGTGATCTTGAGTATATAAAACATTTAAAGTCATGTTAAATCACTCCAGCAGGACGTTGTCACAGTTGTGTCATGGAAATTATATGTCTGAAATATGACAAATGATGTTTGTGTTTTACAATAACTAGAATAATTTTTGAAAGAAAACGCGTCAGTAGCACAATGGTACTTGTGGGTCGTGGAGATTATGTTCACTGAATTACGACAATTTAGGTTTGTATTGAAACAGAACATTGTTTTATTTGTGTTCGAAAATGCACGTAAGTTTGCGCGAACGCACACACACACAATTCAGAAAGGGGACATATGAAGACTTGTTCAGTCGACATCGTTTATGATCAAATAATTAGTGTATCCATACAAAAATTAAAATACTTCAAATATAGCAACGGTGTTGATATGTTGAAACATTGCTTCTTAAGGTTTCAGCAGTGTATTGTAATCTACAGCTAGTTATTGTGTATTTCAAAAACACAGCTATTATTTAATCAGCGCACTGCGTTTATACTATCGTCAACGGGCACTACACATGCGTCTTGTTTCAGGGAACTTGTCATGTAGCCGTAAGCCTTGTCAAGACGGAACTATATGCGTCGATCTGGGCGGGGACAAATCACTCTGTTTGCCACCAAGTAGGTACAAAGATGACGTAGGTATTTTCGAATGTGCATACGTGACTTGGTCTTGTCGCTATATATATATATATATATATATATATATATATATATATATATATACAAATGTTTGTGTACATATGTAAATTATGTATTAAAGTGCGTGGCAACGGTTACCATCGGGAAATAAAACCTTTACTTACTTACTCGACGCCGCCGTCCCTCGCAGTCTGTCATTGGCGTGTGCATAGGTCTACATTTAAGGCATATTAAGAGAGAATTGGAAATTGCTGGCGCTAGTTTGAGATTTGTGAGATTTGATGGAAACAACTGTGCAAAAACAATGCAATAAAGACGGCTTCTCTTTTATGTAGGATGCCCGAAGTCTTGTTTTTGTCGCCCTGTGCCTTTTAAGGGTCGAGCGATGCGTTGCTACGGGTTATCCGAAACATAAGTATGCATCGTCCAGCACTCTTTAGTTTACGAAGCTTTTGCACACAATGCCAGACATGTCAGTACACCGATTGAGCGCGACGCAACTATTTCACTAACGGCATTACTAGCGAAGCAGTCTGATGGTGTACCTATACATCCATTTTGATCATTAACAGTGATCTTGAGTGTATAAAAACATTTAACGTCATGTTAAAATCACTCCAGCAGGACGTTGTCACAGTTGGGTCATGGAAATTGTGTCAACTGAAATATGACAAATGATGTATGTGTTTTACAATAACTAGAATTATTTTAGAAAAAAACGCGTCAGTAAGACATGTTACTCGTGGGTCGTCAAGATTGTGTTCACTGTAACAACAATTTAGGGTTGTATTGAAGCAGACAATTGTTTTATTTGTGTACGAAAATGCACGTAAGTTTGCTCAAACGCACATACTCACACAATTAAAAAATGGGACATATGAAAACATTTTCAGTCAACATCGTATATGTTCAAATAATGTATGTATCCATAAAGAAATGAAAATGCATAACATATAGCAACGGACCGTTGCTATTTTGAAACATAGCTAAAAAACGTTTGCAGCGGTATGTTAGAATATACAGCTAATTAATGTGTATTTCAAATACACAGTTATGATTTAATCTGCGCACTTGCATGATAATATCTGCAACGTGCACTATACATGCGTCTTGTTTCAGGGAACTTGCCATGTAGCGGTAAGCCTTGTCAAGACGAAACTACATGCGTCGAACTGGCCGGGGACAAATCACTCTGTTTCCCACCAAGTAGGTACAAAGATGACGTAGGTTTGTACCTTTTGGCATATGTGACTTGGTCTTGTCGCTATATATATATGTCGTACAAATATTTGTGTAGGTATGTCAATTATGTATTAGTGTGTGGGTCAATGGTTACCATGGGGTAATAAAACCTGTACTTACTTACTCGACGCCGCCGTTCCTCGCAGTCTGTCATTGGCGTGGGAATAGGCCTACACTTATGGCAGACTAAGAGCGAATTGGAAACATATGGCGAAAGAATGAGATTGGTGACATTTGCTGGAAACTACTCTGCAATAACAATGCAATAAAGACGGCTACTGTTTTGTGTAGGCCGCCGGTAGTCTTGTTTTCGTCGCTCTATGACGTTTAGGGGTCGACCGATGCGTTGCTACGGGTGAACCGAAACATTAGTATGCATCGTCCAACACTCTGTAGTTTACGAAGTTTGTGTACACAATGCTAGGCATGTCAGTAAACCTATTTAGCGCGACACAACTATTTCAGTAACGGCATTAATAGCTCAGCAGTCCGATGGTGGACCTTTACATCCATTTTCATCATTAAGAGTGATCTTGAGTATATAAAAACATTTAACGTCATGTTAAAATCACTCCAGCAGGACATTGTCACAGTTGTGTCATAGAAATTGTGTCCTATGAAAATGACAAATGATGTTTGTGTTTTACAACAACTAGAATGATTTTTGAATGAAAACGCGTTAGTAGGATAATGTTACTTGTGCGTCATGTATTACCACAATTTACGGTTGTATTGAAACAAAACATTGTTTTATTTGTGTACGAAAATGCACGTAAGTTTGCTCAAACGCACATACTCATACAATTCAAAAATGGGACATATGAAAACATGTTCAGTCAACATCGTATATGTTCAAATAATGTATGTATCCACAAAGAAATGAAAATGCATAAAATATAGCAACGGACCGTTGCTATTTTGAAACATAGCTAAAAAAACGTTTGCAGCGGTATGTTAGAATATACAGCTAATTAATGTGTATTTCAAATATACAGTGACGATTTACTCTGCGCACTTGCATGATAATATCTGCAACGTGCACTACACATGCGTCTTGTTTCAGGGAACTTGCCATGTAGCGGTAAGCCTTGTCAAGACGGAACTACATGCGTCGATCTGGCCGGGGACAAATCACTCTGTTTCCCACCAAGTAGGTACAAAGATGACGTAGGTGTGTAAGTTTTTGCATATGTGACTTGGTCTTGTCGCTATATATATGTCGTGCAAATGTTTGTGTAGGTATGTCAATTATTTATTAGTGTGTGGGTCAATGGTTACCAGGGGGACATAACACCTTTACTTACTTACACGACGCCGCCGTCCCTCGCAGTCTGTCATTGGCGTGGGAATAGGAGGCCTCACTTATGGCAGACTAAGAGCGAATTGGAAACTGATGGCGAAAGAATGAGATTGGTGACATTTGCTGGAAACAACTCTGCAATAACAATGCAATAAAGACGGCTACTGTTTTGTGTAGGCCGCCGGTAGTCTTGTTTTCGTCGCCCTATGACGTTTAGGGGTCGACCGATGCGTTGCTACGGGTTAACCGAAACATTAGTATGCATCGTCCAACACTCTGTAGTTTTCGAAGTTTGTGTACACAATGCCAGACATGTCAGTAAACCTATTAAGAGCGACACAACTATTTCACTAACGGCATCAATAGCTCAGCAGTCTGATGGAGTACCTATCCATCCATTTTTGATCATTAACAGTGATCTTGAGTATATAAAAACATTTAAAGTCATGTTAAAATCACTCCAGCAGGACGTTGTCACAGTTGTGTCATGGAAATTGTGTCATCTGAAATATGACAAATGATGTTTGTGTTTTACAATAACTAGAATAATTTTTGAAAGAAAACGCGTCAGTAGGACAATGGTACTTGTGGGTCGTGGAGATTATGTCCACTGTATTACGACAATTTAGGGTTGTATTGAAACAGAACATTGTTTTATTTGTGTTCGAAAATGCACGTAAGTTTGCGCGAACGCACACACACACAATTCAGAAAGGGGACATATGAAGACTTGTTCAGTCAACATCGTTTATGTTCAAATAATTTGTGGATCCTTAAAAAAATTAAAATACTTCAAATATAGCAACGGTGTTGATATTTTGAAACATTGCTTCTTAAGGTTTCAGCAGTGTATTGTAATCTACAGCTAGTTATTGTGTATTTCAAACACACAGCTTTTATTTAATCTGCGCACTGCGTTAATACTATCTTCAACGGGCACTACACATGCGTCTTGTTTCAGGGAACTTGTCATGTAGCCGTAAGCCTTGTCAAGACGGAACTATATGCGTCGATCTGGGCGGGGACAAATCACTCTGTTTGCCACCAAGTAGGTACAAAGATGACGTAGGTATTTTCGAATGTGCATACGTGACTTGGTCTTGTCGCTATATATATATATATATATATATATATATATATATATATATATATATGTATATATATATATATATATATATATATATATATATATATACAAATGTTTGTGTACATATGTAAATTATGTATTAAAGTGCGTGGCAACGGTTACCATCGGGAAATAAAACCTTTACATACTTACTCGACGCCGCCGTCCCTCACAGTCTGTCATTGGCGAGTGCATTGGTCTACATTTAAGGCATATTAAGAGAGAATTGGAAATTGCTGGCGCTAGTATGAGATTGGTGACATTTGATGGAAACAACTGTGCAAAAACAATGCAATAAAGACGGCTTCTCTTTTATGTAGGATGCCCGAAGTCTTGTTTTCGTCGCCCTGTGCCTTTTAGGGGTCGAGCGATGCGTTACTACGGGTTATCCGAAACATAAGTATGCATCGTCCAGCACTCTTTAGTTTACGAAGCTTTTGTACACAATGCCAGACATGTCAGTACACCGATTGAGCGCGATGCAACTGTTTCACTAACGGCATTAATGGCGAAGCAGTCTGATGGTGTACCTATACATCCATTTTGATCATTAACAGTGATCTTGAGTGTATAAAAACATTTAACGTCATGTTAAAATCACTCCAGCAGGACGTTGTCACAGTTTTGTCATGGGAATTGTGTCAACTGAAATCTGACAAATGATGTATGTGTTTTACAATAACTAGAATTATTTTTGAAAAAAACGCGTCAGTAAGACATGTTACTTGTGGATCGTCAAGATTGTGTTCACTGTATTACATCAGTTTAGGGTTGTATTGAAGCAGAACATTGTTTTATTTGTGTACGAAAATGCACGTAAGTTTGCTCAAACGCACATACTCACACAATTAAAAAATGGGACATATGAAAACATTTTCAGTCAACATCGTATATGTTCAAATAATGTATGTATCCATAAAGAAATGAAAATGCATAACATATAGCAACGGACCGTTGCTATTTTGAAACATAGCTAAAAAACGTTTGCAGCGGTAAGTTAGAATATACAGCTAATTAATGTGTATTTCAAATACATAGTTATGATTTAATCTGCGCACTTGCCTGATAATATCTGCAACGTGCACTACACATGCGTCTTGTTTCAGGGAACTTGCCATGTAGCGGTAAGCCTTGTCAAGACGGAACTACATGCGTCGATCTGGCCGGGGACAAATCACTCTGTTTCCCACCAAGTAGGTACAAAGATGACGTAGGTGTGTACGTTTTGGCATATGTGACTTGGTCTTGTCGCTATATATATGTCGTACAAATATTTGTGTAGGTATGTCAATTATGTATTAGTGTGTGGGTCAATGGTTACCATGGGGACATAAAACCTTTACTTACGTACTCGACGCCGCCGTCCCTCGCAGTCTGTCATTGGCGTGGGAATAGGCCTACACTTATGGCAGACTAAGAGCGAATTGGAAACTGATGGCGAAAGATTGAGATTGGTGACATTTGCTGGAAACAACTCTGCAATAACAATGCAATAAAGAAGGCTACTGTTTTGTGTAGGCCGCCGGTAGTCTTGTTTTCGTCGCCCTATGACGTTTAGGGGTCGACCGATGCGTTGCTACGGGTTAACCGAAACATTAGTATGCATCGTCCAACACTCTGTAGTTTTCGAAGTTTGTGTACACAATGCTAGGCATGTCAGTAAACCTATTAAGCGCGACACAACTATTTCACTAACGGCATTAATAGCTCAGCAGTCTGATGGTGGACCTTTACATCCATTTTGATCATTAACAGTGATCTTGAGTATATAAAAACATTTAACGTCATGTTAAAATCACTCCAGCAGGACGTTGTCACAGTTGTGTCATGGAAATTGTGTCAACTGAAATATGACAAATGATGTATGTGTTTTACAATAACTAGAATTATTTTTGAAACAAACGCTTCAGTAAGACAATGTTACTTGTGGGTCGTCAAGATTGTGTTCACTGTATTACGTCAATTTAGGGTTGTATTGAAGCAGAACATTGTTTTATTTGTGTACGAAAATGCACGTAAGTTTGCTCAAACGCACATACACACACCATTCAAAAATGGGACATATGAAAACATGTTCAGTCAACGTCGTATATGTTCAAATAATGTATGTATCCATAAAGAAATGAAAATGCATAACATATAGCAACGGACCGTTGCTATTTTGAAACATAGCTAAAAAACGTTTGCAGCGGTATGTTAGAATATACAGCTAATTAATGTGTATTTCAAATACACTGTTATGATTTAATCTGCGCACTTGCATGATAATATCTGCAACGTGCACTACACATGCGTCTTGTTTCAGGGAACTTGCCATGTAGCGGTAAGCCTTGTCAAGACGGAACTACATGCGTCGATCTAGCCGGGGACAAATCACTCTGTTTCCCACCAAGTAGGTACAAAGATGACGTAGTTGTGTACGTTTTGGCATATGTGACTTGGTCTTGTCGCTATACATATGTCGTACAAATATTTGTGTCAATTATATATTAGTGTGTGGGTCAATGGTTACCATGGGGTAACGAAACCTTTACTTACTTACTTACTCGACGCCGCCGTTCCTCGCAGTCTGTCATTGGCGTGGGAATAGGCCTACACTTAAGGCAGACTAAGAGCGAATTGGAAACTTATGGCGAAAGATTGAGATTGGTGACATTTGCTGGAAACAACTCTGCAATAACAATGCAATAAAGAGGGCTACTGTTTTGTGTAGGCCGCCGGTAGTCTTGTTTTCGTCGCCCTATGACGTTTGGGGGTCGACCGATGCGTTGCTACGGGTTAACCGAAACATTAGTATGCATCGTCCAACACTCTGTAGTTTTCGAAGTTTGTGTACACAATGCCAGACATGTCAGTAAACCTATTAAGAGCGACACAACTATTTCACTAACGGCATCAATAGCTCAGCAGTCTGATGGAGTACCAATACATCCATTTTGATCATTAACAGTGGTCTTGAGTATATAAAAACATTTAAAGTCATGTTAAAATCACTCCAGCAGGACGTTGTCACAGTTGTGTCATGGAAATTGTGTCATCTGAAATATGACAAATGATGTTTGTGTTTTACAATAATTAGAATTAGTTTTGAAAGAAAACACGCGTCAGTACGACAATGTTACTTGTGGGTCGTGGAGATTGTGTTCACTGTATTACGACAATTTAGGGTTGTATTGAAAAAGAACATTGTTTTATTTGTGTTCGAAAATGCACGTAAATTTGCGCGAACGCACACACACACAATTCAGAAAGAGGACATATGAAGATTTGTTCAGTCAACATCGTTTATGTTCAAATAATGTATGTATCCATAAAACAATTAAAATGCTTCAAATATAGCAACGGTGTTGATATTTTGAAACATTGCTTCTTAAGGTTTCAGCAGTGTATTGTAATCTACAGCTAATTATTGCGTATTTCAAAAACACAGCTATAATTTAATATGCGCACTGCCTTTATACTATCTTCATCGGGCACTACACATGCGTCTTGTTTCAGGGAACTTGTCATGTAGCCGTAAGCCTTGTCAAGACGGAACTATATGCGTCGAACTGGGCGGGGACAAATCACTCTGTTTGCCACCAAGTAGGTACAAAGATAACGTAGGTATTTTCGAATGTGTATACGTGACTTGGTCTTGACGCTATTTATATATATATATATATATATATATATATATATATATATATATATATATATATATATATATATATATATACAAATGTTTGTGTACATATGTAAATTATGTATTAAAGTGCGTGTCAACGGTTACCATCGGGAAATAAAACCTCTACTTACTTACTCGACGCCGCCGTCCCTCGCAGTCTGTAATTGGCGTGTGCATAGGTCTACACTTATGGCATATTAAGAGAGAATTGGAAACTGCTGGCGCCAGTATGAGATTGGTGACATTTGATGGAAACAACTCTGCAAAAACAATGCAATAAAGACGGCTTCTCTTTTATGTAGGATGCCCGAAGTCTTGTTTTCGTCGCCCTGTGCCTTTTAGGGGTGGACCGATGCGTTGCTACGGGTTATCCGAAACATTAGTATACATCGTCCAACACTCTTTAGTTTACTAAGCTTTTGTACACAATGCCAGACATGTCAGTACACCGATTGAGCGCGACGCAACTATGTCACTAACGGCATTAATATCGAAGCAGTCTGATGGTGTACCTATACATCCATTTTGATCATTTCAGTGATATTTATTACATACAAATAATCAACGTCATGTTAAAATCACTCCAGCAGGACATTGTCACAGTTGTGTCATAGAAATTGTGTCCTATGAAAGTGACCAATGATGTTTGTGTTTTACAACACCTAGAATGATTTTTGAATGAAAACGCGTTAGTAGGATAATGTTAGTTGTGCTTCATTTATTACGACAATTTACGGTTGTATTGAAACAAAACATTGTTTTATTTGTGTACGAAAATGCACGTAAGTTCGCACAAACGCACATACTCACACAATTCAAAAATGGGACATATGAAAACATGTTCAGTCAACATCGTATATGATCAAATAATGTATGTATCCACAAAGAAATGAAAATGCATAAAATATAGCAACGGACCTTTGCTATTTGAAACATAACTAAAAACGTTTGCAGCGGTATGTTAGAATATACAGCTAATTAATGTGTATTTCAAATATACAGTTATGATTTACTCTGCGCAATTGCATGATAATATCTGCAACGTGCACTACACATGTGTCTTGTTTCAGGGAACTTGCCATGTAGCGGTAAGCCTTGTCAAGACGGAACTACTTGCGTCGATCTGGCCGGTGACAAATCACTCTGTTTCCCACCAAGTAGGTACAAAGATGACGTAGGTGTGTACGTTTTTGCATATGTGACTTGGTCTTGTCGCTATATATATGTCGTGCAAATGTTTGTGTAGGTATGTCAATTATTTATTAGTGTGTGGGTCAATGGTTACCATGGGGACATAAAACCTTTACTTACTTACACGACGCCGCCGTCCCTCGCAGTCTGTCATTGGCGTGGGAATAGGAGGCCTCACTTATGGCAGACTAAGAGCGAATTGGAAACTGATTGCGAAAGAATGAGGTTGGTGACATTTGCTGGAAACAACTCTGCAATAACAATGCAATAAAGACGGCTACTGTTTTGTGTAGGCCGCCGGTAGTCTTGTTTTCGTCGCCCTATGCCCTTTAGGGGTCGACCGATGCGTTGCTACGGGTTATCCGAAACATTAGTATGCATCGTCCAACACTCTGTAGTTTTCGAAGTGTGTGTACACAATGCCAGACATGTCAGTAAACCTATTAAGAGCGACACAACTATTTCACTACCGGCATCAATAGCTCAGCAGTCTGATGAAGTACCTATACATCCATTTTGTCATTAACAATGATCTTTAGTATATAAAAACATTTAAAGTCATGTTAATATCACTCCAGCAGGACGTTGTCACAGTTGTGTCATGGAAATTGTGTCATCTGAAATATGACAAATGATGTTTGTGTTTTACAATAACTAGAATAATTTTTGAAAGAAAACGCGTCAGTAGGACACTGTTACTTGTGGGTCGTTGAGATTATGTTCACTGTATTACGACAATTTAGGGTTGTATTGAAACAGAAGATCGTTTTATTTGTGTTCGAAAATGCACGTAAGTTTGCGCGAACGCACACACACACAATTCAGAAAGGGGACATATGAAGACTTGTTCAGTCAACATCGTTTATGTTCAAATAATTTGTGTATCCATAAAAAAAAATGCTTCAAATATAGCAACGGTGTTGATATTTTGAAACATTGCTTCTTAAGGTTTCAGCAGTGTATTGTAATCTACAGCTAGTTATTGTGTATTTCAAACACACAGCTATTATTTAATCTGCGCACTGCGTTTATACTATCTTCAACGGGCACTACACATGCGTCTTGTTTCAGGGAACTTGTCATGTAGCCGTAAGCCTTGTCAAGACGGAACTATATGCGTCGATCTGGGCTGGGACAAATCATTCTGTTTGCCACCAAGTAGGTACAAAGATGAAGTAGGTATTTTCGAATGTGCATACGTGACTTGGTCTTGTCGCTATATATATATATATATATATATATATATATATATATATATATATATATATATATATATATATATATATATATATATACAAATGTTTGTGTACATATGTAAATTATGTATTAAAGTGCGTGGCAACGGTTACCATCGGGAAATAAAACCTTTACTTACTTACTCGACGCCGCCGTCCCTCGCAGTCTGTCATTGGCGTGTGCATAGGTCTACATTTAAGGCATATTAAGAGAGAATTGGAAATTGGTGGCGCTAGTATGAGAATGTTGACATTTTATGGAAACAACTGTGCAAAAACAATGCAATGAAGACGGCTTCTCTTTTATGTAAGATGCCCGAAGTCTTGTTGTCGTCGCCCTGTGCCTTTTAGGGGTCGAACGATGCGTTGCTACGGGTTATCCGAAACATAAGTAGGCATCGTCCAGCACTCTTTAGTTTACGAAGCTTTTGTCCACAATGCCAGTCATGTCAGTGCACCGATTGAGCGCGACGCAACTATTTCACTAACGGCATTAATAGCGAAGTAGTCTGATGGTGTACCTATACATCCATTTTGATCATTAACAGTGATCTTGAGTGTATAAAAACATTTAACGTCATGTTAAAATCACTCCAGCAGGACGTTGTCACAGTTGTGTCATGGAAATTGTGTCAACTGAAATATGACAAATGATGTGTGTGTGTTTTACAATAACTATAATTATTTTTGGAAAAAACGCGTCAGTAAGACATGTTACTTGTGGGTCGTCAAGATTGTGTTCACTGTATTGCATCAATTTAGGGTTGTATTGAAGCAGAACATTGTTTTATTTGTGTAAGAAAATGCACGTAAGTTTGCTCAAACGCACATACTCACACAATTAAAAAATGGGACATATGAAAACATTTTCAGTCAACATCGTATATGTTCAAATAATGTATGTATCCATAAAGAAATGAAAATGCAAAACATATAGCAACGGACCGTTGCTATTTTGAAACATAGCTAAAAAACGTTTGCAGCGGTATGTTAGAATATACTGCTAATTAATGTGTATTTGAAATACACAGTTATGATTTAATCTGCGCACTTGCATGATAATATCTGCAACGTGCACTACACTTGCGTCTTGTTTCAGGGAACTTGCCATGTAGCGGTAAGCCTTGTCAAGACGGAACTACATGCGTCGATCTGGCCGTGGACAAATCACTCTGTTTCCCACCAAGTAGGTACAAAGATGACGTTGGTGTGTACATTTTGGCATATGTGACTTGGTCTTGTCGCTATATATATGTCGTACAAATATTTGTGTAGGTATGTCAATTATGTATTAGTGTGTGGGTCAATGGTTACCATGGGGTAATAAAACCTTTACTTATTTACTCGACGCCGCCGTTCCTCGCAGTCTGTCATTGGCGTGGGAATAGGCCTACACTTAAGGCAGACTAAGAGCGAATTGGAAACTTATGGCGAAAGAATGAGATTGGTGACATTTGCTGGAAACAACTCTGCAATAACAATGCAATAAAAGGGCTACTGTTTTGTGTAGGCCGCCGGTAGTCTTGTTTTCGTCGCCCTATGACGTTTAGGGGTCGACCGATGCGTTGCTACGGGTTAACCGAAACATTAGTATGCATCGTCCAACACTCTGTAGTTTTCGAAGTTTGTGTACACAATGCTAGACATGTCAGTAAACCTATCAAGCGCGACACAACTATTTCACTAACGGCATTAATAGCTCAGCAGTCTGATGGTGGACCTTTACATCCATTTTGATCATTAACAGTGATCTTGAGTATATAAAAACATTTAACGTCATGCTAAAATCACTCCAGCAGGACGTTGTCACAGTTGTGTCATGGAAATTGTGTCAACTGAAATATGACAAATGATGTATGTGTTTTACAATAACTAGAATTATTTTTGAAACAAACGCTTCAGTAAGACAATATTACTTGTGGGTCGTCAAGATTGTGTTCACTGTATTATGTCAATTTAGGGTTGTATTCAAGCAGAACATTGTTTTATTTTTGTACGAAAATGCACGTAAGTTTGCTGAAACGCACATACTCACACAATTCAAAAATGGGACATATGAAAACATGTTCAGTCAACATCGTATATGTTCAAATAATGTATGTATCCATAAAGAAATGAAAATGCATAAAACATAGCAACGGACCGTTGCTATTTTGAAACATAGCTAAAAAAACGTTTGCAGCGGTATGTTAGAATATACAGCTAATTAATGTGTATTTCAAATACACAGTTATGATTTACTCTGCGCACTTGCATGATAATATCTGCAACGTGCACTACACATGCGTCTTGTTTCAGGGAACTTGCCATGTAGCGGTAAGCCTTGTCAAGACGGAACTACATGCGTCGATCTGGCCGGGGACAAATCACTCTGTTTGCCACCAAGTAGGTACAAAGATGACGTAGGTGTGTACGTTTTTGCATATGTGACTTGTTCTTGTCGCTATATATATGTCGTACAAATGTTTGTGTAGGTATTTAAATTATATATTAGTGTGTGGGTCAATGGTTACCATGGGGACATAAAGCCTTTACTTACTTACACGACGCCGCCGTCCCTCGCAGTATGTCATTGGCGTGGGAATAGGAGGCCTACACTTATGGCAGACTAAGAGCGAATTGGAAACTGATGGCGAAAGAATGAGATTGGTGACATTTGCTGGAAACAACTCTGCAATAACAATGCAATAAAGACGGCTATTGTTTTGTGTAGGCCGCCGGTAGTTTGTTTTCGTCGCCTTATGACCTTTGGGGGTCGACCGATGCGTTGCTACGGGTTATCCGAAACATTAGTATGCATCGTCCCACACTCTGTAGTTTTCGAAGTTTGTGTACACAATGCCAGACATGTCAGTAAACGTATTAAGCGCGACAAAACTATTTCACTGACGGCATTAATAACTCAGCAGTCTGATGGAGTACCTATACATCCATTTTGATCACTAACAGTGATCTTGAGTATATAAAATCATTTAACGTCATGTTAAAATCACTCCAGCAGGACGTTGTCACAGTTGTGTCATGGAAATTGTGTCATCTGAAATATGACAAATGATGTTTGTGTTTTACAATAACTAGAATTAGTTTTGAAACAAAACACGCGTCAGTACGACAATGTTACTTGTGGGTGGTGGAGATTGTGTTCACTGTATTACGACAATTTAGGGTTGTATTGAAACAGAACATTGTTTTATTTGTGTTCGAAAATGCACGGAAATTTGCGCGAACGCACACACACACAATTCAGAAAGGGTACATATGAAGACTTGTTCAGTCAAAATCGTGTATGTTCAAATAATGTATGTATCCATAAAACAATTAAAATGCTTCAAATATAGCAACGGTGTTGATATTTTGAAACATTGCTTCTTAAGGTTTCAGCAGTGTATTGTAATCTACAGCTAATTATTGTGTTTTTCAAAAACACAGCTATGATTTAACCTGCGCACTGCCTTTATACTATCTTCAACGGGCACTACACATGCGTCTTGTTTCAGGGAACTTGTCATGTAGCGGTAAGCCTTGTCAAGACGGAACTACATGCGCCGATCTGGGCGGGGACAAATCACTATGTTTGCCACCAAGTAGGTACAAAGATGACGTAGGTATTTTCGAATGTGCATATATATATATATATATATATATATATATATATATATATATATATATATATATATATATGTATATATATATACAAATGTTTGTGTACATATGTATTAAAGTGCGTGTCAACGGTTACCATCGGGAAATAAAACCTTTACTTACTTACTCGACGCCGCCGTCCCTCGCAGTCTGTCATTGGCGTGTGCATAGGTATACACTTATGGCATATTAAGAGAGAATTGGAAACTGCTGGCGCTAGTATGAGATTGGTGACATTTGTTGGAAACAACTCTAAAAAAACAATGCAATAAAGACGGCTTCTCTTTTATGTAGGATGCCCGAAGTCTTGTTTTCGTCGCCCTGTGCCTTTTAGGGGTCGACCGATGCGTTGCTACGGCTTATCCGAAACATTAGTATGTATCGTCCAACACTCTTTAGTTTACGAAGCTTTTGAACCCAATGCCAGACATGTCAGTGCACCGATTGAGCGCGACGCAACTATTTCACTAACGGCATTAATAGCGAAGCAGTCTGATGGTGTACCTATACATCCATTTTGATCATCTCAGTGATATTTATTACATACAAATAGTCAACGTCATGTTAAAATCACTCCAGCAGGACAATGTCACAGTTGTGTCATAGAAATTGTGTCCTACGAAAATGACAAATGATGTTTGTGTTTTAAAACAACTAGAATTATGTTTGCATGAAAACGCGTCAGTAGGACTATGTTACTTGTGGGTCATGTATTACGACAATTTACGGTTGTATTGAAACAGAACATTGTTTTATTTGTGTACGAAAATGCACGTAAGTTTGCTCAAACGCACATACTCACACAATTCAAAAATGGGACATATGAAAACATGTTCAGTCAACATCGTATATGTTCAAATAATGTATGTATCGACAAAGAAATGAAAATGCATAAAATATAGCAACGGACCTTTGCTATTTTGAAACATAGCTAAAAAACGTTTGCAGCGGTATGTTTGAATATATAGCTAATTAATTTGTATTTAAAATACACAGTTATGATTTACTCTGCGCACTTGCATGATAATATCTGCAACGTGCACTTCACTTGCGTCTTGTTTCAGGGAACTTGCCATGTAGCGGTAAGCCTTGTCAAGACGGAACTACATGCGTCGATCTGGCCGGGGACAAATCACTCTGTTTCCCACCAAGTAGGTACAAAGATGACGTAGGTGTGTACGTTTTTGCATATGTGACTTGGTCTTGTCGCTATATATATGTCGTACAAATGTTTGTGTAGGTATGTAAATTATGTATTAGTGTGTGGATCAATGGTTACCATGGGGACATAAAACGTTTACTTACTTACACGACGCCGCCGTCCCTCGCAGTCTGTCATTGGCGTGGGAATAGGAGGCCTACACATATGGGAGACTAAGAGCGAATTGGAAAATTGTGGCGAAAGATTGAGATTGGCGACATTTGCTGGAAACAACTGTGCAATAACAATGCAGTAAAGACGGCTACTGTTTTGTGTAGGCCGCCGGTAGTCTTGTTTCGTCGCCTTATGCCCTTTAGGGGTCGAACGATGCGTTGCTACGGGTTATCCGAAACATTAGTATGCATCGTCCAACACTCTGTAGTTTTCGAAGTTTGTGTACACAATGCCAGACATATCACTAATCCTATTAAGCGCGACACAACTATTTCACTAACGGCATTAATAGCTCAGCAGTCTGATGGACTACTTACACATCCATTTTAATCATTAACAGTGATCTTGAATATATAAAAACATTTAACGTCATGTTAAAATAACTCCAGCAGGACGTTGTCACAGTTGTGTCATGGAAATTGTGTCATCTGAAATATGACAAATGATGTTTGTGTTTTACAATAATTAGAATAATTTTTGAAAGAAAACGCGTCAGTAGGACAATGGTACTTGTGGGTCGTGGAGATTATGTTCACTGTTTACGGCAATTTAGGGTTGTATTGAAACAGAACATTGTTTTATTTGTGTTCGAAAATGGACGTAAGTTTGCGCGAACGCACACACACACAATTCAGAAAGGGGACATATGAAGACTTGTTCAGTCAACATCGTTTATGTTCACATAATGTATGTATCCATAAAAAAAATTAAATGCTTCAAATATAGCAACGGTGTTGATATTTTGAAACATTGCTTCTGAAGGTTTCAGTAGTGTATTGTAATCTACAGCTAATTATTGTGTGTTTCAAAAACACAGCTATGCTTTAACCTGCGCACTGCCTTTATACTATCTTCAACGGGCACTACACGTGCGTCTTGTTTCAGGGAACTTGTCATGTAGCCGTAAGCCTTGTCAAGACGGAACTACATGCGCCGATCTGGGCGGGGACAAATCACTCTGTTTGCCACCAAGTAGGTACAAAGATTACGTAGGTATTTACGAATGTGCGTACGTGACTTGGTCTTGTCGCTATATATATATATATATATATATATATATATATATATATATATATATATATATATATATATAAATGTTTGTGTACATATGTGAATTATGTATTAAAGTGCGTGTCAACGGTTACCATCGGGAAATAAAACCTTTACTTACTTACTCGACGCCGCCGTCCCTCGCAGTCTGTCATTGGCGTGTGCATAGGTCTACACTTACGGCATATTAAGAGAGAATTGGAAACTGCTGGCGCTAGTATGAGAACGGTGACATTTGATGGAAACAACTCTGCAAAAACAATGCAATAAAGGCGGCTTCTCTTTTACGTAGGATGCCCGAAGTCTTGTTTTGGTCGCCCTGTGCCTTTTAAGGGTCGAGCGATGCGTTGCAACGGGTTATCCGAAACATTAGTATGCATCGTCCAACACTCTTTAGTTTACGAAACTTTTTTACACAATGCCAGACATGTCAGTACACCGATTGAGCGCGACACAACTATTTCACTAACGGTATTAATAGCGAAGCAGTCTGATGGTGTACTGATACATCCATTTTGATCATTTCAGTGAAATTTAGTACATACAAATAGTCAACGTCATGTTAAAATCACTCCAGCAGAACATTTCCACAGTTGTGTCATAGAAATTGTGTCCTATGAAAATGACAAATGATGTTGGTGATTTACAACAACTAGAATTATTTTTGAATGAAAACGCGTCAGTAGGACAATGTTACTTGTGCGTCATGTATTACGAAAATTTACGGTTGTATTGAAACAGAACATTATTTTATTTGTGTACGAAAATGCACGTAAGTTTCCTCAAACCCAACTACACCCAATTCAAAAAGGGAACATATGAAGACATGTTCAGTCAACATAGTTTATGTTCAGATAATGTAAGTATCCATAAAGAAATGAAAATGCATCAAATATAGCAACGGTGTTGCTATTTTGAAACATTGCTACATAACGTTAGCAGCGGAATGTTCGAATCTAGAACTAATTGATGTGTATTTCAAATACACAGTTATGACTTACTCTGCGCACTGCCTTGGTAATATCTCCAACGTGCACTACATTGCGTCTTGTTTCAGGGAACTTGCAATGCAGCATTAAGCCTTGTCAAGAAGGAACTACATGCGCCGATCTGGCCGGGGACAAATCACTTTGTTTCCCATCAAGTAGGTACAAAGATGACGTATGTGTGTACGTTTGTGTATACGTGAGTTGGTCTTGTCGGTGTATATATATATATATATATATATATATATATATATATATATATATATATATATTGTACAAATGTTTGTGTAGGCATGTAAATTATATATTAGAGTGTGGGTCAACGGTTACCATCGGGAAATAAAACCTTTTACTTACTTACTCGTCGCCGTCGTCTGTCGCTGTCGTCTGTCATTGGCCAGGGAATAGGTCTCCACTGATGGCAGACTAATAGCGAATTGGAAACTTGTGGCGTAAGAATGAGATTGGTGACATTTGCTGGAAACAACTCTACAATAACAATGCAATAAAGACGGCTTCAGTTTTGTGTAGGCCGCCCGAAGTATTGTTTTCGTCGCCCTATGCCTCTTGGGGATCGAACCATGCGATGCTACGGGTTATTCGAAACATTAGTATGCATCGTCCAACACTCTTTAGTTTACGAAGATTTTGTACACAATGCCAGACATGTCAGTAAACCTATTAAGCGCGACGCAACTATTTCTCTAACGGCATTAATAGCTCAGCAGTCTGACGGTTTATCTTTACATCCATTTTGATCATTAGCTTTTTTTTTGATCATTCACTGTGATGTTGAGTAAATAAAAACATTTAACGTCATGTTAAAATCACTCCAGCAGGACGTTTTCATAGTTGTGCCATGGAAATGGTGTCATCTGAAATATGACAAATGATGTTTGTGTTTTATAATAACTAGAATTATTTTTGAAAGAAAACGCATCAGTAGGACAATGTTACTTGTGGGTCGTGGAGATTGTGTTCAGTGCATTACGTTAATTTAGGGTTGTATTGAAACAGAACATTGTTTTATTTGTGTTCGAAAATGCATGTAAGTTTGCTCGTACGCACATACACACACAACTCAGAATCGGAACATATGAAGACTTGTTAAGTCAACATCGTTTATGTTCAAATAATGTATGTATCCAGAACAAAATAAAAATGCTTCAAATATAGCAACGGTGTTGATATTTTGAAAAATTGCTTCCTAAGGTTTCAGCAGTGTATTGTAATCTACAGCTACTTATTTTGTATTTCAAATACACAGTTATGATTTAATCTGCGCACTGCTTTTATAATATCTTGAACGGGCACTTCACATGCGTCTTGTTTCAGGGAACTTGCCATGTAGCCGTAAGCCTTGTCAAAACGGAACTACATGCGTCGATCTGGGCGGGGACAAATCACTCTGTTTGCCACCAAGTAGGTACAAAGATGACGAAGGTATTTTTCGAATGTGCATACGTGACTTGGTCTTGTCGCTATATATATATATATATATATATATATATATATATATATATATATATATATATATATATATATACATATACATATATATATATATATATGTATATATATATATATATATACATATACATATATACATATACATATACATATACATATACATATACATATACATATACATATATACATATATGTATACTGTATATATATATATATATATATATATATATATATATATATATCATACAAATGTTTGTGTACATATGTAAATTATGTTTTAAAGTGCGTGTCAACGGCTACCATCGGGAAATAAAACCTTTACTTACTTACTCGACTCCGGCGTCCCTCGCAGTCTGTCATTGGCGTGGGCATAGGTCTACACTTATGACATATAAAGATAGAATTGGAAACTGCTGGCGCTAGTATGAGATTGGTGACATTTGATGGAAACAACTCTGCAAAAACAATACAATAAAGACGGCTTCTCTTTTGTGTAGGATGCCCGAAGTCTTGTTTTCGTCGCCCTGTGCCTTTTAAGGGTCGACCGATGTGTTGTTACGTTTATCCGAAACATTAGTATGCATCGTCCAACACTCTTTAGTTTACGAAGCTTTTGTACACAATGTCAGACATGTCAGTAAACCGATTGAGCGCGACGCAACTATTTCACTAACGGCATTAATAGCGAAGTGATATTGAGTAAATACAAATAGTCAACGTCATATTAAAATCACTGCAGCAGGGTATTGTCGCAGTTGTGTCATAGAAATTGTGTCCTATGAAAATGACAAATGATGTTTGTGTTTTACATCAACTAGAATTATTTTTGAATGAAAACGCATCAGTAGGACAACGTTACTTGTGCGTCATATATTACGACAATTTACGGTTGTATTGAAACAGAACATTGTTTTATTTGTGTACGAATATGCACGTAAGTTTCCTCAAACCCACATACACCCAATTCAGAAAGGGAATATATGAAGACTTGTTCAGTCAACATCGTTGATGTTCAGATAATGTAAGTATCCATAACGAAATGAAAATGCATCAAACATAGCAACGGTGTTGCTATTTTGAAACATTGCTACATAACGTTAGCAGATGAATGTTAGAATATAGAACAAATTAATGTGTATTTCAAATACACAGTTATGACTTACTCTGCGCATTGCCTTGATAATATATGCAAGGTGCACTACACATGCGTCTTGTTTCAGGGAACTTGCCATGTAGCATTAAGCCTTGTCAAGAAGGAACTACATGCGCCGATCTGGCCGGGGACAAATCACTTTGTTTCCCACCAAGTAGGTACAAAGATGACGTAGGTGTGTACGTTTGTGCATATATGACTTGGTCTTGTCGCTGTATATATATATATATATATATATATATATATATATATATATATATATATATATATATATATATATATTATATATATATATATATATATATATATATATATATATATATATATATCGTGCAAATGTTTGTGTAGGTACGTAAATTATATATTAGAGTGTGGGTCAACGGTTACCATCGGGAAATAAAACCTTTACTTACTTACTCGACGCCGCCGTCTGTCGCTGTCTGTCATTGGCGAGGGAATGGGTCTACACTTATGGCAGAATAACAGCGAATTGGAAACTGGTGGCGTAAGAATGAGATTGGTGACATTTGCTGGAAACAACTCTACAATAACAATGCAATAAAGACGGCTTCAGTTTTGTGTAGGCCGCCCGAAGTATTGTTTTCATCGCCCTATGCCTCTTAGGGGTCGAACCATGCGATGCTACGGGTTATCCGAAACATTAGTATGCATCGTCCAACACTCTTTAGTTTACGAAGCTTTTGTACACAATGCCAGACATGTCAGTAAACCTATTAAGCGCGACGCAACTATTTCACTAACGGCAGTAATAGCTCAGCAGTCTTATGGTGTACTTTTCCATCCATTTTGATCATTCACTGTGATCTTGAGTATATAAAAACATTTAACGTCATGTTAAAATCACTCCAGCAGGACGTGTTCACAGTTGTGTCATGGAAATTGTGTCATCTGAAATATGACAAATGATGTTTGTGTTTTACAATAACTAGAATTATTTTTGAAAGAAAACGCGTCAGTAGGACAATGTTACTTGTGGGTCGTGGATATTGTATTCACTGCATTACGACAATTTAGTGTTGTATTGAAACAGAACATTGTTTTATTTGTGTTCGAAAATGCATGTAAGTTTGCGCGAACGCACATACACACACAATTCAGAAAGGGGACATATGAAAACTTGTTCAGTCAACATCGTTTATGTTCAAATAATAATATATGTATCTATTACAAAATTAAAATGCTTCAAATATAGCAACGGTGTTGATATTTTGAAACATTGCTTCCTAAGGTTTCAGCAGTGTATTGTAATATACAGCTAATTATTTTGTATTTCAAATACACAGTTATGATTTAATCTGCGCACTGCCTTTGTAATATCTTCTACTTGCACTACACATGCGTCTTGTTTCAGGGAACTTGTCATGTAGCCGTAAGCCTTGTCAAGACGGAACTACATGCGTCGATCTGGGCGGGGACAAATCACTCTGTTTGCCACCAAGTAGGTACAAAGATGACGTAGATATTTTCGAATGTGCATACGTGACTTGGTCTTGTCGCTATATATATATATATATATATATATATATATATATATATATATATATATATATATATATATATATATATATATATATCATACAAATGTTTGTGTACATATGTAAATTATGTATTAAAGTGCATGTCAACGGTTACCATCGGGAAATAACACCTTTACTTACTTACTCGACGCCGCCGTCCCTCGCAGTCTGTCATTGGCGTGGTTATAGGTCTACACTTATGGCATATATAAAGAGAGAATTGGAAACTGCAGGCGCTAGTATGAGTTTGGTGACATTTGCTGGAAACAACTCTGGAAAAACAATGCAATAAAGAAGGCTTCTCTTTTGTGTAGGATGCCCGAAGTCTTGTTTTCGTCGCCCTGTGCCTTTTAAGGGTCGACCGATGCGTTGCTACGGTTATCCGAAACATTAGTATGCATCGTCCAACACTTTTTAGTTTACGAAGCTTTTGTACACAATGCCAGACATGTCAGTAAACCGATTGAGCTCGACGCAACTATTTCACTAACGGCATTAATAGCGAAGCAGTCTGATGGTGTACCTATACATCCATTTTGATCATTTCAGTGATATTGAGTACACACAAATAGTCAACGTCATGTTAAAATCACTCCAGCAGGATATGGTCACAGTTGTGTCATAGAAAGTGTGTCCTATGAAAATGACAAATGATGTTTGTGTTTTACAACAACTAGAATTATTTTTGAATGAAAACGCGTCAGTAGGACAACGTTACTTGTGCGTCATGTATTACGAAAATTTACGGTTGTATTGAAACAGAACATTGCTTTATTTGTGTACGAAAATGCACGTAAGTTCCCTCAAACCCACATACCCAAAATTCAGAAAGGGAACATATGAAGACATCTTCAGTCAACATCGTTTATTTTCAGATAATTTAAGTATCCATAAAGAAATGAAAATGCATCAAATATAGCAACGGTGTTGCTATTTTGAAACATTGCTACATAACGTTAGTAGCGGAATGTTAGAATCTAGAACTAATTAATGTGTATTTCAAATACACAGTTATGATTTACTCTGCGCACTGCCTTGATAATTTCTGCAACGTGCACTACACATGCGTCTTGATTCAGGGAACTGGCCATGTAGCCGTAAGCCTTGTCAAGAAGGAACTACATGCGTCGATCTGGCCGTGGACAAATCACTCTGTTTCCCACCAAGTAGGTACAAAGATGACGTAGGTGTGTACGTTTGTGCATATGTGACTTGGTCTTGTCGGTGTATATATATATATATATATATATATATATATATATATTGTACAAATGTTTGTGTAGGCATGTAAATTATATATTACAGTGTGGGTCAACGGTTACCATCGGGAAATAAAACCTTTTACTTACTTACTCGTCGCCGCCGTCTGTCGCTATCTGTCATTGGCGAGGGAATAGGTCTACACTGATGGCAGACTAATAGCGAATTGGAAACTTGTGGCGTAAGAATGAGATTGGTGACATTTGCTGGAAACAACTCTACAATAACAATGCAATAAAGACGGCTTCAGTTTTGGGTAGGCCGCCCGAAGTATTGTTTTCGTCGCCCTATGCCTCTTAGGGGTCGAACCATGCGAAGCTACGGGTTATTCGAAACATTAATATGCATCGTCCAACACTCTTTAGTTTACGAAGCTTTTGTACACAATGCTAGACATGTCAGTAAACCAATTAAGCGCGACGCAACTATTTCACTAACGGCATTAATAGCTCAGCAGTTTGACGGTTTATCTTTACATCCATTTTGATCATTAGCAGTGATCTTGAATACATAAAAACAGTTAACGTCATGTTAAAATCACTCCAGCAAGACATTGTCACAGTTGTGTCATGAAAATTGTATCATCTGAAATATGACAAATGTTGTTTGTGTTTTACAATAACTAAAATAATTTTTTTAAGAAAACGCGTTAGTAGGACAATGTTACTTGTGGGTCGTGCTGATTGTGTTCACTGTATTGCAACAATTTAGGGTTGTTTTGAAACAGAACATTGTTTTATTTGTGTATGAAAATTCACGTAAGTTTGGTCGAACGCACATACACACACAATTCAGAAAGGGGACATACGAAAACTTGTTCAGTCAACATAATTTATGTTCAAATAATGTACGTATCCATAACAAAATGAAAATTCATCAAACATAGCAACGGTGTTGATATTTTGAAACATTGTTTCTTAATGTTTGCAGCGGTATATTGGAATATACAGCTAATAATTGTGTATTTCAAATACACAATTATGACTTACTCTGCGCACTGGCTTTATAATATCTTCAACGGGCACTACACATGCGTGTTGTTTCAGGGAACTTGACATGTAGCGGTACGCCTTGTCAAGACGGAACTACATGCGTCGATCTGGCCGTGGACAAATCACTCTGTTTGCCACCAAGTAGGTTCAAAGATGACGTAGGTATTTTCGAATGTTCATATGCGACTTGGTCTTGTCGCTATGTATATAAATATACATATATATATATATATATATATATATATATATATATATATATATATATATATATATATGTATATATGTATATATATATATATATATATATATATATATATATATATATATATATATATATATATCGTACAAATATTTGTGTAGGCATGTACATTATGTATTAGAAAGTGTGTCAACGGTTAAAATCGGGAAATAAAACCTTGATTTACTTACTCGACGACGCCGTCCCTCGCAGTCTGTCATTGGCCTGGGTATAGGTCTACACTTATGGCACACTAAGAGCGAATTGGAAACTGCTGGCGAAAGAATGAGATTGGTGACATTTGCTGGAAACAACTCTGTTGTGCAATAAAACAATGCAATAAAGACGGCTTCTCTTTTGTGTAGGCCGCCCGAAGTCTTGTTTTCGTCGCCCTATGCCTTTTAGGGGTCGACCGATGCGTTGCTGCGGGTCATCCGAAATGTTACTATGCATCGTCCAACACTCATTAGGTTATGAAGCTTTTGTACACAATGCCAGACATGTCAGTAAACCAATCAAGCGCGATGCAACTATTTAACTAACGACAATAAAAGCTCAGCAGTCTGATGGTGTACCTTTCTATCCATTTTGATCATTAACAGTGACCTTGAGTACATAAAAACAGTTAACGTCATGTTAAAATCACTGCGGCAGGACATTGTCACAGTTGTGTCATGGAAATTGTGTCCTCTGAAAAATGACAAATGATGTTTGTGTTTTACATTAACTAAACATTTTTTTTGAAAGAAAACGCGTCAGTAGTACAATGGTACTTGTGTGTCGTGAAGATTGTGTACACTGTATTACGACAATTAAGGGTTGTATTGAAACAGAACATTGTTTTATTTGACTAAGAAAAAGCATGTAAATTTGCTGAAACGCACACCCACACCCCTCTCAGAAAGGGGACATATGAAGACTTGTTCAGTCAAAATCGTGTATGTTCAAATAATGTATGTATCCATAAAACAATTAAAATGCTTCAAATATAGCAACGGTGTTGATATTTTGAAATGTTCAGACAACATCGTTTGTATTCAAATAATGTATATATCCATAAAGAAACGAAAATACATAAAATATAGCAACGGTGTTGCTATTTTGAAACATTGCTACATAACGTTTGCAACATGCGTCTTTTTTCAGGGAACTTGCTATGTAGCCGTAAGCGTTGTCATGTCGGAACAACATGCGTAGATCAGGCAGGGGACAAATCACTCTGTGTCCCACCAAGTAGGTACAAAGATGACGTAGGTATGTTCGTATATGCATATGTGACTTTGTATTGTCGCTATATATATATATATATATATATATATATATATATATATATATATATATATATATATATATATATATATATATATATACATATATATATATATATATATATATATATATATCGTACAATTGTTTGTGTAGGCATGACAATTATTTATTAGAGTGTGCCCCGTCGGTTACCATCGGGAAATAAATCCTTGACTTACTTACTAGACATCCCCGTCCCTCGCAGTCAGTCAATGGCATGGGTACACGTGTACACTTATTGCAGACTCGGAGCGAATTGGAAATGGTGGCGAAAAATGAGATTGGTGACATATGCTGGAAAAAACTCTGCAATAACAATGCAATAAAAACGGCTTCTATTTTGTGTAGGCCGCCCGAAGTCTTGTTTTTGTCGCCTTGTGCCTTTTAGGGGTCGACCGATGCGTTGCTACGGGTTAGCCGAAACATTAGTATGCATCGTCCAACACTCTTTAGTTTATGACGCTTTGGTACACGTCATATCTTCTCCGTGCAATACACATGCGTTTTGTTTCAGGGAACTTCCCATGTAGCCGTAAGCCTTGTCAAGATGGAACTACATGCGTCGATCAGGCCGGGGACAAATCACTCTGTGTCCCACCAAGTAGGTACACAGATGACGTAGGTATGTTCGTATGTGCGTATGTGACTTGATCTTGTCGCTATATATATATATATATATATATATATATATATATATATATATATATATATATATATATATATATATATATTGTACACATGTTTGTGACGGAATGTAAATTACGTATTAGTGAATGTCAACGGTTACCATCGGGAAATAAAACCTTTACTTATTACTCGAGGCCACCGTCCCTCGCCGTCTACCATTGGCGTTGGTCTACACTTATGGCAGACTAGGATATAATTTGAAACTGCTGGCTAAAGAATGAGGTTGGTGACATTAGCTGGGAACAACTCTGCAATAACAACGCAATATTTTGTGTAGACCGCTGGAAGTCTTGTTTTCATCGCCCTATGCCTTTTAGGGGTCGACCGATGCGTTGCTAAGGGTTATCAGACACTCTTTAGTTTATGAAACTTTTGTTCACAATGCCAGACATGTCAGTAAACCTATCAGGCGCGATGCAACTATTTCACTAAGGCAATAAAAGCTCAGAAGTCTGATGGTGTACCTTTCAATCCATTTTGATCCTTAACAGTGACCTTGAGAACATAAAAACAGTTAACGTCATGTTAGAATCACTCAAGCAGGACATTTCCTCAGTTTTGTCATGGAAATTGTGTCCTCTGAAATATGACAAATGATGTTTTTGTTTTACAGTAACTATAATTATTTTTGAAAGAAAACGCGTCAGTGGGATAATGTTACTTGTGGGTCGTGGAGATTGTGCTCACTGTATTACGACAATTAAGGTTGTATTGAAACAGAACATTGTTTTATTTGTATACTAAGAGGCACGTAAGTGTGCTCAAACGCACATTCACCCATCATTCAGAAAGGGGACATATAAAGACATGTTCAGTCAACATTGTTTGTATTCAAATAATGTAGGTATCCAACAACAAATGAAGATACATAAAATATGGCAATGGTGTTGCTATTTTGAAACATTGCTACATAACGTTTGCAGCGGTATGTTTGAATATACATATAATTAATGTGTATTTCAAATAAACAGTTATGGTTTACTCTGCGCACGGCTTTGATCATATCTACAACGTGCACTACAAATGCGTGTTGTTTCAGGGAACATGCCATGTAGCCGTAACACTTGTCATGACGGAACTACATGCGTCGATCAGGCCGGGGACAAATCACTCTGTTTACCACCAAGTAGGTACAAAGATGACGTAGGTATGTTTGTATGTGCATATGTGACTTTGTCTTGTCGCTATATATATATATATATATATATATATATATATATATATATATATATATATATATATATATAATATATATATATATATATATATACATATATATATATATATATATATATATATATATATATATATATATATATATATATATATATGGTACACTTGTTTGTGTAGGCATGTCAATTACTTATTAGAGCAGTTACCATCGGGAAATAAATCCTTTTGTTACTTACTAGACGCCCCCGTCCCTCGCAGTCTGTCATTGGCGTGGGTATAGGTCTACACTTATGGCAGACTGGCAGCGATTTGGAAACTGCTGGCGAAAGAATGAGGTTTGTGACATAAGCTGGAAACAACTCTGCAATAACAATGCAATAAAGACGGCTTCTCTTTTGTGTAGGCCGCACGAAGTCTTGTTTTTTGTCGCCTTATGCCTTTTAGGGGTTACCGATGCGTTGCTACTGGTTATCCGAAACATTAGTATGCATCGTCCAACATTCTTTAGTTTATGAAGCTTTTGTACACAATGCCAGACATGTCAGTAAACCTATACATCGTGACGCTTCTATTTCACTAACGGCATTAAAACTCAGCAATATGACGGTGTACCTTTAAAGTCGTTTTGATCATTAACATAGAAACAGCTAACGTCATATTAAAATCACTCCAACAAGACATTCGCACAGTTGTGTCACGTACATTGTGTCCTCAGAAATATGACAGATGATGTTTGTGTTTCACCCTAACTATGATATTACTTTTGAAAGAAAACGCGTCAGTAGAACAATGCTACTTGTGGGTCGTGGAGATTGTGTTCACTGTATTACGACAATTTAGTGTTGTATTGAAACAGAACATAGTTTTCTTTGTATACGAAAAGGCACGTAAGTTTGCTCAAATGCACATACACACCATTCAGAAAGGGACTTAAGAAGACACGTTCAGTCAACATCGTTTGTGTTGAAATAATGTATATATCCATAAAGAAATGAATATACATAAAATATAGCAACGGTGTTGCTATTTTGAAACATGGCTACATACGTTTTGCAGTGGTATGTTACAATATACAGGTAATTAATGTGTATTTCAAATATACAGTTAAGATTTACTCTGCGCACTGCAATGATAATTTCTTCAACGTGCAATACACATGCGTCTTATTTCAGGGAACTTCCCATGTAGCCGTAAGCCATGTCAAGACGGAACTACATGCGTCGATCTGGCCGAGAACAAATCAAACTGTTTCGCACCAAGTAGGTACAAAGATGACGTAGGTATGTTCGTATATGCATATGTGACTTGGTCTTGTCGCTATGTATCTTTATATGTGACCTATCTTAACAAAACCGGTCCGATGTCGGTAAATAATATTTTCCTTAAATGCCGATTTTGTGAAAAAATCGGGCATTCGTCAATTATGAGATTTTCCCTGAAAATGATTCTTTAGTATTCGTTTTGTCGATTGCCACACTTGTTATGATCTAACTAACTCTGTTTCTTGTGTTATAAAGACATTTGCGTAGAGCTTTGCTAACAAGGCCTAAGTGTTCCGCTCCATTTCCATAAAACAAAGCCGAAAATGCCAGTAATTGCGAGCGTTCTGTGCCGCTAATTTTGGGACGATCCCTATCATAACGGGTATCACCTCCAGAATGCTTGGAATAGACCCCCTATCTGTGCCAGCTGTGTAAGCAAACCGGGGTCACATGGTAGCCACAGCCAAGCAACCGTTCTCATTGGTCCAACGTGGAACATTTGCATTATTTTCTGAACAACGCGTACGCACCGTGTATTTTCTTCGCGTCACTGCTGACCTAGTTAGCGAGGAAGACGAAGCGAAAAATGGCGATGTTGTTAAACTCTGATGCAAGTTATCGGGCACAAATAGATATTTTGATTGGGGAGTATTTTTTGGAGGAAGTGACTGATGAAAGCGAGCCGAACTATGACGAGGATGACAATTTTGCGAACTAATCACTGACGAAGACGACGATTTAGACTTTCGTCAGAATGATTACGACACGCTATGCAAGTCGGCGACCGATCCGTAGTCAAGAGACTGTGTCAGATTCTCCGGATGAGGAATTGCGAAAATTTTCGTAACAAGTAGTTTGCATCAATTTTGAAGGCCATTTTCTTACTTTGAAGGTTTCTACCTCACACATGTTTGTCAAGCTATAACTTCGGCTAGAATCGAGATATCTTCTAGCATGATATACCATATGAAAGCAGAGATTATGCTCTTTCCAGTGGTACTGACGAATCAATTTTAAAAATTACCAACATCCGACCGATTTTGTTAAGATGGGTCACATACACCGAACAAATGTTTGTGTAGGCATAGAAATTATGTATTAGAGTGTGTGTCAACGGTTACCATCGGGAAATAAATATTTTACTTACTCGACGCCACCGACCCTCGCAGTCTATCACTGGCGTGGGAATAGGTATACATTTATGGCAGACTAGCAGCGAATTGGAAACTGCTGCCGACAGAATGAGATTGGTGGCATATGCTGGAAACAACTCTGCAATAACAATGCAATAAAGACGGCTTCTTTTATGTGTAGACCGCCCGAAGTCTTGTTTTCGTCGCCGTATGCCTTTTCGGCGTCGAACGATGCGTTGCAACGGGTTATCCGAAACATTTGTATGCATCGTCCAACACTCTTTAGTTTATGAAGCTTGTGTACACAATGCCAGACATGTCAGTAAACCTACCAAGCGTGATGAAACTGTTTAACTAACGGCATTAAAAGCTCAGCAATATGAGGGTGTACTTTAAATCCACTTTGATCATTAACAGTGATCTTGAGTACATACAAACAGCTAACGTCATGTTACAAACTCCAGCAGGACATTGAAACAGTTGTGTCATGGAAATTGTGTCCTCTGAAATATGACAAATGATGTTTGTGTTTTACAATAACTAGAATTATTTTTGAAACAAAACGCGTCAGTATGACTATGTAAATTGTGGGTCGTGGAGATTGTGTTCACTGTATTACAACAATTTAGGGTTGTATTGAAACAGAACATTCTTTTATTTGTATACGATAAGGCACGTAAGTTTGCTAAAACGCACATACACACACCATTCAGAAAGGAGACATAAGAAGACATGTTCAGCCAACATCGTTTGTGTTCAAATAATGTATAGTCTAGTTGCCAGCTGTATGCTTTCAATGGTGAACCTAGAAATTGTAATAACTGTAAGGTTTTTTGATTGATATGTATTCACATGGGTGTCTGGAAGAGTTTGAGCTTTGTTGGCACTGGGCCAACTTTGGGGAACTTTTTGTATTAGCTAATTAGCATAATTAGCATTGTTAACGCTAGTTAAGCTTGATCCAACTATAACGTTTGAACTAATAGGCCTAGAATCGAGGGTAATAGCACTTTTCTATATCAGTTTGACTCGAGGAATTCATATCTGATATTATTTTCGTGATTAAAGGTCAAGATCAATGTATAAAATCAAGGTCAAGGTCATTTTGGCTCAAAATTGTTGAAATTTACTTAACTGCCCCACTTCGCGTAACTGACAATGAAACAGACAATTAATGGTTTTATTTATAGTTAATTTTATTAAACATAGAAACACTAGCCTATGGCTACTATAACCAAATGTAAGCATTCATAGTCAAACCAAATTAGCATAGATAGCTGTGAGCACATATACTATCTGTCCAATACTGAGTGTTGTTCTTATAACTCATCCCGATCTATACAATCATCATCATAGTCATGGTCATGCTGGTCGTCGTTCTTCTCCATCTCCTCTTTCTTCGTAAATGGGTTGCAGCATTCATCACCTGCTGTGCAGATGCAGTAGATTGTGCCGCTGAGTTGTTCACGGTGACAGCTACAATTGCCTTCCTTGCATGCCTTGGCCTTCGCTCGACAGCGGCAGCTAATGACGTTCATTAGAAGCGGTGGTCCTGGTGGACCACTGTCAATGCTGGGGCAAATTATCCCATCGTCTATTTTCCAACCATAGTCTGCGATGTAGACATCTGGAGGTCCCTGTTGGTCAGCTGCCTTCCAAAGCAACATCTGCAGGTGAGCACGTCGCACGTGGAGGTAAAGGTTTGTGTCCGTCGGAGGCAGTGACATGATGCGCAGTGGCTTCGCCTGTTTGCGGGTGTACAGATTGTAGCGAGCTTGAGTCATGGAGGTGCCCGTGGGTTGTCCGTACAGTGCCGCAAAGAAATGCTGTCCAACTGCCATGAGATCCACGTGAGTGGCACTCTTCTCACCCAGTACGTCGAATAGCCCTGGAAAGTTGCCTGCTTTCAGTGTCTTCAGAACAGAAGCCTTCCCTTTGCCGAAGGGGTAGGAAACAGTATCACAGCCGCTTAATGAATGGGCTCTAAGTAGCTGTGAGCACACTGTGTCTCCTAAGTTGGCACATGTGGCGTCGATGTCAAGGACAACACCATCCCTCTTCTCCATTTGCACAGAAACACGAACCTGAAGGTCATAGCGCCACGTCCAGTACACCACCAGCACGAAAATGTCGGTGTCGCCGCTGAGGATTCTAACCACCTGACGACCAGCATCGGCGGCTTGAAACAGATAGCTGATGATGGTGATGTCAGCTTCATCGTGCAAGAAGACGCCATCATCCGTGCTCTCAACTGACACCCCACACCCCAGGTTGAACGTGCTGAGAAGACGTGACAGGCCACGCTTGTTTTGTTTGTTCTTCATCACTGCCTCACGACTTGGCAGAGGGCTGTTGATGTCCAGATTGAATGTATTGGAGCCAACACCAGCTCGCCGCTGCCTCTCATGGTCCTTAGCCGATATTTCGGTGTAACGGTCAAACACTAGGATTTTCTCTGGAGCAGCACACAATGCAAGCCGCGCATTTAGTGAATCTATCAGCACACACACACTTCCCCCACAGGGCCAGACCACGTGATATAAGAGTTGCTGGGCGTCCACGATGATGACATCAGGGCGTGGAGCCTTGTGATGCTTTACTCCAAGCTTGTGAACTAGTATCGCCTTGTTCCCTCTCGGTAGACAACCCTACTAATCCATAAGTGATGGATGGACAGCACATAGCTCATACCCAAATATTGGCAGGAGTTCCATCTCGCGCTGTTGACCGACTACCAGAAGACGGAGAAATATGGACTCTAGGTCGAACACGACCTTGTCACCAATTTTGACACCTCGTTTCAGATGTTCCATAGTATTCACTGGCGAACTGAGGTTTGCATGGAATCCGGTTGGGAGTGAGTTTTGGAATGCAGTTGCCATCGTCCCACCAAATGCCAAGGAATCTGAAACATTGACTATCGTTGGAGCCACTTGTCCATTATGGATGTTGTAGAGGACCTCACTTTCGGTATCGAGGGTGTGGGAACATTTTCCAAGTTCTGTACTGATACGCTGGCGGTCATCTTCATCAAATTTACATATCTTCACACCTTCCTCCTTGTGCGGCGTCTCGATGGAACTGCTTGACAGATCTGGAGAGTAGCAATGGTCAAGCGTGTCAGAAACATATGCAGATATTGGAAAAAAGTCAAACCATTCTGCTAGTTGTATTGAGGATAGCGTGATACCATTCAGGCCACCTTTGCCGATCTTTATTGCCGTCTGCTCCCCAAACTGATCGGCAGAGACAGCGTTCCAGTTGCCTGCTTTGTGCCTGCAGACAAATGCACCGGAGAGAAGGTCGTCCTTGGCCTCGGCAGGCAGGAGCACTGACATCTCGAGGCAGTGCCACGAGAGGTAGCTTGCATAGTTGTGGTGTCCAGCGATGCAAAAGTAAGGTAACATACGCTTGATACGGAAGCTGCTGTAGAAGCCAATATCCCTCTCTCTCGGAGCGGATCAACTGTTGAGCGAGAAAGGTTGGGGTTATGAGGTTGTCTACCCAGTGGCGACCAGTTGGATAAAGCCGTGCCTTCTCCAGGTATTCACATATCTCCTCCCACGTCTTGAAGCCAGTCTTCAGGAAGGATTGTAGGAGAATGGAAGAAACCGTGTTTGACCATTACACAGAAATATTGGCTAAGCACCATGAGAGGCTGCGGCGAGCTGGTGTTGGCTCCAATACATTCAATCTGGACATCAACAGCCCTCTGCCAAGTCGTGAGGCAGTGATGAAGAACAAACACAACAAGCGTGGCCTGTCACGTCTTCTCAGCACGATCAACCTGGGGTGTGGGGTGTCAGTTGAGAGCACGGATGATGGCGTCTTCTTGCACGACGAAGCTGACATCACCATCATCAACTATATGTTTCAAGCCGCCGATGCTGGTCGTCAGGTGGTTAGAATCCTCCGCGGCGACACCGACATTTTCGTGCTGGTGGTGTACTGGACGTGGCGCTATGACCTTCAAGTTCGCGTTTCTGTACAAATGGAGAAGTGGGATGGTGGTGTCTTTGACATCAACGCCACATGTGCCAACTTAGGAGACACAGTGTGCTCACAGCTACTTGGAGCCCATGCATTAAGCCGGTGTGATACTGTTTCCTACCCCTTCGGCAAAGGCAAGGCTTCTGTTATGAAGACACTGAAAGCAGGCAACTTTCCAGGGCAATTCGACGTACTGGGTGAGGAGAGTGCCACTCACGTGTACCTCATGGCAGTTGGAGAGCATTTCTTTCCGGCACTGTATGAACAACCCACGGGCTCAAGCTCGCTACAATCTGTACACCCGCAAACAGGCGAAGCCACTGCGCATCATGTTACTGCCTCCGACGGACACAAACCTTTACCTCCACGTGCGACGTGCTCACCTGCAGATGTTGCTTTGGAAGGCAGCTGACCAACAGGGACCTCCAGATGTCTACATCGCAGACTATGGTTGGAAAATAGACGATGGGATAATTTGCCCCAGCATTGACAGTGGTCCACCAGCACCAGCACTTCGAATGAATGTCATTAGCTGCCGCTGTCGAGCGAAGGACAAGGCAAGCAAGGAAGGAAATTGTAGCTGTTACCGTGAAAAACTCAGCGGCACAATCTACTGCATCTGCAGAGCAGGTGATGAATGCTGCAACCCATTTACGAAGAATGAGGAGATGGAGAAGAACGACGACCAGCATGACCATGACTATGATGATGATAATGTAGATCGAGATGAGTTATAAGAACAACACTCAGTATTGGATAGATAGTATGTGTGCTCACAGCTATCTATGCTAATTTGGTTTGACTATGAATGTTTACATTTGGTTATATTAGCCACAGGCTAGTATTTCAATGTTTAATAACATTAACTATAAATAAAACCATTAATTGTCTGTTTCATTGTCAATTACGCGAAGTGGGGAAGTTAAGTAAATTTCAACAATGTTGAGCCAAAATGACCTTGACCTTGATTTTATACATTGACCTTGACCTTTAATCACGAAAATAATATCATATATGAATTCCTCGAGTCAAACTGATATAGAAAAGTGCTATTGCACATGATTCTAGGCCTATTAGTTCAAACGTTATACTTGGATCAAGCTTAACTAGCGTTAACAATTCTAATTATGCTAATTAGCTAATACAAAAAGTTCCCCAAAGTTGGCCCAGTGCCAACAAAGCTCAAAATCTTCCAGACACCCATGTGAATACATATCAATCAAAAAACCTTACAGTTATTACAATTTCTAGGTTCGCTATCTGGCAACTAAACTAGTATGTATCCATAGAGAAATGAAAATGCATAATATATAGCAACGGTGTTCCTATAGTGAAACATTGCTATATGATGTTTGAAGCTGTATGTTAGAATATACAGCTAATTAATGTGTATTTAAAGTAAACAGTTAAGATTTTCTCTGCGCACTGCCTTGCTAATATCTTCAACGTGCACTACACATGCGTCTTGTCTCAGGGAACATACCATGTAGCCGTAAGCCTTGTCAAAACGGAACTACATGCGTCGATCAGGCCGGGGACAAATCACTCTGTTTACCACCAAGTAGGTACAAAGATGACGTAGGTATATTCCTATGTGCATATGTGACTTGGTCTTGTCGCTATATATATATATATATATATATATATATATATATATATATATATATATATATATATATATATACATATATATGTATATATATATATATATATATATATATATATATATGTATATATATATATATATATATATATATATATATATATATATATACATATATATATATATATAGATATATATATATATATATATGTATGTATATATAAATATATATATATATATATATATATATATATATTGATATATATGTATGTATGTATATATAAATAAATATATATATATATATTTATATATATATATATATATATATATATATATATATATATATATATATATATATATATATATATATGCATATGCATATCGTACAAATGTTTGTGTAAGCATGTAAATCGCGTATTAGAGTATTTATCCACGGTAGCCATCGGGAAATAAAACCTTTATTTACTTACTCAACGCCGCCGTCCCTCGCAGTCTCTCTTTGGCGTGGATATAGGTCTACACTTACGGTAGACTAAGAGCGAATTGGAAACTGCTGGCGAAAGAATGAGATTGGTGACATTATCTGGAAAAAACTCTGCAATGAAAATGCAATAAAGACGACTTCTATTTTGTGTAGGCCGCCCGAAGTCTTGTTTTCGTCGCCCTATGCCTTTTAGGGGTCGACCGATGCGTTGCTAAGGGTTATCCGAAACATTAGTATGCATCGTCCAACACTCGTTAGTTTATGAAACTTTTGTACACAATGCCAGACATGTCAGTAAAACTATCAAGCGCGATGCAACTATTTCAATAACGGCAATAAAAGCTCAGAAGTCTGATGGTGTACATTTCAATCCACTTTGATCGTTAAGAGTGACCTTGAGAACATAAAAACAGTTAACGTCATGTTAAAATCACTCCAATAGCACATTGAAACAGTTGTGTGATGGAAATTGTGTCCTCTGAAATATGACAAATGATGTTAGTGTTTTACATAAAGTAACTTTTTTTTTTGAAACAGAACATTGTTTTATTTGAGTAAGAAAAAGCATGTCAGTTTGCTCAATCGCACATACATACACCATTCAGAAAGGGGACATATGAAGACATGTTCAGTCAACATCGTTTGTCTTCAAATTATGTATGTATCCATAAAGAAACGAAAATACATAAAATACAGCAACGGTGTTGCTATTTTGAAACGTTGCTACATAACGTTTGCACCGGTACGTTTGAATATACAGCTAATTAATGTGTATCTCAAATAAACAGTTATGATTTCTTCAGCGCACTGCCTTGATCATATCTTCAACGTTCACTACACATGCGTCTTGTTTCAGGGAACTTCCCATGTAGCCGTATGCCTTGTCAAGACGGTGCTACATGCGTTGATCAAGTCGGGGACAAATCATTCTGTGTCCCACCAAGTAGGTAAAAAGATGACGTAAGTATGTTCGTATGTGCATATGTGAGTTGGTCTTATCGCTCACTCACTCTCTCTCTCTCTCTCTCTCTCTCTCTCTCTCTCTCTATATATATATATATATATATATATATATATATATATATATATATATATATATCGTACAATTGTTGGTGTAATCATGTAAATTTCGTATTAGAGTGTGTGTCAACGGTTACCATCGGGAAATAAATTATTTACCTACTTATTCGACGCCACCATCCCTCGCAGTCTACCATTGGCGTGGGTACAGGTCTACATTTATGGCAGACTAGGAGTGAATTGGAAACTGCTGGCTAAAGAACGAGATTGGTGACATTAGCTGGAAGCATCTCTGCAATAACAATGCAATAAAGACTGGTCATATTTTGTGTAGGCCGCCCCAAGTCTTGTTTTCGTCGCCCTGTGCCTTTTAGGGGGTCGATCGATCCGTTGCTATGGGTTATCCGAAAGATTAGTATGCATCGTCCAACACTCTTTAGTTTGTGAAACTTTTGTACACAATGCCAGACATGTCAGTAAACCTATCAGGCGCGATGCAACTACTTCACTAACGGCAATAAAAGCTGAGCTGTTTGATGGTGTACCTTTCAATCCATTTTGATCATTAACAGTGACCTTGAGAACATAAATACAGTTAACGTCATGTTAAAATCACTAAAGCAGGAAATTTCCTCAGTTTTGTCATGGAAATTGAGTCTTCTGAAATATGACAAATGATATTTGTGTTTTACAGTAACTACAATTATTTTTACAAGAAAACACGTCAGTAGGATAATGTTACTTGTGGGTCGTAGAGATTGTGTTCAATGTATTACGACAATTTAGGGTTGTATTGAATCAGAACATTGTTTTATTTGTATACGAAAAGGCACGTAAGTTTGCACAAACGCACATACACATATCATTCGGATAGGGGACATATGAAGACATGTTCAGTCAACATCGTTTGAGTTCAAATAATGTAGGTATCAATAAAGAAATGAAAATACATAAAATATAGCAACGGTGTTGCTATTTTGAAACATTGCTACATAACGTTTGCAGCGGTATGTTTGAATATACATCTAATTAATGTGTATTTCAAATAAACAGTTATGGTTTACTTTGCGCACTTCATTGATATCTTCAACGTGCACTACACATGCGTGTTGTTTCAGGGAACATACCATGTAGCCGTAATACTTGTCATGACGGAACTACATGCGTCGATCAGGCCGGGGACAAATCACTCTGTTTGCCACCAAGTAGGTTAACAGATGACGTAGGTATTTTCGTATGTGCATATGTGACTACTTTGTCTTGTCGCTATATATATATATATATATATATATATATATATATATATATATATATATATATATCGTACAATTGTTTGTGTAAGCATGTAAATTACTTATTAGAGTGTGTGTCAGCGGTTACCATCGGGAAATAAATCCTTTGCTTACTTACTAGACGCCCCCGTCCCTCGCTGTCTGTCATTGGCGTGGGTATAGCTCTACACTTATGGCAGACTAGGAGCGAATTGGAAACTGCTGGCGAAAGAATGATATTGGTGACATATGCTGGAAACAACTCTGCAATAACAATGCAATACAGACGGCTTCTCCTTTGTGTAGGCCGCACGATGTCTTGTTTTTTGTCGCCTTATGCCTTTTAGGGGTCGACCAATGCGTTGCTACGGGTTATCCGAAACATTAGTATACATCGTCCAACACTCTTTAGTTTATGAAGCTTTTGTACCCTATGCCAGACATGTCAGTAAACCTATAAAGCGGTACGCAACTATTTCACTAACGGTACTAAAACTCAGCAATATGATGGTGTACCTATAAATCCATGTTGATTATTAACAGTGATCTTGAGTATATAGAAACAGTTAACGTCATGTTAAAATCACTCCAGCAAGACATTGTCACAGTTGTGTGACGTACATTGTGTTCTCTGAAATATGACAAATGATGTTTGTGTTTCACACTAACTAGAATTATTTTTGAAAGAAAACGCATCAGTAGGAAAATGTTACTTGTGAGTCGTGGAGATCGTGTTAACAAGGTCTAGCTAACAAAACAACGGATGGTGATTGTGGCTTACTGGCCAATACAATGAATGATTTCTTTGTGTCTGTGAGTGACCATTTGCCTCGGTTAAATAAGAACCACAAGGTGTTCGACGTTAACGAGGAACTGCCGGATCAGTATGTGATAAGCGTATATACTACTTTTAAAGCTTTGGAGAGTGTTACAGCCAACAAGGCTACTGGGCCTGACAACATACCTGCATGGGTGTTAAGAAACTATGCAAATGTTCTCGCCCCTCCATTAACTGCTATTTTTAACAATTCACTAAGAAAAGGTGTACTCCCTATGGAATGGAAAATGGCCAATATAATACCGTTGCCAAAAACAAGCCCCCCTGTGTCGATTGAAAAAGACATTAGACCAATTTCACTAACTCCAATAGCTGCCAAGGTGTTTGAATCAATAATAATGAAATGGGTGGATGAAACAATTGAAGGTGAAATTGATGCTAAGCAATTTGGAGGAATTAGCGGAACGTCCACAACAGATGTTCTTGTCGAACTGGTTCATATGTGGTATAAGGCGACAGATAAATTGAATTCTTATGTCAGAGTTGTAATGCTAGACTTTAGCAAAGCGTTTGATCTTATTAATCATCATTTGTTGCTAGATAAGCTACAATCGTATGGGTTGCCCGCACATATTTTAAGATGGATGGCAACATTTCTATTAGACAGAACTCAACGAGTAAAAATAGGAAATGAATATTCCCATTCTGGTCATCCCAATGGGGGAGTACCGCAAGGGACATTGTCTGGACATAAATGTTTCCTTGTTTACATAAATGATTTAAGAACGACTGTTCCACTATATAAGTATGTAGATGATAGTACGTTATTTGAAATATGCGACAGAAAGGGTGTATCTGTCATTCAAGAGTCGGTTGATATTGCTGCTAGATGGACAGAAAAAAATGACATGAAAATTAATTCCGAAAAATCAAAAGAAATAATCATTAGTTTTGCACAAGATGGCAATTTCAGAAGCACTATCCCGAATATAAAAATTGATGGGAGGGATGTAGCACAAGTTTGCCATGCCAAACTATTAGGTGTGACCATTTCTCAGGATCTGACATGGAACAAACACGTAGATACTATTGTGAAAAAAGCTGGTAAACGCTTGTACATGTTATATCAGTTAAAGCGTGCAGGGATTACACAGAAAGATCTGGTCAGTGTATATGTTAGTGTGGTGAGACCAGTTCTAGAATATGCATGTCCTGTATGGCACACTAACTTGCCCCAATATTTGTCTGACAATATTGAAGTTATACAAAAAAGGGCATTAAAATGTATTTTTCCTGGATTGGGTTACGCGTAGGTACTAAGACGTGTTAACCTGGATACGTTGAATGTAAGACGGGAGAGCATTTGTCAAAAATATTTTGATAAAATTAAAGTCGGCACACATAGATTAAATTATCTGCTGCCTGACAAAAGACATACCGAGTATAATATTAGACAAGAAAATGTGTACCCGTTACCAGTTACTAGAACGAATAGATTCCGTAACTCCTTTATACCGTGGGCTTTATACAACTGTCAGTAAAAAGGTTATTAGTACGGTATGATTTGCGGTATCAAATGTATTTCTATTGTATTTGTATGATGTTTTGATGAGTCAATTGTAACCTATTGTAATGTCAATCCAACTCAGTTGAGTTGCTAATAAAACTTGTGTTATTATTATTGTTATTATTATTATTAACTGTATTACGACAATTTAGGGTTGTATTGAAACAGAACATTGTTTTCTTTGTATACGAAAAGGCACGTAACTTTGCTCAAACGCACATACACGCACCATTCAGAAAGGGGACTTCTGAAGACATGTTCAGTCAACATCTTTTGTGTTCAAATAAATTATGTATCCATAAAGAAATGAATATACATAAAATATAGCAACGGTGCTGCTATCTTCAAACATTGCTACATAAGTGTTACAGTGGTATGTTAGAATATACAGCTAATTAATGTGTATTTCAAATAGACAGTTAAGATTTACTCTGCGCAGTGCCATGATAATATCTTTAACGAGCAATACACATGCGTCTTGTTTCAGGGAACTTCCCATGTAGCCGTAAGCCTTGTCAAAACGGAACTTCATGCGTCGAACTGGCCGAGGACAAATCACACTGTTTGCCACCAAGTAGGTACAAAGTTGACGTAGGTATGTTCGTATGTGCATTTGTGACTTGGTCTTGTCGTTATGTATCTTGATATATCGAACAAATGTTTGTGTAGGCATGTACATTATGTATTAGAGTGTGTGTCAACGGTTACCATCGGGAAATAAATATTTTACCTACTTACTCGACGCCACCGTCCCTCGCAGTCTGTCACCGGCGTCAATATAGGTCTACACTTATGGCAGAGTAGGAGCGAATTGGAAACTGCTGGCGAAAGAATGAGATTGGTGACATATGCTGGAAACAACTCTGCAATAACAATGCAATAAAGACGGCTTTTCTTTTGTGTAGGCCGCCCGAAGTCTTGGTTTCGTTGCCCTATACCGTTTCGGCGTCGGCCGATGCGTTGTTATGGGTTATCCGAAACATTTTTATGCATCGTCCAGCACTCTTTAATTTATGAAGTTTTGTACACAATGCCAGACATGTTAGAAAACCTATAAAGCGTGACGCAGCTATTTCATTAACAGTGATCTTGAGTATATAAAAACAGTTACCGTCAGGTTACAAACTAAAGCAGGACATTGAAACAGTTGTGTCTTGGAAATGATGACGTTTGTGTTTTACAATAACTAGAAACTTTGAAACAAAATGCGTTAGTAGGACAGTGTTACTTGTGGGTCGTGGTGATTGTGTTCACTGTATTACAACAATTCAGGGTTGTATTGGAACAGAATGTTGTTTTATTTGTGTACGATAAGGCAGGTAAATTTGCTCAAACGCGCATACACACACCATTCGGAAAGGGGATATAAGAAGACATGTTCAGTCAACATCGTTTGTGTTCAAATAATGTATGTATCCATACATAAATTAAAATACATAGTATATAGCAACGGTGGTGCTATTGTGAAACATTGCTATGTGATGTTTGCAGCGGTATATTAGAATATACAGCTAATTAATGTGTATTTCATATACACAATTAAGATTTTCTCTGCGCACTGCCTTGATCATATCTTCAACGGGCACTACACATGCGTCTTGTTTCAGGGAATTTGCCATGTAGCCGTAAGCTTTGTCAAGACGGAACTACATGCGTCGATGTGGCCGGGGACAAATCACTCTGTTTACCAACAAGTAGGTACAAAGATGACATAGGTATGTTCGTATGTGCATATGTGACATTGTCTTGTCGCTATATATATATATATATATATATATATATATATATATATATATATATATATATATATATATATATATATATATATATATATATATATATATATATATATATATATATATATATACATGACTGTCCTACTAACGCGTTTTGTTTCAAAGTTTCTAGTTATTGTAAAACACAAACGTCATCATTTCCAAGACACAACTGTTTCAGTGTCCTGCTGGAGTTTGTAACCTGACGTTAACTTTTTTTTGTACTCAAGATCAATGTTAATGAAATAGCTGCGTCACGCTTTATAGGTTTTGTAACATGTATGGCATTGTGAAAAAAACTATATATATATATATATATATATATATATATATATATATATATATATATATATATATATATATATATATATATATATATATATATATATATATATATATCGTACAATTGTTTGTGTAGGCATGTAAATTACTTATTAGAGGGTGTATCGGCGATTACCATCGGGAAATAAATCCTTTACTTACTTACTAGACGCCCCCGTCCCTCGCAGTGTGTCATTTGCGTGAGTATATGTCTACAATTATGGCAGACTAAACATAGCATTGTTTTATTTGTGTACGAAAAGGCACGTAAGTTTGCTCAAACGCACATACACACACAATTCAGAAAGGGGACATATGAAGACATGTTCAGTCAACATCGTTTGTGTTCAAATAATGTATGTATCCATAAAGAAATGAAAATACATAAAAGTTAGCAACGGTGTTGCTATTTTGAAACATTGTTACATAACGTTTGCAACGGTATGTTAGAATATACAGTTAAGTAATGTGTATTTCAAATACACAGTTATGAATTATTCTGTGCACTGCCTTGAAAATATCCTCACCGTGCACTACACATGCGTCTTGTTTCAGGGAACTTCCCATGTAGCCGCACGCCTTGTCAAGTCGGAACTATATGCGTCGATCATGCCGGGAACAAATCACTCTGTGTCCCACCAAGTAGGTACAAAGATGACGTAGGTATGTTCGTATGTGCATATGTGACTTGATCTTGTCGCTCTATATATATATATATATATATATATATATATATATATATATATATATATACATATATATATATATATATATATATATATGTATATATATATATATATATATATATATATATATATATATCGTACAAATGTTTGTGTAGGCATGTCAATTACGTATTATTGTATGTGTCAAAGGTTACCATCTGGAAATAAAACCTTTACTTACTTCCTCGACGCCGCCGTCCCTCGCACTCTGTCTTTGGCGTGTGTATAGGTCTACACGTATGGTAGACTAAGAGCGATTTGGAAACTGCTGGCGAAAGAATCAGATTGGTGATATTAGCTGGAAACAACTCTGCAATAACAATGCAATCAAGACAGCTTCTATTTTGTGTAGGCCGCCCGAAGTCTTGTTTTCGTCGTCCTATGCCTTTTAGGGGTCGACCGACGCGTTGTTACGGGTTATCCGAAACATTAGTATGCATCGTCCAACACTCTTTAGTTTATGAAAAATGTGTACACAATGCCAGATATTTCGGTAATTCTATCAAACGCGATGCAACTATTTCACTAACGGCAATACAAGCTCAGCAGTCTGATGGTGTACCTATCAATCCATTTTGATCCTTAACAGTGACCTTGAGAACATAAAAACAGTTAACGTCAAAAAAATCACTCCAGCAGAAAATGTTCACAGTTTTGTCATGGAAATTGAGTCCTCTGAAATATGACAAATTATGTTTGTGCTTTTCTATCAATAGAATTATTTTTGAAATAAAACGCGTTAGTAGGAAAATGGTACTTGTGGGTCGTGGAGATTGTTTTCGCTGTATTACGACAATTTAGGGTTGTATTGAAACAGAACATTGTTTCATTTGTGTACGAAAAGGCATGTAAGGTTGCGCAAACGCACATACACACACCATTCAGAAAGGGGAGATATGAAGACGTGTTCAGTCAACATCGTTTGTGTTCAAATAATGTATGTATCGATAAGGAACGAAAATACATAAAAAATAGCAACGGTGTTGCTATTTTGAAACATTGCTATATAACGTTTGCAGCGGTATGTTTGAATATACAGCTAATTAATGTGTATTTCAAATAAACAGTCATGATTTACTTTGCGCACTGCCTTGATCATCTCTACAAAGTGCACTACACATGCGTCTTGTTTCAGGGAACTTCCCATGTAGTCTTAAGCCTTGTCAAGACGGAACTATATGCGTCGATCAGGCCGGGGACAAATCGCTCTGTGTCCCACCAAGTAGGTACAAAGATCACGTAGGTATTTTCGTATGTGTATATATGACTTGGTCTTGTCGCTATATATATATATATATATATATATATATATATATATATATATATATATATATATATATATATATATATATATTTATAGACCAAGTATATATATATATAGACCAAGTATATATATATATATATATATATATATATATATATACTTGGTCTTTTCGCTATATATATATATATATCGTACAATTGTTTGTGTAGGCATATAAATTACGTATTATAGTGTGTGTCAACGGTTACCATCGGGAAATAAAACCTGTACTTACTTACTCTGTACTTACTTACTCTGTGCTTACTTACTCGAATTGGAAACTGCTGGCGAAAGAATGAGATTGGTGACATATGCTGGAAAAAACTCTGCAATAACAGTACAATAAATACGGCTTCTCTTTTGTGTAGGCCGCCCGAAGTTTTTTGTCGCCTTATGCCTATTAGGGGTCGACCGATGCGTTGCTATGGGTTATCCGAAACATTAGTTTGCATAGTCCAATATTCTTTATTTTATGAAGGTTTTGTACACAATTCTAGACATGTCAGTAAACCTATAAAGCGTGACGTAAGTATTTCACTAACGGCATTGAAAGCTCAGCAATCTGATGGTTTACCTTTCAATCCATTTTGATCCTTAACAGTGACCTTGAGAACATACAAACAGTTCAGGTCATGTTAAAATCACTCCAGCAGAACATTTTCACAGTTGTGTCATGGAAATTGAGTCCTCTGAAATATGACAAATTATGTTTGTGTTTTACCATAAATAGAATAATTTTTGAAAGAAAACGCGTCAGTACGACAATGTCACGTGTGGGTCGTGGAGATTGTGTTCACTGTACTACGACAATTTAGGGTTGTTTTGAAACAGAACATTGTTTTATTTGTGTACGAAAAGGCACGTAGGTTTGTTCAAACGCACATACACACACCATTCAGAAATAGGACATATTTAGACATGTTCAGTCAACATCGTTTGTGTTCATATAATGTAGGTATCCATAAATAAATGAAAATAGTGAAAATATAGCAACGGTGTTGCTATTTTGAAAAATTGCTACATAATGTTTGCAGCGGTATGTTATAATATACAGCTAATTAATGTGTATTTCAAATACACAGTTAAGATTTACTCTGCGCACTGCCTTGGTCATATCTTCAAATGCACTACACATGCATCTTGCTTCAGGGAACTTCCCATGTAGCCGTAAGCCTTGTCAAGACGGAACTATATGCTTCGATCTGGCCGGGGACAAATCACTCTGTTTCCCACCAAGTAGGTACAAAGATGACGTAGGTATGTACGTTTGTGCATATGTGACTTGGTCGCTATATATATATATATATATATATATATATATATATATATATATATATATATATATATATATATATATATATATATATATATATATATATATATATATATATATATATATATATATACATCGTACAAGTGTTTGTGGAGGCATGTAAATTATGTATTACAGTGTCTGTCAGCGGTTACTATCGGGAAATAAAACCTTTACTATAAAGGAATCTCTCTTCTTTCCATAACGGTCAATAACTTCGCGAGGATCGGGAGACACAATGTGGCTTCAGAGGTAACCGGTGCAACGTGGATATGATATTTTGTCTCTGACAAGTACAAGAAAAGTGCATTGAACAGGACCGACCACTGTACACGGTATTTGTCGACTTCAGCAAGGCGTTCGATACAGTTGAGAGGACCGGGCTATGGCAGCTACTGAGGAAGTATGGCTGCCCAGAGAAGTTCACAACAGTGATCGAGGCACTATATACTGGAATGATGGCGAATGTTAGTGTTGGAGGAGAAGTCTCGGAATCGCTCAGTGTCACAAATGGGGTCAAGCATGGTTGTGTACTGGCGCCCACGCTCTTCTCCATCTTCCTATCAGCAATGCTAAACGAGGTTTTCCGAGACATGGGGGATGGCATCTACATACAGTCCAGACTGAGCGCTGACCTATTCAACGTCGCACGCTTCAGAGCAAAGACCAAGACTACTCGGATACTGATGAGAGAGCTGATATTCGCAGATGACAGTGCACTGGTTGCACATTCTGCTGAAGACATACAGAAAATAGTAGATGCTTTCTCCGATGCGTCAAAAAAATTCGGCCTGAAGATAAACATCAAGAAGACCGAGGTGCTGTACCAATCCAACTCTACAAGAACCCGAGAGGAGGATATCATGGTTGATGGAAACAAGCTGAACTCTGTTCTAGAATTCACCTACCTCGGAAGCACTATATCAAGTGATGGATGCATTGACGATGAAATACAGAGGAGGATGGCCAAGGCTAGTGCATCTTTCGGCCGACTACGCCAGAGACTCTGGAACAACCACCATGTGTCCATGCGGTTTAAAGGCAAGATATACCGTGCAATCGTGCTGTCCACCCTCCTATACGGAGCCGAGGCCCGGACAATGTACAGACGACAGGTGAAAAAGCTGCATGCCTTCATGATGAGACATCTGCGTTTGATCATGAGGATAACCTGGATGGACAAAGTTACAAACAATGAAATACTAGAACGAACAGGGCTGCCATCTATGGAAGATCTTCTGATCAGAAAGAATCTCCGGTGGACTGGACACCTCATGAGGATGTCACCAGACAGGCTACCGAAGCAGGTTATCTACTGTCAACTGTCTTCTGGTCAAAGAACGAGAGGGCGCCCTTGTCTCCGTTTCAAAGATACCATCAAGAGAAACCTGAAGATGGGAGACATAAAGATCGACTCATGGACATTACTCTCACAGCAGAGAGACAAATGGAGAGCAACAGTCAAATGATGGAAGCAGTCTTTGTCGCTTCGCGACCGATAGCATGATGATGACTTACTTACTCGACGCCGCCGTCACTCGCAGACTGTCATTGGCGTGGGCATAGGTCTACACTTATGGCAGATAAATGGCGAATTGTAAACTGCTGGCGAAAGCATGAGATTGGTTCTATTTCCTGGAAACACCTCTGCAATAACAATGCAATAAAGGCGGCTTATATTTTGTGTAGGCCGGCCGTAGTCTTGTTTTCGTCGCCCTATGTTTTAGGGGTCGAGCGATGCGTTGCTACAGGTTATCCGAAACATATCTATGCATCGTCCAACACTCCTTAGATTCTGAAAATGTTGTACATTATCCCAGACATGTCAGTAAACCTATCAAGCGCGATGCAACTATTTCACTAACGGCAATACAAGCTCAGCAGTCTGATTGTGTACCTTTCAATCCATTTTGATCCTTAACAGTAACCTTGAGGACATAAAAACAGTTAACGACATGTTAATATCACGGCATTAAAATCTCAGAAACCTGATTGTATACTTATACATCCATTTTGATCATTAACAGTGATCTTGTGTACACAAAAACAGTTAACATCATGTTAAAATCACTCCAGCAGGACATTTTCACAGTTTTGTCATGTAAATTGCGTCCTCTGAAATATGACAAATGATGTTTGTATTTTTCTATAGCTAGAATTATTTTTGAAGGAAAAGGCGTCAGTAGACAATGTTACTTGTGGGTCGTGGAGATTGTGTTCACTGTATTACGACAATTTAGGGTTGTATTGAAACAGAACATTGTTTTATTTGTGTACGAAAAGGCTCGTAAGTTTGCTCATACGCACAAACACACACCATTGAGAAAGGAGGCATAGGAAGACATGTTCAGTCAACATCGTTTGTGTTCAAATAATGTATGTGTCCATAAAGAAACGAAAATACATAAAACGTAGCAACGGTGTTACTATTTTGAAACATTGCTATACAACGTTTGCAACGGTATGTTTGAATATACAGCTAATTAATGTGTATTTCAAATAAACAGTCATGATTTACTCTGCGCACTGCCTTGATGATATCTACAACGTGCACTACACATGCGTCTTGTTTCAGGGAACTTGCCATGTAGCCGTAAGCCTTGTCAAGACGGAACTACGTGCGTCGATCAGGCCGGGGACAAATCACTCTGTGTCCCACTAAGTAGGTACAAATATGACGTATTGGCATATGTTACTTGGTCTTGTCGCTAAATATGTATACATCGTACAATTGTTTATGTAGACATGTAAATTACGTATTATAATATGTGTCAAAGGTTACCATCTGGAAATAAAACCTTTATTTACTTACTCGACGTCGCCGTCCCTCGCAGACTGTCTTTGGCGTGGGTATACGTCTACACTTATGGTAGACTAAGAGCGAATTGGAGACTGTTCGCGAAAGAATGAGATTGGTGACATTAGCTGGAAACAACTCTGCAATAACAATGCAATAAAGACAGCTTCTATTTTGTTTAGGCCGCCCGAAGTGTTGTTTTCGTCGCCCTATGCCTCTTAGGTGTCGACCGATGCGTTGCTACGTGTTATCCGAAACATTAGTATGCCTCGTCCAACACTCTTTAGTTTATGAAACGTTTGTATACAATGCCAGACATGTCAGTAAACCTATCAATCGCGATGCAACTATTTTATTAACGGCAATAAAACCTTAGCAGTCTGATGGTGTACCTTTCAATCCATTTTGATCCTTAACAGTGACCTTGAGGTCATAAAAACAGTTAACGTCATGTTAAAATCACTCCAGCAGAACATTTTCACAGTTGTGTCATGGAGATTCAGTCCTCTGAAATATGACAAATGATGTTTGTGCTTTACTATAGATAGAATTATTTTTGAAACAAAACGCGTCTGTAAGACAATGTTACTTGTGGGTCGTGGATATTGTGTTCACTGTATTACGACAATTTAGGGTTGTATTGAAACAGAACATTGTTTTATTTGTATACGAAAAGGCTCGTAAGTTTGCTCAAACGCACATACACACACCATTCAGAAAGGGGACATATGGAGACATGTTCAGTCAACATCGTTTGTGTTCAAATAATGTATGTATCCATAACGAAATGAAAATACATAAAATATATCAACGGTGTTGCTATTTTGAAACATTGCTATATAACGTTTGCAGCGGTATGTTTGAATATACAGCTAATTAATGTGTATTTCAAATAAACAGTCATGATTTACTTTGCGCACTGCCTTGATCATATCTACAACGTGCACTACAAAGGCGTCTTGTTTCAGGGAACTTGCCATGTAGTCTTAAGCCTTGTCAAAACGGAACTATATGCGTCGATCAGGCCGGGAACAAATCACTCTGTGTCCCACCAAGTAGGTACAAAGATCACGTAGGTATGTTCGTATGTGCATATATGACTTGGTCTTGTCGCTATATATATATCTATATATATATATACAAATGTTTGTGTACATATGTAAATTATGTATTAAAGTGCGTGGCAACGGTTACCATCGGGAAATAAAAGCTTTACTTACTTACTCGACGCCGCCGTCCCTCGCAGTCTGTCATTGGCGTGTGCATAGGTCTACATTTATGGCATATTAAGAGAGAATTGGAAATTGCTGGCGCTAGTATGAGATTGGTGACATTTGATGGAAACAACTCTGCAATAACAATGCGATAAAGACAGCTTCTATTTTGTGTAAGCCGCCCGAAATCTTGTTTTTGGTCGCCCTATGCCTTTTAGGGGTCGACCGATGCGTTGCTACGTGTTATCCGAAACATTAGTATGCATCGTCCAACACTCTTTAGTTCATGCAACTTTTGTATTCAATGCCAGACATGTCAGTACACCTATAAAGCGCGACGCAACTATTTCAGTAATGGCATTAAAAGGTCCGCTGTCTGATGGTGTACCTTTAAATCCATTTTTATTATTAAAAGTGATCCTGAGTACATAAAAACAATTAACGTCATGTTGAAATCATTCCAGCAGGAATTTGTCACATTTGTGTCATGGAAATTGTGTCCTCTGAAATATGACAAATAATTTTGCGTGCCTGCGTCCTTCCCGCTCGAAGGTGTGCCCTCAATACTCCCTAATAAACTATAGCTGTGTCTGGCTCTGTTTACGGTAGATCAATAAGACACAAAATACCTTGTAATGGTGATATGGCTATATAGATATTTTATTTACAACTGGATTGCCTGGCGCTCACTAGAAGTGTGCGCTCGGCTGTTTGTACCTTGAAAGACATACAGTATTATGGCAGATGATAAGCATCCAAGTACGACGCAAAAAAACCTATCGTACAATCAGCTGCTTGCATGTGTACTAATGCAATGTATTGGATAATAGTGTATCGACAGAAAACACATGCGCTAAGCGAAAGTATACATTGCCATAAACCGTAGGGGGGGGGGACAACCCCACCCTCCACTGGAACAGTGGAGCCTACCCCCCAGGCACCGCAAAGTAAACAAGACAAACATTTGCATGTCGGAGACATTACGAACGCGAGACCTACTGCAGGATCAGCCACGTATACGCAACTAACCCCTAGAAACAAAAACGCGCTGTCAAACCACGAACTAACAAACACAGAAGTCCAAGGTCGGCTTGTCAGCAAACCGCTGGCAACGATACAGTCAGTGAACGGCACCGGCCGGAGACAAGGCAGCACGGAGTAGAGGGTGGCCGGTACCAGCTGCATCCAGATGGCGTCGCGTCGCGTTTATCCGGTCAAGGAGTCGCAGTATCGACATACAGAAAAGTGCCAGCTCGCGGCAGCGCGGCAATCCGTGACGCGCGAGTCAATAATCAGTGGTGTAGCCTAGGTATCACCTGAGTTCCCCAGCCAGGACGTCGGCAGACTCTCGCAGGCCGACCAAGCCGTCCAAACCTCCCGTGAGGCATAGCTGCAACAAGAAAATACACCAAATCAGATTCCGCACATATGATGAAACGGAAGTGACACAAGGACAAATTCGCTGCTGCAATGTGTCCCTATGGGAGAACAAGCGCTGGGGCGCGCCAGAGCAGTTGTTGTGCACAACTGACACAAAAACGGAACAACCTAGGTAAGGAGTGACCGGTACAGTGAGCCCACAATGTCTGCTGACGAATATATCCTTGCCCACAGCAGACCTACAAATAAATAAACAACTACAACGCAGAGGATAACATGATGGCTGAACAAACCTAGGGGAGGCCAAGTACACGCAGCCAAAACCGTGATGAGGCGACACATATAACGGAAACGCGTCTGTAATTAAGGCAAAGCAGAAAAACACGGCATATTCACACATGTAGACGTGCACGAAATCATGACAATGCAAGGGAGACAAACGTGACCACAGTATGCTCCGAAACAGTGCAAACATGGTACATATGCATTGAGCAAGTCGCACCATATCACGCGCAGATACAACTTCAATAGCGTCACGCCGGCAAATGAAGTCACACCACCCAATATCCACGCACACGCGAACACCCATGAAAACGTCATTACATTATATTATTCTCGTAAGCAAACACACCACGTAAACATACATGATTATAACGACAAATTAACAATTGTTGTATGCACGTATTTATGTGTTGTGTAACAGCTTCATGATAATCAAAACTAAGAAGTGTCACTTAACAGTTTTATGAAAAAGGTTCACACACATTAGTGTTTCACTTCATGGCTACTCCGCTTCAAAACATAGTCCTTAATAGTACGTAATGCGTACCATGTGACTTACGAGTTGTATTTGGATGGCTTGCTCTTTAATTTTGCGTGTTTTGAAATAAAATGAATGGAAATGAATTGAATTGTAAAAATGCAAACACACATAAGATGTGACAACATATCAAATGCCCAAATATGTTAGATATTTGTCAGTTATAGCCACTGCCAAACCGTAACCATCTCTTAAACGATATGGAAGAGTCCATGGTCATCAATCATGTTATAACAAAGCACGCACCAACATAACGTAGAACAGAGAAAGAAGCGCAAATACATCCTACTTTCTCAGGCTAGAGAAAGACATATAAGCACAGGAAAAAACACCCAATAATATGCGCCTAAACAAGGAGGCCATGGAAGGTGAGAAAAGGTTTGGAAAACAAACACCTACCCTAACCATGTGGACACGGGTCATTAGAGCAGACGATGGCACACCATAACCTACGTCCAAGATAAGGACAGCAATCCAAAGTGATTATATCCTCCAGCACATGCGTCACAACAAATGAATATGACACATAAACACGATCCACCCAGAACAGGCATGCAGAATATGGAAAAGGGGCACCTGCATACAAAAGAGCAGACCGCATCAAGCGCCCAAACATGTCAAATCTGGGTAGAATAATATCCGCAGTTGGACGACATCCTGCGCGCAAAAAATGTGGGCATGGCTTATGCACAATAGCCCGAGCCCGATCATAGCAACCACCCAAAACCAATTGGCGCAGAGTTGAATACAACCACGTGCCTGACAGTATGAGCCGCCCAAACAACTCGGACATGCATCAAAGTAATCACATCAACCACAACGTGCGCCAATCGAGTTACTTGACGTGGGTAGCGGGGATCGCTTTGTCGGCGACGCGACATGTGGATGCACCGAAATTCGGCCTTCGACAGATGGAACAGCGGTGGCTAGGAGTGTGGGGGTCATAATTGCTATCGATAGAGTGATTACGACGCAACCAGCGGAGGGGTATATCAATTCCGGCAACAATGTTCTCCTTCAAAGAGTGACATACCCCCTAGCCCAACAGGCCATATCCGGAGGAGAAAGTCTCACCTGGAGAGCAGCCGGTCGATACCAGCGCGCGATCCTCAAAAGCACGCTCGTGGTGATCCCCGCCGACATCGTCGACCAACATACGTGACGAGCAGATGGAGATGGCCGACAACGAACGATGCCTCGCGATGGGCCTGGGCGCAGAACGTTTGGGGGACTTGCTGCTCGGGGACATCGACCTGCCTGGCGACGGCGACCTCTTACCTGAAGGCTTGCTGACCCGTTGACGAGGAGACGCCGACCTGGACGAGGTAGGCCCCAGAGATGCGGCAGCCTGTACGATAGTGGCGTTGGCAGCAACGGCATCAATGGCAGGTGATCCCGTGCGTCAAGGCGCTCGTCGACAGCAGTTGAGACAGCCGCCACCAAGGTATGTAGGAGACCGGAGTCGATCGGCAAAGCGGGATCGGAGACCCGCGTAGTGGCTCGGGTAGAAGTCGAAACGAGACGGGCCTTCGCCGATCTCGTCTTCGCACGGGTGGCGTAGAGCGAATTCATGAGACAACGAAACACGGTGTTTTACGATGTAAAACCAACGTGCAGACAAAATAAAACATTCAGAGTGACTTGAGTAAAGGCAAGCGTCACTTAGGTTACATCTCACCGGCATGAAGGCTACAACAAATAACACATCTTGTACCGACTCACCTCACGCCAAGGTGAGCCGCACGAGCGCAGAGAGCGATCGCAAGAAATAACAAAAAAGGGCGTCAAACATGCGAACAAGCATATAACGTGTGTGACATACCAATACACGTACAATATGTCGGAAGAAGGACGAAAACTTACGTGATGGGGAAGAAGGTCCGCAGAACTGTGTCCCATTAACACCACGTATCTCAGATCCCGCCAAAACGTTAAGCTGATATCGCAGAATCAAAAAGCCGCGGTGTCCAGTCAAGGCAGACAGCGGGCTCCCCCCCCCATGCATATACACGCCTCAACAGACACACATATACAGCGACACAGACATATATACACATATGTATACACACATGTAGACCCCGACTCTATACACAGCAGAAAGCCTTGTAACACAGCTTGAGACAACCGCATAGACATCCCGGCCGCCCCGGACGACGCAGCCTACGGCTGTAGACTTTACCACCCGCCAGGAGTATTTCAACCGTATCTCTATAAGGCAGGGCCCCTGCAGCGAAGTTCCAAGTGGTAATTAATCCGTCGTCAAATAGGGGCGGACACGCTAACCAGCCGGCGGCTGGACAGCGGCGAACATCCCCAGCGGTCCCCTGCCGAGAGGAAATACACAGCCTGACATTCAAAAGCTGCGATCGTGCCCAGGACAAGATGAACAATAATTGTATACACACAACGTAAATCTTCAAAGGGACGTGAGGATATGTCAGCGTCACCTAGATAACATCTCAACGGCACTGAGGCAACAAGCAATCAACACCTCCTTTACCGACGCAACGACTACAGCTTGAATGTGTCGCAAAAACGGAATAACTTACGTGATGTGGAGGGAGTTCCGCAGAGCCATGGTCCTATTAACAGCACGTATCTCAGATCAATCAGGAAATGTATGTGATGATGGCAGAGTTACAACCCCGCGCTGTATAGTCAATGAACACAGCGGGATGAAAAGTTCGTTAAAACCAAGAGAGGTACCCAAAGACCCTTTTGCAATGTCAACGAATACAGCGGAACTGCCAATTCGAGGTCACCGGCCAGATGGCTGTCACAGTGGCCGTCTACCGGCCGGGGCTAGGCGACGGAAAAGGGTGACCTTAGGTGGCCTCGATTCGTTTCGTATGCCTAGCTTCATTCAGGGATGGCCTCATAATTATATTGCATCCCTATGGACACAATACAGTTGTTTGTGTTTTACAATAACTAGAATAATTTTTTAAAGAACACGCGTCAGTAGGACAATGTTAGTTGTGGGTCGTGGAGATTGTGTTCACTGTATTACGACAATTTAGGGTTGTATTGAAACATAACATTGTTTTATTTGTGTAAGAAAATGCACGTAAGTCAGAACGCACATACACACACGATTCAGAAAGGAGCCATATGAAGACATGTTTAGTCAACATCGTTTATGTTCACATAACATATGTATCCATAAAGAAATGAAAATGCATAAAATATAGCAACGGTGTTGCCATTTTGAAACATTGCTACATAACGTCAGCTGCGGTATGTTAGAATATACAGCTAATTAATGTGTCTTTCAAATACACAATTATGATTTACTCTGCCCACCGACTTCAACGTGCATTACACATGCAACTTGTTTCAGGTAACTTCCCATGTAGCCGTAAGCCCTGTCAACTCGCAACTACATGCGTCGATCTCGCCGGGAACAAATCACTCTGTGTCCCACCAAGTAGGTACAAAGATGACGTAGGTATGTTCGTATGTGCATATGTAAATTGGTCTTGTCACTATATATATATCGTACAAATGTTTGTGTATGCATGTAAATTATGTATTAGAGTGTGTGTCAACGGTTACCATCGGGAAATAACACCTTTACTTACTTACTCGACGCCGCCGTCCCTCGCAGTCTGTCATTGGCGTGGGAATAGGTCTACACTTATGGCAGACTAAGAGCGAATTGGAAACTGCTAGCGAAAAAATGACATTGGTAATATTTGCTGGAAACAACACTGCAATAACAATGCATTAAAGACGGTTCTCTTTTGTGTAGGTCGCCCGAAGTCTTGTTTTCGTCGCCCTATGCCTTTTAGGGGTCGACCGATGCGTTGCTACCGGTTATCCGAAACATTCATATGCATCGTCCAAATTTCCTTAGTTTATGAAGCTTTTGTAAACAATGCCAGACATGTCAGTAAGCCTATCAAGCGCGACGCAACTCTTTCACTAACGGGACTAAAAGCTCAGAAATATGATGGTGTACCTTTAAACCATTTTGATCATTAACAGAGATCTTTAGTACATAAAAACAGTTAACGTCATGTTAAAATCACTCCAGCAGGACATTGTCACAGTTGTGTCATGGAAATTGTGTCCTCTGAAATATGACAAATGATGATTGTGTTTTACAATAACTAGAATGATATTTTTGAAAGAAAACGCGTCAGTAGGACAATGTGACTTGTGGGTCGTGGATATTGTGTTCACTGTATTACGACAATTTAGGATTGTTTTGAAACAGAACATTGTTTTATTTGTGTACGAAAATGCACGTAAATTTGCTCAACCGCACATACACACACAAATCAGAAAGGGGACATATGAAGACATGTTCAGTTAACATCGTTTATGTTCAAATAATATATGAATCCATAAAGAAATGAAAATGCATAGAATATAGCAACGGTGTTGCTATTCTGAAGCAATGCTACATAACGTTTGCAGCGGTATGTTAGAATCTACAGCTAATTAATGTGTATTTCAAATACACAGTTATGATTTACTCTGCGCACTGCCTTGCTAATATCTTCACCGTGCACTACACAGGCGTCTTGTTTCAGGGAACTTCCCATGTAGCCGTACGCCTTGTCAAATCGGAACTAAATGCGTCGATCTAGCAGGGAACAAATCACTCTGTGTTTCACCAAGTAGGTACAAAGATGACGTAGGTATGTTCTTATGTGAATATGTGACTTGGTCGTGTCGCCATATCTAGATCTTACAAATGTTTGTGTAGGCATGTAAATTATGTATCAGTGTATGTGTCAACGGTTACCATCGGGAAACAAATCCGTTACCTACTTCCTCAGCGCCGCCGTCCCTCGCAATCTATCATTGGCGTGGGTATAGGTCTACACTTATGGCAGACTAAGAGCGAATTGGAAACTGCTGGCGAAAGAATGAGGTTGGTAACATGTGCTGGAAACAACACTGCAATAACAATGTAATAAAGACGGCTTCTCCTTTGTGTAGGCCGCCCGAAGTCTTGTTTTCGTCGCCCTATGCCTTTCTAGGGGTCGACCGATGCGTTGCTATGGGTTATCCGAAACATTGGTATGCATCGTCCAACACTCATTAGTTTATGAAGCTTTTGTACGCAATGCCAGACGTGTCAGTAAACATATCAAGCGCGGTGCAACTGTTTCACTAACGGCATTAAAAGCTCTGCAATCTGATCGTGTATATTTAAATCCATTTTATCAATAACAGTGGTCTTGACTACATAAAAACAGTTAACGTCATGTTAAAATCATTCCAGCAGGACACTATCACAGTTATGTCATGGAAAGTATGTCCTCTGAAATATGTCAACTGACGTTTGTGTTTTACAATAACTATAATTATTTTTGAAAGAAAACGCGTCAGTAAGACAATGTTACTAGTGGGTCTTGGAGTTTATGTTCACTGTATTACAACAATGTAGGGTTGTTTTGAAACAGAACATTGTTTTATTTGTGTACGAACATGCACGTAAGTTTGCTGAAACGCACATGTACACACAATTCAGAAAGAGGACATATGAAGACATGTTCGGTCACAATCGTTTATATTCATATAATGTATGTATCCATGAAGAAATGAAAATACATAAAATATAGCAACGGTGTTGCTATTTTGAAACATTGCTACATAACGTTTGCAGCGGTATGTTAGAATCTACAGCTATAATTAATGTGTATTTTAAACAAAGTTACAGCTAATATATGCAACGTGCACTACACATGCGTCTTGTTTCAGGGAACTTCCCATGTAGCCGTAAGCCTTGTCAAGTCGGAACTAAATGCGTCGATCTGGCCTGGGAGAAATCACTCTGTCTCCCACCAAGTAGGTACAAAGATGACTTAGGTATGTTCGTATGTGCATATGTGAATTGGTCTTGTCGCTATATACACATCGTGCAAATGTTTGTGTAGACATGTAAATTATGTATTAGAGTGTGTGTCAACGGTTACCATCGGGAAATAAAATCTTTGTTACTTACTCGACGCCACCGTACCTCGCAGTTTGTCATTGGCGTGGGAATAGGTCTACACTTATGGCAGACTAAGAGCGAATTGGAAACTGGTGGCGAAAGAATGAGATTAGTGACGTTTGCTGGAAACAACACTGCAATAACAATGCAATAAACACGGCTTCTCTTTTGTGTAGGCCGCCCGAAGACTTGTTTTCGTCGCCCTATGCCTTTCAGGGGTCGACCGATGCGTTGCTATGGGTTATCCGAAACAATACTATGCATCTTTAAACACTCTTTAGTTTATGAAGCTTTTGAATACAATGCCAGACATGTCATTGAACCTATGAAGCGACGAAACTATTTCACTAACGGCATTAAAAGCTCAGAGATATGATGGTGTACCTTTAATTGCATTTCTATCATTAACAGTGATCTTGAATACATAAAAAGAGATAACGTCATGTTAAAATCACTCCAGCAGGACATTGTCACAATTGTGTCATGGAATTTGTGTCAGTAGGACAATGTTACGTGTGGGTCGTGGAGATTGTGTTCACTGTATTACGACAATTTAGTGTTGTTTTGAAACATAACATTGTTTTATTTGTGTACGAAAATGCACGAAAGTTTGCTCAAATTCACATACATACACAATTCAGAAAGGGGACATATGAAGATATGTTCTGTCAACATCGTTTATGTTCAAATAATGTATATATCCATAACGAAATGAAAATGCGTAAAAAATAACAACGGTGTTGCTATTTTGAAACATTGCTACATAACGTTTGCAGCGGTACATTAATCTACAGCTAATTAATGTGTATTTCTAATACACAGTTTTGATTTACTCTGCGCACTGCCTTGCTATTATCTTCAACGTCGTAAACTACACATACGTCTTGTTTCAGGGAACTTCCCCTGTAGCCGTAAGCCTTGTCATGTCGGAACTAGATGCGTCGATCTGGCCGGGGACAAATCACTCTGTTTGCCACCAAGTAGGTACAACGTTGACGTATGTATGTTCGTATGTGCATATGCGACTTGGTCTTGTCGCTATATATATAACACTCACAAATGTTTGTTTAGATGTAAATTATGTATTATAGTGTATGTCAACGGTTACCATCGGGAAATAAAACCTTTACTTACTTACTCGACGCCCCCGTCCTAGTCAGGTCGATATATGGAAAATACCCTCTCAACCCCCAACAATTGCTACAAAAGGTTTCTCAACTGTTTCTGATAGGTTTTAGCGTACTTTATAGTATACTAAAAGTTTACGAAAGTAGGGCCCCCGGAAAAGTATTTTGTTCAAGATGGCGTCCAAGGTGGCCACGAAACATCTTAATGATCATAACTATGTAACTATCAACTAAAATTTGATGATCTTTGTGTCTATCCCTAGGTTTTCATGTTGGCCTATATATGTAACACAAAACATTCAATATGGCGTCAAAAATGGCCGGAAACACCTCCAAATGACCGCAAGTCCATAATTGTTGACTCAATTTTGATGACAAATTTGACTGCCTCGCAGTCTGTCATTCGCGTGGGCACATGTCTACACTTATGGCAGACAAAGAGCAAATTGGGAACTGCTGGCAAAAGTATGAGATTGATCAAATCTGCTGGAAGCAACACTGCAATAACAATGCAAGACAGACGGCTTCTCTTTTGTGTAGGCCGCCCGAAGTCTTGTTTTCCTGGCCCTACGCCTTTTTAGGGGTCGACCGATACGTTGCTATGGGTTATCCGAAACATTTGTATGCACCTTCCAACGCTTTATATTTCAAGGAGCTATTGTACACAGTGCCAGACATGTCAGTAAACCTATAAAGCGCGACGCAACTATTTCGCTAATGGCATTAAAATCTCAGAAATATGATGGTATACTTATACATCCATTTTGATCATTAACAGTGATCTTGTGTACGCAAAAAAACAGTTAACATCATGTTAAAATCACTCCAGCAGGACATTGTCACAATTATGTCATGGAAATTGTGTCCTCTGAAATATGACAAATGATGATTGTGTTTTACAATAACTAGAATGATATTTTTGAAAGAAAACGCGTCAGTAGGACAATGTGACTTGTGGGTCGTGGATATTGTGTTCACTGTATTACGACAATTTAGGATTGTTTTGAAACAGAACATTGTTTTATTTGTGTACGAAAATGCACGTAAATTTGCTTAACCGCACATACACACACAAATCAGAAAGGGGACATATGAAGACATGTCTAGTTAACATCGTTTATGTTCAAATAATATATGAATCCATAAAGAAATGAAAATACATAGAATATAGCAACGGTGTTGCTATTTTTAAACAATGCTACATAACGTTTGCAGCGGTATGTTAGAATCTACAGCTAATTAATGTGTATTTCAAATACACAGTTATGATTTACTCTGCGCACTGCCTTGCTAATATCTTCACCGTGCACTACACAGGCGTCTTGTTTCAGGGAACTTCCCATGTAGCCGTACGCCTTGTCAAGTCGGAACTAAATGCGTCGATCTAGCAGGGAACAAATCACTCTGTGTTTCACCAAGTAGGTACAAAGATGACGTAGGTATGCTCTCATGTGAATATGTGACATGGTCGTGTCGCCATATCTAGATCTTACAAATGTTTGTGTAGGCATGTAAATTATGTATCAGTGTATGTGTCAACGGTTACCATCGGAAAACAAATCCGTTACCTACTTCCTCAGCGCCGCCGTCCCTCGCAATCTATCATTGGCATGGGTATAGGTCTACACTTATGGCAGACTAAGAGCGAATTGGAAACTGCTGGCGAAAGAATGAGGTTGGTAACATGTGCTAGAAACAACACTGCAATAACAATGCAATAAAGACGGCTTCTCTTTTGTGTAGGCCGCCCGAAGTCTTGTTTTCTTCGCCCTATGCCTTTCTAGGGGTCGACCGATGCGTTGCTATGGGTTATCCGAAACATTGGTATGCATCGTCCAACACTCATTAGTTGATGAAACTTTTGTACGCAATGCCAGACGTGTTAGTATACCTATGAAGCGCGACGCAACTATTTTACTAACGGCATTAAAAGCTCAGCAATCTGATGGTGTACCTCTAAATCCATTTTGATCATTAACAGAGATCTTGAGTACATAAAAACAGTTAACGTCAAGTTAAAATCACTCCAGCAGGACATTGTCACAGTTGTGTCATGGAAATTGTGTCCTCTGAAATATGACAAATTATGTTTGCGTTTTACAATAACTAGAATTATGTTTGAAATAAAATGCGTCAGTAGGAAAATGTTACTTGTGGGTCAAGGAGATTGTGTTCACTGCATTACGACAATTTAGGGTTGTTTTGAAACATAACATTGTTTTATTTGTGTACGAAAATGTACGTAAGTTTGCTTAAACGCACATACATACACAATTCAGAAAGGGGACATATGAAGACATGTTCAGTCAACATAGTTTATGTTCAAATAATGTATATATCCATAACGAAATGAAAATGCGTAAAAAATAACAACGGTGTTGCTATTTTGAAACATTGCTACATAACGTTTGCAGCGGTACATTAATCTACAGCTAATTAACGTGTACTTCTAATACACAGTTTTGATTTACTCTGCGCACTGCCTTGCTATTATCTTCAACGTCGTACACTACACATAAGTCTTGTTTCAGGGAACTTCCCCTGTAGCCGTAAGCCTTGTCATGTCGGAACATGTTTCTGTTCAAATTATGTATGTATCCATAAAGAAATGAAAATATATAAAATATAGCAACGGTGTTTCTATTTTTGAAATATTCCAACATAACGTTTGCAGCGGTATGTTAGAATCTACCTAATACAGTATTATGATTTACTCTGCGCACCGCCTTGCTAATCTCTTCACTACACATGCGTCTTGTTTCAGGGAACTTCCCATGTAGCGAAAAGCCTTGTCCAGTCGGAACTGCATGCGTCGATCTGACCGGGGACAAATCAATCTGTATCCCACCAAGTAGGTAGAAAGATAACGTAGGTATGTTCGTATGTGCATATGTGACTTGGTCTTGTCGCTATATATATATATATATATATATATATATATATATATATATATATATATATATATATATATATATATATATATATATCGCACAAATACAGCTAATTCGACACACCTATAGACTGTCGTATACGTATTGCTTCCTTTAATGCGAGAAGCATACGGAACAGTTCACTTGATTTGATTAACATTTTAACTGCATGTGATATACTTGCTGTGCAAGAACATTGGCTTCCCAAACAGAGCCTTTCATATATTAATTCTTTGCACTCTGACTTCAGTGCTAGGGGCATTAGCTCCATCGATTATGGTGATGGCTTCAGTGGTCGTCCTCACGGTGGTCTTTGTTTTTTATGGCGAAGATCACTTGACCCATCCATCGAAATTTTGGTTTATGACGACGAGAAAAGACTTCTTGGTCTAAAAATCACTACTTTTAATGCCACAATTCTTGTTCTTAATGTATATCTACCATATCAGAGCGATGATAATGTTGATGAATATCAAGCTATTTTAGGCAAGATCCAAGCCATAACTGACTCATTTGATTCAAGTAATATTTTTATTGTTGGAGACTTTAATGCTGATTTAATCAAGACTAGCTTATTTTCACCATTTCTAAATTCTTTTATTAGTGAATGCCACTTTATCCCAAGTGACATTAAGTATCTTCCCCCCGATTCGTTTACATATGTTAGTGACGCCCATGGCTCTAGGAGCTGGCTGGATCATGTGCTTTGCACCCACTCCAGTCACTCATCTGTCTCTGATATGGTAATTAATTATGACTGTGTCTCTTCGGATCATTTTCCTCTATCGTTTACCATTTCTATCAAATTACTACCCACTTCTGAATCATCCACTACGCAACAAACTTGTAAGCCCAGTCCCATGTGGGATTGTGCTTCCTCCCATGACCTTCTCAACTATTACAACAATTCTGGTTCTCTTTTATCCGGCATTGACGTACCACATGCTGCTCTAAGTTGTACCAATCCTAACTGCCATGATGTAGCCCATCAGCTGCTCTTGTGCAAATTTTATAATGATATCATACATTCTCTTACGGATGCTTCCGATGTCATTCCTACTAAAACGTATAACACATCCCGAAAATTCAATGTTCCTGGTTGGAACGACCTAGTCAGGGACTCTCATCAAGCTGCCAGAGAAACTTTTCTCATCTGGCGGTCTGCTGGGAGTCCGAGACATGGTTCTTTGTATGACTTAATGAAAATTAAACGTGCCCAGTTTAAACGCAACAAAAGACATTGCGAAAAAAATGCTGAATCTCTTAAAGCGGAGCGACTAGCTTCCAATCTGAGCAGCCATGATTTAAAAAACTTTTGGAAGGGCATCAAACAAGCAAACAATGCCAGGTTACCTAACCCCAGTAATGTTGGAGGTGCCTGTGGTGCTGAAAACGTCAGAAATATGTGGCTTCAACATTACCAATCACTGCTTAACTCTGTACCCGAGTCTACTGTTCACATTCATAAGATTGACATGTATTGTAGCAATATTCAACTTAGCGACAATATGGTTGTTAAAGTTAAAGAACTACAAGAATTAATAATTGCTATGCCTGTTGGTAAAGCCTGTGGCTATGACCATATCAGTAATGAACATTTTAAGTATGCTAACGAAAAACTACATATTCTTATGTCTTTGTTGTATAGCAGTCTGTTAATACATGGTTTTTTACCTGATACTATGATGACAACAATCATAGCTCCTATCATTAAAAATAAATCTGGTGATTTGTCAGACAATAATAACTATAGACCCATTGCCCTTGCCACAGTAGCTAGCAAACTATTTGAATCATTAATATTATCCAGGGCTATCCCATTTCTCATTACATGTGACAATCAATTTGGATTTAAAAAGCATCACTCTACTGAGATGCTCATATTTCTGTTAAAAGAACTTTTTCGAAACTACATTGCTAATGGGTCTTCTATGTATGTTACTATGTTGGATGCCTCCAAAGCCTTCGACAAAGTTAACCACAGCAAGCTATTTGGTAAATTAATTGATCGTGGCTGTCCAGCTTTTATTGTACGCATTCTATACCACTGGTACGGTACCCAACAATTTACCATCAGATGGTGTCAGGGATTTTCTAGCTTTTTTACTGTTTCCAATGGTGTTAAACAGGGTGGAATCCTTTCCCCCCATCTTTTCAATGTGTACATGGACGACTTAAGCGTTAATCTAAACAAATTATATATTGGTTGTCTTTATGCTGGCACCTTAATCAACCACTTGATGTATGCTGATGACCTCTGTATTTTTTCTCCCAGTGTTGCTGGTTTGAGAAAACTTACTGATTGTTGTGCCAAGTATGGCGAATTGTTCAATATTACTTATAATGCCAAGAAGTCCTTTTGTATGGTTATTGACAACCAATCCCAGGACAGGAAACATTTTCATTGTATCCATCTCGATAACCATCCATTACCTTATACTACAAAATGTAAATATCTTGGTCATATAATCAACAATAACCTGACTGATGATGACGACATAGCCAGACAAAAAAGATGCCTTTATGCCCAAGCCAATGTATTAGCTCGAAAATGTTGTCTTTGTAATATTTCTACCAAAATTATTTTATTTCAAGCATACTGTGCTCCTATGTATACTTCTAGTCTTTGGTGCACATTCAAAAAATATAGCCTCAAAAGCATTACTGTCGCATACAATAATAGCCTCAGAATTTTACTAAACTTACCCCCAAGATGTAGTGCAAGTTTTATGTTTGCCACCAACTATATTAAATCCTTCAATGAACGCATTCGTTCATCAATATTCAGTCTTTTATGTCGTCTTCATCAGTCAGATAATATCCTTTTTATTAATTACCTTCATACCGACATTCATTTTAAGAGCCATTTGTACTCATACTGGAGGTCTTTATTGTACACATGTCATTAGTATTGTATTTATTTTTTAATCATTTTTTTTTTTATTTTTTTTATTTTATATTTATTTTTACAACTTATTTAATTCATTTCCTCATATATTTAGACATAACTTTTTAAATTTTACACTTATATTTTTACGTTGATCTCATTGCTTTGATTGTATTATATGTATTGTACTTTTCTTTTTTTTTAATTGTATTTTATGTATACATATATGGACGTCTTGTCTGAAATAAACCTTATTATTATTATATTATAAATGTTTGTGTAGGCATTTAAATTATGTACTAGAGTGTGTTTCAACGGTTACCGTCGGGAAATAAAACTTTTACTTACTTACTCGACGCCGTCGTCCCTCGCAGTCTGTCATTGGCGTGGGGATAGGTCTACACTCATGGCAGACTAAGAGCGAATTTGGAACTGCTGGCGAACGTTTCAGATTGATAACATCTGATGGAAGCAACACTGCAATAACAATGCAAGACTGACGGCCTTTTTAGGGGTCGACCGGTGCGTTGCTATGGGTTATGCGAAACATTTGTATGCACCGTCCAACGCTTTATATTTCACGAAGCTTTTGTACACAATGCCAGACATGTCAGTAAACCTATAAAGCGCGACGCAACTATTTAACTAACGGCGTTAATAGCTCTGCAATCTGATGGTGTACCTGTAAACCCATTTTGGTCATTAACAGTGATCTTGAATACCTAAAAACAGTTAACGTCATATTAAAATCACTCCAGCAGGACATTGTCACAGTTGTGTCATGGAAATTGTGTCCTCTGAAATATTATAAATGATGTTTGTGTTTTACTATAGATAGAATTATTTTTGAAACAAAACGCGTCAGTAAGACAATGTTACTTGTGGGTCGTGGAGATTGTGTTCACTGAATTACTACAATTTAGGGTTGTTTTGAAACAGAGCATTGTTTTATTTGTGTACGAAAATGCACGTACGTTTGCTCAAACGCACATACACACACAATTCAGAACGTGAGCTTATGAAGGCATGTTCAGTCAACATCGTTTATGTTCAAATAATGTATGTATCTATAAAGAAATGAAAATGCATACAATATAGCAACGGTGTTTCTATTTTGAAACATTGCTACATAACGTTTGCATCGGTATGTTAGAATATACAGCTAATTAATGTGTATTTCAAAGACACAGTTATGATTTACTCTGCGCACTGCATTGCTAATATCTTCAATGTGCACTACACATGCGTCTTGTTTCAGGGAACTTCTCATGTAGCGGTACGCCTTGTCCAATCGGAACTACATGTGTCGATCTGGGCGGGGACATTTCAGTATGTGTCCCACCAAGTAGGTACAACGATTACGTAGGTGTGTTCGTATGTACTTATGTGACTTGGTCGTATCGCTACATATACATCTTACAAATGTTTGTGTATGAAGGAAAATTTTGTTTATGTATCTGAGTATGTGTCAACGGTTACCTTCGGGGAATAAAACCTTTACTTACTTTCTCGATGCCGCCGTCCCTCGGAGTCTGTCATTGGCGTGGGGATATATATATATATATATATATATATATATATATATATATATATATATATATATGTATTATATATATGTATATATATATATATATATATATATATATATATATATATATATATATATATATATGTATATATACGTAACGTATATATATATATATATATATATATATATATATATATATATATATGTGTGTGTGTGTGTGTGTAAATTGATATGTATTCAATTATGTAATTTACTTAAATGCTCCTTTTTCTCCTGGCAACTCTGGGTAATTTGGCTAAACTCTGTTTTAAAACAATCGGTTCTCTGGCTTGTTAACCAACATTCCTACTGGACATAAACGTGTAGCCTAATTTACATAACCATGTTCTTTTTGTTTCAGAAAATGACACTTCTGGGACCAATTCCGCCAACACGTTGAATAAGACATTGTCGGTTGCTTCGGTTGTGGCGGTGATCGGAGGAATTATTGCTATTTGTATTTTAATCGCTGCCGTCGTCATTTCGTCTAGAGCTGCTGCTGCTGCTGAACCGACACCAGCAGCTGACGCGACGTCAACAGATGGAGCAGCAGCATTTTTGTAAGTGACAACACCCGTCACATGTAATTGGGTGACCTGTCATGTGTAAGTGACGTCACCCTTCACGTGCACATGCTGTCATCTGTCTTGTCTATGTGAGATCATCCATAATGTGTGAGTGGTGCCACACGTCACGTGTAAGTGATGTAACATTTGGGAATTATTTTAAACTGTTTAAAACGAAAATGTAGAAAGACGCATCAGTCACGCGAAATAACGATCGAAACCAATCCCATTATGGCACACCCGGTTGACTAGTGGAACTATACAGCTGCGTTATCTTTGAATAGTTGTAGCATACTGATTTAATTGAAACAGCGACCTAATTGTTACAGCTGACCGGCCGTGTTTACAGATATATATATATATATATATATATATATATATATATATATATATATATATATATATATATATATATATATATATATATATATTAAGTTGACGACAATTATTTATTCCACAACGGGGCACGCTTATTTGTCATTTTAAAATTAACCATATTTGAGGCAGGTGCCCATATTGGCATGTCTGTCGCGGTCTGCTATAGCCTTACTTTGGAAGTTGTTCATTTTGTATTATTTATCTTCAACAAAGTATGTAAAGAAATATTGATGAATCACATCAAAAGACTCTTTCAACACACTTTTTTTTGTAATACTTTTTCGGTGAAACAATGTGTGCTGATATTATCGACTTACTTTGTTAGTTACAAAACGCTAAGATTATTGCATTTTGCGTGTCAACTGTATGTGCCATAACTGAGGTGCTACTCTCAGTACAGTTAATTTATACACAAGTGAACGAGAATCGTGATGTAAAATAGTACGGCTTAAATAGTACAACAAGACGTAGTGACGGATCCACAAAGTTCTAGACAAAGCGTTGTCGTATTATATAGCCAGTTTGTAATACAAGGCAAGGCACCATCACAAATCAAGAATGATTTATCTGCATGTTTTGTTAGAGACGCAAAAGAACAAGTCCACAACCACAAAAGTGAGAAATAGCAAATTTCGGACGTTTTCGCATGTATAAACGAAGAGTAACTTTATGATATGCGAGTAGGTCCAACATGCATATCTAAGGTGGGCACCAATAGACGTGATTCCAGCAAAACTGGAAGTATGCAAAGGTATTGCCACTTTTCAAGTCATGTTCACCTATGGAAATCAACAACTACATATCGATTTCAGTTCTACCAATCCTTTTAAAATTACGTGAACGTTTCGCTCATAGTTCTTTCACAGAATATTTCGAAAAGCATACACTTCTTGCGAATGCCCAAACAGGTTTCAGAAGATTGTGACTTCACTTCTCTGTGTTACAAATCGATGGTTACGAAACATTGATAAATGTCTTGTAACGGTTTGGTATGCTAGTAGTTGCAACACGCATATCTAAGGTGGGCATCTATATACGTGAATCCAGCACACGGCGGGCACCTGCATTTGAAACAAACTACATAACTTTTATGTATTTGATGTTTATAGTGACCGAAAGTGACAACAATCGCATGAACAATATAGTTTGCACTGCATTTAAGATTTTACTATTTTCTACCTAAAACCAACATTTATCTTACCAACACTCGTGGGACTGTTCATGTAATTTGGCCTGGAAAACAGTTAGGAGCGTGGGTAACCGTGGTTAGTGGCGGGAAGGAAGAAACAGTGTGCAGGGTACAGATCACCTGTAGTCTTGCAGTTGTAATGTGACTGTGTGCTAAAGTAATAAGTTAATAAAATAAATATGAGAAATAGACAAATGCAATTAACCGTACATTAAGTGTACATTAAAAATATGAATAAATTAAGAAAACAAATATAATAAATAGATAAATAAATTATGTGTACATTAAATGTCACGATCATATGCAATGTAAAGGATACGACACGGTAAGCTAATATAATAAGTTAATAACATATTAGAATAAATTGATCAATTAAAGTATTAGTACGTTAAATAAAAAAACAGGCAGTCCATGATTAGCACTAAAACAATATACTATAATGTCACTGACTGAATGACTGGGATGGCGGCTCTCTGGAACACTTCTGCGATAGCTGCGGTGACAGATTCCTCGATGCGTTCCACTGTGGAATACAGCTTACGTATAATGACTGCTGGTAGGGCGTGCTAGTAGCTGGTAGGGTTCGTAGTTTGTGCTTGTGTAGGCGTCTGGTGCGCGCATCTGCTGTGGTGATGATGACATACAAGCTGATATGCATTAGTCCATGATGAATTTAAAAAAAGCATAGTGGCATCTCTTCGTGTGTACAAGGAGTTCCACATTAGGTTAATACACACATCACTGACGCATTAGGTTCTGCGGTAATCACCGGTGACAAACCGCGCAGCGGATCTTTGTACGCGCTCTATTGTCTGAATGCCTGTCTTTGTATGAGGTGCCCATGCGTATGTGGCATACTCAAGCGTTGGTCGCACGAGTACCTCGTATGCTGTTTGTCTCACTTGCGGTGGCGCCACATGCAGTGTTCTTTTGAGTAATAAGCCAAGTGTCATGCTGGCTTTGTTCTGCACTTTGGTGAAATTTGGTTGCCACGATAATGTTGTGTTGACGGTAACCCCCATATAGTTCTGGTTGCCAGACCGTGGTATTTGTTGGTTCCCCATGAGGTATTTATAGGCTGACATGTTCCTCTAGGTAGTAACCGAGAAGACGGCACATTTTGACACATTAAAATCCATCTGACATGTCTTTGCCTAACAGAGAAGTTTGTTTAGGTCAGATGCGAGTATGAAATGGTTAGCGGGTGTATGTATCAGACGGTAAACAATACCGTCGTCAGCGAACATGCGCATTTGCGAAGTCATTCCATCCGCGATGTCATTGATGTACATTAAAAACAACATAGGCACCAACACACTTCCTTGTGGGACTCCCGAGAGTACACCAGCTGACTGTGATGATGGTCCATTGACGACAAATTGTTAACTGCGAAAACACAGGAATGTATGACCCACGTATTGGTCTTTCCGCGTATCCCATAGTAACGGATCTTATGGAGAAATTTATCGTGTGATATTTGTCGAATGCCTTGCTGAAGTCCAGAAAGATGCTATATATTTGCGTCTTTTTTTTTATTGAATAAGCTAGTTCGTGTATGGTATCAACAAGTTGCGTCTCGCAAGATAAACCATTTCGGAATCCATGTTGGTTTGGATGCAGTATATTGTTGTGATCTAGGTGACGACCAATCTGGCTGCATATAATATGCTCCATAATTATGCATGTTATGCATGTGAGTGACACTGGTCTGCAGTTTGGCTTATCCGATGCCAACCGATGGCTTATCGGACCATAACACAGTAATTGCAGATCGTAAAGTTCCTATAGCCCCAGCCGTGTCCAAACACAACGTGTGCTACAGAGCCATTCATAGTATCAACATTGCATTATTTATGACTGATATAATCACATCCGACCTTGTCACTTATCCTAAAAAACATGTATCAGACCTATACAAACACCGTCAAATACTGACGACACTGCTTAACAAACATGCACCCATTAAATCCAAATATGTGTCAAAAAAGCCGCCAGCTCCTTGGATGACCCCGGAAATAATCCTATCTAAACGGCGCCGTCGCTATCTGCAACGTGTTTGGCGTACATCTCGCTCATCCTTAGACATGTCACGCTACACACGGCAATGTCATCTGTGTAACCGAAAAATGTCAAAAGCAAAGTAGTATTATTACGAAAATATGGTCGCAAATAACTCTGCTACACCAAAACAGCTATGAAAATGCATTAATCAGATTTTACACAGGCGGCCTGCTCCTTCTCTGCCAACCCATGCCTCAATCAAGTCACTGTGTAACTCTTGTTCAAGTCATTTTAAAGACAAAATCAGCCTCATACATTCAGCCTTCACAGATCACACCTCAGACACTCTCTATGCCGACTCTCCACAACTAAATTCTCAACTCGCATCGTTTGAACCAGCCACAACTAATGAAGTGGGAAAAATAATCATGTCATCCCCAATTAAATTCGGTGATCGTGACCCACTTCCGACCATACTACTGAAAGCATGCCTTGATGTTGTAATTAAACCAATAACATACATAATAAATGCATCACTCTGCTCCGGATTATTTCCTGAAGACTTTAAATGTGCACATGTAAACCCAATTTTGAAGAAGACAACTCTGTCAAAAGAAGAACTAAACAGCTATTTCCAACCTTAGCTTCATTTCAAAAATACTTGAAAAGGTTGTAGCAAATCGTCTTAATTCTCACATCAACATAAATGGTTTAAACCAACGCATCACAGTCCGCGTATAAACAATTTCACTCAACAGAAACTGCTCTTTTAAAAGTACACAATGACATATACGTTAACACTGATAATGGCAAAGTTACTGCACTGACCCTGCTTGACCTATCCGCCGCTTTCGACACCATTGACCACGACATTCTCATTACACGCTTACCAACGTGGTACGGGATATCTGGCATAGCCCTGAGCTGGTTTACTTCATACCTTACTGATATACGGCAAGCCTTTAAAATAGGTAATGCTTCTTAGGCATGCTGCCCACCTCTGGTGATGTCCCGCAGGGTGAGTCCTGCTTTTCACTCTGTATACACCATTAAGCTCCGTTATCCAGAGTCACAACCTGGATCATCACCTTTATGCAGATGACATCAAATCTATGTTTCTCTGACCACACCAGACACTTGTCGCTCCATAAACCAGCTCAGCGATTGCCTCCAAGATGTCTCCCTTTGGATGAAAAATAGTAAATTAAAGCTACATGCAGATAAGACCGAATTTGTCATCATTGGTACCTCAGCGCAGCGGGCAAACCTCGATGGCTTTTTCCCGACGCATATTCTGAGTCAGAGTATCACACCAGCCGCCTCAGTTTTAAATCTCGGAGTAACGTTTGATGAAAACTTCAATTTCAAACAACATATCTCGAAAACATGCCGTTGCTGTTTTTACCATATCCGTTATCTTCGCCGTATCCGCCGGTTTTTATCACTTTCCGTTGCTAAAACCATCGCTCTAGTAAGCAGCAGACTTGACTACTGCAATTCCCTCCTTTACAATACCGCAAACAAAGACATAGCAAAACTTCAGCGTGTCCAAAATAGTTTAGCAAGGGTAGTCACGCGTACTCCTCATTTTTCTCGCTCAGTGCCGCTTTTAAAATCATTGCATTGGCTACCTGTGCACTATCGCATCATTTTCAAAATGTGTGCAATAGCCTATCAAGCAGTCTCATCTACACAACCAGCATATATAAATGCAATGCTAACTCCAGCAAGAAATTCCAGACAGCTACGCTCAACCATTAGTAACCTTCTTTGCACCCCTCGGGTGAAAACGAAAGCCGGGACCCGAGCTTTCTCGGTTGCCGCACCAACGGTGTGGAATTCGCTTCCTGCCAGTGTTGAATCAGAAGGTAACATAGTTTCATTCCGCCGACGTCTAAAAACCTATCTCTTTAATGCTGCCTATCCTTCTTAGCCTCCTAGCTTCTTTATCCACCAATTGACGACTCACGCATTGCTTTTATTATGAGATTGATTAATCCCTTGGTTTTGTCGCGCGACTGAGCTTGATTTTCGAGGATATTGGCGCAAAAGAAGTTGTTATTATTATTATTATTATTATTATTATTATTATTATTATTATTATTATTATTATTATTATTATTATTATTATTATTATTATTATTATTATTATTATTATTATTATTATTATTATTATTATTATTATTATTATTATTATTATTATTAGTATTATTATTAGTATTATTAGTATTATTAGTATTATTAGTATTATTAGTATTATTATTAGTATTATTATTAGTATTATTAGTATTATTAGTATTATTATTATTACTATTAGTATTAGTATTAGTATTAGTATTAGTATTAGTATTAGTATTAGTATTATTAGTATTATTAGTATTATTAGTATTATTAGTATTATTAGTATTAGTAGTATTATTATTAGTATTATTATTATTATTATTATTATTATTAGTATTATTATTAGTATTATTATTATTAGTAGTATTAGTATTATTAGTATTATTATTAGTATTATTATTATCATCATCATCATCATCATCATCATCATCATCATCATCATCATCATCATCATCATCATCATCATCATCATCATCATCTTCATCATCATCATCATCATCATCATCACCATCACCATCACCATCACCATCACCATCACCATCACCATCATTAGTATCATTAGTATCATTAGTATCATTAGTATCATTAGTATCATTAGTATCATTAGTATCATTAGTATCATTAGTATCATTATTATCATTATTATCATTATTATCATTATTATCATTATTATCATTATTATCATTATTATCATTATTATCATTATTATCATTATTATCATTATTATCATTATTATCATTAGTATCATTATTATCATTATTATCATTATTATCATTAGTATCATTATTATCATTAGTATCATTATTATCATTATTATCATTATTATCATTATTATCATTATTATCATTATTATCATTATTATCATTATTATCATTATTATCATTATTATCATTATTATCATTATTATCATTATTATCATTATTATCATTATTATCATTATTATCATTATTATCATTATTATCATTATTATCATTATTATCATTATTATCATTATTATCATTATTATCATTATTATCATTATTATCATTATTATCATTATTATCATTATTATCATTATTATCATTATTATCATTATTATCATTATTATCATTATTATCATTATTATCATTATTATCATTATTATCATTATTATCATTATTATCATTATTATCATTATTATCATTATTATCATTATTATCATTATTATCATTATTATCATTATTATCATTATTATCATTATTATCATTATTATCATTATTATCATTATTATCATTATTATCATTATTATCATTATTATCATTATTATCATTATTATCATTATTATCATTATTATCATTATTATCATTATTATCTTTATTATCATTATTATCATTATTATCATTATTATCATTATTATCATTATTATCATTATTATCATTATTATCATTATTATCATTATTATCATTATTATCATTATTATCATTATTATCATTATTATCATTATTATCATTATTATCATTATTATCATTATTATCATTATTATCATTATTATCATTATTATCATTATTATCATTATTATTATTATTAACACATTAACATCATGGCCTCTAAAGTGTCGTCCAAAATAAGAATCCTAAGATATCTACGTAAAATTGTACAACTGACACTCTTATGCAAGTATGTTTTGGTGTAATTGTAAGATCCAGTGGCAGAGTAGCTCATGTCGTTTGACGCGCCCGTGTTCACGCATGCGCAAGTGTAAGATCCGATGGCGGCGTAAATCACAAAATCTGCAGCGGCCGTGTCCAAGCTTGCGTTATTGTAACATACGTTGGCGGAGTAGCTCATCTAATCTGACGCGGCCGTGTCTAATCTTGGGTGTTGCTGCCCCGTCTCAAGCCTGATTACAACGTGCTGCAGCCAAGGCACCAATATATGTAAATACATGTCAACTCAGTCATCACACGGCCAATAATGTCTGCAGCAGCAGTCGGCTGTCGTGTTGTTGACAGGAAACTGCATTTTGAGTGCACCTAACGCGTTATGCAGAACAAAATCAGTTCGTTCAAATGACTTGTCTGTATGTATGTCTGTCTAACATTTGATAAGTACCTCAGCCTTTCATCATGCTTTTCGTTATGAAGGATCGCAGGTGTACACTTTTGTGTTTAGTAAATATGAAACAACATCAAAACAGTCATTATAATTTTATATTTCTCTGTCATTATATATTATACATATCTGTGTGGGAATGAATATATATAGGCGCTCCAAGTGAGAATGTTTACCGATGTAAGATACGTTTCTGTGTGTCTTTCAGTTTCGGTACCGCACCAGACGAAAATGAGACGGAAACACAAATCGGCTCAGTGTTTGACTCTATAGCCACATATTTGTGGGGAAATGAATAGACATTGAGCATGAACACGACAAAGTACACGCATGAATACGCACACGCACGCACTCACGCACGCACGCACGAGCGCGCGCACCACCAGCCGTGTGTGGTGAATGCATTATGTAACCTAGCAAAAGGTAGCAAAGAACAGCGTGTCTTTTTTCTTTATTTTAAATGTTTGCTCTATGCCAACTATCATGTTTGTGTTTGTTTGCGTTGCACTGCGTTAAAAGACAGGAAACTGTAATCTGCCTCAGCCAAATGTGTAGCTCTGACATATAAATACAATACTTTTTAAACATGCTAGGTTTGTATTCAGTTGTATGCTCAACACAATAGTAGTAATAGTAATAATAATAAAAGTATCAATAATAATAATAATAATAATAATGACGACATCTTGATAGCAACAACAATAGTAGCAATAATAGAAACAATAACAATACTAGTAATTACAATGCTAGCAACAATACTAGTAAGAGTATTAACAATATGAGTAATAGTAATAATCATAATAGTAGTAATAGTAACAATAATGTAAAAATAGACAATTCTTATGCTATGCAATACTACTTCTCATATACATTTTTCCCATGTCCCATAGAATGTGATATAGGCGGGTCGATCACGGCACCTGGAGTAGAGTATCAGTCATACTCTGTCGGGTCCGTCTCGGTAGCTCTAGTGGCAGACGTATGTAGTTAAGGAGAAGACACTGCAGCACTGGCAGACATCTGGTGCCGGGCGTGTTTCTTCTCAGCCACTTCTTATCTTTAACTCAGCTTGTTGTGTTTCTCGGTTATCTTCCCCTCTGACATTTGTGTTATTCAGTTATTTTCTCCTCAGCCTGTTCTGTTTTCGTTTATCTTCTCCTCTGCCAGTTATGTTATTCAGTGATCTTTTCCTCAGCCAGTTGTGATTTTCCTTTATATTTTCCTCTGACATTTGTTTTATTTGGTTACCTTCTCCACAACCATTTGTGCTGTTCGGTTGTCTTCTCATCAGCCTGCCTGCCTGCCTGCCTGCCCGCCCGCCCGCCCGCCCGCCCGCCCGCCCGCCCGCCCGCCCGCCCGCCCGCCCGCCCGCCCGCCCGCCCGCCCGCCCGCCCGCCCGCCCGCCCGCCCGCCCGCCCGCCCGCCCGCCCGCCCGCCCGCCCGCCCGCCCGCCCGCCCGCCCGCCCGCCCGCCCGCCCGCCCGCCCGCCCGCCCGCCCGCCCGCCTGCCTGCCTGTCAAACCTGTGATACCCCACTCAAAGCTGATTTCTAAGACATATGTAAAAGTACCGTATGTGGGGTGTTTCATATGATAAAGACAATTCATGTTAGTAGGAGTCACCGCACAGACCCGCTATATCTATTTCAGGTGGGTTAGTTTCCTGTATACCTGTAACGTTTGTAACGTCAGATAACAGTAAGAATGACTTTATTTCAGGCAAAATACAACATGTCGATTCTTCAGTCCCAGCATGGTTAGTTGTCGGCACCGTAGCACGAAGTCCGGCAAAACTCGGTGTCACACACTGAAATCTTTGTCCCGGTTAAGTTAACGATTTCGTGACAATACCCCTTATTGTTTAGCTACCAGAGTCTGGGGTTACAATTAACTGCTCAAAATAGCTTAGTTTCGCAGTTTAGATTTAAAGAAACTGGTGCTGGTAATGAACTAATATCTTCATTGGTAAACGCCGAACTAACATACGCATTCAAACCTTTGCTATTACCAGTCATGTAGTCAATGGATAGCCACTTTCTGCCTGATGCAGTTTTGTCATTGTTGATTATTATGGTATATTATGATACAGAGGCAGAGTGCACAATAATTTTAGCCAGGTAGTAATCGGTCGGACTAGCCGACTCACAAACATCTAGTCCTGAGTGTTTTACTAGTCCTTAGATATAGCCACATTAAACATAATTCATATATATGTATATATATATATATATATGTATATATATATATATATATATATATATATATATATATATATATATATATATATATATATATATATATATATATATATATACTTCTATTTACATGTATGTTCATAAATACATATATACCTGTATACTATATATATTTGTATATATATATATATATATATATACATAATGTATATATACATATGTATGTATGTATGTATGTGTATATATATATATATATACATATATATACACATGTATGTATATATATATATATATGTATATATATACCTATATACATATATATATATATATATATATATATATATATATATATATATATATAATTATGTACTGTATGTATCTTAGTCTATTGTTTCGGTAAAAGTAATTCTTGTTTGGAAAGGTTAACAAATAAATGTTCCCTTCAAGGACCATGACATGTTTTATTAACAATGTTGGTTTGTCTTTAATAAAGAAAAATGCGAACAGTAGGAACGTTTTGGCGACAAGGACAGGCAACGTACAGCTACATAGATGTCGATGCGCAAAGTCGGACAGGGTCGAACGAAGTCGATGGGCAAAAACGGACAGCTTCAGACGAAGTTAATGCACAAAGGCGGGTAAGGTTGGACGAAGTCGATGCACAAGGACGGACAGCGTCAGACGAAGACGATGTACAAAGACGGAAAAGGTCGGACGAAGTAGATGGGCAACAATGGCGTTATTTCGCAGCCTTTTGAGATATATGTGGAGTTGCCACCATGGACCTTTCAAAATTACACGAAAACGTCCAACATTTCCACCAAGACCAACGTATTATTATATCTGTGCACATAGACAAAATGCAAATGTAATTCAAATGCTGTTTAATATTGTTTAACATCCAGAATTCAATTAATTCATATATAATTATACCCAAAATAAATTTTCCTTATGTTTTCATACGTGGAAAATTACATTAGATCGTAATTTCGTGAAATCGTTATATTTCTAATATTCAGCTGTCGCCTTCTGCATTATATATAGCTATAGGCCGGTTTTTGAAAATAGCGTGTATGTCATGTCTGACGTATGTTGTTCGTGCCATGGCATGTTACTACCACACAACCACGTGATCTACTTTAGCAAGACAACGATGGTTAATAAGGTGTCTTGGGGCACATCGTATGACACGACACGACGCGACGCGACGCGACGCGACGCGACGCGACGCGACGCGACGCGACGCGACGCGACGCGACGCGACGCGACGCGACGCGACGCGACGCGACGCGACGCGACGCGACGCGACGCGACGCGACGCGACGCGACGCGACGCGACGCGACGCGACACGACACGACACGACATAAACACGGAGATGAGACTGATTCATGGCGTAACGTATGTAAGTATGAGGAAGCACCGTTTAAATGAAGACATCTTGAAAGAAGCGGACGTGATGAGCATGTTGCACCATGAGGAGAATAAAGACGTGTAACATTTATTACGTTTACCGTTATTGTTACTTAAGTACGGTCACAATGCATTTAAAAATAAAGTGCAATAACATAAAAGTACGACAACACTATTTACACATATAATTATGTAATATTTAACAAAAGAAAATACTGGAACACTTAACAAGGAAAAACTTAAATAAACAATACAAAACCTGAACGTTCATCGTCTTTGTGTATGGTTGTTGTACTGCTGTATCCCGTGTGACTGTAAGTGAATTGGCAAGAATCTGGGGCCGGTTTCATCAAGCCGCGTAACTTTACGAGCAATTATGCGGTCTACTGGCCGCAGCTAACAGCGACTATTCAGTGTAGCTTACAGCCAGTTTCATGATATACATTTATCATTCGTGTAAAACAAATCGACGTAGAATTTACCTAATAAGGTCGCGGTTGGGAATCCCTGTATTTGTGGTGTCTGGAGACACCGTTTTCACTTTAGCTGCCCCCTTTGCCGTTCGTACAGCAAATGACAAGCTATGATGAATGAAAAGGATGTCCAGTGTAAACATTAAAAATACTAAGTTGAGAGTGGGCGTGTCGGGAGCATCAACGAACTTGGGGAGCATCATGTAAATATTTCAACAAACGTAAAGTTACGCCTACTAAATACATGGCGCAGCCTAAGTGCAACTATGGTGCAGACTCGTGAAACGCAATTAGCATAACTTTACGACGTTTTAGCCTTTTGACGAGTTATCGCCCGCTACAACGTCGTAAGCAGGCTCTATGAAACCGGCCCCTGGTATAAAGGCGACGTGGGGATCGTTTTGGTAGACATGTTACACAAAGATGGATCTGAAGAACCCCCGACATCCGGTTTTTGTGCCGCGCTAGAACCATTCGAACACGGCATGGTAAAGAGATATATATATATATATATATATATATATATATATATATATATATATATATATATATATAATGTTGTAACTAACCCAACATGCTGATGTACTATTGCCAAGTGTTACTTCTCAGTGATCGCTCACTCGTGATTTGTTCTTGTAATTACCCGAGACGAAATATGTATGACGGCGCAAGGTAGACGCGTCAAAATTAGTTAGTAATCGTTGCAACTGATCTACGGATTGTTTAAATGCTGGCAGAATGGGTGTATATTAAACTTAAGCAAACATGCTCTTGCGATAGTTGGATACGCATACGTAACATGACTAATTGTCGTCTCGATAAGCCAATGTCTTTTTAGTTGCTCACCATTAATATTTAGTTGATATATATATATATCCATATTTGGAATAGCAATATTTAATGGTAGCTGATAACACATGTCACAGCTGGTAGCTGACGGCACGTGACACTGTTATTAGCTGTTAAAGGGATACTCCTGTCAGTGAGAGGTTCACAGCATTAACTTACCTATGTATACAATATTGGTTGTGCGTGTTAATTGTGCACAACCATCATTGAAAAACAAATAGTTATAGTTTAATGGTATCAAAAACATGCCATCTTAGATTCAGGGCGCTGCCATCTTATGCGCCAGTGAAGTAAGCCAAATCGTTTACGTCACTGGCACATTGTTGAAAAAGGCTAGGATTGGCGGAATCTTCGCTAATAAGTGAGATAGTGACGTAAGCAATCCGCGACGTACTGGATACATCAAATCCCATTGGACTGACGTAGGTTGTTCGAACGTGCATGCGCCAGTGACGTCGGTGGATTACGTCACTAGCGCATAAGTTTCAAGATGGCAGCGACCTTAATCCAAGATGGAATGTTTCTGGTACAATGATACTATAATTAATTGTTTATTAACGATCGTTGTGCTCTATTACTAGGCACAACCAATATATTATACAGATGTAGATAAATGTTGTGAATTTCTCATTAACTGCGGTATCTCTTTAATACGTGGCACTGCTGGAAGCTGGTAATATGTTATATTGCACGCAGCTGATGAAACGTAGCACTGTTCGTAGCCGATAAATCGAAGCAGTGCTGGTAGCTGACAGGTCGTGTCAGTTTAGTAGTTGAAAACACGTGACATAGCTGGTGGCTGACAAGCCGACTACCATTACAGTGACGCCATCGTGGGACTCTTTCTTCAACGAGCAAGTGAACCTAGAAGTAGCAAATAGACATCGGCGCCACGGGAGCGATGCACTTACTGTGTTCCACAGTTATCGTATTAATACATAATTCGTGAATAATAAATATGTCCGCATCAGGTCAACTCTTCACTATGTAGTCTTGCGACAAGCACTTGTGTGTCGAGGTGGTTGGTTGTGACAGTCCTATTGAGTGCACGTGACTATCAACCGGAGCACGTTATTTGCCTCCCTTTTCACAGCTGGGTCGCCTTTCGTGGCCAGAGTCTGCAACGCCGTCAACACAAAACACGATCATTAGAATTTGTACAAGCTAGCGACAAAAATAAGGCAAACACAATTGCACACACACACACACACACACACACACACATACACATACACATACACACACATACACACACACACACATACACACACATACACACACACTCACCCACTCACACACTCACACACACACGAACTTACATACACACATATATATATATATATATATATATATATATATATATATATATATATATATATATGTACATATATACACTCGTACACACACATACACACACGAACATACATACACACATACATATATAGTGTATGTCTATATGTACGTATGTGTGAGTGTGTATCGGTATATCTATGTACATGCATGTGTGTATGAGTGTATATATATATATATATATATATATATATATATATATATATATATATATACATATATACACTCATACCCACATGCATGTACATAGATATAACGATACACACTCACATATATATATATATATATATATATATATATATATATGTATATGTATATATATATATATATATATATATATATATATATATATATATATATATATATATATATACATATATACACTCATACACACATGCATGTACATAGATATACCGATACACACTCACACATACGTACGTATATACATACACTTCCACATACACACATACACACATACACACATACACACATACACACATACACACATACACACATACACACATACACACATACACACATACACACATACACACATACACACATACACACATACACACATACACACATACACACATACACACATACACACGTACACACGTGCACACGTACACACGTACACACGTACACACGTACACACGTACACACGTACACACGTACACACGTACAGACGTACACGCGTACACGCGTACACGCGTACACGCGTACACGCGTACACGCGTACACGCGTACACGCGTACACGCGTACACGCGTACACACGTACACACGTACACACGTACACACGTACACACGTACACACGTACACACGTACACACGTACACACGTACACACGTACACACGTACACACGTACACACGTACACACGTACACACGTACACACGTACACACGTACACACGTACACACGTACTCACGTACACACGTACACACGTACACACGTACACACGTACACACGTACACACGTACACACGTACACACGTACACACGTACACACGTACACACGTACACACGTACACACGTACACACGTACACACGTACACACGTACACACGTACACACGTACACACGTACACACGTACACACGTACACACGTACACACGTACACACGTACACACGTACACACGTACACACGTACACACGTACACACGTACACACGTACACACGTACACACGTACACACGTACACACGTACACACGTACACAAATACACATACACCCACACGAACTCTTTCTCTCTCTCTCCCTCTCTCTCTCCCTCTCTCTCTCCCTCTCTCTCTCTCTCTCTCTCTCTATCTCTCTCTGACACACGCATACACACACACTGATATACACACTTACACACATCCTCTGAAACACATACACATACCTACATTCACACACCCTCTCCCCCTTTCATACAAAATCGCAGTCACGCACATACAATCACATCTACTGATGCACGCACACATACCTCGAACATAAACGTGCGCAAGCGCACACACAAATATGCATGCTCACACCCTCACATATGTTTGTACACGCCTATGAACAACTGACTGAGTAACATCAACACATTCTTCCGGTGTTTGTTTTGGTAACTATTCTGTGCAGGAAAGCTACATCACTAAGTTGCTGACAGAAGTAGACACTATTATTCTCTATGCGGAAAACTCATAAACAACAGAGCATATATGTGGTATGTGATTGTTGACAAATTATGCTGTACTCTTTGGAATTAAGTTGTTATAAGTTGACATAAGATATCTCTTCTAAAAAATTCCCAAACAATCACATACTGACAATTGACAATATATTCCCATTACACTACATGTACAGACCGTTTACACATCCGGGCTCTTTTTTGATTACGTATCCGCACGGTGATGTTAAACGATATAGTCCTTGACACACGAGACCCTGTTCTCTTGGGTTGCCCATTGTCAACAGGTCGGTGTAGATCGGCAGAGCGCCCATGTGCACTATGGCCTCTTTGTTCCAGTCGTTCACCGCCAGTTTGTTCAACCCCTGTGGAGATTGACAACTGCAGTCGATGTACGATTTTGACTTTTAAAATCCACCCGCATACACATATTACAGTTGTAAATGCTTGACTTATGTTTTACTTAATTTGTGCGCATTAATCATTGAATTATAATCTGATATACAGGGTTTGATTTTAACGGTATTCCTTTACCCTGGGTAACACATATTTTGTAACGGATCACTGCACTTTAGTTAGGCGGATACCTGCATTATTTAGAGTCATTTTTATACAAGCACGAGATATGACAAATTGATAGAAGCTATCTAGATAAAGTATATTTAGACCACGATAAATCTCTGTATTTACCCTGGAAGCCGTGGCAGTGATTTTACAAATGACAGCCAAAACAAATAATCCTCATATATGCGTCTTATACAGCTGCCATCTTCGGTTCAAAATATAGATGTGAGGGTGTAACTATTACAATTATTCTATCTGTGACCTTGTCCGACATACACAACATGTATTTTATAGGACACCATATACCTTTTTCCATATAACTCATGAATGAACAACTTCACTTATAGCGTATAGATGTTGGCGTCGAAGTAATGGCCGGTGGACATCGATGCCAGTTTATGCAGTCATGTTTGCACTAGACTTTCGTTGACAGTAATAACCGCCATTTAAAAACGCGGTCGACAAAATCCAGTATTTTCAAATCTTAGGAAATATATCACATGAACCGTTAATTGTTGTGTAAAAATGTACGTTTTTGGGGCACCTGTTTCAAATATTATATATCTGACCTATTCCGCACTTGATGTCCGCCATTTGTAAAACAAATGGCGCCCTATAAATTAATGTTTCCGTATTTAAACACAATTTAAGTTGTTGTTCAACCTTATCCTGTATTTATGGAGTCACCTTTTTTAAAATGGCAAATGTAGTTTACATTAAGAAGTGACGCGCCATCTCTGGACCTAAGGAACTGATGTCGCGAATGTGAATGGGGAGGTGCTTGGCATAATGTACGCGGTCGATGGCGAAATACAATATAGCGCTACAATGCTGCGGATTTTCAAGTGCAGGCCGAATTCACCGATTCCGTTGAATCTCACAAGTAACAGCAATGTCAACTCAAGGTGAATACTGATCCAGAACTTGACCTGTGAAACTCGTTTTGTCATCTCTTAGTAGCAACTGCCGAAATCGGCCCACTCTGGATGTGCCCCTTGTAAGTGTGTTGCAGACCGCGATACATCGCACACATAGATTCGCGTGCGATTAAGATGAGCAACTGTCGGGATATAATCAGCCATCCCTAATGACGTAACACTAGCCTGAACCAACAGGGCAGTCCACCCACTTCTCTTCAGGAGAACGCCAATCACCCTTAGAATCGCCATCTCAAGGTACATCCCGCCCAGCATTATCAATATGTTACTCTCTCCGTAAGTAGGTCTGGCTACCTCGACTAAATCCGCTTCGCCAGAGCATGCAGCGGCTGGTCCATGGTGATAACGGGTATATGGCCAGGGTTCAGTATGCTGACGGCTGTCTTGATGACATCGTCTATGGCGTGACGAATCAGTGGCACATACGCAACTTATTAGCAAAGCAGTGGCATCCAGGCTAACACGTACGTTTTAAAAGCGACCATATGCACATTTAATTTGGTACCTTGGTACGCGCCCATGGAACACGTTTATCTGTATTGTGTGTACTGGTGTTAACTTTACAGACATGCAAAATAGTGGAAAAGCGCATTTGTTCAGGGGTAGAGCTCCAGACTCTCGACTAAGAGGACCCATGTTCGAATCCTATGCTGCTGTGTTACAACCGGGGGCTAGTTTTGTCACTGTATATTGCTCCAGTTCACTTAGATGTACAAATGAGTACCTGGCTATATAAAATGGTGGATATGTGTACGAGCATCCTTCGCGCATTAATTGTAGCATATGGCTGGATGCTTCCCGGAGTAGTTGAGATGGAACAGGTATGTCGGGGAAGAAACGTGTAAAGCGCTTTGAGCATTCCTGAGGACTGGATACTGCGCCATGTAATAACTTACATTTTACATATGTTGTTTACTATTGATATGTGATTTAAAAACAGCTTAGTATTAACTGAGGTGCAGTGAGGGTCTGGTTTGTAATGGATAGTGTTCTTTACGTGGGGATTTTTGAGTTTTCTATTTGTTGGATTCAAATTTCGGAGAAGGTAGCTATTTAAAAATTCGATGTGTTTGTCAACAACTATGTACCTTGACAACGTTAAAACGTTAAGTGACATATTACCTACAACCAACTGTGTAGAACGTATATATATATATATATATATATATATATATATATATATATATATATATATATATATATATATATATATTGTTGTTGGTTGAATAGGAGCAATTTTTTTTTACAAATGACAGATTTGAATGACGGACAAGTTCAACAGTAAAACATTTGAAATTGGGACAAAAAATGAAAACACGTGTA
>OZ024860.1:18361964-18389464 GCA_964017155.1 Oasisia sp. SBJ-2009
GTCATTCATCACAAGTCCATTGTCACAGAGCCATGCTTTCGCATCTTGTACGCAGGCTTCCATACGCGCGAGGGCTTGTGTGTGGTCGGTTGGTGGGAAAGTGATGTAGAGTTGAGTGTCGTCTGCGTATAGGTGATGGTGAATGTTGTGCTTCTGTAGAAGTGTCGTCAGTGGTCCAAGGACAGTCCCTTGTGGCACTCCTGTGGTTATGGACTCTACATCCGACACGCCACTAAAGACAGTGTAAGACAATGTTATATCCTTCTCGATGTTGTAGACAGTTATATCATTGCTGATGTCACTTTGTTTGGATTTACAAAAATACAGTATCCAAGCAACATATATTGTCCTCACCTTGATGTACCTGTAAGAGGACTTTGTCGTGTAGTCTTTCGTGTCCCATAGTCGATACATTGTTTGTCTGATCACATCCAAGTCTAGATCTTCCTCGTGGTCATCTTCTTCATCCACGCGAACTCTCGGATCCACGTTTACTATAACAGAAGGTTATATAACGATTTGTTTCAGAGGTATGAACGCAATAGCGCACATTCAGTATTAACTCGGAAAAAACACACAACCAGTTTTAGTGGTCAATGAATTATTATCCTTAAACACTTCAAATATAATATCGCCATAGTTGTGTAAGGTTATGCTGCGTAGTCACACACCGATTGTACACGCTAAAGTTGACTCGTATTATTAGAACATAGGAAATACCTAAATATGTTTGGTGTAGGTGATCACGGATATTGTATACGATATAAGCAATGATCTTATAATGAAACTGCATTGTCGTGGTGATGTCGTGGTGCTGCCTTATAACGGTAGCACTGGTGGTATCAGTCGTGCTCCTGTTGTCGATTTGCCGCGTGCGAACGTGCCACGCGCGTGCGAATATGTGTTCATGTGTGAATGTAAGCGCGCGCATGTTTTTCTTTTAGGATATTGTAGTGTGACGCATTTGTTTATGGTGCCATCAGGTTCTCACATGATGATGCGTGAGCTGAATAAGTAATAATATTAATACATTTTAGTTGGTATTGCGCCACATCCAAATTTATTCGTGGCGCTTCACAACATATTAATGTTCAAGATACATAAAAGGATATCAGCATACAACAAGACTAATATTCTAAAATAAATAACAAAACATAAATGTATAAGTATATACATAACCGGAATTAATATAGCACTAATAGCATAGCATTTAAAACATTTACATGAATTACCTATTAGTCATATACAATACATAATAATCAATCTAATAACTATTTACATGACAATAATGCTTATAAATGAATATTATACATATGGCTAATAGAATGAATGAATGAATGTTTATTTAACAACAGCAACACAGGAATATACAACATAGTATGAAAAATAATACAATACATAATGGTAACGACAATACAATATAATATCGGTGCTGTTGTTAAAAGGACATAGCAGAAGTCATATGACTTGTAAGGCGCTATGCCCTTCTCAACTAAAATGCGTAATAGTTATAGTAAAAGTTATGAGATTTAATACAACCAACAATAATATTTTTTTTGCATTGTGTTAATTGTTCATAAATACGAAGAAAGTAACGTCGACTTTAAACTTTTTTTAAATTGTTGTAAACTTGGCAACTGTCTTATATTACTTTCAAGACCGTTCCATACGTGTATTCCTCTGACAGTAATTGACAGTAGTCTATGGGTGGTGTTCGCTTTTTTAACATAAAATAGTTTAGATTGTCTGGTATCATACTTGTGTACGGCTGCAGTTGGTTCAAAGAACGCCTGTACACGACCTTCTAAACAGTGGTTGTTTGCTTTATAAAGCATAACCATAGTCCTATGTGTAATTAAATCTTGAAGTTTAAGAATTCTTGAACAGTGAAAAAATACAGATGTATGACCATGGTAATCAAGACTATATATTATTCGTATAGCTTTTTTCTGTAGCAGAGAGAGTTTTCTTACTCTAGACGGATACGTATTTCCCCATATTTCACAGCAATAAGACATATATGGTTCAACAAGTGATTGGTATAACGTGCGTAATGCTTGAATATCAAGAACATCCTTTGTTTTATACAAAACACCTATGCTTTTTGATACCTTCATTTCAACCGTTTTTATCTGCTCTCTCCACGTTAAGTTTTCATCAATGACTACACCAAGGAATTTTGTATGTGACACCTGCTCAATGTTCTTTCCATTCAAAACAATGTTTACTGTTGGTCTAAGTTGTTTTTTATTTGTAAACATGATAAAATTGGTTTTGTTCACATTAAGCGATAATTTATTAACTCTGAACCATATATCTAGTTTTTCTAGTTCGTTATTAACTGTACATGTTATATCCACAATATTCCTAGTTGAGTAAAAAATGCTAGTGTCATCTGCAAACAAAATAATATTAAGCAATTTTGACACTTCACACATGTCATTTATATATAAGATAAATAGTACTGGGCCCAGGATTGATCCTTGTGGGACTCCACACTTGATATTCTTTAGCTCTGAATTACTGTTGTTATAGCACACATACTGACCACGATTGGCTAAATAACTTTTAATCCAATCTAGTGCCAAACCCCTTATTCCATAACATTGTAACTTACTTAGCAGTATTTTATGATCAACGGTGTCAAATGCTTTCTTCAGATCAATAAAGACCCCGATAGTGCTTTCTTGTTTATCTATTGCTGAAGTTACCTTTTCGACAAATTCGGTTAACGCTAATGAAGTTGAGTGATTACTTCTGAAGCCATATTGCCCGTCAGTCAATACGTGATGATTTTCAATGAATGACATTAACCTTTTATTAAATATTTTTTCTAGTATTTTGGAGAATTGGGGTAACAGTGATATAGGTCTATAGTTAGAAAATTGGAGACGATCTCCTGATTTAAAAACAGGAATAACTTTTGCCGTTTTCATGTCATTTGGAAATATTCCGGTGATTAATGATCTGTTAAATATATAGGTTAAAGGTCTTACAATTTGCTTTATTACATGTTTAACAGTTTTCATGCTGATTTCGTCGTGTCCATACGAAGTCTTACTTTTGCACCCTGACACAATTTCGCTTACTTCTTTCTCAGTAACGGGATACATATACATTGACTCTGATACCTGTTTTTTTAGAAAGTCAGTCGGTTGTGTTCCTTGGCATGGCTCTATACTGTTAGATAATATTGTACCTATGTTAACAAAGAAGTTATTGAAATGATTAGCAATTTCTTCGTTGTCTAATGTTACTCGATCGTTATCAACAATGAATTCATTTGAATATTTTGCTTCCGACTTTCTTTTGCCAATTATAGTGTTAAGAATTTTCCACGTTTCACTAGCGTTGGCCTTACACTCTTCCAGTTTCTGTCTATAATAGTTCTTTTTTTCAATACGCAAGATTTTTGTTAACTTGTTTTTGTAGTTTTTATAGCGACTTTCTGTTAACAATGACCTTCTTTTTAGAAATGCTAAGTACAAGTTATTTTTGTTAATGCAAGCATTTTTTAGGCCTCTTGATATCCAAGGTTTTTCCTTCCGTTTAGTGTTGTTTGTATACATTCTTATTTTGACAGGACAAGCATTGTTGTAGGTGTTACTTAGTATTTGCATAAATTGCAAGTATGCTAAATTGGGATTACATTCGTTCAGTACAGTTTCCCAGTTTGTATGGCTTAAGTCTTGTTCAAATTTGCTTAAGGCTTCATCGTCCAATGTTCTGTTATACTTCACTTTTTGATCATTATTATTGGTCACGTAAGTACTATTATCACACAGAACGAAAATTGGCATATGATCCGTAGCATCGCTTAAAACAATGCCGCACATTTTGTTTCTGCATAGCTCAGAACAAAAAATGTTATCTATTATAGTTGCAGTCGTGCCTGTTATTCTTGTTGGCCTGGTGATCAAGGGATACAATCCAGAACTGAACATTTGATCAACGAAATGTTTCGATTCAGTTTGTTCTTCACAGTGTAATAGATCTATATTAAAATCACCACATATGTACACCACTTTACTGGTAAGATTTCCTAGTATATATGATAAATTTTCATTAAATTTGCTAATGCTAGTATTCGGTGCTCTGTATATACAGCCGACATTGATTTTTGAATGTTTACTGATCTGTAGTTCAATAAAAATACTTTCGAAACATTCATCAATCGCATATGATACGTTCCGCAGGCATATATTAGGAGATTCACAATTCCTAAGTAGAGATTCGCATACAAATATGGCAACACCACCGCCTGTTTTGTTGTTTCTGGAGTTGCAGTACAATTTGTAACCTAAAAATGCGTCATGAAAATTAGTTACTTCATTTCCATCCCAATTGTTTTCTTTAAACCAAGTTTCCGAAATTGCAATAATATGGAACTTATACTCTAGTTCTCGAAGAGTGTCCTTAATCTTATTTAAGTTGGCTTTTAGACTCCGGGCATTGAAGTGTATAACACTTAGATTGTTTGCCCGATCAGTACCGCTAAAGTTTGTTGAAAACTGTGCAGGGGTGAAATATCTGCACTGTGTAGGCAAATCATTATACAATAAACATTCAGTGTCTATTTCGTGTTCGTAAAAGAGTTCAGTATGTACAGGCATTATGAGTGTTCGTAATAGTAATAAATTATTTAGAAATTTGTAAAAACAAATGTTACAAATGACAATAATTACAATACTACTAATAGATAAGTATTATATATTGATACTAGTAAAACATTATTTAGTAAAACATTATTGTTAAATGCAAAAGAAATGTGTCTTCAGTAGACGTTTGACACTGGCAAGGGTGTCACTAGTCTTAATAACCGCAGGTAAATTGTTCCGTAGGGATGCAGCGGCGACAGCGAACGAGCCGTATCCAGCTTTGGTACGGGTACGCTTCACTTGTAGCATAGTATTACTCGCGGAGCGCAGTGCTCTTGTCAATTGATATGAGCACACGAATTCACACAAATACACTGGCGCGTCGTTGTGCACGGCTTTGTAAGAGATTACAAGCAGCTGGAACTCCACTCTGCACACAATGGGCAGCCAGTGGAGTTCGCGTAACAAGGATGTGGCACTTTCGCTACGCGGGCGATGCTGAATCAATCTGGCAGCCGAGTTGTGTATTCGCTGTAGACAGGCTGTGTTAACTGCAGACGTGCCGTATAATAGTGCGTTACAGTAGTCAAGCCGTGATGTGATAACGCGTTCCTTCGTCGGTTAGGAAAGAAAGCGCCTATTCTGATTAATGCTTCGCAGGTTGAAAGAGTATGCACGGTTAGCTAGAGACACTAGCATCTTCATGTCACGGTGCTTATCAATGCAAACACGGAGATACTGAACACACCACGAAGCCATAATTGTAACCATACCATAAAAAACAACGCGAATCACACTTTAGCCAACGATGGTATCTGCAGAATATGTAAGACGGTGGAAAACTCAATCGTAGCATTAGGGTTGCAATGCAGTACTGATTTATACAGGATATGAATAGAACAAAAGCTCTCCTACCGTCCGGTTCTTCTTCTTCTATGACGTTCAGTTTTTGTAGGGCAGTTGTGGCTGCCACTCTTACTTTTGGATTTCCACCTGTAGCCAGCTGTAGAAGTGCTGCAAAGTAAGGACGATGGGACTATTTTCTGTTACTGCAAAGTGGCTAATACTACGGGTTAATATTCCATAATATTACATAGTGCATTAATTGCAGCATGCTTGGCAATGAAATAAAAATGCTCCATTGCATTCGTTACTGATACGGAAGTAAATTATGTTTCGTGTGTTTAAATCACTCATAATTAAACCGTTACTAAGTGGAGTTGTTCATGAAAATCTGGTACCGAAAAGAGTTCAAGGTGTTAGTATATAAAGTTACTCGCGTGTATAAACTAATATTCATAACAATATAATCAAGTTCTAGTTTTTGTCTGTGGCAGGTGAGGTAGCTGGGCATCAGTCGTCCATAATGCAAACATATAAATCAAAAGATGAAAGCGAAATAAGTATTATCCTATCATATACATTCAACAACTAAACAATACAAGTACTGCGAGGGTGTTTGTGTTCAGATATTTTGACCGAGTTTACGATAGGAACTGCATTGCAGTTTCCGTGCAAACTATGCAATACCAATCAACAATAAAATAAAAAAAGCGTGTACAAACTATTCTCTTTATAGGAAACAAGCTGTGTTAATGCGACATGGTCCGTTCGTGGCTTTTTCATTTTTATTGCAAAATCATGTTATACGGTATAAATTATACCTAGTATAGCGTAAAGACAGTCAAAATATGTTTTCTTGTACCATTTAGGGGTTGAAAATAGACGTAGTAATGGGTGCTTAACTCTGTTTACACATCGACCACGAGGCGTTTTCGAAACCGTTGTAGGCGTGGCTAAAAGCCCAGAAAGAAATGCATGATCACGCGATGCAGTATCACGTGAACACAAGTTGACGCCACTAACGTGCACAGCTCCTAGTTGGTAAAAGTCAAAGGGTGGGTGTCACTCGCGGCAATTTGTGTGACAGCGTATATCATCATTCGACGTTTAACATTACGAAGTCAGTTCTGTTTTGATAAAACATTTATTGACGGTCAGGACGGTACAATACTTATAACTTATACTGATTAACATGATTTTACAATACAAATAAAAAGCCACGAACGGACCATGTTCCTTTAACGTGCCTACCGTCGATGCATCCCGACTCTTGAGTGATCAGTTCTCGACATATCACTGCAAGACAACAGAGGCCATCACAAACAAGACGTTGTTCGGTTGAGTTGCCAACAGTCAGCAGTTTCGTGTAGACAGGCAATATCCCGGCGTACACCATCAACTCTTTGTTTGAGTCGTTCCTTGCAAAATCGTTCAGCCCCTACAATCACGTAAGACCGCAGACGAATTAAAGCGAGGCTCGCCCGTCTTCATATTCAGTTAATAGTGGGTATTATATAATTTTTATTTTGAAAGTATACGGCTGGCAACAGTCCATTCATTCCAGGGGCCAGTTTCATAAAGGGGCGTTGCCGCGTTTACATTTTTCCGATCGTTATAAACTTTCCGATTGACGTTTCTGCGCATGCGCGATAAGTGTAAAATCATCATTGTGCAGCGAAACGACAAAGCATTTTTGCTATAAATGCCACGGGCTGTTCGTTAAGTCTCCTGTAATGGTTACTGTGAAGAGTTGCTTAAAATGTCGTTCAAAACAATAACATCTTTCGTTTGTTTAAATCACTGTCACGGATTATGGCCCACTACAGTCACGTGATTTACGCTTGCTATCAAAACATGCCTCAAAACGTGTTTGCCTCTTGTTAATTTACGATAAATAACTTTGCTGAGAGGTTGTATACATCCTAAAGAACAACCCTTAGTATTTCTACCATACATGCATTATCTTTTCGCTGCACATTAATGATTTTGCATGTATTGCGCATGCGCAGAAACTTCAATCGGAACATTTATAACGCCTGAAAAATGTAAGCGCTACAGCGTAACCTGAGGCTCAACTAAGCGGTCTACTGGTCGTAGCTAAACAGCGACTAGTCGATGTAGCTTATGGCCGGAGCGGAATGCCTGTATTTGTGCTGTCTTTGGACACCCTTTTCTCTTTAACTGCTGCGTTTGTTGTTCGTATACCAAATGTCAAGCTATGATGAATGTATCCAGTGTATACATTAAAACGTATTAATGCGGCAGACTCGCGAAACAAGACTAGCGTAACATTTAAGCTATCAAAAAGTGATCGCCCTCTACGACGTCGTATGTACGCTCCATGAAGGTGGGCTGAATAGTGTTCACATTTTGTAGATGTTGACCGCTAACGAAATGTACAATAGGAACAAAACATCAACATTATTACTATGCATGCACTGTTTTGAAAATGGCGGACGCATGCGCACATGTATGTGTTCGTATGTGGTGTTTATATTATGTGTTTGTTTGATTGTTTTTGTAGGCCCTATGTAGCATTATTTAAGCATAGTCATCGACACAAATCTTATCACTAGATGCACACGATGCGCGTCGTTTTTGTATGCAATTGTTAACCTATCATCAGTGTGTGAAAACGAGAATCAACTTTACCTGGAGGAGTTCATCTGTACGAAATCCACTGGCTCTACTCTGTTCCTCCACGCACTGCAATGACAAATAGCAAATGACAGTTTCTTTCTTTGTTTGAACATAAGAGAAATGGGCCGTTTTCCAGACTAATGCCTTGATCTTTGATTTTAATTCTCCACGCACTGTAAATTCGTTATTTATGACGATACATGTGATACATATCGTTAGATTAGTTTCGACAAGTTATTTAAGACATTGTCCATTTCCTATTGTATATGTAAAGGAGGTATGCTATTATGTATTGGCTATATTAACCAATATAGCAAAAACAGCAGACATTCGCATTCATTTCTTGGTTTACTGATAATGCCTTTGTAAATTAGCAAAATAATGGAAATTCAACATGTTCACTATCTCTCTAAGACTATAAAATAATAGTAACGGAAGACCCCCATATCGTGGTATCCGAACACACATATGCTCGTTGTTTAGCGCGATCCGAACCTTCGTCACCAATATTCGAATATTCAAATTGAATTATTTTTAACTGTTGATATCTTCCTGGAAACTACATGTAATCAAAGATTTATGGAAATTAACATAACAGTTATTTTGTAATGTTTGTGAATCGTTAATAACAACTAAACACAGTGAAATTTAACTGGTATTACCACCTGCGCTGACAATTGAGATAGCAAGATAATGAACATAACTTCTTCCAAATGAAGGGATCTGTAAAGAGTAATCTGTACTAGATGCCTGAATTGTCACCATTTAATTAAAACACATTCCGTGACATTAGGAAGATTTCACGAAAATGTGTTACGCTCGTCATCAAATTCTAGCTCCAATACTCGCAGTTGTGCAGATAGGTAAACATTGACAAACTGTCGGGAAAATATGAGTATCCTCTAGAAAAACTGCCGTATTTCCCTCAAAGCAACATATATACGTTACTTACATTGCAAACATATACAATTGGTTTGACCGAATTATCGTACGATTGCTAAGCGCGATACCAAAGTACGACGATTAATTTTTAAGTTAAATACCAAACTATTATGATTATTGTTATGCTCTTTTCAGACTTTATTCTCGCCCTTACAAACGCATTGTAATTAAATGATTACCGCTGGAATATATGATGTATGAAAGATATATATATATATATATATATATATATATGTGTGTGTGTGTGTGTGTGTGTGTGTGTGTGTGTCTGTGTGTGTGTGTGTGTGTGTGTGTGTGTGTGTGTGTGTGTGTGTGTGTGTGTCTGTGTGTGTGTGTGTGTGTGTTTGTGTGTGTGTGTGTGTGTGTGTGTGTGTGTGTGTGTGTGTGTGTGTGTGTGTGTGTGTGTGTGTGTGTGTGTGTGTGTGTGTGTGTGTGTGTGTGTGTGTGTGTGTGTGTGTGTGTGTGTGTGTGTGTGTGTGTGTGAAATATATGAAAAGCGTTGTACGAAAAAGGAATATTTGTTTAAAATGTATCAATTTTGACACGTCATGACAAGTACAACCTCGAGCCGTATGGAATATTATTCCATGGGTAAATGCACATGTTGAGGGGTATGTTTTTATTTATGGCACTAAAACGTACATGGCACCTTGGTATCGGGCGTAACACGGGATAATTACATAGTGTAGCCATATAGCTACAAACTGAGGAATGTTCAGATGTAAATCGAAATATTTGGACAATTACATTTTCAAACTATATATATTAGAGCTATCAAATGCATTGCAAACTAACAAATATAAGAAAAGTTGCATTTACAACACAAAGTATCAGATGTTTTGGAGAATGGCCCTAATGTAGTCATGACTGGTATGTCAGCAAAACATACGCGTTCCCTAAAGTGTAGGTACTTATTATTAAGCCAACAAAGTTGTAATATATACCAAACATTAAGTTGTAATATATACCAAACATTACCAATTATTTAATTTATTCACGTATAGAAAACAAAACGCACTATTTTGCGGTAATTATGTAGACACTTATGAACTGAAAATTGCAAACTGGATTTTGACCTTACATGGCGCAACTTGTCTATGACAAATTGTATGGTATCGTAGTCTTCGTACACGTCCTCACTTTCTTCGTCCGACATGACGTAACCAAGAGTGAAAGCAACGACACATTTTATCTCTGCATCCTCCACACACCGGAACTTTGTCAGAGTGTCGACGGCTGAAGCATCCCGGTATGCCTTGCGCGCGGCGGTGCATTTCTATCAATGATACACAGGCAATAAACAATCGAGTTATAGTCGTGTTATAATATTTGCTGGTGGGGAGCCTGCCTTTTATTTAAAACTTCACATTTACCAACGCACAAGAGAATGAGTAAAACGGTAAATTGCAATTTAATTTCACAAACTTAATAGCATTTAAATAAACTTATGTGTAGGCCTTGTCCTTGTTGTAAATAACAATTTGTTTTTATTAACTTTTTGAGTGTATTTAATAAACTGCTATATTCATACATGTACTGCATATATGAAAGTGTTTATGACATATTCGATATTAACATTGCTACTTACCTGAGCTACATTATGAAGTATGCTGATCAATGGAAGAACACATGTCTGGATTCCTTTGGTGCTTAGAATGTCTGGACCTACTTTATCGTCGTTTAAGTAGTCAAGTATGTCTCGGGAGAGTCCCTTGTCAATGACCTCCTCGCACGCGACGACAGATTTATCCGTGACATTCAACACACTGCTGGCGACGAGGTACATGTTGATCAACATCTGTTTACCGTTCAGCCCCGCCCAGTCGAGGTGGAAGCATTTGGCGTAGGTGTCTGAGAACAACGATACGAGGCCGAACTCTACGGCAGCTTCCGTCGCTTTGAGGATGTCACTTTGTGTCTTTAGTTTAGATGGTTCCATTGATTTCTGAATTAACTGCGAAACAAACATAAATATGCCTGATTAAGCTTCCCATGACTTACTGTCGCACTCTTGTTTGATAGCGTGTATGTGTGTGTGTGTGTGTGTGTGCGTGCGTGCGTGCGTGCGTGCGTGCGTGTGTGTGTGTGTCTGTGTGTGTATGTGTGTGTGTTAGTGTGAGTGTGTGTTTATGTGTGTGTTTGTGAGTGTGTGCGTGCGTGTACGTGTACGTGTGCGTGTGCGTGTGCGTGTGCGTGTGCGTGTGCGTGTGCGTGTGCGTGTGCGTGTGCGTGTGCGTGTGCGTGTGCGTGTGCGTGTGCGTGTGCGTGTGCGTGTGCGTGTGCGTGTGCGTGTGCGTGTGCGTGTGCGTGTGCGTGTGCGTGTGCGTGTGCGTGTGCGTGTGCGTGTGCGTGTGCGTGTGCGTGTGCGTGTGCGTGTGCGTGTGCGTGTGCGTGTGCGTGTGCGTGTGCGTGTGCGTGTGCGTGTGCGTGTGCGTGTGCGTGTGCGTGTGCGTGTGCGTGTGCGTGTGCGTGTGCGTGTGCGTGTGCGTGTGCGTGTGCGTGTGCGTGTGCGTGTGCGTGTGCGTGTGCGTGTGCGTGTGCGTGTGCGTGTGCGTGTGCGTGTGCGTGTGCGTGTGCGTGTGCGTGTGCGTGTGCGTGTGCGTGTGCGTGTGCGTGTGCGTGTGCGTGTGCGTGTGCGTGTGCGTGTGCGTGTGCGTGTGCGTGTGCGTGTGCGTGTGCGTGTGCGTGTGCGTGTGCGTGTGCGTGTGCGTGTGCGTGTGCGTGTGCGTGTGCGTGTGCGTGTGCGTGTGCGTGTGCGTGTGCGTGTGCGTGTGCGTGTGCGTGTGCGTGTGCGTGTGCGTGTGCGTGTGCGTGTGCGTGTGCGTGTGCGTGTGCGTGTGCGTGTGCGTGTGCGTGTGCGTGTGCGTGTGCGTGTGCGTGTGCGTGTGCGTGTGCGTGTGCGTGTGCGTGTGCGTGTGCGTGTGCGTGTGCGTGTGCGTGTGCGTGTGCGTGTGCGTGTGCGTGTGCGTGTGCGTGTGCGTGTGCGTGTGCGTGTGCGTGTGCGTGTGCGTGTGCGTGTGCGTGTGCGTGTGCGTGTGCGTGTGCGTGTGCGTGTGCGTGTGCGTGTGCGTGTGCGTGTGCGTGTGCGTGTGCGTGTGCGTGTGCGTGTGCGTGTGCGTGTGCGTGTGCGTGTGCGTGTGCGTGTGCGTGTGCGTGTGCGTGTACGTGTACGTGTACGTGTACGTGTACGTGTACGTGTACGTGTACGTGCGTGCGTGCGTGCGTGCGTGCGTGCGTGCGTGCGTGCGTGCGTATGCGTGCATGCCTTTTGCATGAGTGACATTGTCGTCTTCACTCGGCAGGTGATGTAATCCACCACGGCGATATAGTAAACAAAGTGCATACTGTATGGAAGCCGGTGGCTCTCGGAAAATATGTCGCCTAGACACGTTTTATGTGAAATGCTAATCATGATATCCAAAACGAAGACAACATACGCTATCCGAACGAGATATCATAAACCGTCATCGGATTTATATTGTAGTAACTGCTGGTTCTAGTTAATTAAACCCGCTTGTTGTAAATGTGCACGTAATATTATAAGTATAATTATAATTGTGCACACTGCACACGCCGCCATGCATTATTTACAATTTGAATGCGGCTACATCATAAGAATTACATCGATACACTAGAAACAGTACAACGTCGGGCAGCTAAGCTTATTCCTGAACCTAACCGTATCTGTTATGAAAGAGGCGTGTTAGAATGTCGACTAACCACATTAGAGACAAGATAATTACGAGGAGACCTAATAGAAATGTCTAAGATATTGTTCTTTAAAGTAAAAGAAGATAGTCTGGCAAGAGGACATAAGGCAGCAGTAGTCAAGACATATTGTAAGTTAGATACAAGAAAGTATTCCTTCTACCAGAGAACAATAAATAACTAGAATAAATTAAGTCACGATTGTGTCAATGCAGGCATTATAAATATGTTTACAAATAAAATTGACATTTATCTGGCAAGGGTTATATCTATGATGCATATATTATTATTTATATACATTATTTTAATACCAAATAAATTATATATTCGTATATTTATTTTAATTTATTTATTATTGAAAGGAATTTGTATTATATTTATTTTACATGTGTATTTATAGAGACCATGTATTTTAATTAGTAACATTTTAGTGGCATTAAAAAATGTATTGATACGTTTTATTAATTACACTAATTCATGTGTAATGTTATTAGAAACAATATTATATTTTAGTGAACTCTCGATAAGGTTAAGACATCTTTGCTTACATATCTTCTAAGGCATTCTAAGGCATTGGGGTTTTCATCAACAAAATCAATCTGTAATCATCTTTCAGGGTGCTAATAATAATAATATTATATAATACTTAATAAATGCTGTAGGTGGATGACAATTATTGTATAGTCTTAAGAATTGTGGATTTCAAAAAACAACATGAAATCTTCGTTTTTCAGGCTTTCTACAAAAGAACAACACTACTTATATTACTGGCTAGCAATATTGCATAGGCCATCTGCATGCTCTTATCGCATAAGACTATTAGTTTATATCCGTAGGTTTCCCATTTCCGCCGTCACACATAAGCCAGTATAAAGTAATTGTTTTCCATCCCTGGATTATATACAATATCAAAATGATTGTAATATATTAACAATTGTGGATTGTATTGGTTGCTTCTGCCGCCTCAGAAAATGAAATCGTCGTCATTCAGGCTATCAACAAAAGAACAACATAATTTAGATTCCTCGCTTACAATCTTGTATATATTCACCGAAGGTTATTATTGCAGTAGTGTTTGTCTACATCTATAAATATGAAAGATATGTGATAGCACTGCAAAGCACTCAGTATTGTCTGTGAAATGACTATTTTTAAACCTTTTCTCATTTTTGCAGTAACTGTTGTTCTTAGAATATTACTCAAGGGTAACCACAACATTTTAATAAAATAATTGTTGTCCGGCTCATGTTTAAGAAATGTGTATATAATGACATAGTGGTAAGCAAGTCATGAGCTTTTTCTCATTTCGGCAGTAACTGCTTTCTATGGAAATTACTGAAGGGATGGTCGCATACAAGCCATTATAAAATAATCATTGTCTGTGCGTGCATGCATTCCTGGCGGCGTGTGTGGTGTGAACAATTATAATTATAATATTACTTGCATATGTTACAATAAGCGGGTTTAACTAGAACCGTCAGTTACTACAATATAAATCTGATGATGGTTTATGATATCTTGTTCGCATAGCCTATTTGGAGTTCCCATGAAATCAATATAAAATGGCTATAAGATGCATTTACATATGTGGTTTTCATTTTTGAAATCATGATTAGCATTTCGTCCCTAAAAATATACCGAGAAACAATCTGACTCATGTCCTAATATGTCCATTAGCTTCTTTAAAACTATGACCTCTTTCTATTTTAATTTGTTTCCTTTACAAATCACAACATCTTTATATGTTCATTAACTTCATTAACACAATGACCTCTTTCTATGTTCATTGACTTCCTTAAAACTGAGGTAGCTTTACATTTTCATTACCTTCGGTAAAACAATGACCTATTTCTATGTTCATTGGCTACTTTAAAGCTATGGTCTCTTAATATGTACAGTGGCTCCCTTAAAACAATGGCCTCTTACTGTGTTCGTTGGCTTCCTTAAAACAAAGCCCTTTGTATATGTTCATTGGCTTTTTTAAGAAAACGGCCTCTGACTATGTTCATTAGTTTCGTTAGACCATTGCCCTGAGGTACTATTCCATAAGTTGAAGTCAGTACGTACCGCCACTGTGGATATATACTCGGCTTATCGGGATATATGGACATTGCGTGCAATGTCACCATCACAAATAGCAGATATAAGAAAGTACTATACTGTATTTCTTCAGACAATTTTATAGTGTCATGACTGTTGCCTTTGTTGCATTGCAACATTGGCTGAGAAACTAGTTACGGTAAATCTACGAACAGAACATGTAAAGTTGCCCACCTCTAAGTCCGTCTGATAACTCTTAGCCATGTAGTCATTCGTTTCGTTCAAGCGACACATCGCCTTTCTGATTATATCTATGTTGTCATCTGTCGTCGTGTTGTCATCGTGGTCTTCTGGTGCACTGGATCCCCTACTGCTTGAATTCATCGTTATGTCCTTTGATTATCTGTGGTTCAAAACAAATATTTAGCCCGCGCATGGTAAAGTGCTTACTAAATACACCATTATGTTCGATGGCTGTGAAAATAGTATGGTTTATACCTAGATGGGCGTAATTGTGCCATTTAGAAACTACTTGTTTTGTTCAGAAGCCGCCCTTATCCGATTTGCGACTACTCCCCCATGTAGTTACGTATTACTGGCGTGAAAGACGCAGCTTTCAAATTAATACACTGTTTCAAACATGTGTGTGTCCCATGTGAACTGGCTTGCAACGATCCCCGAAGGCATTGCAAAATAATTCATTCGTTGCACGTCCGACAATTCGGTCATAGTGCAATGGCATTATGTTAGTTGTGTCATGCACCAAAGACCTAGTGACTACTGACTAGTTACGCCGCGTCCCAATATAGGTAGCGTCGATAAAAACCAGATTCTTCTCTGTGGTGTTTGCTAGCACAGACCCCCGAAGGCGAATAATTAATTATAGCATAGCCACTGATTAAGCAGCACGAGGCTTCGTTCTCATGTTAATTGATATATTCGCCAGAAACCCGTTTTCACAACAATGTCCTTTAATACGAGGACAGGAACAAAACGATCACCGGTGTAATTATATTCACCTTGGGCCGGTTACGTAAGCTACATTGACTAGTCGTTGTTAGCTGCGACCAGTTGACCGTAAATGTACACGGCTTTATGAAACCGGTCCCTGAACATAAAGTAGGTCAGCATTTGCAGTCCACGAATCACGATTTTGATATTGCACATTTCACAAGTGAAGCTGTCTTATTGATGAATGTAACATATAGCATTAACAATGTGCGTATTTTCCTGTTATGTTTAAATGCCATAGTGATAAACTCGAATGTAGCTTCTGGTTATTAGTTCCTTTAGTGGGGAGCGGTGGTCGCGCGGTAGAGCACCGGACTGTCAGTCGAGGAGACGGTGGTTCAATCCCACCTACCGCCGAAACTTAGGTAATTTCATTCACACCACATTTGCCTTCTATTTGGTATCTATGCCTGGAGAATAAAAAATCCCACACATGGGGTAAATATGTAACTTGTAGTGGATTCACTCATTCTAGAGAAGGACAACTCCTGCATTAGCCCAAAACTTGAAACCCGAGACCTCGTTGCAATAAGGCAATGCTTGTAAGCAACAACTCGTTAGCTCAGGCAAATACTATACTATGGCTCAGGCGCCATCCATGTGAACCGAAGCAAGTGGTTATTCGAACAGCTACTCATTGATGTGGTCAGTAGTCAAGGATGTAGAGAACTTGAGAAGAAATACTCACCACCATTGATCCAAGTAGTCAAGTTCCCGAATTGAACTACTACAGTTCCGTTAGCAAAATCAGGCCAGCGCGTACTAGTGTCTACTTATGTGTAAGAGTTCAGTTCACGGTCCACTGAATACTGTCAAAGCGCATAATGTGCGAGTTATCGCAACTAGGGCATGAGCGACCGGGGTGAATGTGCAGCTACGCAGTCAATTTACCCTTGACTATGCTAATAATAGTGCAACTATAAAATCAGGTATACATTGGTGTTACAAGTTGTTATATATTATAATATATTATAGCCTACCTATGGCATGTGTCTGTTGCAACTAGTACGCGTGATGCTTTGCTTGAGATGTATGCATATGAGGACTAATATGGTTAGTCCTGACTCTGTCATATAGGCCCGTAAAAATGTTGAGGTAAACGCAGTTTTTCTTTTGATTTGCATTCTACATACCATGTCTTTCAACAATCCAAGAGGTGCTTTTTGAAAATCCGTGGCATAAGGTCACTGGAGCGTGAAATCCAAAATGGCCGCCGCTGACCAGGTTTTCATCTATAACTTTAGATCTAGAATGGTTAGAAAGCCAAACTTGGCATCAATTCCGCCTAACATTGACATTCCCGACACGCCTGACCTATCCATTTTACGATTTGACGCCATATTTGATTATAAATCAAACATGGCCGCTCATCCACGACAACTGTCGACTGCAGAAACATAATAAACCGTAACTCTCGATCGAAATGAGCTAGAAACTGGATGTTTGTGTCCCTCTTGATAATTGTGATAATCCCCGATTCAAATACATATTATTTCATGACCTTTCAGGTTGACCATATAGGTCAAAGGTCAAGTTAATGGGTTAAAATCAACATTTTAAACCATTCCTGGTCACGAAACGTGGTAGAACTGACATATACATGAGCTAGAGGTCTTATCTCAGTTAATATCATCATAGTTCTGCTGAGATAAAGTCAAATAGACGAGAGTATTAACTTGTTGAAGTTATAACTAAATGCTATGCCAAGATCGAAGGTCAAATGTGCCTAAACATATGCATAAATCGTAACCTCTTTTTAATATTGAAAACCAAGAATTGAAAGTGATGGTCAATTCATGATATCTGACATTGGTCACACTGTTTAGTTTAACATATTATGACAAACAAAAACTATTGTAACCTTTCAAGTAATTTATAACAATAAGCACCTGTTATGTACTGTATATCTAGCTAGCATGTACAACAAACTTTCTATCCCACATTTAGCTAACAACGATTCTGACAGTTTCGAACTTGATTTGTAGCAATAAATGACACACAACATCACTACAACTTTTCTGCACGGGCACTACACATTACATTTGCACATGGATAGCATATTAGTAGACAGGGAGCCATGACATGTTAACGGTTTGAGGGTGCCTCCGTCACTTTCCCACCCACTCTGACAAAACCCCAGGCGCCTTCCGTCACTGGCTATAACCCCTTGAAAAATAATATAATACTCTGGAGATGCGTCTACGTACAACACTCGATGCGGGGGCATTGTGGTTATGGCATTGGGAGCAGATACACTGGTATGGACCTGGAGATACAATTGATCAAACATCTTTGCCTATGGCTTAGATCTTGCACCCGCCCAACCGAGTAAGAGGTACTCTTCGACTTGCGCGGTCACCGTTTCCGGTAGCTCTGCTCTATCGTCAAACTCAATCAGATAAATAATGGGATTGCACTGCATCGCTGCATGCTTGGTTCCAATTCTGCTGGTGACATCGTTTCCAGTGAATACGTGAACTTTCTCCAGAACAAGGCCACGATTCTCGCCCACTCGCGATGTAGGGGAAGGCGCTATCTCTTCTCACTTGTTCCAAGGTTTTTCAGATTATCACGGACTAGCATATGGGTGAAGTGCAGAAGGTGCATGACTGTGTCTGTGTCATTTAACATAACGACTAAACGTTGGCAGCCATGTTGGACTGCCCAGATGGCACGAGGCACGATCCTTTCATCTGCATCTTTCAATAATGTTGCAGGTTCTGGAATCACTATTGGCTCTGTTGACTCTGTATTGTAGAGGGGAGCTGGAATTTGTTCTTGGTTTTAATGGTTTACTACCATGACACTCAACACTACCGATACTATAGAAAGACTGACCACCCACTCTTTTTTTAATAAGTTGCAGCAACTGAATCTCCGATGATACCCAACATTTCTCGATCTGCGTTGTGGACTCATCCGGGATAGAGCTGTTTCAACCCTTCGTGAGATAGGTCTCCAGTAGTTGTATTGTGTATCGTCAGACACTATAGAACTACGTTATAAATATATTCATTTCCAACACCAACATCATCGATGAGATATTTATCCAATTGAGCCACGTGTGACAAAGGTCGCCATCAAACAGGTGACTGGTGAGGAGTTGGTCGTCATGCGAGAAGACTTCCACGAGAGTTATTCCATGTACCCGAGCGATCTCAATGTCTCGCTCGGCAGATCCGATCAGTTTAGGTATGGTGGTGTAGGATGCTCTATTAGATTTTGTGTCAATTACCGCCAGTATCTCACTTCAGCAGGTAACGCCTGTGTATTGTTACTGGAAGCTTCCTTTTCTTAAAAACCAGTTCTCTGGTCTTATCTTCTCTCCCTTCTCGAACACATCCAATCTGACGCCAGAGGCTTTGACAATGAAGGGATTTGCTACAGCTGGCACAAAGTCAAGAAGATGGGAGACATTGGCATCAAAAATAACGGCATTGATGTTCCTGAGTTCACGGTACATGATGGTCTTATGATGCTCCACCATCCGCTCATTTGTGAGCTTGCGGCTGTTGTTCTGTATGAGCAGGATGTCATCGGATATCAGGTCACTCTCCACCACAACTGCGAACATTCGTAACTGGCCGATGAAACCTCCCTGGCTCTTTGATGCCAGCTGGATGGATTGCTCCAACTTTATATCTAATTCGACATAGTTGAAGCTGTCACTGCGGTCTTGCACTAGACATATAGGGTTCTGAGTCTACCGCCTCTAAGAACTGAGTTTTCCTAACGTAGAACGACCCCTAGCAATTGACTCCATCGAACTCCTGAATAATTACCGCAACACATTTGCATGCAGAATACATGTAATGGCTACCACCAACTCTCCCGATCTGAGATGGTGATATACGTGAATAGGTTGAACATTTTCTTGATGTTGATGTTGAATGCAGCCATATCAAATTTGACTTGATACTCATTCGGGAAAGAGTTGTACTTGATAAGCAAGGGTTGTAACAGAAAAGACCTGTGGAACATGCTACTTCGGCATTCTTCCCGCCCATAATTAAGCACCTGCAGGTGTATTAGAACATCATTGAGTTGAGTGTCGTTGGTGAGGACAAAACCTCTCAACTGAAAATATCAATCACCTTGAAAATCATCAGAATGACTTGCATTGATCTTTAGTAGTGACTTCCGGTGAGAATTGAAATCAGAACTCGCTTCTCGACGAACTCTGCTTTGAATAGGGCATCATCCAGGTTACTACCACTGATGTAGCAACCAATGCATCGTGGTAGAATTTTCGCATAGCGAAACACTCCAAACATGCCATAGATGTCCACCACCAATGTGTCTGACTCAGAATTTCTGCAACCGTGTGAAACACACCATCATCTCAGAACACGGGCATCATCGTCTGATACAGCTGCATGCGGACATTAGAACGTTTCTCGCAATGATATAACCTGTCACAGGGTTTTGGAGGGCTGGCGGGAAGCCCCCACATATCAAAAGAACATCTGCAATGGTGATAAATGCCATCACATGGACGTAAACCTCCATGGGGCACATATGGAAGACCAACACAAATCATAAAGTAAATCAATTGCGCAGTGTAGCGGGCTTCATGAAGGGATGAGCGACTTTTGACCTTGACATAGCGCTTACAACCTTTAAAAGTTAATATAATCTCATAAATTTGACTTTATCTCAGCAGACCTATGATGATAGCAACTGATATATGACCTCTAGCACATGTATATGCCAGTTATATCCCGTTTCGTGACCAGATATGATTGTAAAATGTTGATTTTAACCCATTAACTTGACCTTTGACCCATATAGTCAACCCGAAAGGTCAAGAAAGGACATTTATTTTATTGGGGATCCTCATAACCATCGAGAGGGACATCAAATCCAGTTTCGAGCTCATTTCGATCGAAAGTTACGGCTTATTGTGTTTCTGCAGTCGACAGTCGTCATGGATGAGCGGCCATGTTGGATTTATCATCAAATATGGCGTCAAATTGTAAAATGGATGGGTAGGCGTGTCGGGAATGTCAATGCTAGGCGGAATTGATACCAAGTTTGGCTACCTAGCCCTTCTAGATCCAAAGTTATGGATGAAAACCTGGTCGGCGGCGGCCATTTTGGATTTCACGCTCCAGTGGCCTTATGCCACGGATTTTCAAAAAGCACCTCCTGGATTGTTGAAAGGCATGGTACGTAGAATACAAATCAAAAGAAAAACTGCGTTTACCTCAAACATTTTACGGGCCTATATGGCAGAGCATGGACTAGGCAAGGTATAGCCACCTGGAACAATTATTAAGCGTGTTCTCCAGCATTGGTTAATGTGGGAAGTATATTCCTGCAGATAAAACATGGGTAGATTATTATTGTCTATAGTCACCGGGACTCGTGGTGACAATGAACAACAGCTCGTGGTCAGAAATGAGAAAAAGTTTCTACTGCTGGGTCATTACTAGCCATGATGTGGAAGTCACCGTACTAACATTACAAGGTTCACCCAGCGCCAATCTTATGCCACAATGATCACAGTAGTTAAGGGTTGTTGTGTGGCTGCTCACATATGTCACAACTTACTTACTTAGTTACTTACTTTGTTTTCAATTCAGTGTAATTGTCTCATGTACTGGTATCGCGTGACCAGGCTTAGATAATAACCAAAATGTCGTGAGAGACAATTATATGTCATTTCCGTTGTCCGATTGGACAGAGAGTGTTTCAAAAAGACAGTTACACAAACAAACCCTTGTTCACCCGGCTGTTCCTCTGGTATATACAGCTCTTCCTCTTATCCACACAACGTTTCTTCTTCCCATACAGCTCTTCTCTTCTCCATTTAAGATCAGAGAAGATCAGTTTTATTGCCATTTGTTTTCATTGCAGTTACAATACAAAATCGGAATGCGTTGTGATGGTGGATCGTCGTACATGTATTTTCACATGACCATACACTCACATGCACCAAACGATTATGACAAAATATACTACGTCTTTAAAATAAATAAATAAATAAGAGCAATCATATACAATAGCTCCGAATAAAAAGTTGTTCTTTATAACATCCAGGCTTATGAAATAAAATTAGAAAAAGAAGCAGAATGTGAAGCTGTCTGGTGTAACATAGTTACAGGAAACTCAACATTAACTGTTGGGTTAGTTTATCGTAGTCCAAACATAAGCATAGAAGAGAATGAAAAAATGCACAACGCTATAAAAGAAGTGAGTAAACGGGACTGTATTATTATGGGGGATTTTAACCATGGGCATATAAAGTGGACATCTCTACAGAGTCCTGGGAGAGAGGATCAAGAGTTTTTAAATTTAGTACAAGATAGTTTCCTTTTTCAACATGTGTTAGAACCAACCAGGGACAAGAACGTGTTGGACATAGTTTTGAGCTCACAGAAGGAATTTGTTGATAATGTCAATATATGTGAGCCACTGGGATGTAGTGATCATAACCAGATACATTTTATCATCAAAGTAAAAGGAGAACGGAACAGAAAAATACGGTACAGGAAACATTTTCACAAAGGAAGATATAAGGACATGAGGGAATATTTAGCGAAGATAGACTGGAATAACACACTGAAGAATAAGACAGCAACAGAATGCTGGAATATCTTAAAGAGGGAAATTGACTGCGTCGTTGACAAATTTGTCCCCTTGAAAAAACAAGGGAAAAGGTCAAAGAAGAAACACTTATCGAAGGAAGCCATTAGAAAAATCAAGTACAAGCAAATTATGTGGAAGACATATAGACATACTGGAAGTGAAGAAGACTATGCCATTTATAAAGAAGCACTTAATCAAGCTACAGCTGAAATTAGAAATTCGAAGAGAAGCTATGAACAAAAAATAGCTTTCAACATAAAACATGACAGCAAGAGTTTTTATGCGTATGTTCGAAGTAAACAGAAAGTTCAAGATAAGGTCGGGCCACTAGAAGGTAGTGATGGAAACATAATAACGGAGGGATTCTTAATGGCAGAAAACCTAAATGAATACTTTAGTTCGGTGTTTACCAGGGAAGATATTAGTACATTACCAGTACTAGAGACTAAGTTCGAAGGGAGAGAGTGTGACTATTTAGGACAACTAACTGTAACCCCAAAAATGGTAGCTATGAAAATAAGAGATATGAAGGATAATAAATCACCAGGAGTGGATGGGATTCCTCCCAAATTACTACTGGAAATTGTAGAACAAATTAGCATACCACTTGCAACAGTGTTCAATTTGGCATTAGAGGAAGGAGTGGTTCCGGTAGAATGGAAAGAAGCAAACATCATACCATTATTTAAAAAGGATCAAGAAGCAAGTCAGAGAACTATAGACCAGTGAGTTTAACATCGGTGATTTGTAAACTATTAGAAAGACTAATTAAAGATCACTTGGTTGATTTTCTTGTTAAAAATAAATTGATAAACACATCTCAACATGGGTTTTTAAAAGCGAGGTCATGCTTAACAAATATGTTATGTTTTTTGGAAGATGTCACAAAGTGGGTAGATGAGGGATCACCAGTAGATATAATCTACTTAGATTTTAAAAAAGCCTTTGACAAAGTGCCACACCAAAGATTACTACTTAAACTAAAGGCCCATGGCATAGGAAATAGTATGATTAACTGGATAGAAAAATGGCTTATTGATAGAAGACAAAGAGTAGTAGTTGATGGGGAGGTTTCAAATTGGAAATCTGTTTTGAGTGGAGTACCGCAAGGATCAGTATTGGGACCTATTTTATTCTTAATATATATCAATGATTTGGATGATGACGTAACAAGCAAGGTGTTGAAGTTTGCGGACGACACAAAAGTGTTTAGGAAAATAAAAAGTGATGCAGATAGACAGCATTTACAAGATGATCTAAATAAGTTGATAGAATGGTCTGAGAAATGGCAAATGCTGTTTAACTTTGGAAAGTGTAAGTGCCTCCACACAGGACATGGGAATGAAAATGCACAATATACAATGGGTGGTACTGTACTAAATACTACTGTAAAGGAAAAGGACTTAGGTTTAACCATTAGTGCTGACATGAAGGTATCAGAGCAGTGTGGAATTGCAGCAGCGAAGGCAAACCAAATTCTTGGATTAATTAGGCGAAATATAGTATACAAAGAAAAAGAACTAATAATACCGCTTTATAAAACAATAGTTAGGCCTCATTTAGAATATTGTATACAAGCATGGAGGCCATATCGCAAGAAGGATATTGATATGCTAGAAAGAGTACAAAGGAGAGCAACAAAAATGATACCAAAACTCAGGAATATTAGTTATGAAATGCGTCTAAAAGAATGTGGTCTAACAACACTAGAAACCAGAAGATTGAGAGGAGATCAGATTGAGGTTTTTAAAATATTGAATGGGTATGAAAATATTGACAGAAATATTTTTTTCACGGTCAAGGAAGAGAGAAGGACTAGAGGACATGGAGTTGCATTAGCAAAGAAGCAGTGTAGACTAGATATTAGAAAATTTTCATTTTCCCAAAGAATAGTAAACGAATGGAACAAATTATCAGCTGATTGTGTAGGTGCTAGAAGTGTTAATATGTTTAAAAATAAAATTGACATATACCTAAGACGGGCAGGGTATACTTAGATAGATAGGTTGGACTCTCGATAAGCCAAACGGCTTCCTTGTCCACCTGCCATCTAGAGTTGATTCTCTAGGTGGCAATCTTGTTAAATCTTGTTAAATCTTGTTAAACATAGATAAATAATAGTTGATATGATCTAGTATAAATATGAAATCATAAAATGTAAAAGGTGGTCTAAAATGATTATGTTAAGGTATACATACAAAAACATATTGGAATGTGGAATATGTGTGTGATGGCAGAGAAATCACTTCTGTTTTGACAAGGCATGTACAGCTAGGAGGAAAAGCTGCTACTAAGCCTGTTTGTCCTGGCGTTTTCACAATAATATAAATATTTAGCTCCGATTTAAGAATATTACAGATTGCAGAACCAAGAAACGTGAAATGTTGGATGATTTCAACTCTCCTGACATCGATCAAAAGAGGCAGGAGGGGACACGATTTCTTCCTCCTAAAATCCACAAGCTTTTCCTCGTCGGCGTCTTCGTCTATTGACAGTTGCCCGCTAGGTATGTGAACTTGTTCTGCACACATTTATTGGATGCTTACGACTCTGGTTTGTTTACACTAAGCCTTGACAGTATATTTTGGGTGAACGAGTAGCGACCGAGGTCAATCTCGCCAGACCCAGGCCAGTTGAGTGAGAAGTGTATATCAGTGACGTAGGCCTAAGTCACGCTTGGCTGACTACTGGGGCGTCTTGTCGGCCGTCACACATCAGTGCTTCAGGGGCGTATTGACAGTGAACTTGACTCGTGCTAAGTGGATTTCCCGGCTGCGCGGGCTACCTAGCGACAGACGAGACATTAGGACTACGAGACAATCAATGGAAACCTTGTTCTGCACAGCGAGATACACAACGGCATAAAGCGACAATTGTCTTGACGAGACTGAACCCAGCGCCAGTGACGTCATGCTGGCCAAATTAATACTTTTGCCACTTCATACATCAACACAATTTTATGTTGCAGCAGATCCTATTAAACAGAGCAAGAAGGTGAAGGGGAAAACACAAAAAAAGACAAACTCATAATGTTGCGTACCACAGTGCAAACACAAACGCAAAGAAACCCATAGCCTGGTGCAATGCCACCTGTGTCAGTTGCTGCTACACTACGTTTGCATTGGAAAACAATCATATGAGATTACTGGCTTGTGGAGCTGCCATGCATGCCAAAATAAATGGTCGGGTACTGTTCTGCAACTATCAAATCTGGAGGGGACATTGACACAACTGAAATACAACAATACTGAATTAATTCAGCTAGCGAAAGAGCAGTGTAATACATGTGATGCTTTTATAAATACAAGCACTGCGCTAATCCAAAAAGTTGCAACTCAGCGAGATGAAGCTAGCTATAACGACGATATTACAGCGGTATGTGACAACTTACTTATGCCTTTTTGCTTGCTTGGAACACAGGTCACCGACCAAGGAACGCCACTGTTGTCTGTCTGGGGCCATTTTCTCCATCTCTCTCCTGGTGTATCCCATCTAATTTGTATCTCTTTCAGTGTTTCTTTGTCAAGTGTTTCGTGGTATTCCTCTTCTCATGTAGTGGTTTCTGGAGGTTTCCTGAGCGAACGTACGAGAAGCTTGAAAGGTTATCATTGAACGTGGCGTGAGAGGAATTCTTTCGCTGCACTGGCAGGTTGCAAACAGTATAGTGACCTCATATTTGATGACCACATTTTGCGTAACATTAATACGGTCACCACAGCAGACACAACGAGGAAATGGCATTGCAAAAGGCATCCAGAGCTATTCCAAACTATCTTCTAGTAGCTAGCCGTCCAGTGGAGCGACGTATGCAAAGACACTGGTGAACTGACTATCGTATGCAGCGATGTAGTCATAGAAGAAACAAACATGGAGTAAGTGAAGCAAGAGTTTAGCGATTTCATCACTACTGCAACAGTCGAGTGACGATTAGCAGTGTTTTACCTTCCACAGCGGGGACACAAGATAACAAAGGTAAGGAAATTCAAATGTCCTCAAATATAATATATCACCAAACGGGGTACCCGTATCATGACATATATGATTTGTCGTGATACGGATGCCCGGTTTGTTGACAAAGATCAACATGTCTTGTTTCGTGATGAAACTTGCGATACGTCAACCTTTAAAGGTGATAGTAGTTGTCGTTCTGCTTCCGGTGTGAACAAATTGATAAACTACCTGTCACTAAGGCACCGTATCCACCCGGGTATCGGAGTGGGCGTCAAGTCCAGCTGGTAACAGGCCTACGAAACAGCGACGCAGGACGTCGTCTAATCAGCCCTTGTCTCAACGCGGTCGGAATACGCTGAGTGCAATTTGGAAGCGACAACCGAAACACAAACGCAGCACGCCAGTTACTCGCCCATCTGAAGCTGGCCTCCATCCCGCGGCTGGGCACGTACGTATTGTAGGCCAGCGTAGCCAGTGTGGTGACACAAATGACGTCACCCAAACTGATTAATCACCCGCAAAATGTAGTTTATAATGGTCCTTGAGGATAAGTCTCATTACAGTTAATTGCTGAAGACAGGTATTATAACAGGAATGTAACAGTGTAATATCTTCAAAAAGATACCGTCTTATAATGTGGCATAACTTAGTTTACTATGTTAGGCATCAATTTCCCGAGGGATTGCATGGCTGTGACGTTTTCTACATAATGGTCAGTAAATGGTGTATAAACGCGGAAGTTACGTGTTTATCTTGATTTAATTATTTCCATCTCTCGGAAGAAATCATCCATGCAGCACTTATAATGTGAAGACTATTTGTAGGCACAAAAATCCACTAATATATGTCATATGGTACTCTCGTTAATAAACCTAAATGGACTCCTGGAGCAACGAGGAATGAATGGAATCGACTAGGTCTAGCTACTAACATTCTAACATTGATTAAACAATTCAGCTATATAACTACTTTATATTGTCTGATAAAGATAAACAAACACTATTTATTAATTAATAATGTACGTCACTATTCACTAGTTGTGTATGTTGATTTTCAGGTATGTACCATTGTTATGAATTATTATTATTATGAACACGGTATTTAAATGTTTTGAATATTTAACTTAACATACTTTAAATGTTGACTAAAACAGCTTAGTCTACTGGTAACTATGAC
>OZ024860.1:18394464-18399464 GCA_964017155.1 Oasisia sp. SBJ-2009
TGCCACTGCCACTGCCACTGCCACTGCCACTGCCACTGCCACTGCCACTGCCACTGCCACTGCCACTGCCACTGCCACTGCCACTGCCACTGCCACTGCCACTGCCACTGCCACTGCCACTGCCACTGCCACTGCCACTGCCACTGCCACTGCCACTGCCACTGCCACTGCCACTGCCACTGCCACTGCCACTGCCACTGCCACTGCCACTGCCACTGCCACTGCCACTGCCACTGCCACTGCCACTGCCACTGCCACTGCCACTGCCACTGCCACTGCCACTGCCACTGCCACTGCCACTGCCACTGCCACTGCCACTGCCACTGCCACTGCCACTGCCACTGCCACTGCCACTGCCACTGCCACTGCCACTGCCACTGCCACTGCCACTGCCACTGCCACTGCCACTGCCACTGCCACTGCCACTGCCACTGCCACTGCCACTGCCACTGCCACTGCCACTGCCACTGCCACTGCCACTGCCACTGCCACTGCCACTGCCACTGCCACTGCCACTGCCACTGCCACTGCCACTGCCACTGCCACTGCCACTGCCACTGCCACTGCCACTGCCACTGCCACTGCCACTGCCACTGCCACTGCCACTGCCACTGCTACTGCTGACACATAATAATCGTCCAAGAACCAGGACGTTTCAGTATCTTTGTTCTCCTTGACAAATAATAAAAAAGACGTGTCGAATATATCTGGCGGAGGCTCGTTCAAAACAAGAACTAAGATGTCAAGGCTGCGCAGTAGTTTATTTCAATACCGTACACCAAAACACAGAATTACGAATACCTGTGATTTGCCTGGCATCTTGTTGTCGTTACAGGAGTAGCACAGGACACTTGTCTGGCTTGAGAAAGTAATGTATGCACACAACACGTACGAATATGACTCCAATTACGACGACGTGCATGGGGTACTAAACGTGTAGAATTGAGAGCAGTAATAGATCAATAACATGCCCAGGTATGTTTATCACCAGCAGCCGTAGTCACGATTGACGTGTTGTTCCTAGCCATGCTTGGGTTTCCCCCTTCTCAGGGCGGCTCTGGAGTAGACCGGTCTGGAGTGGACGGACGTGTTCGGCTTCGGCAGAAGGACCTCCCGACCGTCCACACGGAACATGTAGCGGCCTCGGAGTCCACAGTTTGTGTCACTCCTGATGTTGATGATGTTCGGGGTGAGAGAACCGAACTGAGTGTAGTAGCGCCATCTGTCGCCGGCGTTGAATCCAACCTGACAGAAAAAGACAGTATTCAGGAATATTTTGGTTAGTCTTACAATCGGTTGTAACTAGTTCTTCCCTCTGTTCCTAATTACTCAATTGCCCGTCTGCAGATTTATGTGTTCGTGATTAGTTGAATTATGAAAAAAGGTGCCGAAAACTGGATTAATACTACATTGTCGAATAACTTATCGACATGGTTTCGATATAAAAACAACACCGGCAACAATGACAATAATGATTATAATAAGAAGAAAAACCACAATAACAGCAATAATAATAATTACAACAACAATAGTAATAATAGTAGTACTAATATCAATAATTGCAATAATTTAGTTAGTCTCACAAGGGGTTCTAACTAGTTTTTCCTTTTGTTCCTCCTTACTCAAATGCCTCCGTCCAGATTTGTGAGTTTGTAATTCGTTGTATGAAGATATATGTAAGGTGTCGAAAACCTGGATGAATACTCCAGGCCTTCGATATAACAACAACAATGGAACAACGACAATGCTAATAATAATGCTAATAGTAATAATAATAACAATACTATTAGTAATAATAGTAATAATAGCAATACTTGTAATAATAATAATAACTCCACATGATATGAAACCAGAACTCGTGTTATAAAACTATTAATACGATGTGTCTGCGGGTTCCGTGTTGCACTCACCTCGGCAGGAACTCCGCCCAGACCGTTGCAGTCAGAGCCGCTCGCGGTGCCTGTGGTCCACGCCATGTCTCCGTAGTTGAACATGACGTACGTAGAGCGACCATTTGTAATCAGCACCGCTTGGAACGTGCTCACCTGCAATAATGAAATGTCATTAAAAAGAGTTAGAGCATAGGGTTATATACTTGTATAGTGTATGTAATATATATTTATATGAATATATTATGTTTAAGTATTTATATGTATATACTATTTATATGTATAATATATATGCATATATATATATATATATATATATATATATATATATATATATATATATATATATGTGTGTGTGTGTGTGTGTATATATATATATATATATATATATATATACACACACATAACTCTGTTCATCGTGTTCAATCACACCGATCCGTGCAACGTAGAGTTATGACATGGCATTGATGAGCGCGCGCGCGTGTGTGTGTATTTGTATTTGTATTTGTATGCGTGCGTGCTGCGTTATAGCGCGCCTAATAGCTGATGATACAACTGAACATTATAAATATGTGTTAGAGTGATGCGAATATAATATTTACTGACCATGCAAGACTGTGATGAATACGGTGAGATCAAAGCAAACGAAGTAGCATGTGCGAATAAACAGAATAAAACAAACATCAACGGTTAAATGACGACGACACGTACCGGAGTGACCTCAGAACCGCCAAAGAACGTGACGCGATGCCAGGAAGCGATGAAGACACTGCTGGGCGAAAAGTTGACCCCAAATGCAGCCTTGACATCATTGCACGCCCGATCCAGCAAGGCAGGGTTCTTCGACTCTCTGTTAACACATATTTATATATGATTAGGTTGTTGAATATCTGCCTCACACTTCCTTTCTGCAAGTTGACTGGAGGGATGATCCTCAAACCAATCGGGCGAGCATTAATTTATATTACGGTAGTCTTGCTACTGAGATTAGCTGGCTGGTTCTCTTAAATGTTATATTTAAAAGACGCATAATCAAAGACTTTAGCTTGAAAGACGACGAATGTATTCTTAATAGTTACATCAGTTGTAGAGTACACAATAGTATTAGCAACAAATTTAATTAATCAGCACATGTACGTATCATTGTGTACGTTTCCTACCTGTAGTATATACGGCCGTCGTTTTCGGTAGTGTCCACGTCGGCCCAGTAGGGGGCGATCAGTCTACAGTTGCGTTGTGGGAACCACAGGGGCGTGTACTGCCAGATCGGGTTCAGGAATGATATCAGGCCGTTGGTGTTGATCTAAAATACAAAGTATGGTCGCTGTTCATTATATATTCATATTTTCCATGCAAGGTACCATGGTGTGGCATTAATCGTAACCTATCTGACAGATGTGGACCGGACTGTCAATCGAGAGGACGGTGGTTCAATCCCTGCTACCGCCGTTTCGAAACTTAGGCAATTTCGTTCACCCCACATTTGACTGTCTCTTTCGGAAGAGACACTACAGAAGGTGGTCCCTTCTATCTGCCTTTGCCATGGGGTAAATGTGTAACCTGTAGTGGACTCGCCAACTCTAGAGGACAACTCCTGCGTTAGCCCAAGTTTGGGCTGTTTGGAGGAATCCACCTAAGAAATAAGAACTATGAACGGATACTTACATAGAGACATGGGTACGACTTCTGGTAAAACCTGATTGGACAAGTCAACGGAATCTGTCCAGAATGGCCGTCGTCATTCGGATCTACGACTTGGTCAGGTGGACATCCGTATGGGTAGAAGTGCATCGGGGCATCGAGGTCTGCATCACCTGTCGGAAGGAAAGCGCAGACGGCCAGAATAGACACGCACAACTCGAACACAGTCATGTTGGTGATGTCCAGGAACTGCCGTCGTTGGCTGTGTTGGAATTATATACTCTCAAAAAGAGATAAATCTCGCTAAAAACGTTTACAACTGATATCATTAGCATCTCGGTATACGCCTTTTATTGGTCATAAAACTTGTTTGTGTTGATAATTGCCTCCTTTTTTCATATGAATACGGATAGTCTTTCACACGATGACGCTAATGTTTGATACTGCAGTATAATGGTGATTAACTGAAGAAATGAGACACGTGCTCTCGTCGGCATTGTCTTGAAATATCCAGTACACATGACAAGTTGATACAGGTGTGTATCAAGATTGCGGTGGTCACAAAACATACTGTGGCTTGGGTATCGAAATGCAGTGGAAACAACATTCACAGGGATGAAATGTGAAGTAATGTAAAACGCATCTGCATCATTTTATGATCGTGTCTATTTTCACGTCTGTGTTTTCCAGACAGGTTCTATTCAGGAGCGTGAGTGAGAGAGGGCAATGCCTCCTGGACATGATATACCCACAAATAAACATATATATATATATATATATATATATATATATATATATATATATATATATATAAATATATATATATATATATATATGTGTGTGTGTTTATGTGTACATACGTGTACATGAGTATGATTACGTACGTGCATGCACGCATACGTAATATGTACAACTGTGTATTATTATATTTATGTTTGCATGTACGTATACATACATGTGCCACTCTGCTAAACCGAAATATAAATTCAGTTACTATAAAATAATAAGTTCGGAAGTGGTACGTTCTCCTTCGCCTCGCATACGATTACTAGTGTTAGTTGTCGTCGAGAGAAAAACTGACGTCAAGCTTCTTAGTAATCGTCAAAGCAGCACAGTTCTTCGCATGTGAAGTTTGAAGAAGACAATTTGCAAACACGCATGCACGCACACACGCACGCACACGCGCACATACGCACACACGCCCACATGCACAAATGTATAGTCGCACGACAACATCATATTGCACGATGCTCGTGAAAACACCATATTTTTATTTGCGCAGATGTTTGGTTTCGTTCAATTTGTTGAATCCTCCTAATAACTCGTATTCACTGGGCCTGCAGAGCTACATAATAATAGTTACACGATGCACATGTGAACGTTTTTATGTTTTATGTTTTTAATCATATGGTATGTCTTAATGTAATGTAAATTAAGACAGAAAAACAGATACTTATGGTAGTCTCATTG
>OZ024860.1:18401964-18404464 GCA_964017155.1 Oasisia sp. SBJ-2009
TATATATATATATATATATATATATATATATATATATATATATATACATATACATATACACACACACATATATATATATATATATATATATATATATATATATATATATGTGTATATGTATATGTATATATATATATATATATATATATATATATATATATATTTGTGTGTGTGTGTGTTTATACATAAACACACACAAATATATATATATATGAATATAATATATATAATATATATATATATATTATATGTTTATTTTTGTGTGTATATCATGTCCAGGAGGCATCGTCCTTTCTCACACACGCTCCGGAATAGAACCTGTCTGGAAAACACAGACGTGAAAATAGACACGATCATAAACTGATGCAGATGCGTTTGACATTACTTCACATTTCATCCCTGTGTATTTTGTTTCCGCTGCATTTCGATACACAAGCCACAGTATGTTTTTTGACCACACCCTGCTTCAACTTGTCACGTGTGCTGGACAATACAAGACACTGCACAAGAGAGCACGTATCTCATTTCTTCAGTTAATCACCATTATACTGCAGTATCAAACATTGGCGTCATCGTGTGAAAGAGTATCCGTATTCATATGAACAAATGAGGCAATTATAAACCCCAAAATGTGTTATGGGCAATAAAAGGCGTATACCGATTTCATAATGACATCATTTGTATGCGTTTTTCCTGAGATTGATGACATTTTGAGAGTATATAATTCCAGCGCACAGCCAACGACGGCAGTTCCTGGACATCACCAACATGGCTGTGTTCGAGTTGTGCGTGTCTATTCTGGCCGTCTGCGCTTTCCTTCCGACAGGTGATGCAAACCTCGATGCCCCGATGCACTTCTACCCATACGGATGTCCAGATGACCAAGTCGTAGCTCCGAATGACGACGGCCATTCTGGCCAGATTCCGTTGACTTGTCCAATCAGGTTTTACCAGAAGTCGTACCCATGTCTCTATGTAAGTATCCGTTCATAGTTCTTATTTCTTAGGTGGATTCCTCCAAACAGCCCAAACTTGGGCTAACGCAGGAGTTGTCCTCTAGAGTTAGCGAATCCACTACAGGTTACACATTTACCCCATGGCAAAGGCAGATAGAAGGGACCACCTTCTGTAGTGTCTCTTCCTAAAGACACAGGCAAATGTGGGGTGAACGAGATTGCCTAAGTTTCGAAACGGCGGTAGGTGGGATTGAACCACCGTCCTCTCGATTGACAGTCCGGCGCTCTACCCCGCGACCACCGCTCCCTACATGTCTATGTATGTATAGAACTGTCTTTGTTTCTGTGTCATTCATATATTGAAAGAACACGATTACTTGGAATTAACAGAAAAAAGACGACAACTCGTCTTTTCTTGGTGGCATTATCAACGCTAGCGTTACTAATTTATTTACATTTGTTTCTTTAAATGTATTTATATTTACGATTTTCTGATATATATATATATATATATATATATATATATATATATATTAAATATATAATAAATATATATTAAATATATAATAAATATATATTAAATATATATTAAATATATATATATGTTTTTTCCAAATGTCATTATCTTTTTTGTATGACTATATAGTCAATAATCGCCATTGCAATATTTTTATTTAAACTTTAATATGTTATCTGTTTGGTTGAATTGAATACCATTTCCTCTAATTAACTTATGTGCACATATACCTATACTTGCATACTGTATTAACTACTAATCGATTTAACCCGATGTAAGATGCTTTATAACATATTCTCATTCGTTATTATCATTATCATCATGATATAGACGAATTGAGTCGTAAGCAATTATGGAGGGTTCACATCCGTCAAATAAATTACAATACATGCCATACCATGGTAGCTTTCTTGGAAAATATAATTATGTAATGAACAGCGACCATATTGTCGTATTTTAGATCAACACCAACGGCCTGATATCATTCCTGAACCCGCTCTGGCAGTACACGCCCCTGTGGTTCCCACAACGCAACTGTAGATTGATCGCCCCCTACTGGGCCGACGTGGACACTACCGAAAACGACGGCCGTATTTACTACAGGTACGAAACGTACACAGTGATACGTACCTGTGCTAATTAATTTAATTTGTTGCTAATACCATTGTGTACTCTACTACTTCTGTAACTACTAAGAATAAATTCATCCTCTTTCAAGTTCTATTCTTTGATTATTCGTTTTTATATATAAACTTTAAGAGAACCAGCCAGCTACGTGACATGGTAGTAGGAAAGATAACCTAAAGTAAGTAACTTAAATAGCAACAATACCATAATATAAATTAATTCTCGTCCGATTGGTTTGAGTCTCATCCCTCCAGTCAACAAGCAGAAAAGAAATGTCAGGAAGATATTCTACAACTTAATCATATACAAGTATTGGTTAACAGAGAGTCGAAGAACCCTGCCTTGTTGGGTCGGGCGTGCGATGATGTCAAGGCTGCATTTGGGGTCAACTTTGCGCCCA
>OZ024860.1:18406964-18411964 GCA_964017155.1 Oasisia sp. SBJ-2009
TAGTAGTCGTAGTAGTAGTAGTAGTAGTCGTAGTAGTAGTAGTAGTAGTAGTAGTAGTAGTAGTAGTAGTAGTAGTAGTAGTAGTAGTAGTAGTAGTAGTAGTAGTAGTACTACTAGTAGTAGTAGTAGTAGTAGTAGTAGTAGTCGTAGTAGTCGTAGTAGTCGTAGTAGTCGATGTAGTCGTAGTAGTCGTAGTAGTCGTAGTAGTCGCAGTCGTAGTAGTAGTAGTAGTAGTAGTAGTAGTATTAGTCGTAGTCGTAGTAGTAGTAGTCGTAGTAGTCGTAGTAGTCGTAGTAGTCGTAGTAGTAGTCGTAGTAGTAGTAGTAGTAGTAGTAGTAGTCGTAGTAGTCGTAGTAGTCGTAGTAGTCGTAGTAGTAGTAGTAGTCATAGTAGTCGTAGTAGTCGTAGTAGTCGTAGTAGTCGTAGTAGTCGTAGTAGTCGTAGTCGTAGTCGTAGTAGTCGTAGTAGTCGTAGTAGTCGTAGTCGTAGTAGTCGTAGTAGTCGTAGTAGTCGTAGTAGTCGTAGTAGTCGTAGTAGTCGTAGTCGTAGTCGTAGTAGTCGTAGTAGTCGTAGTCGTAGTAGTCGTAGTCGTAGTAGTCGTAGTATTCGTAGTCGTAGTCGTAGTAGTAGTAGTAGTAGTAGTAGTAGTAGTAGTAGTAGTAGTAGTAGTAGTAGTAGTAGTAGTAGTAGTACTAGTAGTAGTAGTAGTAGTAGTAGTAGTAGTAGTAGTAGTAGTAGTAGTAGTAGTAGTAGTAGTAGTAGTAGTAGTAGTAGTAGTAGTAGTAGTCGTAGTAGTAGTAGTAGTAGTAGTAGTAGTCGTAGTAGTCGTAGTAGTCGTAGTAGTCGTAGTAGTAGTAGTAGTCATAGTAGTCGTAGTAGTCGTAGTAGTCGTAGTAGTCGTAGTAGTCGTAGTAGTCGTAGTCGTAGTCGTAGTAGTCGTAGTAGTCGTAGTAGTCGTAGTAGTCGTAGTCGTAGTAGTCGTAGTAGTCGTAGTAGTCGTAGTAGTCGTAGTAGTCGTAGTAGTCGTAGTAGTCGTAGTCGTAGTCGTAGTAGTCGTAGTAGTCGTAGTCGTAGTAGTCGTAGTCGTAGTAGTCGTAGTATTCGTAGTCGTAGTCGTAGTAGTAGTAGTAGTAGTAGTAGTAGTAGTAGTAGTAGTAGTAGTAGTAGTACTAGTAGTAGTAGTAGTAGTAGTAGTAGTAGTAGTAGTAGTAGTAGTGGTAGTAGTAGTCGTAGTAGTCGTAGTAGTCGTAGTAGTCGTAGTAGTCGTAGTAGTAGTAGTAGTAGTAGTAGTAGTAGTAGTAGTAGTAGTAGTAGTAGTAGTAGTAGTAGCAGTAGCAGTCGTAGTCGTAGTCGTAGTCGTAGTAGTAGTAGTAGTAGTAGTAGTAGTAGTAGTAGTAGTAGTAGTAGTAGTAGTAGTAGTAGTAGTAGTAGTAGTAGTAGTAGTAGTAGTAGTAGTAGTAGTAGTAGTAGTAGTAGTAGTAGTAGTAGTAGTAGTAGTAGTAGTAGTAGTACTAGTAGTAGTAGTAGTAATAGTAGTAGTAGTAATAATAAGAGCATTTCCGTAGCGGCTTGGCTCGTGATCACTCTGTTTGAAAGCAATGTGACAAAAAAGCCAAAACAACGCCATCGTGGCACTGAATTCAATCGAACGTCGCGTGACGTTTCATCGACTGGAAATGTACACTAATGTAGACATTATGCTTTCATATTGACGGCCATGTTATACGATATCACTATTTGTCTATGTGAGAAGACCTAGCAGTATTGTATGATGCATACGGTGAGCTGGAGATGATTTTGAACATCCTTTCCGGCATCGAGCCAGTACACCTGTCGTCGAGCCTCCAGTCAGCGTTCCATCGGCTGTAAATGTACATAAATGTACATATTATACCTTCACATTGACTGACATTTCAGATGGCATCCATATTTAGCTATGTGTGAGGCTTCGGACTCTTGCGAGTTCAACAGCTGATTGTAGGATGATTTAAACAAAGGTTCCGCAAAACGTTCCGCAATACGGTGCCACATTTTACACACGTCAAGAATACGTAAAAAACGGCACACATACCCTGCGTCAGAGCGCCCTCTGTCGGATTAGTTATTGTGGTACCTCATTACTATGCATAACCAATATAATATTATTAATATATAATTTAATAGCTTGGACCTCTCACTGACTGGAGTAGCTATGTAAAGGGATGCTCCATTCAGTGAGAGGTTGACAGCGTAAACTGAAGGGGGTGATACATGTACGGGTGCTTCGTACGAGTCACTCGTACGAGTATATGATACACGTAGTCGTGGTGAAACAATCGAGTCGGGAGAGTTGCGCGAGTGACGGCATGAGGTGAAGGCCATTACAGACGTGCACGTGCCTGTTTACGTCAATGGCTGACAGTTACAACAGCAGCAGTGAAGAACAAACAATTGTGCTCGTTGCATTGGCTGTGCTTCATCAAATTGATGACGAAAAAAAGTAAGAAAAGTTGAAGAAACGAAAACGCAATCCTTCGCAGAAGGATTGCATGGCGCCAGCAGTTCGACGTATTTCATACTCTGATGAAGGAAATTAACGTGGAGGATCCCAGAATATTTGCAAACTTTGTCCGGATGGATACACAGCAATGTCAATGTCTTCTTAATCTACCCTGTACAGATTCAAGTCGACGCATATGGATGGCGGTGCTGCTCATGCATTATAAACCGTATGTTAACATGGGTTGACATATGCATTTGTAAAGATACGCTTGAACATCAGGAGTTAATCTTTTGCGCTTTGTTGGTTTTCGCAAAGAACACGTCGATTATTAACACTGGATTTGGCGTCAGAATGAGGGATCGATCATCACGTCAGATAGATTCTTACATGCAAACCTAGGATATGAGAGATGAACTCACTTGTGGTCTTGGCATCGCACTGCGAGGAGGTTGTTTCAGCTGCTTTGGAGGCCAACGCCTTTACGTCGTTCCTTTTGACGCGGTCGAAACTCGAAACACGGGACTGTCTTTATGAGAACTCAATCCAGGAAGAATTATTCTTTTTGTAGTTTGCCAGAGTTGATGCGTACGGCTTCTGGCATAATTGCTCCTGAAGAAAAGCTGGTTAGTGGCTGAAATGGATTGACAACGCTTTGCGTTCGCTTCATCTTGTTCTTAGATCGAGAGAGTTCCCATAGTCTTAGGTCTATCTGCTGCTTTTCTGCGTGGCTGCTTGTGCGATCGACCATATTCTGCACGACCTCTAAACAATTCCCATGGCGTATGCAGTAAATATGTGACGTTGGCACACTCCTAATTAATGACGATACCACTGATTCCAGCATAGGTATCATCCCCTGATTTCGACTTCAGCCATTTCGTAGCTGTCTCTTTTACTGTTCTGTTTTCAGTATGGCAGCATTTGCTTGGGTTCTGTGGACGACTGATAACCTTAGCACCCAGTCGGGTCGATCTTTGAATTGCGTTGTTAGCTAATTTGGTAGGTTAAACAAGGGCCATATTTAAAACATTGTGTACGACTGGTTGTGTGCTAATACATTGTCACTATTAGAAAGCTAACCGCTGCATATCTATTGCCCCCAAATAAGAACTTTCAGGGAAATAACTGCGTCAAAATAAAACAATAACAATATTAATCATATTGGAAAGGGTAACAAAGACGATTCGGTCAAGTTTTTAGGAACACATTGATAAACACGAAACGTGGAAAAGGCAGTCGCTGTATTCACCGGCGAATAAGCGAAGATCATAATGGCAAAAAGAGCAACGCATGCTTTCCACTTGAAGTCGACGTTTTTATCAAACGTTAGTCTGATATGCAAAACTCAGGCGGCTGGTATAATACTGAGACTCAAGAAATGCGCCTGAAGAAAGGCCATCAGTTTTTCTAAGCTATGTTGGGGTACCAATAATGATCAATTCTGTCTCATCGTCATTTACCTTTAATTTGCTGTTCTTCATCCAGAGGGGGACGTTTTGTAGACAATCCCTGGTGTGGCTTAGGGAGTAACAATATCAGGTGTGGCCAAGGAAACGTAGGTTTCTGTTTTATCAGCGTAAAGGTGATGATCCAAGCTGTGACTTTGAATAACAGGGCATAGTGGCGTAGTATAAAGAGTGAAAAGCAAGGGCCCTAACACAGAACAAGAGGGATTCTGTTTTGGAACCCTTTTGGGAACCAACATTATATGAGACACGTTGCATATAAGAGAAGAAAGAGTTTCCCATATTAATGGTTTGTCCACTTTCAAGTATGAAGAAATCCAACTCAATGCTTTGTCAGATATGCAATACAAAGTTGATAAACGTTTAATGAGAATGTGATGGTCTGTGGTGTCAAACGTAGTGGGTAGATCAAGCACGTTCAGTGAAGTAACTTTGCCTTGATAAATGTTATAGTTAATATCATTATGCATTACTTTAAGATACCAGTTTCTGTGGAGTGGAATTGTTTGAAGGCAGACCGAGATACATTGCAAATGTCATGTGTGAATATGTAAGACCTGAGAAGGTTAACTACCCTCGGTTCGGGTATTATATTTGGAAATAAACTAGGTTTCAATTGGGTCTATAATTGTTTTGTAGTGTTTTTAATCTTTTGTTTTAAGTTAATTTTTTAACAATTTTCTTCAGTATAACATTATTTGTACATTTCATAACATGTGTTATGATTATGTGCTATTTTAGTGCCATTTTTGTTCTTGTCACATCGCTTTCGAACAGAGTGAACTGTGCTACGGAAATTATCTTACTACTACTACTACTACTACTACTACTACTACTACTACTACTACTACTACTACTACTACTACTACTACTACTACTACTACTACTACTACTACTACTACTACTACTACTACTACTACTACTACTACTACTACTACTACTACTACTACTACTACTACTACGACTACTACTACTACTACTACGACTACTACTACTATTACGACTACGACTACGACTACGACTACGACTACTACTACTACTAAGACTACTAC
>OZ024860.1:18419464-18421964 GCA_964017155.1 Oasisia sp. SBJ-2009
ACAGAGAGTCGAAGAACCCTGCCTTGCTGGGTCGGGCGTGCGATGATGTCAAGGCTGCATTTGGGGTCAACTTTGCGCCCAGCAGTGTCTTCATCGCTTCCTGGCATCGCGTCACGTTCTTTGGCGGTTCTGAGGTCACTCCGGTACGTGTCGTCATTTAACCGTTTATGTTTGTTTTATTCTATTTATTTACACGTGTTACTTCGATTGCATTAATCTCTAACGTATTCTGTGCATTCTTGCATGGTCAGTAAATATTATATTCGCATCATTCTAACACATATTTATAATGTTCAGTTGTATCACCAGCTATTAGGCGCGCTATAACGCAGCACGCACGCACATAAATATACACAAACGCGCGCGCTCTCATCAATGCCAAGTCAAAACTCTACGTGGCACGAATTGGTATGATTGAACACGATGAACCGAGTTGTGTGTGTGTGCGTGTGTGTGTGTATGTGTGTATTATTATACATAAACATATTACGCATAAACATATTACGTACATGTATATACTTAAGCATAATATATTCATATAATTATATGTTATATATATATATATATATATATATATATATATATATATATATATATATATATATTATATAACCATATAACCCTATGCTCTAACTCTTTTTAATGACACTTCATTATTGCAGGTGAGCACCTTCCAAGCGGTGCTGATTACAAATGGTCGCAATACGTACGTCATGTTCAACTACGGAGACTTGGCGTGGACCACAGGCACCGCGAGCGGCTCTGACTGCAACGGTCTGGGCGGAGTTCCTGCCGAGGTGAGTGCAACACGGAACCCGCGGACACACCCTGTTTATAGTTTTATAACACAGATTCTAGTTTCATATCATGTGGAGGACTTATTATTATTACAACAATTGTTATTATTACTATTGTTATTGCTATTGTTATTATTGTTATCATGTTCGTTGTTCCCTTGTTGTTGTTGTTGTTGTTATATCAAAAGTCTGTCAATAAGTAATTCTACAATTGAGTATTAATCCCGTTTTTGGCACCTTATAGATACCGTCATACAACGAATTACGAACATACAAATCTGTAGATGGGCAATTGAGTAAGGATGAGCACAAGGACAAACAAGTTAGAACCAGTAGGAGTAGACACATATAAGTATTTCACTTCATGTCTACTCCTTTTCAAAACATATTTCTTAATTGCATTTCATTCGTACCATGTGACCTATTACTTGTATTTGTATTGCATGCTTTTTAATGTTGTTTGTTTTGAAATAAATTGAATTTAATTGAATAGTAAGATAAACGAAAATATTCCAGAATAGTTTATTTTTCACTCAGGTTGGATTCAACGCCGGCGACAGATGGCGCTACTACACTCAGTTCGGTTCTCTCACCCCGGACATCATCAACATCAGGATGGACACAAACTGTGGACTCCGAGGTCGCTACATGTTCCGTGTGGACGGTCGGGAGGTCCTTCTGCCGAGGCCGAACACGTCCGTCCGCTCCAGACCCGTCTACTCCAGAGCCGCCCTGAGAAGGGGAAAACCCAAGCATGGCTAGGAACAACACGTCAAGCGTGTCCACGGCTGCCACTTTTGTTCGTAATTTTGTCTATTGGATTACGGAATTGAAATAAACTACTGCGCAGCCTTGAATTCTTAGTTCTTCTTTTGATCAAGCCTCCGCCAAATATATTCGTTACGTCTTTCTTATTACTCACAGAGAACAAAGATGTGGAAACATCGTGGTTCTTGGACAGTAATTGATACTACTAGTAGTTGTAGTAGTGGCAATAGTATAAGTAGTAAATGTATTATTGTTATTATTGTTATTAGTGGTAGTAGTAGTAGTAGTAGTAGTAGTAGTAGTAGTAGTAGTAGTAGTAGTAGTAGTAGTAGTAGTAGTAGTAGTAGTAGTAGTAGTAGTAGTAGTAGTAGTAGTAGTAGTAGTAGTAGTAGTAGTAGTAGTAGTAGTAGTAGTAGTAGTAGTAGTAGTAGTAGTAGTAGTAGTAGTAGTAGTAGTAGTAGTAGTAGTAGTAGTAGTAGTAGTAGTAGTAGTAGTAGTAGTAGTAGTAGTAGTAGTAGTAGTAGTAGTAGTAGTAGTAGTAGTAGTAGTAGTAGTAGTAGTAGTAGTAGTAGTAGTAGTAGTAGTAGTAGTAGTAGTAGTAGTAGTAGTAGTAGTAGTAGTAGTAGTAGTAGTAGTAGTAGTAGTAGTAGTAGTAGTAGTAGTAGTAGTAGTAGTAGTAGTAGTAGTAGTAGTAGTAGTAGTAGTAGTAGTAGTAGTAGTAGTAGTAGTAGTAGTAGTAGTAGTAGTAGTAGTAGTAGTAGTAGTAGTAGTAGTAGTAGTAGTAGTAGTAGTAGTAGTAGTAGTAGTAGTAGTAGTAGTAGTAGTAGTAGTAGTAGTAGTAGTAGTAGTAGTAGTAGTAGTAGTAGTAGTAGTAGTAGTAGTAGTAGTAGTAGTAGTAGTAGTAGTAGTAGTAGTAGTAGTAGTAGTAGTAGTAG
>OZ024860.1:18426964-18449464 GCA_964017155.1 Oasisia sp. SBJ-2009
CGTGGTAAATCCGTTTTACTTCACTTCAACACGTTTAAATTGCGTACCGCAAAACAGGCAGTCTCGTCAAATAATAACAATTTATTTCAACAGTTTGCGCTTATATCGAAGTTTCACTGGCAAGCATCAATTAACATCTTGAAATCAGGTATGCAGGCGACTTCGATTCAAGGACATAATGTGGTTAAAAATAATGTCTCCATAAATTTAGTTAAAATCCGTATCAAAATGGAGTACGGCTGTATCACTTAAAAAAAACGCCAAAATCCGTATCGGATACGGGTAATCCGTATCATGTGGCAAGTCTGAGCCAGGATTAACAGAGTCTTCATGATATTACTGCAAGAAACAGTACAGAAACTCGTTTTCCCCTGTAAATATAACCATGTGGAGTTATCTAGAAGCATATACCGTAAACACAAAGGGCGCTAACAACTTAACAAACTACTACTGTATTCATTTTTTTTTCATACACCGCGTGCAATACTCACAATAACATCGAACAACCAACCATCACTGGCCCGACATCCAGCTGGGATTGGGTAATTATTCAACAGATACAAAAATACACAACAAAACCTGATCCCTATGCCGAATATAATTACTAGTATCAATGTCTTCTGAGTTGTACAGCTACATTCCCTATTAATACTATGTATTTTCTTTTAAATACGATGATGGCAATGTTTTGAGTATCCCAATATTTCACAAATATCTACAGCGTTACTCACGGGTAAAAATGTCGTTATATGTACCAGCCATCCCCAAATCCCACCCCAATTATGTCCTGCCTACCCGCATTAATACATTGTGTCTTGACGGTAGCATTTCATTTGTAGTTATTCACTGAACACTCACCCCGCCTCCATAGATATATAGCGACGCTTTGGTTAGAATATACGACGATCCGTTAAAAGAACAGTATATCGGGAAGTCCAGCCTGCAGCGATATTTATGCCGTGTGGTGAGACATCGTATGTGGTCTTGAACGAAGGGGGTGGATTTGGGAGTGGACCATCAAACGATTTACATATTCATACACTACTGATAGGCGACAAAAGACGTCAATTCAGGTCGTTCTGAATGCAGCAGCGACAATGCCAAGGCCGATGTCATTCAAGGATGATAAATTGTCAACTTATTTGTGCAGCAGTCTTGGACACGGCTGACATATCGAGACACGCCACAGGTGCTTAATCAGCTTCTTTGACTCGACGCCGAGCCGAAGAGACTCGTCGAATGTCTAAGTTTAATCGATATGAATAAACAATGCGCCAGTCCTTGTGTTAGTTACACGTATTCCTTCGATTCAGAACTTGTAGCAACTGCGATAATGCCACACGCAACGCAACATACGGACGCAACATTTTTAGTTGTTATAGCGCCAAAACAAATTCGGCACTCAATTTACCAGTAGAGTCATATTCTTAGTCTGATAACTAGTGATTTCGTCGCCATTATAGCTGTGTGTCTTCAACAAGGTTATTCAAGAAAACTTCTGGCATAATATTCCTAATTGTAATTGCTAATGGTTGGATATTATCTCTTGTTGGTGCATACGTACGACCAAAACTATTTTGTTTATATCGAAGCCTACAAATTCACGCGAAACTGGCTCGTGCTCATGTTTTTTTAAAAAGCTCTTGGTAGAATACTCAACAACATAATGTTGTAGGAATAGTGCTGGTCTAAGTGCCTGTAGCAAACGCAAAACAGTGTTAGCTTGAAACTCTCGCCCCCGATTTTTAACATTACAAACAACATTACAAGCAACTTCAGATCAACTTGACATAGTCTAAATCTGTCCAAGGACATTATGTCGGTTATGGCAAACACAGCACAATGCACGCCCACCAGTCACTGTATGTATGTGTACGAATCGGGTGACCGCGTATTCATCATGGGCTTAAATTGTTCAATATTTAGTTCATAAATAGGAATGGTTGTCAGTTTATCTGTGCCATTTTGAGAGACCCGTGTCATTAGCATGTTTTGAAATGTCCGGACATGTCAGATGTTAAAATTGTCAACGTTGCATATACATCTGATTTATTTTACAATTATGTTATACACTATCATCAATCCATGTATGAAGATGTTAACTGTCATCTGTACAGGTATATTCTACCAATCTTCTGAATTACTGGAACAAGCGTTTTCTTTGGGGTATATTTAGTGCAATTTTGGCGAATATAATTACATTAAATAGTTATTCTATTTTGTAGCCACGAATCATCTTAAATGTGATGGACATGTATTAGTTTAATACTTTGGCATTTTCACATTAACAATACACTTCGAAGTGCAATGGTAGTGTGGAATGCCATATTATGTACGTTTTATGTATAAATCATTTTTGATGTTGGATGTGTACAAAACATTTCGATGTACTGGTGCAAAAATTGTTTCGCGCCATCCTACCAATCACTGTAACAATCGTCACTGATCATGTAAATGCAAATCTTTTTTTAAATAAATTGTGTTGCTTAAATGAGGTACCACAACAACTAATCGGACAGAGGGCGCTCTGACACAACTATGGTCTTTGTGCCGTCTTTTACATATTATTGACGTGTGTAAAATGCGGCACCGTTTTGCGGATCATTTTGTGGAACGCTTGTTTAAATCATCCTACAATCAGCTGTTGAACTCGCATGACTCTGAAGCCTCACATAGCTAAATATGGATACAGTCTGACATGTCCATCAATGTGAAGGTCTAATATGTACATTAATGAACATTTACAACCGATGGAACGTCGACTGGTGGCCTGACGACAAGTGTGCTGACTCGATGCCGGAAGGATGTTTAAAATCATCTACAGCTCGCCGTATGCATCACACTAGACTGCTACGCCATCCCACCAATCACTATAACAATCGGCACTGATCACATCAATTTAAATATTTCTTTTAATCTTAAATTGTGTTGCAGCCACGTCGTTGCTGTATCGTGGAGATTTACAAAGTAACTTTGTTTGATCCGTCGAGGAACGTACTGAAAAACCAGCGAATTCGAGCATTCGTTCGCGTGACTTCCCATTCTGTGTCCGCGTGTGAATTCGGTGTGATTCCCACATGAATCACTGTTTATTCAAACGAACACGTGAAGTAACTTGACAAATGTAGTTGTGCTCCGTGAAGTAACTTGACAAATGTCGTTGTGCTCATGTGCAGATAAACACGATCGACCAGTGGACGAGACGCTATCACGCCCCCGATTTACCCTGCTATATACTTGTAAAATGCATCGAATCACCAAATGTGCCCTTAACTAATAGCCTGGCTGGCCGAATAAATAAGTCTAAGATATATCGGAATTTAATTACGATGACTTTTGCGATGTCAGTGGCGGGTACCGTGATTCGCGTCGTGTATCGAATGTAAATTTTGTTCTTAATATATATCAATGATTTGGATGATGATATAACAAGCAAGGTGTTGAAGTTTGCGGACGATACAAAAGTGTTTAGAAAAATTGAAAGTGATGCAGATAGACAGCAATTACAAGATGATCTAAATAAGTTGAACGAATGGTCTGATAAGTGGCAAATGCTGTTTAATTATGGGAAGTGTAAGTGCCTCCACACAGGACATGGAAATGAAGATGCACAATATACAATGGGTGATACTGTACTAAATACTACCGTAAAGGAAAAGGACTTAGGGTTAACTATTAGTGCTGATATGAAGGTATCAGAACAGTGTGCAATTGCAGCAGCAAAGGGAAACCAAATTCTTGGATTAATTAGGCGAAATATAGTGTACAAGGAAAAAGAACTAATAATACCACTGTACAAAACAATAGTTAGGCCTCATTTAGAATATTGCATACAGGCATGGAGGCCTTATCGCAAGAAGGATATTGATATACTAGAAAGAGTACAAAGAAGAGCAACCTAAATGATACAAAAACTCAGGAATATTAGTTCCGAAATGCGTCTAAAAGAATGTGGATTAACAACACTGGAAACCAGGAGATTGAGAGGAGATCAGATAGAAGTTTTTAAAATATTGAATGGGTATGAAAATATTGACAGAAATATTTTTTTCTCTGTTAAGGAAGAGAGAAGGACTAGAGAACATGGAATTACATTAGCAAAGAAGCAGCGTAGACTAGATATTAGAAAATTTTCATTTTCACAAAGAACAGTAAATGAATGGAACAGATTATCGGCTGATTGTGTAGGTGCTAGTAGTGTTAATATGTTTAAAAATAAAATTGACATGTACCTAAGAAGGGCTAGGTACATTTAGTTAGATAGGTTGGACTCTCGATAAGCCAAAGGGCTTCCTTGTCCACCTGCCATCTAGAGTTGATTCTCTAGGTGGCAATCTTGTTAAATCTTGTTAAATCTTGTTAAATTTATGATATGAGTATTTAATTATATAAATCAGCTACTACGGGCCACGTCATGGAATCGTCCTAAACGTCTTTGCTGCATAGGTTTTTGTTTTTGTTTTTCAACGAAACTGTTTAACAATGATAAACATGTTAGACATAATAGTTCCGAAACTTCCATAACACCAGTGACACATCGAACATTCAATCTCCCTAACTCGCCATTATTCTTCTTCTTCAGATGAATTTGCCGTAGTTCCCACGTGAATCGCTGTCTGCACTAGTAATAACACTAGAATCAACTTGACAGAGACCGTTGTTTGCTCGCGCAGCGAAACATGATCGATCAACATATGGTTGATTTACGTTTAAGCATTCGGGGTCAAGTTTCGCTGAATAAGGTTCGCACCGAGACAAATTGTGTGTGTGTGTGTGTGCGTGTGCGCGTGTGCGTGTGCGTGTGCGTGTGCGTGTGCGTGTGCGTGTGCGTGTGCGTGTGCGTGTGCGTGTGCGTGTGCGTGTGCGTGTGCGTGTGCGTGTGCGTGTGCGTGTGCGTGTGCGTGTGCGTGTGCGTGTGCGTGTGCGTGTGCGTGTGCGTGTGCGTGTGCGTGTGCGTGTGCGTGTGCGTGTGCGTGTGCGTGTGCGTGTGCGTGTGCGTGTGCGTGTGCGTGTGCGTGTGCGTGTGCGTGTGCGTGTGCGTGTGCGTGTGCGTGTGCGTGTGCGTGTGCGTGTGCGTGTGCGTGTGCGTGTGCGTGTGCGTGTGCGTGTGCGTGTGCGTGTGCGTGTGCGTGTGCGTGTGCGTGTGCGTGTGCGTGTGCGTGTGCGTGTGCGTGTGCGTGTGCGTGTGCGTGTGCGTGTGCGTGTGCGTGTGCGTGTGCGTGTGCGTGTGCGTGTGCGTGTGCGTGTGCGTGTGCGTGTGCGTGTGCGTGTGCGTGTGCGTGTGCGTGTGCGTGTGCGTGTGCGTGTGCGTGTGCGTGTGCGTGTGCGTGTGCGTGTGCGTGTGCGTGTGCGTGTGCGTGTGCGTGTGCGTGTGCGTGTGCGTGTGCGTGTGCGTGTGCGTGTGCGTGTGCGTGTGCGTGTGCGTGTGCGTGTGCGTGTGCGTGTGCGTGTGCGTGTGCGTGTGCGTGTGCGTGTGCGTGTGCGTGTGCGTGTGCGTGTGCGTGTGCGTGTGCGTGTGCGTGTGCGTGTGCGTGTGCGTGTGCGTGTGCGTGTGCGTGTGCGTGCGTGTGGGTGTGGGTGTGCGTGTATTCGCGCTCGTATGTGTATGCGGGTGGGCATGTGTACGTGTGTGTGTGTGTGTGTGTGTGTGTGTGTGTTTGTGTGTGTGTGTGTGTGTGTGTGGGTGTGTGTGTGTGTGTGTGTGGTTGTGTGTGTGTGGGTGGATGGGTGGGTGGGTGTGGGTGTATCGTGCGTGCGTAGTGTGATTATGTTTTTCTGACTGAACTAACGCGCTCGTATCTGTAAATGTGTGTGGTGCGTGCTTGCGTGTGCACGCGCGTGTGTGTTTGACTGCGTGCGTGGCTGCGTGCGTACGTGTGTGGGAGAGTGAATGTGTGAACGAGTGACTGTGTGCGTGTGTGCGTGTGTGCGTGTGTGCGTGTGTGCGTGTGTGCGTGTGTGCGTGTATATATGGGAATGAGAGTCTAAGCGTTCGTATTGTATATATGTGTATGTGTGAGTGAGTGAGTGAGAGAGAGCGAGAAGAGAGAGAGAGAAAGATAGATATATAGAAAGAGAGAGTGAGTGAATGTCTTGAGTGAGTGAGTGAGTGAGTGAGTGTGTATGCGTGGTGCGTATGTGTGTTGTATTTGTGAGTGCGTGCGTGCGTGCGTGCGTGCGTGCGTGAGTGAGTGAGTGAGTGAGTGAGTGAGTGAGTGAGTGAGTGAGTGAGTGAGTGAGTGAGTGAGTGAGTGAGTGAGTGAGTGAGTGAGTGAGTGAGTGAGTGAGTGAGTGAGTGAGTGAGTGAGTGAGTGAGTGAGTGAGTGAGTGAGTGAGTGAGTGAGTGAGTGAGTGAGTGAGTGAGTGAGTGAGTGAGTGAGTGAGTGAGTGAGTGAGTGAGTGAGTGAGTGAGTGAGTGAGTGAGTGAGTGAGTGAGTGAGTGAGTGAGTGAGTGAGTGAGTGAGTGAGTGAGTGAGTGAGTGAGTGAGTGAGTGAGTGAGTGAGTGAGTGAGTGCATCAGTGCGTGCATGTGTATAAACGTGTGAGTGTGTGACGTCACGCAGATGTCACGACAGCAGCAACTCTGCCAGTCTGGTGACGTCAGCACCGGTGCGCAACAGACAATTAACTTGTCATTTTTATCAATAATAAACGGTCAATGTATAATTGGGAAGCGCTCTACATACACTATGTGTCCGAAATGTACATAGCCACACAAAGCCCAACTCTGTTAAAACAACTACATTGCTATTGATAAAGCGACGTAGGTACACATCTTTCACCCTTATGTGGGAAACACTAATATTAGAAGTGTAAGTGTATAAAATGAATATTTAAACTGCATATACACACACGGCGAGACTCACACACACACGCACGCTCGCACGCACGCACGCACGCACACACACACACACACACACACACACACAATACAAGTTTTGTTGTTGCTGAATTTGTTAGATTAGCCAGCAAAGAGTATGTAACTTACCATACCACCCTGGTCGAGGAATCCCACGCTCCACTCTACTTACTGGGAGTCATATCTTCATAGTCATTCGCTAGTTCAAGCTCATCCTCAACGATAACTGATCGTTTCTGACGCTCTTCAACAAAAATGGCGGTATTTATACGTTGTTACAAGCATCATGTTCTGTGAACTAAACGCAGGACTCGATTAGCCTCGATTACCCAGACTCCGTGAGGTGGCAGCTAGTTTGACCTCCCAGTACTGCTTGCGAAGATAGGGTAGCGAAGCTCATTGGCTCTCAAGCCGATATTGAAATAAAAAATTAAACAAGGATACCCTTTTTATCAGGTTATGCTATATTAGAAGAACTAATAAAAATGAAACTTACACTGAAACATGTAAGACACAAAATATACAGAAATAAAAATGTTTCTTTGTTAGTTTTTTATGTATGTCTTTATTTTGTACATTTTATTTTGTGTATATATATTTTGTAACTTAGTTTCGTTATCAAAGGCTTACATTGTAGCGCTTATTTTTTTCCGGCGTTATAAACGATCCGTTTGACGTTTCTGCGCATGCGCGATAAATATAAAATCATCAATGTGCAGCGAAACGACAAAGCATTTGTGGTATAAATACAACGGGTTGTTCGTTATGATGTATATAACTTCTCAGCAAAGTTATTTGTCGCAAACTAACACGAGGCAAACACATTGTAAACCATATTTTGATAGCAAGCGTAAATCACATGACACTAGTGCGCCATAATCCGTGACAATGATTTATAAAAAACGTAATATTGTATTACATTGAACGACATTTAAATAAACTCTTCACAGTAATTATCACAGGAGAGGTAACGAACAGCTCGTGCCATTTATACCGAACATGCTTTGTTGTTTCGCTGGACACTGATAATTTTATATTTATTGCGCATGCGCAGAAACGTCAATCGGAAGGTTTTTAGCGACCGGAGAAATGTAAGCGCGACAACGTACTATATAAATATAAAATATTATTATACCACCCTGGTCGAGGGATGCCACGACCCCCCTACTCACCGGGAGCTACGGTTAGATCTTCATAGTCATTTGCTAGTTCAAGCATATTTACCGGACTCTATAATAGGCATGCTCTTGCTGGTACTGGCAAATGACACCCCAACAAACCCAAGCCCAATCAAATTCCCTTGTGGTACATGCAATAAACCTGTAGCATCCAACCAAAAAGCCACATGCTGTGACTCATGTAACACATGGTTTCACACAAAATGCACCAACATTTCCAACAAAATATACTCTTGTATGAACAAAACCAATATGGAAAATGTCTCCTGGTACTGCCCTGTTGTGTGGCCTGCCAAATCTATCAAGCATTTTCTTTGACCCACCCTACGACACTGACTGTGACAGCAACAGATTATCACCCTCTGACAACGACTCAAACTCCCTCCGCTTTAGTTCAGTCTCCAGCTACGGAAGCCCTATAGCCCACTCCTCCCCTTGCACAACCCAACCTGAGTCCCCCTTGAGAGAAAAGATCAAAGTTCGGAAAAAAATTACAACTTAAGAGCCATTATCATAAACTTTCAGAGCCTAAAAAATAAAAAGCCTGATCTTCAAATCACAATAGAAAACACCAACCCTGATATTATATTTGGATGTGAAACATGGCTCAACAAGAAAATTGAAACCCAGGAAATTCTACCCGACAATTATATAGTTTATAGAAAAGACCGATCCTCCGAAGGTGGAGGAGTACTCCTTGCAATAAAGAAAAGCATTAATTCGTCCATACAAAATGACCTAGACACCGACGGAAAACTAATCTGGGCAAAAATAAAATCAAAAAATAACCCAGATCTCTACATCTGCAGCTTTTACCGACCACCAACCGACGAGACAGGACTGACTCATCTAAGACACTCAATCAGCAGAATTAGTCAAAATGGTAAACACAACATATGGATAGCTGGCGATTTTAACTGCCCCAAGATTAATTGGACCTCCTTAACCTGCCCAGAAAATGACCAAACATCTATTAATCTACTAGACCTGACTAAAGACTTCCACCTTCACCAAGCTGTACGGGAACCTACTAGAGGCAAAAACATCCTAGAACTCTTTCTCACTACCAACCCCTCCCTCATAGAAAGCACGCACAGCATACCAGGCATCAGTAACCATGACAGTATACCTTTACTAAACATCAACGTAAACCTGCCCAGAAATATTCCCCCTCCCTACAAAATTTTCAAATATCACAAGGCAGCATGGGAACACATAAATCAAGAACTCCAGGACCTAGGGAACAAAATACAAAACCAAGCCCCACTCACTGACTCCCCAGAACCACTTTGGGACCTCTTCAAACATAGCATCCAGGAAATCATAAACCAGTTCATCCCCTTCAAATACTCTTCCAAACGATACTCACTCCCCTGTATTAATAAAGACATAAAAAAGCAACGACTGTACAACAAAGCCAAGACATACCAAAGAGAAACTGACTGGACTACTTTCAGGAAATTCCGCAAAGCCACACACACAAAAAATCCAATCAGAATACTGAAAACATCTCACACACATAATTAACCCAGAACAAGACAAAGACAAAAAATCCTTTTGGCACTACATCAAATCACTTAATAAAGACTCAACAGGAATCGCCCCACTAAAAGATAAAGGCATCCTTCATACAGACAGCAGATCCAAAGCAAATATTCTCTCAAACCATTTCCAGTCTGTATTCCCCAACGAAAATCTAACCAACCTCCCCCAGCTCCCCAACCAAAACCGATCCCCACAAATGCCCCCAATCCAAATCACAGTTAAAGGCGTCGAGAAATTACTAACATAATTAAAACCAAACAAAGCTCAAGGCCCAGATAACATTCCTGCCAGAATCCTGAAAGAAATGGCCTCTACAACGCCACTGGCTCGACGCTTCCCTTCCTCACCAAGAACACTAGCCAGTTCACTGTTAGTCCAGTACCTGGCTTTGGTACTGGTCTCTGTTCTTCTCAAGCTATGCTTTTGTTCATATCCCATGTTGATTGTTGGAAAATAGTCAACGGAGCATGGATCATTCATTGAAATTCCAGACCCAAAGTGTCGACTGCATACCTTGGTATTGTGTGTAGGCACAACACCTTGGCGTCTAATTGCACCAATCCACAGCGACCGACGACGCTTTGCCTTTGCACTTTTTCCCATTGGGAAATTAAAAAACGAAAAATTTTGCCCTGTTTCCCTCACTTTTACCCGATGGCTTTTGCAGTTGTAAACAGAACAATAATCGTTCCCTCCCATCTTTATGCATGGGTGGCGTTCACGACGTCCCCCTACTTCCGGTGAAAAATGAAAACACGCCCAGTGCGCATGTCCGGCCTCGAATGAGGAAAAGGTCTATTGCACCCATCCTGACAATCATATTCCAAAAATCTATAAATTCCGGAACGCCCCCTTCAGACTGGTTAAAAGCACGTATAGTCCCTATCCATAAAAGGAACGACAGAACCATTGCCTCAAACTACCGACTAATCTCCCTCACTAGTATACCATGCAAAATTCTTGAACATATCATATCCACATCAATCCATAAACATCTTGAAAGTAACAACATCCTCACCGACCGACAACATGGCTTCAGATATAGGCGTTCCTGTGAGACTTCACTGCTCACAACTATCAATGACCTGACTAGCACCCTGGAAAAAACCCACCAAATTGACCTTATACTATTAGATTTCTCCAAAGCTTTCGACACTGTCCCCCATAAACGACTCCTCCACAAATTAGACCATTGCAGAATTAGAGCCAGCACCCACCTCTGGATTAACAATTTTCTGACCAATAGAACGCAATAAGTGCTGGTAGAAGGGTGCAAGTCAGGTCAGGTATATGTGAGCTCTGGAGTCCCACAGGGCACTGTTCTTGGCCCCCTCCTCTTCCTTCTTTACATAAACGACATGCCCTCCCATATTTCACCAGGAACCTCCCTCAAACTTTTCGCCGACGACGCTACCGACAGATCAATAACCACACCGACCAAGACAACCTACAGAACGACCTTGACAGACTAACTGACTGGGACAAAACATGGCAAATAACTTTTAACCCATCTAAATACGAAATTATGCACATCACCAGGTATAAATCACCCATACACAACTCATACACAATACATGACGAACCACTCAGAGCAGTACCAGTAGCAACCCACCTTAGCATAGATATATCAAGCAACCTCTCCTGGAACCCACACATCAACAAAATAGTAAATAAGGCAAACAGCAAACTTGGATGTATTAAAAGAAACCTAAAATCTATCCCACAACCCATCAAGAAATATGCCTATAGGAGTCTGGTCCGCCCACACCTCGAGTACTGCTGCCCGGTGTGGGACCTATATACCATCCGAAACATCAACCATCTAGAGGGGGTCCAGCACCGGGTAGCAAGATTCGTGGCCCATAATTACAGTTGGAAGACGTCCGGATCCACCTTGGCCTCTGCCCTCTCCTGGCCAACCTTAGAACAGAGGAGGGCTGAGGCCAGACTTTGTACCATGTACAAAATAACCAACAATCTTGTAGACATCAATCCCAACCAATACCTCATACCCGGACACAGCCAAACAAGATCCAACCACCCACACAAATACAGACAAATATCCACCTCCCACAACTATTATAAATACAGTTTTTTTCTCCGAACAATAGCCCAGTGGAATAGACTTCCACCTAATGTATTTTCCCACAACAGTCTTGACGCCTTCAAGGGTGCATTGCAGGATATTAACCTGACAACTGCACCCTTGAAGCACCTCTACTAGACAATATATCCCACCACCCCCAGCCCCTCCACCACTCCCCTTCTCTACCACACCCATACCATCATCCCCCAACATTGAATTGTACTTTTCCCCACCCACTCAATCCTAATTCCACACTCCCATGCACAAATACTCTTATTCCACTTCCAGATAACATGAAGCCAGCCATCCTGAAACCAACCGCCTTCACTAGTGCGTGATGCCCCAGTAGGGGTTTGCACTAAAAAGAATCAGAAAAAAAGCTCATCCTCAACGATAACTGATCGTTTCTGACGGTCTGCAACAAAAATGGCGGTATTTATACGTTGTTACAAGCATCATGTTCTGTGAACTAAACGCAGGACTCGATTAGCCTCGATTACCCAGACTCCGTGAGGTGGCAGCTAGTTTGACCTCCCAGTACTGCTTGCGAAGATAGGGTAGCGACGCTCATTGGCTCTCAAGCCGATATTGAAATAAAAAATTAAACAATGATACCCTTTTTATCAGGTTATGCTATATTAGAAGAACTAATAAAAATGAAACTTACACTGAAACATGTAAGACACAAAATATACAGAAATCAAAATGTTCTTTGTTAGTTTTTTATGTATGTCTTTATTTTCTACATTTTATTTTGTGTATAGATATTTTGTAACTTAGTTTCTTTATCAAAAGCATGCGTTGTAGCGCTTATTTTTTTCCGGCGTTATAAACGTTCCGATTGACGTTACTGCGCATGCGCGATAAATATAAAATCATCAATGTGCAGCGAAAAAACAAAGCATTTGTGGTATATATACTACGGGTTGTTCGTTAGGATGTATATAACTTCTCATCAAAGTTATTTGTCGCAAATTAACACGAGGCAAATAAATGTTGATGCATATTTTGATAGCAAGCGTAAATCACGTGACAGTAGTACGCCATAATCCGTCACAGTGATTTATAAAAAACGTAATGTTTTATTACATTGAACGACATTTTAAGAAACACTTCAAAATAATCATCACAGGAGAGTTAACGATCAGCTCGTGCCATGTATACCGAACATGCGTTGTTGTTTCGCTGGATATTGATGATTTTACATTTATTGCGCATGCGCAGAAACGTCAATCGGAACGTTTTTAACGACCGGAGAAATGTAAGCGCGACAACGTACTATATACATATTAAATATTATTATACCACTCTGGTCGAGGGATGCCACGATCCCCCTACTCACCGGGAGATGAGGTTGTACTGGGAACTTCGTCAGCCAAATGGAATTCAAATCCGGGAATGGTAGGCCATTCTATGATAGGTACCGTATGAAAGATAACTAATCGTTTCGGACGCTCTGCAACGGAAATGGGAATATTTGTACTCTGTTACAATTATCGTGTTCCGTGCACTAGACACAGGACTCGATTAGCCTCGATTACCCAGGCTCCGTGAGGTGGCAGCAAGTTTCATCCCGTCAATATTGACTGCGAAAATTACCTTACCCCAGAATAGGGTAGAGACGCTGATTGGCATTCAGGCCGATTTTGAAATATCAGATAATATAATAATTAAAAAAACTTTTCAAAGTTAAACTTATACTGAAAAATGAAACACAAACACACACAAATTAATATTTCGTTGTTAGTTTTTCATATCATTTTATTTTCTACTGAGTATCGTTATCAAAAGCATACGTAGAATATAAACATTAAATATTATTACAGACGTAAACCTGTGAATTAATCCAAAACAATGATGCCGTCTGACGGCTTCGAGCAGTGACGCTACATTAGAGTTACATAAGCAAAGCATATGCTACGCCAGACTATCTTCTCGGCGAAGTCACGCAGCCGAGCGAGAGGCTGTTTAGCGAGACTAGATTTAGGCGATTTAATTGAATAATGCTGTAATGAAAAAAGTGTTGGTGCAGTACACTTACTGGCTGGACAAGCGATCAATCCGTCAATGAGCCGGTTTCTCGTCCCCTTGATCTCCTGTCCGGTGAGCGGGTCGACACAGAAGCACACTCGGCTGTAGCCAGATTCACACACACTTGCTTAGTTTACATGTTATCTTAAGAACTACATACTTTCATCTAAATGAAACCAAAACAAATACTAGAGGTTTCGTATGTCCAGTTTCCCCAAAAACGTTTGTCAGTATTTCAAAAAACCATCCGAAACTGCGAGCGAAAACACTTGTAATTAACATCTAGATAAGTATCCATTATTCAATTTGACCCACCGGATATTAAGATAATCTGCTTGATTTGAGCCAGCTTCTGCTGTAATAAGTGTAGCTGCTTCGCGACGCTCAGCGCCCCGATATTTTACGTGAGAAGGGACTTGGTATCGGATTAAACACTTGGATAGGTAAGTGGGATTTTGGGTGTAATTTGGTATGTTTGATCACCCACAAGTGGAGCGATGCAAACATACGTTTCTGGAGAGTATTGAGGTGATCTAAGGAACCTCACTAGAAAGCAAATCGATATTTTAGAGAGCTTGAATGTGTTTGTGCATAAGTGGGGTATACTTGGAATTCTTGGAGATCTCAAGATGTTTTGACGAGCCTCAAAGTGGGATGCACATTTTTTATTTTGAGAGCCTCGATTTGGGTTTATTATAGTAAGCATCAATGGGGTACAAATGCAATTACAGCCTTAACCTCATCACTTTCCAACGTTACTCTTTTAACAATATGTGTCTACTTTTCTATTTTAATGTTTAAAATATAATACCGTAAGGCAGGTCTGATTGGTTAGAGTTGGCAGTCCTTGTCTTACGGTGCTGACAAATGCTGCATTATTATTATTATTTTATTAGTATTATTACTTTCCTCACCTCGGAGGTTTACAGGTAACACAGTTGACCAATTGAAAACAACAAAACGACAGATAAGACACCTTAGACATACGCGAAACATGTCCAACACGTCTGTTTTCACATTGCAAACTTTTATAATGGCCTACGTAAGTGTTATAATGGCATAACAGCATCTGATTTAGTTAGATTAAGGTTCCATCTAATGTTAAACCCCTAAACGTATAATCGTGCACCCTCCGATGAGCCATGACAAGACCCATTGAAGGTTTTGGAAAGTCCTTAGAATTGTGTGAAACTACACAAATCTATTTATAGCTCACCTGGATTTTGACTGCCAGACGCATTGGCGCTGTTGAAAGTCTCCTTTTGCGGTACAGACCGGCACATAGCGATAGTGGCTGCGTTCACGTGAATTCTTCTCGTAGAGCTCGAGACAGGCGGAGTTGACTGGTCGTGTCTTGTCTTGTGCTGTACAAAAATAGCGCCAATTTATGAATAACTTGAATAGCACAAGAGGGAAAGTTAGCGGCGTTTGCGTAAACATTATCGAACTTAAAAATCTTGGTGCTTCACTAACAGGAAGCGTGATATGTGGTCATCGTTACCAGGAAGTTTGTATACTACGTTCAATTACAAGCGGGAGCTAAACTGAACAGAGGTTTTTTGCGGATAAGCCCACAATAATGTCACTGGTTCATGTTTACCTATGGAATGTTTTGTTAACAACCTGAACGTTTCACGAGTGCAAACTGCAAGGTGTGAATAACAATCCCGGCTTATTAAAAGTAATTTCGCGAACTGTGTATGTCTTCAACGTGATTATTCTAGTGTTAGTACTAAACTAATTTTTATTAATTTTTTTTTAATTAAGTTTAAATTATTGTTATTAGTTATTGCACACCCATGTGCATATGATGTTGTATGTGTAATATTCATCTACAATGCATATTATTATGCTTGCTTGACTGTCAAAGTTACGTAGGCCCTATCATTCATATTTCTTGCAGCAAATATCTTTGTTATGCCATTTAGACTGACTTCTGGGACTTATACTGTTTCGAGTTGTGTAATGCGTACTTTGTCACTTTGTCTTATAATTACGAATATTTGTTTCAAGAATAAAAAAATTGGCGTAATGTTTATTTTCCTTTTAGCTATCAATATCAGCCAAGCGGAATCAGCAAACATAATTTGCAAATCCAACAAACGTAATCAAACACCTACATAACTATTAATTTTTCGCAACCATTAAATTGATATGTTTGTGCCATAAAAATGTAATACCTGGTAACTGGAGTGGTGTTTTGTGTTTCTCCGGCAGAACTGCGCATTGAGCAAGCGCAAAACATGCTATCACCAACAACAGCGTCCAACCATTAGTCGTGCCCATGCTCGAAAACGAAGTCATTGTTTCGTTTCTAAGTTTCCAGAAATAATCGTAAATTTAAATCTTTAAATGTGGTTTTGTGCCGTTTAGTTGTTTATACACAGACTTACGTTACCGCTTAACTACCATACAACCACAGCACTAATCGCATATGTTAGTCAAATCCGCGCAGCGTTTTGATCTTGATACCGCTGCCGTTGTTGTTGCTGTTTATCCGGCGGTTGTAATACGTCACGGTTTGTCTACGTCACAATCAAATTTATTAGCGTGACCTCCGTCAAACGTTATCATACCTAAGCTAGTGAACCCACACACACGCATGCATGCAAACCCACGCGCGCGCGCCCTCTAAGCGCCAACGTTTCGAGATCAATCAATCAATCAATCAATCACTTTATTGTCCTTAAAAAGGATATGCATTGTACAACTCATGATCTACAATATATGGGATGGTCACAACAAAATGCAAGTGAATTCCAGATGTATCCACTATAAGAACAGTTCAACCGGTTGACAGCAATATGAATCATTTAGCCTACGTTGTGTGTGTGTGTGTGTGTGTGTGTGTGTGTGTGTGTGTTTGTTTGTTTGTGTGTGTGTGTGTGTGTGTGTGTGTGTGTGTGTGTGTGTGTGTGTGTGTGTGTGTGTGTGTGTGTGTGTTTAACAAGGTTTAACAAGTTGCCGTCCAGAACCAAGCTCCAGACGGCATGTGAACAAGGAAGCCTATGACTTATCGAGTGTTCACTTAAAATTATAAATATACAATATTATAAAATGCACTAAAATGCTGCTAATTAAAATACTTTGTCTCTAACAATACGTAAGTAAAATTAAAAGTATAGGTTGTCTCTAAAAAATATACAATTAAAATAAATAAATACATAAAATGTCCTACAATAACACAATTTGTTATAATAATAAATAAATAAAAATAAATATATGAATAAATAATGTAATCAGTATTAAAATAATTTCTAAAACATTTAAGTGTTCAACCTAGGTATAGCCCGCCCTTGCCAGATAATTGTCAATTTTATTTTTAAACATATTTACACTGCTGGCATTTACACAATCATGACTTAAATTATTCCAATCAGTAATTGTTCTCTGGGAGAACGATAATTTTCTTTTATCTAATCTACAGTATGGCTTGATAAACGATGCCTTATGCCCCTTGTCATATTATCTTCTTTTAGTTTGAAAAAAAGTTGCTATCAATATCTTCATATCCATTCAATATCTTAAAAACTTCTAATAGGTCTCCTCTTAATCTTCTAGTTTCTAATGTTGTCAATCTACATTCTAACAGGCGTCTTTCATAGCATAAATGTTTAAGTCCTTGAATGAGTTTAGTTGCCCTCCTTTGAACTCTTTCAAGTTTATCGATATCTTTCTTATGATATGGCCTCCATGCCTGAATGCAATATTCCAAATGTGGCCTAACTATTGCCTTGTACAATGCTATGATTAAAGTCTTATCCATATATATGATGTTTCTTCTAATGAGTCCTAAAATTTGATTGCCTTTTGCAGCAGCAAGTCCACATTTCTTTGAAACTGTCGTGTCGGCACTAACTGTAACTCCCAAATCCTTTTGTTTTACACTTGTGCCTAATTTAGTATTGCCCATAAAGTATTCTTTGCTCACATTACCATGTCCAGTGTGGATGCATTTACATTTACCAAAATTAAATAACATCTGCCATTTTTCAGATCATTTGACTAACTTGGTTAGATCATCTTGTAAAGTTTCTTTTTCTGTATCAGTTTTTACAGTTCCGAACACTTTTGTGTCATCTGCAAATTTAAGTACTTTACTTGATAAGTCATCATCCAAATCATTTACAAATATCAAAAACAGTATTGGTCCCAACACCGACTCAACTCCACTAAAAACTGGCTTCCAGTTTGATATCTCCCCCTCTACTATTACTCTCTGTCTTCTATCTGTCAACCATGTCTGTATCAAATCTATCATACTTTCCCCCATACCAAAGGCTTTTAATTTAATTAACAGTCTTTGATGTGACACTTTATAGAATGTTTTCAGAAAATCTAAGTATACTACCAAAGAGTTTAAAATCAATAAGAGGCCCAGCTTCCTATCTGTGTGATAGTGCGCCAAGCGCCGCAGCGCGCCAAGCGGCGAGGAAGTAACAGTCCGCAGTGATGGAGAAAGCCGCTTGGTTTTCGAAGTCCAATGGGCATCACTGCGCGGCCCATAAATGCCAGAATAATCGTAAGAACAGACGGGATTTAAGTTTTTTTAGATTCCCCAGAGACCCAGACAGGTAAAAAATGTGTTTTGGGATTAATATTCAGTCACTATTCTGTGAAAGATGCTGAAGTTCAGCCATTTGTAGTTGTAGCCTACGAAACATGTGGGCACTACTATGGGTCAACAAGTAATCATATACAAATTAATCATGTAATAAATGCTTTAAAATTATGTTTTTGTGTGGAAATTTAGCATATTTTATGGAATTTCAAAGTGAACTACAATTTAAGTCAAACATTTAAAATCTACTATCCCTTACTTGATTAGAATCACACCCACAGGGCTCAATTTTATGGCCGAAACTGTTTATACTGTATATTAATTAGTTATGTAACATATCTATGCTAGTGAAATATATACTGTTTGCTGACGAAACTAATTTATTTTGTGCAGACAAAAACATCAACCAACTTGTTACAACAGTATCGACAGTTCTTGACAAATTGTGTATATGGTTTGCTCTAAATAAGCTCTCTTTAAATGTTTCGAAAACAAGCTACATGTTATTTGGTAATTTGAATGCACAGTGTGACATAGCTACCAATGGTATAAACATTAACAGAGTGTGTGTGGCTACATTTCTTGGAGTATTAATCTATGAGAAATTGAATTGGAAAGATCATATAGCAAATGTTAAATCAGAGCTCTCTAAGAGTACAGCTATATTATACAAGTGTAGCCAAGTAATATACTCACAATCTATGAATATTATGTACAGCTCATTATTCTTACCATACTTTAGTTATTGTTCTGAAATATGGGGAAACGCATCCTTCTAATGTCAATTGTCGTGTTGTACTTCAAAAAAGCAATTAGACTTCTGTTTGGGGCAAGGTCGTCTCGACCACACAACTCCAGATCTAGTGAAGATCTAGTGAAATTCAAAACAGCTATGTTTATATATAAAGCATACTACTTCATGTTACCAGCTAATATACAACAGCATTTTGTGAAAAAACATATCTCGGTAATAACACGTCTCAAAAAAATATAAAATAGTAAGGCACTGTGTCACACTGAATATTACAGCCATATCTCTTCCTATGTATGGCATTAGTGTTTGGAATTCCTTGCATGTTAATCTAACTAGCATGTTTGTCTCGTCTTAATGATGATGATGATATCATATATTTATTCAGGATGGCTCAGCTAAATACAGTGCACATTAAAATATACACTAGATTTCTTTTCAGAGAGGTCCTCCTACACACAGTTGTACAGACATGCAATATTAAAAGATGTAAAATAGTAAGATATATGATGTAACAGACATAAAATATAAATTAGGTTACAAATTTTGTTAAAACATAAAATCTACAATAAGATACAAACATTGGTATAACTACGAGGTAAGCTGCCAACAATACAGTTTGTTGAAGTACTCTATATAACGTGATTAAAACATGTTTTACATTTATCTTTGAACTCTTTGTAGGTTTGACTAGTTTTGATAGTGTTATTTAGATTATTGAAAAGTACAGCTCCCTCGTAGCAGAAAAGGTTCTTAGCTGCATTGCAGCTAACACGTGGTGTAAACAGATTACAGTTAAATTTTAATGTTTGTTGAATGTTGTTTGAATAAATCATATTGAATTGAATTGAGTACAGTATTTTTTTATCATGGTAACGTGGAAGAAATTGTGTCAGCAAATTCCCGCACTCGTGTCAATGCGAGGAGTTTTAACAGAACGTCATGATTTCAATTTATGCAATCATAATGCTAACATTGTTTTCCCATTCTTGTGCGACATTTAGTGAATGTGCATGAACTATATTATAAGAACATAATTTCTAGTGCGACAACACCGTACATGGACAGATGGATGTAAACAATAAATGGCCACCTTGTTGATTTTCTTGTTTACTGAGCTCTACTCGAATACTTTTACTCACAATATAATTGTATTGCTTATAACCACGCAATTCAATATATTTAGAATGAGATTTACTAACTAAAACAGCTTTCGCATGACCATCCCCATCAGCATTTTGAATCTGATCTGGTTAGTGCGACTGCGAGTGACTTTACCACGTTTACTTTTTCCAGCTTCCTGCCGCTTGAGGCGCTGCAGTCGCCGCTGTCACGAAAAAGCGCCGAAGATGGGCCTCTTATTGATTTAAAACTCTTTGATACTACATCCACCGGTGTATTAGAAGTAAGAACTGCTGGTCATCTCTTCCAACACTCTCTAGTGATTTCCACTTAATATGACCATGATTAAAATCACCCATTATAACACATTCTCTTTTACTTATCTCCTTTATGGCATTGTGCAATTTTTCATCATCCTCTTGTCGAATGTTAGGACTACGATAAATTAGCCCTATCGTTAATGTTGAGTTTTTTGTAGCTATATTGCACCATATAGCTTCGTCGCATTCTGCTTCCTTTTCCATCTGTAATTCATATGCTTGCATAGAATCCTTAATATTCATAATGACCCCACCTCCCATTCTCTTTTGGCTGTCTTTTCGAAACATACCTACATAACCTGGGAGCATTAGTTCGGCATCAACCATGTCTTTATGTGCCCATGATTCTGTGATGCCTATTATATCGGGTTCTATATCCGCTACCATGAAGTCTAGGTCACTTTTTTAATTATGCTTCTGGCATTTAAGCATACACATCTAAGTTCATTTTTATTGATATTTTGTGATTGTTTCCTTGTAGATTTGTGTGTACAGTTTTCTTGAAGTGGCTCTATGTATCCCCCTTGTGCACCTAGTTTAAACACTCAAATGTGCCTGTGCCTTCATTTATGCACCTTATGAACTCACTCCCCGGAACTGCTGCTCCATTTCCTGATAACTGAAGCCCGTCATTCATGAACATATCTTCTCTCTCTACAAAGCTTGCCCACATGTCAACAAACCCGATTCCTTCCTCCATACATAACTTATGCAATAATGTGTTGATGGCCATTCTTCTACAGTTCTTGTAGTATTTTCCTCTGCTGCCCATTATCGGCAGAATTCCCGATAACACAATCTGCCCCACACGTACCCGTTTCAGTGTTCAGACTAGTTTTATGTACTTTTCAATAATGGCTGTTTTACCTTCCTTCTCAGCATTATTTGTGCCCACATGCACAAGAATGGATCCCCCGTAGCCGTTACCCATCACCTGTCCTACTCTTTCTGTGACATCCTCAATCTTTGCCCCTGGTAGACATACCGTCACGTCATCCCCACTGTTTATTATCTTGTCCAGCTTCCTGACAATATAATTCCCCATGACCACTCGAACTTTCCTCTTTTTCCCCTTAGCTACTGCGTCTGCGTAGCTCCTGCCTTCTATCAGTTGTTGCTCCTCATCAGTTTTATCAGCTACCGGTTCACCACTTGTATTTCTGACCCTTCTCCCCCCCCCCCCCCCCCCGATCTGTTTCTCTGTTTCACAAATCTGCTCTTTCTGTGTCACAGTATTCCCAACTCTCTCCCTGTCATCATTTTCTATGTTATCTATTTTCATATTGAGTTTCTCCTCCATCTCCTTCACCACAGCTGTCAGCCTATACACTTCCTTCATCAGACTTTACACCCTCGAACGTCCCCTACACAGGAAAGTAAATCCGTCTTCTCTGATCTCTGCCCATTGTTTTATGCAGCCAAACAATGCAAAATCGACCTAGCTCTGGCAGTCATTGCAAACCAAGTGTCGTTTTGTCTTAAGCTGTCGTTTGCACGGAGCCATATCAGATTTTATTTATATATTTGTTTTTTTATTATATATTTATTTATTTATTATTTATTTTTATTAAAACTAATTTATGAATTGACTACAAATGTAATAAATAAAAAAACAGTAATCACAAACGTTATACAAATCGATTAAAAGACTAAATAAATAAATAAATCGGTTAAAAGGCTAAATAAATAAATAGATAAAAGGGCTAAATACAGATCGTTTAATTCTTCGCGCTCAGCAAACCTGTGCAAGGTAATAAGACGTTTAGTGTCCGTGCAATGAAACTTTCAGAGGTCTTCACCCCCAGGGCGATTCTGGGTGTAAAGAAACGTCTTAGAGGGCCTGTTAGTAAACAGTTTACAAGGACTACCCGTTTGTATGTTGACTATGCCGACGCGAACAATGAATAGGCCTGTATTATCGCCCGCAAGTTACAAATATACAATTTCAGCGGCGTAACTGGTAGATTTTAGACAAGTTTCTGCAAATCCAAAATAAAATATAGTGTTTTGGTCTTAATAATAGTGGTAGTAGTAGTGGTAGTAGTAG
>OZ024860.1:18459464-18464464 GCA_964017155.1 Oasisia sp. SBJ-2009
TAAATGTTAAATCACCAATGTACAGCGAAACAACAAAGCCTTTTTGGTATAAATGCCACGGGCTGTTCGTTAACTCTCATGTGATGATTACTGTGAAGTGTTTCTTAAAATGTCGTTCAATGCAATAAAATATTAGGTTTTTATAAATCACTGTCACGGATTATGGCGCACAATAGTGACGTCATTTACGCTTCCTATCTAAATATGCCTCAAAGCTTCTTTGCCTCGTGTTAATTTGCGACAAATAATTTTGCTGGTAGGTTATATACACCCTGATGAACAACCCGAAGTATTTATACCATACAAGCTTTGTCATTTCGCTGCACATTGATGATTTTACAAATATCGCGCATGCGCAGAAACGTCAATCGGAACGTTTATAACGCCGGAAAAATGTAAGCGCTACAGCGTCACAGATACAGTGTATTACATTATTGGTAGTAAATATATTGTTCATGGATCCAAGAATGGTTTATTGTAGTATAATTAACTTACTTTGGAGCTTAATGTCGAAGGTGAGTACGACGAAATCTGAGGCAACACACGGGACACCAGTACGTGAACAAGGTCCGTAGCTGACGGATCGAAACGTCGTACTCATCTTCGACTTTAAGCTCCAAAGTAAGTTAATTATACTACAATATTACATTATTGTGTTACACTATTACTGGTTGTATATCAACATATACGAAAACATGCTTAGACTTGTCTAGTTGGGTTACGCAGTGACATATGCAACGACTGCATTGTGACGGTTGGCTAGGATCGGAGAGGAAGGAAGGGAACTATAACTAACCAAATAAGATATTAATTTTAGAAGTGTTAGTCGCATACGTGGGAAAGAAACCAAAGTGGTCTACGTCCCAAACATGTCTTGATAAATGTATTTCATATTCACCGGATGACGGATAGAAAAGTGTAACATTGCGCAATGGCGGTAGGGTTTATCCAACATCTATTCTCAGTAGAGATATACATTATAACATTGGGCATGGGCAACGATGTGAAGAACGTGAACCAAGTAGCCTATATGCCGAATGATATCACTACATTTGGCATTACTGTTGACCTTGATGTTTGACCTTGCCCACTTGTGTAGTTGATAACATACCCTTAAGGCGCGCCTCTTTAAAAAAATGTTGACGTCTTTAAAAAAACTCATGGATACCACGATTTGCGCCGAAATGTTCGATATCAATGAAACCCACAGTCGTAAAATAGGATCAACGGTCAATCAGTCATTCGTAAATGGTGGGTAAATGTATAACTCATGGTGAGAGAATGCATAATTCAAAATCGTGACATTCTGGGATAAAGATCAGGGCCCAGTTTCATGGAGCGTACTTACGATGTCGTAGCGGGCGATAACCCGTCGAAAACCTAAAACGTCGTAAAGTTACGCTAGTTGCGTTTCATGAGTCTGCTCCATAGTTGCACTTAGCACCATGTATTTAGTAGTTGTAACTTTACGCTAGTTGACATAGTTACGGTATGCTCCCGAAGTTGAAATATGTACGGTATGCTCCCGACACGCCCACTTTCAACATAATTATTTTAAATGTTTTCACTGGATATCCTTTACATTTATCATAGCTTCCCATTTGCTATGCGAACAACAAAGGCGGCAGCTAGAAAGAAAAAGGATGTTCATACACAGCACAAATCCAGGGATTCCCCACCGCGACGTAAGGGGGTCAATGCTATGGCGATTTAGTGGCGCGAATGCTAAATATTGGTCTCATGAAACCGGCCGTACGCTGCATTGTCTATTCGCTGTTAGCTGCGACCAGTTGACCGCGTAATTGCTCGTAAAGTTACACGGCTTCGTGTCTTGCCTGACTAAATCCTTGCTTAAACTTGTTGATGATACAGGCGATGGTTGGCAGGCAAAGAAAAACTATGCTATCTTATATGTACATATTTTCGTTAATACAATATTATTTTTTATAACCTATTGCTATTATAATATAGTTATAGGTAAAGATGTCAATGAAAATGTAAAATGACGAAAATGCAGTTTGACGAAATTGATGAAATGACAAAATGGACTCTATGTAAAAATCAAAATAAATCCATGAACACGACTGAGTCCTATGTGAAACATGTAAGTTAGTACATTATCGGGAATGGAACCGTTTATAAGACATGTGCCTTAATATATGTACAATGGACAAATAAAACTCAATTAGAATAAAAAAATAGTTGGACCTGCTAAAATTCAATTGTAAATATTTTGGGACTTTGGCTTATAAGAGTCTTTGAACATAACTATACGTCTCTCCTAGTCTGAATACATTTTGTATAGCGGGTATCTTTCGTGCCCAAATGTTGCTTGGCAATGTGAATGCAATATGATCTGTATGGTGGCATCAGGAGTGGAAGCAAGTTTCTATATTGCCTGATTTAGCTTTAGTCGTTTGATCATGTGCCACAGTATTTGCATTGCTCTTACAACAGTAAGGATGGATTGTAAAGTTGACACAGGAATTGCCCACAGTCAGATAACACCTGGTCTGACTGATACAAGGCCACCACAGGGTCTGATCTCAGGAGTTTCAAGGAAGGCTTGGAGGAATGCTGTTTCCCCTTTTCTCTGGATGTGTCCAGTGATGTATGCCCTACTATAAAAATGAATCCCAGGTAGAGCTGCTACCTTACCAGACCACAGAGCATCGTATAAAGGCTTGTGTTTGGCAGGAGTTGCTTAGCTGCTGTGACCATTATGAGACGCTCTCTGCATTCAACTGTTGGACTCTGCGCAACGCAAATATATCCTATTACTAGAATAACTGTGTACAATGATGTCCAGACCACTCGGTGCTACAGTTTGCAGTTTCATCAATGTATCGGCTCCCTCCTTGTGTATTATGAATTCGCACAACGGGTGAATCGACTGAAAAGACGCCTTAAGTATGTGGGTGATACAATAAATATGTTGCAGAACTGGACAGCTTTTGTGCAAGGTAACAAAAACAATATATTTCAAGATTGTGGGTGGGTTTCTTAAACGTTTGGAACTTTGTTTATTTCAAATGGTCCCCATATATCTCCCGCCGATAATTAGGGTATAATTAATTGTCCGGCCTACTGCATAGTTACGGTATAATGAGTTATGTGTGGTGTCGTAAAGTGTTACAATTTCACCCGATACGTGGCAAGTTCTCCCATCCTACGGTGTAAAATTGTAACATACACGTTTCATATTTAAGCTATTGTAACAATATAGAAAATCACATACTTGGCACACTTTCCATCTGTATATATAATTTAGACTATACAAGTAGCTTGTTACTTGACAATAACTATATAAACCATAACATACAAATACATAATTTAGTAGATAGTTGCATAGATATTCACATTTAAATACTGTAAAAAGCCGTTTTAATTACCAATACATAACTATTTTAATTACAATGACTTGTACACTCTGACTTGTGACGGCTGTAGCTGAATGTTATAACTGCAATTGTTTAAATTAGTCGACATCTATGCTGAATCAACCACTCGTACGATGAGGTAAAAACAGTATGGTCAATATCATTCTCGATTTTGAATTTAAAGGTAATTTTAAACGTCACTCAGAAAAAAACAAAGACGTGGGGCATGTTGTAACAGTGTTAGTATATATAAAACAAAATATATATATACACATATATATAATATATATATATATATATATATATATATATATATATATATATATATATATATATATATATATATATATATATGGTAGTCGTAGAGTTTTCAAGTAGTAATTTCCGTTAATTTGTGAAATTGGGAGCTTCTGAAAACATTGTAAATTTGTATGGGCTATATAGCTACTTTACTTCAATAGAAGATGCTCAAGCCATATATTGCTGGAAAGCGCATTATCTCATCTCCACGGCAGTTTGTGATACATTGCTGTTACCTAACTTTATAATAATGACGACAAGATCAAACAAGATCACCCATGAAATTATGAATATTCGAATGTTTACAATGCGAATTTATGCAAATTAGGTCAATAAAAGTAAGTTTAATAACATCTTAACTTGCTTATGTATTTGAAAAGAAAGGCTACACAAGTAGGAACCTATACCAAATTGGATTAATAGGCCTTAGCGTAACTTCAACAATTAAACCTCGAAAAGTACTTCACCAATTTTGATACTGTTTTCACTGTTCTGGTTCTTGTAGGTTGCGTCATAGAAATATTATAAACATATTAAACAATAAATGACATAACTTCATTTTACATTTTCATTGACATCTTTACCTATAACTATATTATAATAGCAATAGGTTATAAAAAATAATATTGTATTAACGAAAATATGTACATATAAGATAGCATAGTTTTTCTTTGCCTGCCAACCATCGCCTGTATCATCAACAAGTTTAAGCAAGGATTTAGTCAGGCAAGACAGAAAAGCAACACAAAAATCGGCCTATTCAGCTTTTGCATTGGACTTGGCTTTAACTTGAGTTTAACAAGAAATTAATTTGACTGCTGTATTGTAGTATGGCCAACCGGCGAGTCGAACACCTGAATCAAAACATGCCGTTTTTCGAATATATGAAGAATCGTTTGCAAAGTATACCGATATCCAACATACGTAACACTTATTTTAGTCCATTTGTGCAAGTTAACTGTTAAAAAGGTATATTTTGGCGAAATACTTACAAAATGTACCCCTCTCGAGACGATGTCGCATTCCCGCGAATGGTAACGCGGTGGTGGTAATAATTACAAGATTTAACATTTAACAGAATTCCTATACGAGAATGAACTCCAGATTAATAATTCATATTATATATCCACATTCCGCTCTTTTTAGTTATTTGTAGATGTTGTTTTTAAACACACCACACTCCCCACAGGTGTCAATGAGTATTTCGTGTAATATAGAAAGTAAAAGCTTTATTTCCTGGTGGTAACGATGTCATGTGGTAAGTCGTGATTTTCAATGGGCCATCGCCACCTAACACTCTTACATATATACATAGATAAA
>OZ024860.1:18469464-18484464 GCA_964017155.1 Oasisia sp. SBJ-2009
TAGTACTACTACATGTACATACATTCGTCTGATGTACTGTTTGTAATCGCCAATGAACGGGCTAGTCACGAATATGTGGCGCTGTAGAAGGAGTAAACTTAAAATAATGTCATGACATTGTGCTAGGCGAGTTGGCAATGTTTAGTCACTAAGGATGAAGACAAAAGAATTGGAATGCCACCCATTCACACAAGCATTGCATAATCGGTTGACATTTTTGCAGATACGTTTCAGTTATTAAAACGTTCTTCCACAGACTTACCGCCAAACAGGTCACTGGTTGTCAACATTACATGTATGTCAGTGAGAGCATGGCACGTCGCTCTGTTCTCCTCTATAGCCTCTTTCTGGTATTGCAACATGCAGTCGGCGACGTTCTTTGGGTCATCTTCAACACAGAGACATCTAGAAGATGGATTGAAGAATACAGTTAGTACCACTACGATTTTTAGCAAACAAGAATTACATATCACCCGCACCCACCCACTCACATATACACACCATACGCACCATGTAGAGCCCAATGGCTCAGGGTGAGAGTTTCGGACTCTCGACTACGAGAACCCAGGTTCGAGTCCTGTGCTGTGGTGTTAAAACCTTGGACAAGTGTTTTCACTCTACACTGCTCCAGGTCACTCAGCTGTATAAATGAGTACCTGACTATAGAGTATGGTGGATATGTGTACGAGCAGCCTTCGCGCATTAATTGTAGCATATAGCTGAATGCTTCCCAGAGAAGCCGAGATGGTGTTTGAGTGAACAGGTCTGTCAGCGAAGTAAAGTGTATAGCGCTTTGAACGATCCTAAGAACTGGATACTGCGCTATATAAGAATTTGCCTTTACTTTTTTACACATGCAAACACACCAGCATGCACCCCACAGCAGAATGGACAAAATTGATGCCGTTCATCGTGATTTCACAAAATGAATTGGATTATAGATTTGGAAGGCTAAGACGGAATAGTAATACATCCAAATGTAACCAGATGATAGAATGGCAATCATTAAATCCCTCGATGGTGTACAATGACAATATCAGACGACATGTATTGATTAACTTTGTGTCTTGCAGACGAAAACCTCTGTATAGTAATTAGTATCTTGGATACGTTAAAAATATTATTTGAGCAACAATGAATTAGCCTTTTCATTTATTATTATTTATTTACACATTATTGCATTGATATAAATGTCATAATTCTTAAATACCGTTTAATTTATTTATTTTAATTAGTATGTTTATTTCTGACAAATAGTTCATAATATGTATACATAAAATACAATACAATTTAAAAACAACTAAAGTAATTATGGATACAAGTTAATAATAAATAAGTGGGTAATACAAATAAATAAATAGGTCATGAAGTCAAATTTAATAAGTGATTAAAATAAATATTACAAAATAGGCTAAACAAAATACAATATAATAGTATGTATACACAATACGGTATATAGTATGTGTACATCGGGCGTGTAAAATGTATATCAGTATGAAAGTAATTGACAAATGAAGGGTTTTCAGACTGATGAAGACGACATAAAAAGCTAAATAGATGATATAGATGAACAAATGCATTCATTAAAAGGTTTAATATAAATGTTGGCAAACATAAAACTTGAACTACATCTAAGTTAAGTAAAATGCTGAGACTATTATTGTATGCAACGGTAATGCTTTTCAAGATTAGATTTTCTATTTGCACCAAAAGTCTCTTAATGAAGTGATTTAAATGATTTGACTGATTTTTGTTAAACTATTATATCAGGTTTGTTATTATGCTTATATATAATATGCTACGTTGAATATTTAGATATTAGTCTTGTACGGCACTTTTATTGGAAGTTGCCTTTTAACAAATTATAATTAATATTATTATTATCCCGAATTTTTTTTATACTCTTGAATAAAACAGTACACCTTGAATAAAACAGTACACCGTAAACCGTGCAATTATGAAGTAATCACTGCATGTGCATAATGGAGAAATCTTGTTTCAGGCGTGTGTCGTAATTGCGTTTCGGCAATACATACTGGCGTTGAAGTTCTCTTTGCATTCCTCATGACGCGCCCGTACAAAAGCCAGATAGCCGTCGTTTAATTTCTTGGCTCTGTTGTACCTGGGTGAGGGCAGGTAATGTAACCAAGGGTGAAAGTCGCCTGGCAGGCCACTCCCAACGGCCTCAACGAAATCTCCCGCCAAATTGACATACTTGCGGAACTCCGGGTCGTCAAAGTCGTACCTACAAGATGACGTGTCCTGGGTTATAGGTGCGGACAGTTTAATGCAGAGGTAATAGTAATAATGGATAAACCTTGTATCGAGCACAGATCGTTTCGCTTAACTTTGAGAAAACAATGACACATATAAGTCATACAACATTAAACATATCAGTAGTGAAGAGTTGGTCACGTATGACTACAGAGGAGCTTTGAGCCACCGCCTGGAACGTTGCTAATACTTTTCATAGCTTAAAGTTTCGAATTGTGTAGAAGCAGGTCAAACTACTTACAACTTTATGCCCATTTGAATAACAACGGAAAACTAAAAGCGCGCAAAATAAATTACGATTGTATCCTTTTTGAACAATAAAATATTGTTGAGTAAATATTTTGTATTTTGTTGTTTTCTTTGTTTTACTGCCAGAGGGAAAATAAGCTCTCTTGCTTGATTCCAATTATTACATCGTGTAATGTACTTAGTTATGTAATTATTACTTTACTGTTATTGAGCAACTACTTGTACATTATATATATATATATATATATATATATATATATATATATATATATATATATACATATATATATATATATGTAACAATAAAGTTATTATTATACTTTTGGTAACGGTATATTCAAACAGAGGGAAATATGATCAGTCAATTTGTGAAACAGTTTTGACACATGCTATTATATTTTGTCGATATAAAGGTTGTTGCATTTAGATCTTTGATCAGGCACCCGTGGACGCGACGGTGCGGGGTCCTATGAGCCAATTCTTGAATATCAAAATTGGCTGGTACAACCTCGCATATGTGTTTGCATTCATTGGCACTGTTCGCATATATGTATGTTATGATCATTTAAGGTTAGAATTTAGTGAAATGTGAAGAAAAAAGTAATGATTAACTAAGGAATAATTAACATCACTTTGTTTTACATTATTATTATTAATGACAAACATTCATTAGGCTGTAATATAACCAAAAAGAGCACTTTAGAAAAATATTGCTGCTTCCAGACCGGTAATTAAAGGTCACGTACACAGCAAAACATGGAATTACCGACATATGATAGAAATATATATATAAATGGCTATACATACATTATGATATATATTTTTCTGACTTAATTGTACATAACTGACATTTGTGGAAATGTTCGGTTTTGTGTGTGACCTTTACGTGTTGGATGTATTCTTAATAATTTGATATGTTAAAATTACTTTTAGTTAGGAAGAATAATTCGTAGCTCGTATAAATTATGTTAATTGTAATAAAATCACATTAAACTCACTGATCTATTTTAAATGTCAAAGTTTGTTATGGCGCATGGGTCCCCATATGGTGGTTCAACCTATGCAAGGGGGTATGCCCGTCGAAACATGTGTTTTCAAATGAAATGTATTTAAACTGTGAGAGCACATGGACAGTTCGAGGGGTCGGCAGGAAGCACCTTTTCAATAACGGAGACCATTCTAGCCCTCATTTCGTCGTTGGTTTGTGTCTGTAATGGTAGATTGTCGGTTCTTTGACCAGGATCAGCCTTGTTGGTATTAGTATCAATTAGTTCGCTGGGATGCTTTACTCGTCGACATGAATATCGCTTAATTGCCGGGCCAGCCTACCAATACAGCTGTTTATGTTCTGAATGTTTTGTTTACTTTTCGTCTATGAAAAATTCAAATAACGACCAATGTTTCGTTCTTGTTGAACGCAGCTTAGTGGGCAGTACACCTTCTATAATAGGGCAGGCAAGTAATTTTCGTTTCCGGTCCGTTTTGAGCGATCTTCGGTTGATACCAAACACAACTAATTCCTATTTCCCATCTCGTTGTTCATGAGAGTATTCAAAGTAAAGTCAATGATATTGCAACATGCGAAAATAATACCTTAACCGCATTCTTTTAATAATAACTTTCTAGATGAATTATTGTTGAATGGAAACCTATACAATTTGTAAGTGGTTTCTGGTGTGGAAAAAATGCATGGCAATTAGTACAGTACAAACATGAACCAACGGCAGACGTGATCTGCGTGCACTATTAATAAAGAAAACGTTCAGACAACCTAGGTCTCAGGCAAGTTTACAAACGAAAGTATAGTCTAACTGGCTAAATATGGCCCAATGACTGCTTAATGCGAAAATATTGTTTTTGCCGACAGAAACATAAATTATATTACAGTAGACTATTTGTAATATATCATCAAATGAATACGTGTAACATCGATCGAAAACCTTATTTCAGTGGTTAGCGAAATGTTATTTACTCTTTCGAATAAGCCAGTCCACAAGTCATGTTGAAGAAAATCAGCATCATCATTGGTCGTATGTCGATGGGAGCGTCGCCTCTCTTCTCAATCTCATCAATCGCTTTTCGCACCGAGTTATGTATCAATTCTTCCAAGATCTTAGGATGTGCACGCTTTCTACAAATCCAAGGTAACATCGGAATGTATTGACTAGGTGAATCATTTATTTTCTATTGAACTTAGCCCTAAACATCATTGTGAACACAACATTTGGAGTATAGAAAATAAATATATGTTCTTATAAAGCCTGGCCTTGGAATAAGCAAACCGTTTTACAGTTTTAATTTCTGACAGACTTACCCAGCTGAATACCATCTCGACTTCTCCTGAAAGAAATGGTCACATGCCACTTGACATAGCTTAAAGCGCCTGCTAGGCTGTCCGTTTTAGCTAGATTATATGACAGGACAGCTTTGAGTTCTATAACTCACTTCAGAGCATTGGCAAGGATCGTCCTGTGGAATTTCCAGATTGGGCCAAACTCCCCGAAAATGATGTTCTTGCCTCCCATTGACACCATCATACCTGACAAACAAGACCATGCATAATCAAATTTAAAACTTCTTTTTGCCATGTCCCTCATTCACAGTGGCATAGTCAGTATTTTGCATCCGACAACCAAGCAAACTCTATATAAATATGTAACTCTATATAAATATGTGTGTGTGTGTGTGTGTGTGTGTGCGTGCGTGCGTGTGTGCGTGCGTGCGTGTGTGTGTGTGTGTGTGTGTGTGTGTGTGTGTGTGTGTGTGTGTGTGTGTGTGTGTGTGTGTGGGTGCGTGTGTGCGTGTATGTGTGTATGTGTGTGTATTTACATATGTATAATATATATGTATGTATATATATTATATATATATACATATATATATGTACCACTATATATATATGTATTTATATATGTATAATATATATATATATATATCATATACATGTATATTATATATATATATATATATATAATATGTGTGTATACAACTGTATATATATATATATATATATATATATATATATATATATATATATATATATATTTATATATGTATAATATATATATATATATATATATATATATATATCATATATATAACATATATATAACATATATATATATATATATTATACATGTATGTATAATAGGGACCGGGGTTCGAATCCCGGTGCCGGCAAGTAGGTGGTTCGATGCTGATACAGCCACGGTGTTGAAACTTGAAAGCTGGGCAATTTTGTTCACGCTATATCGCCATTTCCTACCAACCCGCACTGCCCAGGGTGGAAGGGTATGCCAACAACACCAGCATGCAAAACACGACAAAGCTCTTCTCCCGGGCAGTCACATTGTGATTGATTGCGTCATGTCTGCGTCTGAGCCTTAAACATTCCTGTTTGTTAATGCGCGACCGACTGCGGTGCGCAGTGGGTTGATTGATCGCCATCTGAGTCGTGGTTGGACAAACCCTGCTGGAATGAATTCAGCTGGTCGAATACCATTTGCATTGGGGTTTCCCATATGTTTTGTCTGCTGCTGCTGGGCGTTGCGTTCAGAGGTGTGGAGTTGTTCATAAAGCTTCTTCTTGACTTCAATCGGCTCGTTGCGGGTACGTTGTAGGTCTTATGTGTGTAGATTCTACAAAGCCCCTTCTGGGCTGACGCAGGAGTTGATGTTTCAAATCAGTTTCTTGTCTTGCTCTCTCTCTCGGTTCGCCTGATGTCCGGTTGAGCAGGTATATGCTCTAAGTGTTCATCGATTTGAAGCACTCATGTAAGGGAGGGTTGAGCTTGTTTGTGTGAGATGGTTGTCACGAGATACCCAGCTGATCCCAGCAGGGAGGGTATATTTGGACACGATGCCTAACAGCAACCTCTGGACTTTAGGGGCGGTACCCACGCGGACGGTAATTAGCGTATAGAGTAGTGGGCGCTGCCAGTAGTGAACCAGTCTAGGCTAGGGTAAGAAACAGTAGACACGTATATGTATAGAAAGCTCGGCAGTATTAAACATTCTGAATATGACGAGTTGTTTGTGTTGATATATTATAAGAGTATTAAAACAAGCAATACTGTTACATGGTGTCAAGAAGTGAACTACAGCTCTCCGTGTTGAATGGATTACGCAATCTGGATCGCTGAATACACGCTCAGCGGGATTGTTTCAACAGTGCGCCTGATAACAGACCACCTAGACTCCGTTAAGTGAGGGACGAAGATGGCTACGCCTCCGCTGTCCCCTCAGCTTAATCGTAATGTGAATACGCACAGCTTCACCGGAATACCACCGCCGTCACCGTTGGAAATTGACGCAGTGAGTGCTGCGACTTCATGGCGGCGATGGAAAAGCGCATGGATTGAATTCGAAGTCGCCACGGACTTGATCGATACGACAGAGCGGAAACGAGTGAGTACGTTGCTGTCAGTTATCGGCCAAGATGCGAAGGACATCTGGCAGAATCACCCGTGGATGGACGACGAGAATAAGTACAAAGTCGCGCCAGTTCTCCAAATGTACGAGAACTACTGTACCCCCAGGATCAATGTTCCCTACGAACGACACACATTTCACTCGCGGAAACAACGGCCCGGTGAAGATGTGATGTCATGGTACAATGACCTGCGCAGAATCGGAACGAATTGTGCGTTTCAAGATATCACGACGGATGAGATATACCGTGATCATCTCGTGTCCAGTGTTAGGGATGAGAGAGTAAGAGACAGATTACTCGAGCAACGCGAGCTGACGTTGGAAAAGGCGTTGGATATCATCCGAAGTTCCGAAATCAAGGCTGAACAAGCGAAGGCATGGAATTCTATCGGTGACACGGACGTGCACGCGACGAGGAAACGCACCAGAACGAAACAGTGGGGAAAGCGTGGTAACGAGGCGGAACGACCAAGACCTAGAGAAACAACACGCGCGACAACAGGTATTGTTGTGAACTGTTCGTTTTGTGGAAAGACACATGATCGAGGCAAATAGCTTGGGGAAGGAAATGCAGAGTCTGTCAAAGACTAAATCATTTCGCCGCCAAGTGTCGAAAACTGAAAGTCAGAAGAGACGTCAAAACAGTCGAGAATGAACAATACGGTGTGAGTAGTCTGAAAGATAATTCAGCTACTCAGCACACGGTAAACTGTGTGAACAGACGGCAGACAGAGCCAGGCTACATAACGCTTGGCATCGCGTCGCACAGAGTGAAATTTGAGTGCGATACTGGATCACAGTGTAACATCTTGCCACTAAGTGATTACAAGTTAGCTACTGGAGACACTAACTTGAAGAAACTCACACGAGTTTCAGACACACTGACTGTGTATGGTGGGAAGAAAGTTAAAGTGATGGCGATCACAACACTTCAAGTACACAGAAATGGTCGTAAACACAATCTGCACTTCAAAGTGATGAGCGGTAAACAGTATCAGCCACTGCTGAGCCGCCAGGCATGTCTTGGCATCGGTGCTATCAAGTGGATGGATGTGGACTCCATTCGGCCGTTTGAAGACTCGCCGAAGGCCTCAAGCATAAACAAACTTGAGGCAAAGCAGGCAATGAAGATGCCGTGCTTTGAAGCAGCGGACATACAGCACAAGTATGCAGATGTTTTCCAGGGACTAGGAAAATTACCAGGCCAGTACCACGACGAGTGCCAGTGGCACTAAGAGACAAGCTGAAACATCAGCTGCGTGAGATGGTCAACGATGACATCATCGCGCCTGTCAGTGAACCGACAGAATGGGTTTCCAGCTTGCTGCTTGTGTCAAAGCCAGGCAAACTGCGCATCTGCATGGATCCACGGGATCTAAATCGAGCAATCAGAAGAGAGCATTATCAAATGCCGACGATTGAAGAGATTGCCACACGACTCAGTGGTGCGCGTGTATTCACTGTCGTAGACGCCAAAATGGGTTTTGGCAGGTAGAGTTGGACGAAGAATCAAGTCGACTCACAACGTTTAACACGCCATTCGGACGCTAAAGATGGAAGCGTATGCCGTTTGGCATTTCCAGCGCACCGGAAGTCTGGCAGAGAAAGATGCACGAGACCATCGAAGGATTGGATGGCGTCGAGGTAATCGCAGACGATTTCCTCATCACAAGAAAAGATGACGCCGAACACGATGCAAATCTACAAGCGTTCCTCAACAGGTGTCGTGAGAGAAACCTAGTTCTCAACGCAGAAAAGGTACGCTACAAGCTACAGGGAGTCAGTTTCATGGGCTGTCTGCTGACAGACGAAGGCATGAAACCTGACCCGAGGAAAGTCGAAGCTATACTCGACATGCCGATGCCCACCGACGTCGAAGGAGTGCGTCGCCTCATAAATAGGTACAGTACAGTACCTAGGCAAGTTTGTGAAGGGATTGACCGACCTCACAGCTCCGTTGCGAGAACTGACTCGCAAGGACAGCGAGTTCACATGGAATGAGTCGCACACAAAAGCTGTGCGTGCGATACACGAGAAGCTCAGTAACGCCCCAGTGCTGCGTTATTACGACATGGCTAAAAGCGTAACGATTCAGGCAGACGCGTCGCAGACGGGCCTGGGAGCTGCGCTCATGCAAGATGGCCAGCCGATAAGCTACGCAAACAGAGCCATGACAGACACCGAACAGAACTACGCTCAGATCGAGAAGGAACTGTTGGCGATAGTGTTCGCGTGTGAAAGATTCAACGACTACATCTATGGAAGGAATGTAGTCAACGTAGAAACCGACCACAAGCCGCTTGAAAGTATTTTCAAGAAAGAAATACATATGGCACCGAAACGTTTGCAGCGCATGAGACTGCGACTGCAGAAGTACCCACTTGAAGTGAGGTACAAGAAAGGATCGGAGATGTATGTGGCCGATACGTTGAGCCGAGCGTACAACACAGAAACGAAACGAGATATTGACAGTGCTGTCAATAAAGTGGACGACTCGGAAGAGAGGATGTTCAGCGACACCATGATGTTGCCTGAACAGAAGCTGATCGAGCTGCAACATGCCACTAGGAATGACGCAGTGCTGCAGGAGCTCGAGAAGGCCATCAAGACAGGGTGGCCAGCCGTGAGTACTAGAAATGAAGTACTAAAGCCGTACTTGCAGTTCAAGGACGAACTGTTAGCTGAAGATGGACTGATCTTCAAGGGCGACAGGCTAGTAATTCCCCGTATGATGCGAGCGGGAATGATCAAACAAATACACCAGGGACATATTGGTGTAGAAGGATGCCTGCGCAGGGCGCGCGAAGTCATATATTGGCCCGGTATGAACGCTGAAGTGAAGGACCACATCAGCAAGTGCGAAGTTTGCAACGCACACAGGCCGGAACAGTGTCGCGAGAAGCTGCAAACACATGAGTTCCCCCACCTGCCATGGGCCAAGGTTGGAACAGATTTGTTTGAGCTCGATGGACACCAGTACATCATACTGGTTGATTACTACAGCAATTTCTTCGAAATCAATGAGCTGAAGAAGACAACGACACAGGCTGTTGTCAACGCGCTGCGACCGCACTTCGCGCGATACGGGATTCCAGTGACAATTGTCAGCGACAATGGATCACAGTTTGCGTCACAGGAATTTTCAAAGTTTGCTCGTGAATGGGGTTTTGAACATGTTACATCAAGCCCGCATTACGCGCAAAGCAACGGCAAAGCGGAGAACGCCGTGAAAACAGCAAAATCGTTGCTGAAGAAGGCCAAACTGAGTGGAAGTGATCCACTGAAAGCTATTCTGGAATGGCGTAACACGCCAACGGAAGGCTTGGAAAGTTCGCCAGCGCAACGTCTGATGTCACGCCGCACTAGGACGCTGTTGCCGACTCGAAACAGTCTCCTTGCACCAGAAGTACAAGGGAGAAATGTCAGCGACGCAATCGAAAGAAGAAAGCAGAAATACCGACGACGTTACGACACACACTCAATGCCACTGAAAGAGTTGAGTGTTGGACAGGCAGTGCGAATGAAGTTGCCTGGACGCAACACTTGGAGTCTGGGTGTGTGTAGACGAGTGTTAGGACTAAGGTCCTATATTGTGGAGGTCGCGGGTCACACGTATCGGCGTAACAGACGATAACTGAGGTCAACCAACGAAATGGTGCCCATTGCTGATGATCAAACGCCAGTCGGAAGCGATTCGGTGACCCGAGCGCCAATCTCCCAACAGACGGGTCAACGACAACCAGATGTTGTTGACATTCCGATGTCGCCGTGTCCTCGCCTGAACACGCCACGGCGGACACCGAGGCGAGACGAGAGGCGAGCCGAGCCAGTGACACCGCGCGATACGCCGAGGCGAGACGAGCCCAGTGCAAGACGCATGACACTGCGTAATCGTGGTGACATGAAGCCACCACGATTGCTCATTGATGAGATGTGATTAGATCGTGTTGACGTGAATCCTAACGGAAAATAAAAATAACAAAAAGGGATGTCACGAGATACCCAGCTGATCCCAGCAGGGAGGGTATATTTGGACACGATGCCTAACAGCAACCTCTGGACTTTAGGGGCGGTACCCACGCGGACGGTAATTAGCGTATAGAGTAGTGGGCGCTGCCAGTAGTGAACCAGTCTAGGCTAGGGTAAGAAACAGTAGACACGTATATAGAAAGCTCGGTAGTATTAAACATTCTGAATATGACGAGTTGTTTGTGTTGATATATTATAAGAGTATTAAAACAAGCAATACCGTTACAATGGTCTTTATGTCACCATACTTTTGTAACACTTTGACAAGGAGATGTCGATGATTTTAGTGTACATACTACCGAGAGATCTATGCAGATACCTACGGTAACTAGACCTGTTCAAAACCAACTTAAACTTAAACAATATATATATATATATATATACATACATACATACATATATATATATATATATATATATATATACATATATATATATATATATATATATATATATATATATATATATATATATATATATATATATATATATATATATATATATATATGTATATATATATATATATATATAATTATATAAAGAATGTAGCCATTTTTTCTGCTCATCAAATTCTACAAAAGTCGACCGCTTGCACATTAGCACTGTCTCACCAACTGTATTGCAGACAACATAATGTCGTCAATTAAAAATGACTATTTGTTTTACATAACAAAACGCATTTCGAAGACACAAAAATTGCTTGCCTGCTTCAGATTTTGGCTTGCCCGCAAAGTCATTCATCTTGGTGACCATCGCTTCCAACGCGACGTCAATGTGATTCAACACAAGCACAGGCATGAGCCCTGCGAAATATATATCACGACAACATCGTAATCTGTCTCCAATCATATAACCGAAATCATGAAATGTTTTGATAAGAATATGGAAAATAAAATGTCAAAACGTATACCTAGTGTGCATTAACAACGTATGGTAGCCTTACCAGCATATATCGTGAAGACTTTGTAGTCTTTAGGCAAGTCAGTAAATGTCTCGTACACACTCCTCTTCAGTCGCATCAACTCTAATAAAATGAATTCACAACCAAGCATTGCTATTAAACTGCATTCGTTTAATGTAAATACATACTGCCATAGAATGAAAAGAACCTAAATTCGTACCTAGTTCAAAATAGTCACTGATTTCCATAACTTATTTGTATTGATACGTGTCGGGCTTCTTGAAAAAACAATTACTTCACGAATGTGCAAATATAGCATACTTGTTAAGATTCAGAAGACTATTTAATGCCCGCATGCAATGACATGTCTGTGTTTATATCGCAAACAAATATAAGCATGCAACGGTAAATACCACAATAAAACAAAATCACGCAAAATAATATATTATGTATGTGTGTGGCAACATTATAAAACATCATAGAAACAGTAAAATCACACATAAGGTAGATATATAAACAATTAAAATCAATTCACACACCATCATCCATTCATTAATTTTCATTTCTAGTTCTAAATCGCCGAAGGTTCAAACGAACCAGCCTGTCGTGTAATCATTGGCACTTTAAAATTTCCGCTACATTGAATAATTTCATTGTCAACGTCCGTCTTCACTGGTGGGGGTCGTCGTGAAGTACGTCTGTCAGGATTTTGTCCGTTGTCTCTGGAAGTGTGTGTGTCAAACATGTTTTGTCTCATGCCTATGACACTTTCCGCCTTGCTTATAATATTAGCCAGTCTGTCTCTGTCCTATTTTGAAATATTTCCACCCCAGCAGACACGGCTGGAAGTAAGCATAGCATACTTGAAACGATAGAAGTAAAATACATTTGTAAAATCTGAGGACTGATCTCAAACGATCGTAATTTCCTTAAACTGTATAATCAAGTCTGTGCTTTTTTGACAATAGTGTTAATATTTTCTTTCGTGCTTAAGCCGTTATCAAACATGACACAAAAGTAGAGATATAAACAATTAAAATCAATTCACACGCCATCATCCATTCATTAATTTTCATTTCTAGTTCTAGATCGCTGAAGGAATAAACGAACCAGCCTATCGTGTAATCATTGGTACTTTAAAATGTCCGCTACGTTGAATAATTGTATTGTCAAAGTCCGTCTTCAGTGGATGGGTGTCGTCGTGAAATACGTCTGTCAAGATGTTTGTCAGTTTTCTCTGGTAGTGTGTGTCAAACGCATGCCTATGACACTTTCCACCTTCTTTACAATATTATCCAGTCTGTCTCTGTCCTATTTTGAAATTTTTCCACCCCAGCAGAAACGGCTGGAAGTAAGCATAGCATACTTGACACGGTAGAAGTAAAATACATTTGTAAAATCTGAGAACTGACCTGAAACGATCGTAATTTCCTTAAACAGTATAATCAAATATGTGCTTTTTTGACAATGGTGTTAGTATTTTCTTTCGTGCTTAAGCCGTTATCAAACATGACCGCCTAAATACTTGAATGTCTGCACAAAATCAAGCACATTTGTTTCTTTTAAAATCAATCAGCATTTCATTTTGTCTTGTGGTAGGCCAGGATCCACTCATGGTAACATGATAGTTGCAGATTAGCTAGTTGGGGCAACGCCCTGGAACGCCCCCTTTGTTATGTATATAAGGGCTGCAAACATTGTACACTGTGCTGGTAATGTGAATAAAGACCTATGATGCAACGTCCAATCGTCGTCATAATAGGCCCCCACAGTAGCAGTGATTCCGATGTAATAGATGTGTGGGGCAAGGAAGACAACAAACTGCAAGTATATCACAGTAATCATATTTACTTATAGTTGTGTTGTGGTCGCCCATACGCAAAACACCGTTTACAACAGTTTTACAAACGTTCAATTCGACGTAGTTCTGGTCACACCACTGAACAAAGTTGTCAATCTCCTGTTGGAAGTGGGTGTCATCGTTCTCAGTTAAAATTCGGTCAATACCGTGTCACCCGCATAATTAGTAATAATGCAATCATCATACTAGCTTCAATCTGCAATATAAGGATAAAACAAAAACCGCGATAAAACTGTCCCTAGTGGAGTTCCTGTGTTGGTGCATATGACGTCCAATGTAACATTTTTTTCTTATGCAATATTGTGCTGGTGACTGCAATATTTGCGTCCTGGCTGCACTTTGACAAATTGTTAGACATAAAAACGTTCTGAACACGTTAGAAGTGAAAGGAAGTAGGAGGTAAATAGAAAACATTGCAAATAAAACTAGTGACATAAAAACTAAATATGACAAAGAAGAACTTTTATAAATTATTATGATTTATATTTATTTAAATAATTTCAGGAAATAAGTATCATACTGCAAACTGTACGTCAACTAGTAATAAAAGTAAGGGATATATAAATTACACAAATTAAAATATACACGAAACAACATAATATAATGCATCTAAATGTCAATTATTATGTATGTGTGGTTTCAACGTCATCAATGGGGAAACATGTTAGAACAATTAATTATGTAGACCGTGGTGCAGACAAGTACACAGGGAGACTGACAACATATTCTATAAAAAAAGAACACATTTGTCTTTCAATTGCATGTATTTTCTATTGTCGCCTGTTTCTTCACTGGCAGTGACCGCAATGTTCTGCCCTATTTCTGCTAGGCAGAAAATCAACCCACTGTGAGGCGAAAGCGTTATTGACAATTATATTTAACATGCACAAAACTAGTTATCCTGCTAGCTGCTATCTGGAAACAAAGTGTTTACATGATTGATAACATAATTATTTACTTTAAATTACTGGCTTAATTGACCACCCATATTTCAAACTAACTATGTAGGCACATGTCAGTGTTTAGATGTAATCAAAAGAAGACTATCACCCACATACCTCGTTAGTTTACGTGTCTGCGTTTACGTCTCTCTGTTTACCGTACGCCCATCATTTGCGATATCATTTGCAACACCGTTCGTTTACCTTCGTTGACAGGAGAGTTCGGATGGTAGAAACGGATCGATATCTTGGGAAACTCCAGCGTCGTTATTTGTTGCAAACTCATATTTGATTAAATAACGTATTGAAAACCAC
>OZ024860.1:18489464-18509464 GCA_964017155.1 Oasisia sp. SBJ-2009
ACATTTTGCTGTTATCACTATCTTTATCGAATTGCAATATGAAATTTTGCACCACAGAATAAGTGTCAGTTTTATATTACAATAATAATGTAATTCATGCTTAATGCTATCATACAAGTTATTGTTTTGCTTGATTAATGTTATATTAGTGAAATAGTTATGTGCATTATTACGTTTTTAATACAATATTTATTTATATAAAATTATAATAAAATGTATTAAAACTGCAATTAAAATGTCACAAGCATAATACCATAATGACCATAATTTTTTCAGTTGTTTATTATAAGATGTATGATATGTTGACTAAATTGTATATGATTGATATTCTTTGCCTACATTTCATTATTTCAGTGCATTAAATTAATAATTATCCAAGGCATAATTATGTTTTACAAATATAACCGCTACTACCTTAAATATTAGGCAGTTCCTGCTGTTAAATACTAGATTATCCGCAAATCTCACGTGTCATGATAACCCTTTTGTGCAATGTTTTTAAAATTGATTTATCTATGTATTTATATTTGTATTGAGCATCGAAATTAAATTCACCGTCATGTATATGTTTTACATTTCTCCTCTTACATAAACACTGTAATCAAAATACTGCAACCATAACGAAACTCAAAACTGCCAGTGTTGACTTCATGAGCTATTTTCCCATTACGCTACCTTACCCACTAATCTAGCATGTGTCATGGTAACCCTTTTGCTTAACTAGTATTATGCCATTTGTGAAATGTATATATAAATGTTTTACAATTTTCCTTTCTTACTGTTATGCTTATATTAGTGCACTATACATGCATGTTTTACATTACTGTGTCAGATTTCAAGTGCATGACCTAGTTATATACCCTGTTAATAATGTCAGTATGGAATCAGTTGCCATACATTAGTAATGTATTCTAGATATAGAGATCACGTACAAGTTGTTCTTACAATAGTGCAATACACGAGTATGCTTTACATTACTGTGTCAGATTGCAAATCGATTTATCTTCGCGCATGACGTGTACATATGTCACTTAAATATTAATGTTACCCAGGTAACCATCATTGTAGAGATGTTCGTTTGTCATCTTCCAGTAATAAACTGCTGCATACAATATTGTTACATTACACGTGTGTGTTTAATAATTCTGCAAAAAGTAATAGAGCAGATATAAAATTTCAGGAAACAGCAACTATATTCGTATTATTTGTGCCACAGCAACTGTTACATAAGCTGCAAATAAATATTATCTTCTAAGCTACACATATTACTTATAATCTTTTTCTAATGGAACTGGCTCTATTAAAATTATAATATAAAATTTACAGTATGAAAACATGAAGTCCATAAATCATTCTACTATACTACAGCAATTACAATCTGCAGTTCTCAAAACGCAATTACTTTGGCCTGTTATGCCCTATGAAAAAAAATCATCAACCGGCCATATGCTGTATGATGCCCCAGTTGTTTCTTTCGGTGCTCATGTAATTATTAATAATGCTCATATTTATTAATTATAATGTCGTTATGGGTATATATTACATACTTAGATTCATACCATTAACGCAAAAAACATTTTTAATCATGCAGTTGGGCTTATAAATTTTAAGTTTTTATTTGACTTTTTTCCATAGGCTATGACTTGTTATAATGGACTTATTAATATTAATCGAACATCCTTATGAAACGCTAGTAGCAGTAGTACTGATACTGATGCGAAGGGTAAAATCGCCTGTGCGTTGAATGCTCGGACCTTTATCACAAACAAACACGGTTCCGATGCTCGGCCTGCTACACCGCGTCCGAGCACCGGGGAAAGTCAAAGTAGGCGCATGCGCGTTGAGTGCTCGGACCTTTATCACCAGCGAACACGGTTCCGATGCTCGGCTACGCAACAACGTCCAAATAAACAATATGGATTTAGGGAAAATGACTCTACTTATATGGCAATGATTTACTTTGTAGATAAAAAATCAAGCAACATTGATCACAAAAATCATAATATTTCTTGATCTTAGTAAGGCCTTTGAAACAATAGATCATAACATCTTATTAAAAAAAACTTCAGTGCTATGGTATAAGAGGCATAGCTTGTGAATGGTTCAAAAGTTACCTTAGCGATAGAGCACAATATGTGTTGTATAATAACACATAATCGGAATACATGAAGATAACTTGTGGCGTTCCATACTAGGCCCATTACTTTTTATCATATATATATATATATATATATATATATATATATATATATATGATAAAAAGTAATGGGCCTAGTATATATATATATATATATATATATATATATATATATATATATAAATATATATATATATATATATATATATATATATATATATATATATATATATATATATATATATATATGTATATATATATAATGATATTGTATCAAACATTCTTAAGCAAATACTGTTTGCAGATGACACTAGTTTGTTTCATGCACACACAAATGTCCACACTCTCATAGAAGAAGTTAATATTATACTACAAAAAATGCAATTTGATTTAATACTAATAAACTAACATTATATGTTAACAAATCAAATTTCATAATATTCACACCAAAAGGGAACATTTATAATACAGACAATGCTGAAATAGTAATGAATGGTAACAAAATAAAACAAGTCAAGTTTACAAAATATCTAGCAATACACTTAGATGAACATTTGAGCTGGACAATCCATATTAATAATTTATCCAACAAAATTGCACGAAATGTAGGAATGCTTAATAAATTAAAATATTTTCTCCCATTGTACACCATGAAGACTTTTATACTATTCATTAATATTATCTCATCTGCAATATTGTGTCCTGTTGTGGTCAAATACTTGCAAACTAAATTGTTTTAAAGATACTACAGAAGAGAGCAATAAGGATAATTACGAAATCACAATATACATCACATACAGGCCCTATTTTTACAAAATTATAACTGTTAAAGTTAAGTGATCTATATAAACATCAATTAGGGATTTTTATGTATAAATCCATTAATGACAACTTGACTTCTATGTCTAAGCTAACAGAAAACGTTCATAACCACAATCTTAGAAATTGTAATGGGTATTATATTCAAAACATAAGAACAAACAACATAAAGTTTACAATAAATTATTCTGGTCCAGTTTTCTGGAATACACTACCTCAACAGCTAAGAAAGTTTAGAAAAATAAAGCAATATAAAAGTAAGCTAAAGGAGTTATTACTGATGGGTTATGTAACTTAGGCATTTATAAGAATGTTTGTACCATAGTTAACTTAGGCATTTATAAGGATTTTGTACCGTTAATAATGCAGTTCTAGCATAGAGTTAAGTATTCATTTTGATTAATATAATTTAGTAAGATTTTAAAGATACATGCATACCATCAATTTAGACATTAAGGTGTTATGACTTGAAGAAAAGATTGTCACGTTAGATAAATGTAACAGAACTACTTGCCCGATTTTACGAGAACATTGGTAAACAATTCTCTGTCGGTAAATGTGCCCAAAAATGTGTTTTGATTAAAAGTACTATCAAACTGAAATAATATTACATGTCTATATAAAGCAATACCGTAGTTTCGAACCGTCAAACATTTGTTGAATAATGCGCCTCTCAACTAATATCTACAACCTGTATAAGTCTAATTGTAACAGACGTAGTTAAATCAAGCTATATTCCGTCTAGTTGGCCTAGATATGTCTACCTTTATCACCTAAATAACATTAAATCAAGGATCGTAATAGTTTTACTAGGATGTCTCACTCCTGCTTTCGCCACTGTGCAAATTAGCGCGCAGCGCCATCTATCCGCCGAAGTGTAACGGCCGCAGTCAGAGTCGCAGCAGTGCAATGGACGAATATAAAAAGAGCATACCTATGCTCCTAGTTAAGCTAGAAAGGTGAATCACATATCATTGGAATCACATAAAGGAGCTCTTTCCATTATTGGAAACATGTAACAGGTAACATCAACATGAATATTTACAGTTTTACTCAGAAAGGTTTATTGATGCGGTCATAGACTTTGGCAATGTCTTTTACCGACGAGAACTATTTAAAAAAATTGAATTATTATTAAAATTGTGGTGAACATGAAAACCATACTTGGCAGCTAGTTCCCACTACACATGTCTTAATTATAAACCTTTCACACAAACTGAACAAATATCATACAGTAGTATTTACTACTTTAAAAAAACTTAAATAAAAAAGAATTAGAACATTCAGTTGAAGGGTATGATTTATATATATAGAGCCAAGCAATAGATAGAATAATCAACAGTATTTTACAATGATCTAGTTTGTAGCTACATGGGTAAGTATTAATTTATTTTATTAACTTAACTTTTAAGCAGGGTCAGGAAGAACCCCACCACTGGAACCCTGTTTGCCTTTTCTTCCCCCATCTCAATTCCTAGATGAAGCTTCAAATATGCAGTTCCAGAAAACATGAGCTTGCATGGCTGCTAAGAATGAGGAAGCACATTTCTGCAAGGATAAATAATCCTTGATTTAACATTTCAGACCACAATTATTTTTCAATGCCATTCTAATTAGACTAATTGCCGTGCTGGTCGAGAGCGTACCATTCATTCATGATTGACACGAACGAACCACGCTCAGTCGCTGGCTCAGAGCGTTTACTCGGGTCACGTGACAACACAAACAGTTTTTTACTGTTATCATCATCTATAATGCATAACTAAATGTCTTGCACATATATATATATATCCACCGTAATGTATTTCCTTTCAGGTAATTTCCACAGTATACATATACATATATATATATATATATATATATATATATATATATATATATATATATATATATATATATATATATATATATATATATATATATATATATATATATATATATATATATATATATATGGATACTATTATACATAGCGGAAATTTTATTAAAATTGATGTACTGTGACTGGACCGTAACCAAGTAGGCGTTTGTTTGTATTTACCGCGCTCATCTAATTTCAATATTTCTCGCTATACTAAACCTATTTCTGCACTAAACACGTATTGACAGTGAAGATATATAATAAACCTTACTAGCGAGATACTTCATCCACAGTGGAAATTTATATTCTGCCGAACTCGACGAATGTTCTTCGCCGGGCTGGTTCGGGGGCGCCCGGACTGTGTACATGGTTACACTTCGGCGGACAGGTGGCGCTGATGGTTGATTTGCACGCACGGCCTATCTAGATCTGCAGAGTGAGACATCCTAGTAACACTATAAAGATCCTTGATTAAATCCACAATCCTTTGCGCGTGATCAAAAACGCCAACGACGACTAAAAATGTTCCAATCAGGAAGATGTATTTTCGAAGCCGACACGCCAGAACAATAACAATTAGCGTAATTATGTTAGAAAGTGTTCACATGTTACGAGTGCCTAATAAATGGACATTAATTGTTTATTAGAAACTGAAACAAAACATGGTGAACTCCATTTTACGACGTATCCACGGAAACGATAAATGCCGCCACCTTCTGGATAAATTACGTAACTAGCCGTAAATGTATTCCGGTAGAAGGCATGCTTGTCACAATCACCTAACAATGCAATTCTAGCTTACTGTTGAGTATTAATTTTGATTAATATAATTTAGTAACATTTGAATGATGTCATGCGATCAATTTAGATATTAAAGTGATCCAAAAGAGAAAAGTCACATGCTATGTACGTGAAATAGTTAATACAACGTTATAAACGAACTATTTTGAACGGTAATCAAATTGTTAACGTCAGTGGCTTACTGGTACGATATCATGTTTATGTTTGCTTGATTCAGAGAAACACTGCACGGCATCCTGTTCCAATGGCGTCTGCTCGTGTGCCGCCCGATGCCCTCTGGGATTCCAAACCTGCTACCAGTTGTGTTGCAAGTGCGGGTGTCAGTCCGGCGGTCACGTCATGTGGACTGGCTGCAAGGACGGGTGGTTCCATATCCCAGTGTACGAGGAACAGAGAGACACTTAATATACGATTCTAAAGTTGGCTTTGCTGTCGTATAGACACACGAGCTTAGGCCTCAACTAAACAGTCTAGTAATAAAACTGTAATAAATAATAGTGTTTTGTTAGATCTATCATCCCTTTTCCCCTCTCCCCCTCTCCACCTCTCTCCCGTTCGCCCTACCTCCCTCCCAGCCTGTTTCCCTCCCTCCTTCTCTCCCCCTTTCCCCTCCCTTCGTTCCTCCCTATCTCCCTCCCTGCGAGAGTGCGTGCGAAAACCATAGGCTTAAGAATAGATGGCTAATGACGTAAATAAATGCTGTATGTTAGGGGTTGGTCGAACGTATGTGCGTGCTTGATTGATGAGAATCATGCAATTATTCAGACTCAATTATTCATCGGTCACTGCCAAAATAACATCGCAAGTGGCTGTCTATTATTAGCAGATATCTAGAGCGTGGTGTGCTTACATAACAATCACCCCAGAAAAATACAAAGCGTTAGCTTGATATGACGTTGCCAACGACATCACAACTGTCTGCGGTCAACATGGGACCATTTGACCGTGAGCGTGTCGAGAGTCCGTTTAGCATATCGGAATATATTATATGGATGGTCACTTATACTAACTGTGTCAGACTGCTTACTAATGTAGGTTTGTGGGAATACAAAGTCGCCAAGATCGCAATAGAACCAATTAAAACTTTCTTGAATGTTATATTTTCTTTATGAACGTTTTGCGCGGTGGAAACTCTCAAATTGCGAACGTTGTTCTGACATTTTTGCAGAAACTAAGACAATTTGGCAGACAGTATACCTTCAACTTATGTGTCATAATCGTAAAAAGAAAAAATTAAATAAAACTAACACCTGGGAGCAGACATCCTGCTTTTAAAGACAGTTTCATGCATACTGATGACTTGACTTGCTGTGGGATTTCACGTCCGACGCTGGTAACGACGACGAATATTAAGCATAGTAACACTGGGAACAATGTGTACATCATGAATTCGCACCATCGGATGGACTAAACAATCATACAAGCCTAAGTTTCCTCTTCCAGTTAGATTGTTTAGGTTATGTTTCAAATTTATTTACGAAAACGCAAAAATGGCGCGCGCAGAAACACAAACACACGCACACACACGCACGCACACACACACACACACACACACGCAATCACGCACGCACGAGCACACACACACCACATACACAGATCATGCAAGAACACAAGACACACACACACACACGCGCGCACACGCGCACACACACACACACAGATGCACACACACAGATGCACAGATGCACACACAGATGCACACACACACAGATGCACACACACACACACACACACAGATGCACACACACACACACACACACACACACACACACACACACACACACACACACGTCTTGCGTGTGGTTGCTATTGTCCTAGTGGCATCCCTGTCGACAGGGGTAAGGTTGGCCGTGGTTTGTGGTTTGCTCACGTTTTCTTCACTTTTCTCTGAATACCTTCTCTATCAAGAGTTTCCAATTCCTTCTATATTTTGCTCTTGTTCTCCATGTGTTCCCATTCTTCCCATGTCTCTCGTCACGCAGCCCTCCGGTCGCAATATCCGTCTTTCTCGCCTCCTTCTCTCTCCATATGCTGGACATCAGTTCTCTTTGCCAGTTTTACATATCCGATTTGTTTTCTTTAAATCTTTAAATCTTTAAATATATACATATATATATATATATATATATATATATATATATATATATATATATATATATATATATATATAAATATATGTATATATATATATATATGTATATATACATATATTTATATATATATATATATATATATATATATATATATATATATATATATATATATATATATATATATATATAAATATATATATATATATATATTATAGTTAAATTTTCTGAAATTGAAAATGGTGAATTTTTTTAATGTTACATTTATCCGGACGCCATTAAAAGCCACATTGCTTGATATGTATTGGTCAAACACCATGAAGGATCAGGTTTATTTATACAGATTTGCATTAAATCCTGCAGTCGTTCATGTGAGACATTTTGTGTACGGCCACGTAACAAGATCTTCAGGACTTGCCAAGACAATCCTGCAGGGCACATTACAAGGAGGGAGAAGGAGAGGCAGACAGAAAAAAGAGATGGGAGGACAACATGCCGGAATGGACTGGCATGACGCTGGGCGCCGCCACGAGGAAGGCGAAAAGGATGGAGGTAGCTGGTTGCCAGGTCATTCGTCGCGCCCCAACGGTCCACCAGACTAAGGAATAGGTGAAGGTGGTATGAATGGTGACACGACATCGTATCGAGCATCTGACACTTTTTCTTCCAGCGGCAACTCTGTCATTTCTGTCACCAAATCCTTAGCTAAATTACCGGCTAACCGTTTTTCATGAAGCGTTTGCATAACACCGTTTGTCAACACTGTTCACGCTCGATTGCGAACATGTCACTGAAGTCAAGCAACTCCAGTATGACTAACACTAATAATAGCTACTCATCGGCCGTTGTCACTTTGTTAATTCATGTTATTCGTAAAATCATGTTTAGTCAAATTAGTGGTCGCAATTTCGGCAAAGTGGCGCATTCATGTTATAAGCAAACAGTTTACACGGAATTAAGTACATCAGACACGGGGCTTGTTTATTCGTTGGGTATTTGCTTTAAGTATGAACGATCTTAGAATGCAATTTTAATAGTAATAACATATATTACAGTTCACACCCACACCCACACACATACACACTCACGCACGCATGCACGCTCGCACACACACACACACACACACACACACACACACACACACAAACACACACACACACACACACACACACACACACACACACACACACACACGTACACTCTGTTCAGTTTTGAGGGCAAAATAACGCCTAGTTTTTATGGTCGCTATCGGTATGTGGACTTAGAGTTACGCTTGTTTTTGACTCATGTGAACTCTGCGGAAAAAGCATCGAGGGTACCGGACGCACAGAACTCCGACTAAGAAACATGGTCGTCACTGTGTCCATACTTCTCTCTCCGAATTCATGAATTGTCAAGAACACGGGCGGCATCTCCTTAGGCATTGACGGGTGTAACACAAACAGTAACACGGGCAACAGGACTAGGCCATGTGTGACGGCAAAGAACAGCGCCATGACAGTGAGCTTGAAGAACGTTCGAAATATCTCGAACGGCCCGAAGTACACGCAGATGCAGCTCACTATGTTCGCCGTCACGCCCTGCCAGATCGGATATCCGGTGAGGCGCATTGTCATGCGCATTCGCGGGTAGTCCGAGTCCTCGGCGGCGGTGGCGAGGAACGAGTGGAGCACGTGCACCGAGTTGTCGATGCACGAACCAACGCACACGAGGTTCAGCACCATGCCCAAATAGTTGAAACTGAGCCCTATCACGCGCCTGAAGCCCATGACGCCGACACTGATCGACAACATGCATAATGCTATCAGAATACTGTAGGACGCATCGGGCAACAGGAGGAGGCACACGAAGAAGCTGACTCCGACTCCGGATGCGATTTCCTTCAGTGCTTCCGGCACCTCCGTTTTCATCGTGTCCAGATACACGAAAAACTTACTGAAGACGACTACTTCAAAATGATCGTTCGATCGGGCGACTTCGCGTAAGCTAACCATCATGTCAACTAATGTCTCCGGTTTTTTTTGATGGGCGAGCGGAGTGTAATATAAGAAAAAAAACCTTGTCGCAACAATGGCCGACTTGTCAATGTTCCACACGATGTCCAGTCCGTGCGACGCGTAAGCTGGATGCGAAAGAAACGTGTCGAGTGCTTGCGTGAAGTTGCTTTGCTGCACAGTTCTGTTTCCGAGATATTCCTCGAAGCAATACGTCCATGCCATTGCGTTTCCAACAATTGACGTGTTCTCGAATTGCTGTATGGTTTCGCCCATTGCCGTCCAGTCGTCTTCTTTCCAAGGCTCAAATCTGCCTTCGACAAATACGGTGATCGTCCAAGTGTTGAAGTACTGCTGATATACACGGTAGAAGCTCCGCACATACGAATCGTCTGGCGCAACATCGGACGGCTGCAAGCCTCTGATCATGTTCACACATCCATAGGTGGCAACGAAAACATATGACAGGTAAAGTGAAATCACTATACATTTGACCGACACCTTGTCAAGCCAGTCGTGCAACGTGTACGTGAAGAAATGCTGGTGCCACAAATCTGGACTTATTGCATCATCCGCGTGACCGCCGCAGCAGAATATCTTGTAGGCCGTGCTGCGATCTCCTGAAAATGTAACAACATATTTAACAAGATTTAACAAAATTGCCACCTAGAAAATCAACTCTAGATGGCAGGTGGACAAGGAAGCCCTTTGGCTTATCGAGAGTCCAACCTATCTATCTAAATGTACCCCGCCCTTCTTAGGTACATGTCAATTTAATTTTTAAACCTATTAACACTACTAGCACCGATAATCTGTTCCATTAATTTACTGTTCTTTGTGAAAATGAAAATGTTCTAATATCTAGTCTACACTACTTTTTTGCTACTGTATTTCCATGTCCTCTAGTCCTTCTCTCTTCCTTAACCGAGAAAAACATATTTCTGTCAATATTTTTCATACCCATTCAATATTTTTTAAACTTCTATTTGATCTCTCAATCTCCTGGTTTCTAGTGTTGTTAATCCAAAATTTTTTAGACGCATTTCATAACTAATATTCCTGAGTTTTTGTATCATTTTGGTAGCTCTTCTTTCTAGTATATCAATATGCCTCCATACTGCCTCTATATTGCCTCAACAAGCTTTGTTATTTCTACGACGAATTGCCAATCATTCAATATCTAAATGAATGTGTATGACATCCTGTTAGCTGTTAATGTTGACTATAATTTTGTATACACCAGCATTTTTCATCATTATAACTGGTGGTTCCTATGAAAGCGGCATTGTAACCTTAATGTGGAGATCCGTGATCCACGTTATAATTTATATTGTATGTGATTTCATACTTAGGCACGTAAGTCAAAGTAAAAAACGTCAATTTTCTACCGTGTTTAGTCTTTTGTGGCTCACGAACAAGTCAAAATGAAAACCGTCCATCGGTCTGTATGTACTCGTTGCCCGCCCGCCCGCCCGCAAACAAGTTGCTTTGTGTATGCCATGTACTGTGTACGGCTCGATGTACCTAAGAAGTATGTTTTTTCGTGAAAAAAGGACATCCAGTTAAGACAAAACACAAAATGCCGGATATAGGGGTCTCGGAACAGTTTCATTATGTCCAAACATGTTCCTTACATCGACGAAACAATCTTGTATTTAGAAGCAGTCATTGACCAGTATCGTGAAACCGCTAAGAACGTTCTTAACACTAAGTTGATTGTCTCAGTAAATTATTTGTGTTTGTATAAGCTATAACTTAGGAATTTACGCTAACAGCTGCCGCTAAGTAGTTGCGTAACTTTAAGTACGCTTTACGAACCCTTAGCCACTATTGAAGCCTCTACGCTCAACCTACCGGCTTCGGAGATCGGAATTAACTTTTTGCATGTAATCGGGTGTATCCGTTGCACTTCCCTGTGCCCGGCCAAGGCGAGACAGCCGCCGAAGAACGTGATCTGGTAGATGAACGTATAGCACACGCCGACAGCGAGGTATTTGGCTAGCAATCGCATGCCAGGGGTGGGAGACTTCGTAGCGATGAGCAACGTCAAAACGTCGATGGCGGAGGTGATGGTGATCGATACAGCCGCTTCTCGGTACGTCTCTCCCATGCGTTGCTCTACCGTCAACTCCTCGTCCGTGGAACGCCATACCGAAAGCATGATGAAAGCGTCGTTGCTTGAGATGTCTGTTTAATCAGATTCACGTTCAGTAATGTTTAATAAAGGAACGCAAGCTCTTTCACTCTCTAACATACTCGATATATGTATCGGGCCCCCACCCCTCTCTCTCTGTCTCTCTCTCACTCTCTCTTTCGCTCATCCCCCCCCCCTCTCTCTCTCTCTCTTTCGCTCTTCCTCTCGCTCGCTCTCTCTCTCTCTCTCTCTCTCGCTCTCTCTCTCTCTCTCTCTCTCTGTCTCTCTCGCTCTCTCTCGCTCTGTCTCTGTCTCTGTCTGCCTGTCTGCCTGTCTGCCTGTCTGCCTGTCTGCCTGTCTGCCTGTCTGCCTGTCTGCCTGTCTTGCCTGTCTGCCTGTCTGCCTGTCTGCCTGTCTGCCTGTCTGCCTGTCTGGCTCTCTCTCTCTCTCTGTCTCTCTCTCTCTCGTGTTCTCATTCACCCTGAATATTAAATTTTCAACAAAATCATGTTTCGTGATGTCTGTATAATGTATCAGCCACTGCGTGGTGAATATATATATATATATATATATATATATATATATGATATATATATATATATATATATATATCATAACGGTTTGGATGGGTGATCAATTTGAAGGGGGACATTATTCTAAGCAATTTAGTGGAATTGGAGGATGACTAATAAACCAAAGTACCACATACGTGATCCAACAAAGACCGACAAGCGTAGCTAAGGCAAACAACAAACCACTGAATTTGAGAATATTGTTACCAACACGACCACAGCTGAAGAAAAGACGAAAGGGCGGTAAATGGCCACCAAAATAACGAATAGAATACGCAGAAATATGCAACACCATAAACCGGAAAACAAAGAAAGACATATAACTAAGAGACCATACGAGACACGATCATGGCTTCAAAGAGCCCGAGGAAAGTCAGAAGAACGCAGACATTAGGCCAAGCAGACTTACTCTCCTCGAAAACGAGGGTATATAAATACTTGATCAAGATATAATAACAGAACGAACAGAGGAATTCCACATCGAACTATGCGAAAGTGAATGGAGTGCCATAGTCCCCACTGACCCGAAAGCGATACCAGAGATACCCACACGGGAGATGGAAGCAGCACTGAGGGGTATAAAGAATGGGACAACATAAAGCAATCTGAGACATGAAGATTCGAAGATACCATATCGATGGCACTTGCTAAATACATTAGATGCTGATACGAAATATGAATACCACAGCGAGGAAGAACGCTAAGTTGGTGATGACCTTTAAGAAGGAAAATATAACATACACCAACAACTACAATCCGATATGTGTGTCATCGAACGTCTATAAAGTACTCACAAACATACTAACGGAAAGGCTAGAGAAGACACTCGACGAAAACTAGCCACAAGAGCAAGCTGGATTCAGAAGCAGACACTCAACAACGACAGACCACATCCACGTCGAAAACCAACTGAAGGAAAAGTGTTTTGCATCCCGTTCGTCAACTACAAGAAAACCTTCGACTAAGTGCAAATTCAAGCGATACTGACTTAGCTTCAAGAATAGGGGATAGACGATGTGAACATCGAAATCTTGAAAAGACATGTACACCAATATATCGATGATTGTCCTCCGGCCCTACACGAAGAATCAACACGAACAGCAACAGGAGACGCCATATCGTCCAAGCTGTTTACGGCAAAACTCGAAAACATAAATTAGAACACAGACTTGGAAATCCAGAAGCTTGAAAACAGAATGAAACTATCTATGTCATCTTCGCTTCGCCGACGACATACTCATATGCGCTAAAACTCTACATGAACTACACCAATTGCTGCAGGAACTAGCTGATGATATTGAAAATCAGGGTCTGAAAATTAACAAGTTAAAGCAAAGGTGATTATGGAATACAACACACCAATAGATGTCAAGACTACCCTGCTAGAGAAACGAAAGCCATATCTACTTGGGGCAGCGTTACAGCACCAGAGACAAAGACAAGAAGAATCATCGAAAAATTCACGGCCGACAGGAAAGCATTCGCCATGCACTGCGACATCATCTTCAAGGGTTATAACGGAACCTGCTTGAAGAGACAAACCTGCAACTCGTGCGTATTTCCAGCAATGACATAGGCGCGTAAACGACACTCACGATCCAAGCAAAGAACAAACTTGCAGCCGCAAAACAAAAACCCAAAAGGAAGTAGAACAAATACCTGGACAAACAAACAAACAAACATCTAGATAAGAGAAAAGACAAGGATTGTAGATCTGATTGAACAAGTCAGAATATGGAAGTGGACCGGGAGAGGGCATATCAGCTTATTAGATTATTATATTAGATAACCGATGGATATAACAAGGGAAACGATCTAGAGGAGAACCGGCGAGATGATGGAGAGACGAACTAGACGAGTACTGGAAGGGTACCATCTGTGCCATATGATATATCAGAGGATAACGCAAGATGGTAGTTGTGGAAACAACATGCAGAAGCCCAACTACGGGACACTAAAGCTGCGCAATATGATGATGATAACGGCGGGAAGTTGGAAAAGAATGTTATCGTCGAAATGATGAAAAGACGATACCAGACGATTGGCAAATGCATCCTTTGGAATCTGATGTATGAGTTGAAATGTTAGGTTTCAACAAAATATACACCTTTATCAGTTATCCTTTGTTGCGAAATGCGTATTATTTATAGTCAACTAGTATAAGATCGAATGGAAAGTTTCGAGTTCGTCCCGGAACCATTATCGGATCCTAAATATTTCTGAGCCTACACATTGAATTTAGAAATGCAGGATCCGTTATAATATAAATAAGTCGCAGTGGACATTACAAACTAGTTATTCGTCTAGGCATGTTTCCTAGCTCTAAGATATATTTCAGTGTATATGTAGTTGTACCCTGCGGTTTGCGTGCACTTACTCATAATGACAGGTGGGCACACGAGAACTAAGTCAACGAAGTCCATGCCAAGGAAGGCGCAAGTTCCGTATAGGTTGACGAGAGACATTAGGCCGCATCCGATACAGGCCCATGCCACCTGCGGTCTGCTCCGGGCCCAGTCCGTGCTTTGACACGTCAACTGGGCAAAAGGAGCCATCAACACTAACCCGATGAGTGTGAACATTAAAATATAGCTATTGCCTTTGTCAAGTTCAACGTCTATCGATACGGCAGACCATCTCTCCAAGAACAAGCCTCCTAACCGAATTTCCACTACCGCATTGAGCACTGCTAACTGCCATGTGAGGCTGGTCTTGTAATCTGTTTGAATATAGTAGAGGAACTTCAACGCCTCTGCCTGCACAACACCTTCTTGCGTCTTGACGCCACCTAGCGACGAACTTAGGTCGAACTCCAAGTGCTCACCAGAGGGCAAATAGTGCTTGTGAACCGGGTAGGAAATGTTCGACGGCGACACGTTGAAATGAAGAAGAAGCGTAAGGAGATCGTCCGTGTAACACGTCCCACTGTTTTTGCGGCACATGTCGACGAAGGTGATGTTTTTCTTGTCTTTCTGGACGCCGATCGCATAAACCGAAGCGTTTATCTTCCTCATGTGACCGACTGCTTCGTCGGTGAGAACATTCTTCCCATTTGCGTGCACGATCAGCATCACGAATTGTCCAAAGTCGATGTCACGAAGTACCGTGAAATTGTTGCGTGCTTGTGAGCTGAATGCGTCTTGTATTTTCTGGCGTTCCGTCACAGAAATCGCACTATGACTGACGTGGACATATTCTACCGTATTTCGTCTGTTGCGGCTCACGAACAAGCCTGGCATAATTGCTACGGTGAACAGCACTGGTAATGCTACGACCGCGACTGAATGCTTAGCAACGCGTACTCCGAGTGCGTAATAAAACTGGCACATATAAGAATGAATAATCTTCATGTTGTCATCGCAGCATAGTAGTCGACATCTGAAATCGGTGAAATCCACAAAGCACGCATTGTTTGCAATAAAGGTTACACACATACGGTCTCTCTCTCTCTCTCTCTCTCTCTCACTCTCTCTCTCTCTCTCTCTCTCTCTCTCACTCTCTCTGTCACGCACACACGCGCGCGCGCGCGCACATGCGCACATGCGCACACAGTAACATTTTATAACATTGTTCGAGCGCAACAAAATGAAAAATTTATGCAATTCTAAGATTTCATCAAAATAACAGCCATAAAGTTATAACTTCCGTTGTCATGCAGTACACAGCAGATTGTGTTTCTACATATGTTATGCTAGTGCACAAGTAACAAGCTAACTGGTCTAACTCAAGTTCTTATGTAGACGATATCTTTGTTGGTCTATAATGTAACTCGGATGTAATTTTCTTCCAGGGAGAAAACTGTGAGTTCAATAAAGAATTACTGGTAACATTAAAGCGTTGGCATGGCTACTAGTAACTAGCATTCATATGTGCGTTGTTGCATTGAACTAAAAGAAATAAAAAACATCTTATGCTTGAATTTATTTTATGTTACGTCCTGTTATATATTTCCATGTCCACCAAACCAACAAAGTCGCAAACATTTAATGAATTATAAATGCCACGTTTAATGCTATGTAACTCGCCTTTTTCGAATACGCATATTTTACCGCACTATAGCGATGCCCAGATGTGACGTCATTATTGTGAGCATGAATCATGCATAACATAGGTTTCTATGTGTTCATAGTACGTTTACAAAGTTGGCTTTTGGGTTGAAACGACCGTCTGAATGAATTATTGGGCGATATTCGATGTAATATAAACACAATTTATCATAGAGTGACACACATGTTTTACGGTTCCAAACAAATCCAATTTTCTTTTACAAAATTAATCCGAACAAAGACGATGACTTCTTGAACTATAAAGTTGCTTCGCCGACACCGTAGCAGTTTTCAGGTATAATATATCGAATGCAGCATACGTGAGATAATCTACACAAGTAAATATACATAGCAATTATATTGTATTCATCTTCAGAAAGAAACGTTTATAGTCCACAATACCTTTATAATATCGATAGATGTAGGAGCAGTTATACAATTTAATATAACAATTTTAAACAGCGCACCAAAGTCTGCCTGTCTCGCTGGTTCATTTCGTTCGTGTCCTACACGTTAATTTCTTTGTCACTCTTTTATTCCTAAAGTAATATAAACCAAGTCTTGTCTTGATACAATTTTGCACTATTTGTAAACATTTCTCCATTTTTGCAATAGTTGGATTTTTTTCGCGACAAAAATTTAATTATGGTTAGGTTGTATGTCGCGAATAAGTTATTATTACAAGAATGTAAAATGCAAGCGAGCCAAAATTGATAGTTTTGCCTATGTGTAACATTTCTCCGTAGAATTGATCCACAATTTAGCAGCAACTGATTGAGCAATATCGGAATTCCTAATGACAAACCACACAGAGAACAGATTCGGTATCGTTTGATTACTTACCGTAGAAAATTATCTTTCTTAATAAATTATAATTATGCACTATTGATTACGTAATGCACGTTACCTGTCGACGTCATTGTTTTTGCGGATGTTAGAATAAATTGTGTGCGCAAGTCATGAATGGTGCATACTGGGACACTGTCGCTGATGGTTAGTCATATTTACTCATTTAATTACTTTGTAATTTCAATACTAAAAGTAAATCAGTTACTCACGATGTATGTCTGGGGCTTGAACAAGGTCATCAGCATATCCATAATACTTGTTAATGCTAATATGGTTTAATTTGTAAATATGGAGACTTTGTAATAATAAAGTGGTATTTTATCTTTATTGCATGCCACAGACTGACAGAGGTTCCAGTATTGTTATATGTACTACCACGACAATTACATTGGGCCCGTTCTCTATGTGGTATTTTGTCTTGGTGGTTTTACCCACTCGTCTCCGGAAGAACTAATTAGGGATAACTTTAGGGTGTTTGCTTACATGTAAAGCGGAAGGAAGACAACACTAATTCCCTAATTTATTTCGTTTATTTCTTAGCAATCTTTTTCTTGCACCTGGCTTAATTTAGTTTAAAAAAAACATAAGGCATATGGACAAGTTGCAAACTTCAAAAGAGCGTGTTCTATCATTTCGGCATGCTCTAGACACCAACACATTATGACCGCACACCCATATTGTAATGTTTGCAGCCAGTGCAGTCAATTTTCTTATTGCAGCATACTCAGTCTATTTCAACTGTTCAATAGTTTTGAAACATACCCTCTCAAAATAAATTAGTAGTATCCTAACGGCGAATTTTAGCGACTTTCCACGGTTTGCACCATTGATCTGAACAATTATCCATTGCAGTATAATATTTTGTGTTTCAGATAATACAAGAATTTTAGAATACACACTTACACGTACGCGCGCGAGCGCACACACACTCACACAGTCACACACACACACACACACACACACACACACACACACACACACAAACACACACAAACACACACACACACACACATAAACAAACAAACAAATGAAACATTTAAAACTTAGAATTGCTGTTTATTACGACAACGAAAGAGATAACGTGTAAGTCTTGTATTGTTTATCTCGAGAACCAAAAAGCAATTGTTTGGGTCTATACATCTAAAAGGTTTATTATAACTATACATTATAAAGTGTAATTAAAAGGTAACTTCTTATATAGTGCAGTACCCAAACATCAGGATTGCTCTAAGTACTTTACTCTGTATAACCTGGCAGACCTGTTCAATCAAACACTTCGATTTTTCACACAAATGATACTATTATCATCATGATCATCATCATTGTGCAGCTATAATGGCCCATGGGTGGGCGAAGGCCTCAGCATGCTGCTTCCACATCTGCTTTTCATGCGATATCCTCTAGCAGACGGTGCCGTTCCAGAAGTCGTCTAGTTCGTCTCTCCACAATATCGCCGGTCTTCCTCTATATCATTTCCTTTTTAGGCCATCGATTATCTCGTAATCTGCTGAAATGCCCTGCCCAGGTCTACTTTCGTCTTCTGACTTGCTCAATCATGTATGTGGCCTATGTCTTTTCTCTTACCCAGATGTTTGTTTTTCTGTCCCGGTATATGATGTTTAGCTTACTCCTTTCCATTTTTTTGCGGCTGCTAGCTTGTTCTTTGTTTGACTGGTGAGTGTCCATGTTTCCGCGCCATATGCCATTGCTAGAAATACGCATGATTTGTAGGCTTGTCTCTTCAAACATGTTAATGTTTGAAGAGACAAGCCTACAATGTTACCCTTGATGATGTCGCGGTTCTTGTCGAATATTATCCATCTGGCCATTATTTTTCTTTGAAAATCTTCGTCGTGATTTTTGCCTCTGGTGCTGTATCTGTGTCCCAGGTAGACGCAGCTGTCAACGTTCTCGAACTGTATGTTGTTTTCTTATATTGGTATGTCATTTTCCGTCATTACCTTTGCCTTTGACTTGTTCACCTTCAGACCCTGAATTTCACTTTCACTAATTCCTGTAGCATTTGTTGTAGTTCAATTGGTGTATTAGCGCATATGAATATGCCTTTGGCGAACCGAAGATGACAAAGATATTCCCCGTCAATCTTCAAGCTTCTGGTTTCCCAAGTCAACCGTCGGAATATACTTTCGAGTGTTGCAGTAAACAGCTCGGGTGTAATGGAATCTCTCTGTCGTGCTGCTCTCCTGGTGTTGATTTTGTTTTGCTTTCTTTGTGTAGGTGGACTGTCATTGAACTATTGGTGTAGATATCATTCAGAAGTTCTATGTACACATCTTATATCACCAGTTCTTGAAGCGAGGTCAGTACTGCTTGAGTTTGCTCTGAGTCGAAAGCTTTCTCGTAATGGATGAATGCAATGCAGAGTAGGATATTATATTGTCTGCATTATACTTCAGTTGGTTTATGACGTTAATGTGGTCTTCCGTTGCGTATCTACTTCTGAATCCAGCTTGCTCTCGTGGCTGGTTTTCGTCGAATGTCTTCTCTAGCCTTTATAGATGTTTGATAGTAGACATATATGTCTGTAATTCTTTATGTCTTTCTTATTGCCTTTCTTGAAGATAATCACCATCTTAGTAACTCCAACCCTTCGTTCGGCATATACCATGAATATAGATGTATAAGAACTTTGACCCGGTACACATAACCCGGCACACAATATACTCAAAAATATGC
>OZ024860.1:18511964-18566964 GCA_964017155.1 Oasisia sp. SBJ-2009
GAAGTTTTGCGCTGCCTTTATATAATAATAATGATAATGACTTCTTTTGCGCCAATATCCTCGAAGTTCAAGCTCAATGGCGCGACAAAAACAAGGGATTAAGCAAACCCATAATCGAAAACAATGCGTGAGTCGTCAATGGATGGATGAAGAACCTGTGAGGCTTTGAGACGAGATACGTCTGGCAGTTGCCTGAAGCAGGGCTTGATCGACCAGAACCATGCACGCTGTCTTGTGGACAGTGAAAAGCAATGTAACTGTGACCACAACAAGATATGTACACCTCTCCAATCAGAATGCCGCAAACTTACAAATTCAACAATATAAGTATCTAAGAAAGTGTACGGTATTCAGTGCAAATTCGGGCGTTTCGACTTCGTAGAAATCGCGAAGATATCGATGTGTCTACAACGTCATTCAATATCCATTGCTGATGCTAAGGAAATACGCCAGAAGGTTCAATACGTGAATGAATAATTATTAAATGAAACATTCTTAAGGAATGGAATAGGCGAATGTAATAACATTATTGAAAATAAATCCAGGAAGGTAAATTGAAAAAGACGTTAGACAAAGATCGCTAATTTCAGTTGCATCTAATGAGTAGTTCAGTCAATAATATCGAAATGGTTGTAGGATATAATAAATTATATACTACACCAACCAACCAACCAACCAACCAAATAACCAACCAACAAATCGACCTACTAACCAATCGACCCGTTAATCAATCATTCAACCAAAACATTTATTAAATATTAGGAGTCCGCCGAGAACACTTTAGTTGGTGGTTATCAACTGAGCTGGTCCTTCGTCATTTTATACTGTCTGATTGCTGTGGAATTTTATTGATATCATACATCGAACCTAGAAATGTTGCCGACATTCCTCAAGTAACAGGAAGTGGCAAACCATTTACGCAGTGAACGTTGAATCGTATGTTTGGTGTGTTTTGTGTCGACTGCCGGACTATTATTTGCACTGGGCAATTGTGACGTCTCCACGCCTGCGCCGACAATGAAAGGTAAATTCTTATATAGCGCCATACCCTGTCCTTCGGCCTGCTCGGAACATCCGTCACTCCGTAATAATACTAATGATAACAATAATAATATTCAGTAGTATCAGTTTGTATTATTTCACCTAGTAACAATCAAGGCGCCGCGAACATAACGCAGTGTTTCCTCATGACTGTGAAAATGGGCTATACATATCAGTTGCAAAACTATATAACTGTTATTTGGAAATATATTGCTCCACTATCCATTATTATTACACGTGTTAGTCATAGTTAGAGCTATGTATAATCTTACATTGTTAATTAGTTTAATCGAGAGAATGGGATACCGTGCACCCCTCGAAAATAAATCTGCAACCAGTGTCCCTAGATCGAAAAAATTCTTAGAAAACGTTGTGATATGTCGCCAAATTTCCCACGTATTATTTATACGCAAAGATGGCCACTGTAATAAAAATCAAATATTTACTATTATGTCAGCCATTAGTGGAGATAACTGAAAGAATAAGGATTGTAGACCCATCTCCGGAGGCCAGGGATCATTGTAAAACTATTCTTAACATGACCACATTTGTCCTAGGCATACCAATATGCAAATTAGTGTCGCCATTACAGTAAAACAATTCTCGGACAATAAAATTATTGCACGTAAGGTCTCCAGACCCATGTCTTCAGGGTCAAAGATCATTAAAAGACAATCCATGAAGATATTCTGGGGTAGCGTCTTCCAGAAGGTAATGCAGAGTTCAGGGACACATGATCTATGATTCAGCAAACAAACCTTACCCCACCAACCATTTCCAGATTCCCAAAGTGACAACTCGACTATGTAGCCTCGGACTCCCGATAATAAAGGCCCTACCCAAGTTTACTATTATTATTATTACAACACGAAACATTATTTGAAAATGTAAAAGATAACGATTAACATTTTAAAATATAACATTTAAAAATACACCCTTACAAAAAATACCATTCAAATACCATTGAATACCATTGAATACCATTCAGTACCATTCAGTACCATTGGACCATTCAATGGTATTTCAGCAGGACTCAATGGTATTCCCAATGGTAATTTGTAATACCATTCAGTGCCATTGGACCATTCAATGATAATTAACATCTTGCTTCAGTGGTATTTGAAATGTAATCATGTATGATACATATTGTTTCGGTGGTACATACAATTAATATTTAAAGGTATAATGTATATTGATGTATCAGTGGTAATCTCAAGTAATAGTATTTGAATATACCATTCAGTACCACTGGACCGTGCAGATCAATGATAAATCAAGTTTCAATAATACTCTGAATGGTATCTGAATATAACTTTTAAAGTAATATATCTATGTCTCAGTGGTAATCTCAAGTACGTGTCATAGACTAATTTTGACATGTTACAAAATATACCATTACAATATTGCTACCAATGGCCCTGACAAAAAAAGAGCCAATGGTATACCATTGAATACCATTCAGTACCGTTGGACCATTCAATGGTATTTCAGTAGGACTCAATGGTATTCTCAGCGGTAATTTGTAATACCATTCAATACCATTCAATACCATTCAGTACCAATGGACCATTCAGTGATAAAATCAGGCCTCAATGGTACTCGCAACGGTATTGGAACATTCCTTTCAATAATAAATCAGACCATTCAGTGATAACATTTGTTTCAGTTGTTCTCTCAATGGTATTTGAACATACTGTGCAACAATAAATGTGACTTCAGTGGTATTTTCAATGGTATTTGAAAATACCATTCAGTACCATTGGGTTATTCAATAATAACATCTTGTTTCAATGATTCTATCAATAACATACTGTTCAATAATAAATCAGACTTTAGTAGTATTCTAAATGGTATTTGAGAATATCACTCAGTACGTACCATTGGACCATTCAGTGTTAAAGCATTTTAGCGGTACCCTCAATGGTATATAAAAGTACCATTCAATACCATTGAACCGTTCAATGATATAATCAGGCTTCAATGGTACTGTCAATGGTATTTAAGAATACCATTTAATACCATTGAACCACACGTGGCTTCAAGTTCGCAGCAGCTCACTTGATTAATCAATTGTTGTTACATAGTTATATATGTTATGTATTCTTCATTATCAATTGGGATACCTTATTCTTATTTTTTATTTTCTATTATAACTGACTACCCTATCTTATTGAATGTTTAATCGTATTTAAGTCTACAAATAATAAACCAATCAGAATACGACAGCTGATTTCTGCGGGTCTCATCGTGGGATATTTGAATCTGTATGAAATGAACTTGTGTTCGCAATGTTCCGTCGATCACATAATTCGGACGTTAAGCATCTTAGAAAAATACATCTCAAATCGCCATCGATGCAGAATGGAGGTACAGTGTTATGCCTGGGTACATTTTGAGGGTGACAACACGACACAGATTGTCAATATTGAAGAAGTGACCACTTTCGACGTCGGAATTCGGAAACTGACGGAAAGCTCGGTAATCTTCCATGTTAGCATTGGGGTACCTATGATCGACCGTTTTTGCGTAGTTTTCCGCGTTTTACTCGCCTTTGATGTAAAGTTACGCAATTTAAATTATTCTCTATTCAAAGCATATTCATTAACGATTTCTACAAACACAAAAAAATAGTTTGATACAATTTGGTGACAAAATACCGGCACTGATTACCTTCTCACCCAATAGGTCACAGGGGGGTCCCTAATGATCGACCGTTCGCGTTCAGCACATACACTTGAGTAATGATGTGTCAACAATGATTTTATTCGCCCATGACATCAGTTCGCGTATTTGTTTACACATAAACAATTAGGCCTACGTTAGTACAGTAACAGTCAACACCAAATCACCGAATTTATTGCATTTATGAAACGGTCGATCATTAGGGACCCTGTCGATGAAAGGTACCCACACGCTAACTGGCCTAAATTATGACGGCCTTTTCTAAACGGTTTTATCACCTGTTTTCAATGTTTATGTATTCGGATCGAATGGCATTCTATATCATTTCCGGTAAAAAGAAGTAAGATATTATTTGTTAAATTGTGTTTTAGATTAAAGTTATGACGATCGAGTCGACGTAAACAAGCCGATGGCGATGTCATTCACTCACAGCAGTTAACGTATCCCAGATGCATCAGAGCCGCAAAGGCGACGTCTTGCGTGTGCATTGCGAAGTCGAAATAGAAACAATTAGGAACCTTTTATACATTTAAAATTTAAATAATAAATCTGCGTGACAGAGAATAACCATTCATGATGTGGCCTTAGTTTTGAGGATTTATCCATAAATCGCAAGACATCGCCTTTGCGGTCTTGATATGCGCCTGGCCCTGTGGTGCGCTAACTGTTCACGCCCTGTGACTGTGACATCGGCTTGTTTACGTTGACTCGACGGCATAACTGTTTAATCTGTGAGGGATTGTTTGAAAACGAATTAACGAAGGCGTGTGTGTATATCTTGAAAAAAATCGCATACTTGTTTGCCTTCTAAATGTGTTTTTCTAAATAATTTAAATTAAATTTGACTGCATGCTGGGTCATTCCGTGTGAACGCCACCAATGAGGTTGCTGTCATCTCTTAGATTTTTGAATAGATCACTATGGTGAGAGCCTTTGGTAAGATTAGTGAGAATCCAACATTTGAGCGTTCTAGCTTAACTAATTTTTAAGTTACAGTTGTTTGAAATTTGGGACGTTTTTCGACAGGTTGTTAAAAATAAATAATTTTATTCGTATTTCACTAGTCAATATCTTCTGCACTCTTTAGCCGGTGTCAGTGAAATTGTGTGGAGTTGTTCTCTATAATATAAAGATTACATAACTACAATTAGAACATAAATAAGGTGTATGGTTAATGTGCAGCTAGTTGATAAACATCATGATTTATTCAAAATATCACACGCGGGAGGGTTTTCAGGCCCTGATTATGAGCAAAATACACACACCTTAGACCCAAATTGTATATATTTGGTACCAAAACATAAATATGTGCTAATCTAAGAAATATGGCATGTCTGGATGCCTTAGTTATGAATCTGTACGAATGCAAAGATGGTACGTTATTATATTTCTTTTAAAATGACCAACTTCCGACCCAAAAATGTCAATGAGGCGTAGCTTGTATTATCACAAAACTTGTTCAAGGTGTTAGTTCATTTCTAGAAATCAAATAACTATTAAGTTTCAATACCCTTCCGAGCTTCCTTCACAACAAAAATGGCATAAGTCTGGGTGCCCCAACTTTTAAAATAAATTGCTTGTGATATACGAAAGGGGTTTCAGACATTGATAGCAAGATAAATATAGATGGTTAAATGAACTGTTGTGTGTAATTGATATCTATGCATAACATTGTACATTATCAGAGCAATATTTCATGCCTGTCGGTGTTAATTATGAATCTACACATACACAAATATCCTACATTTTATATTTTAAATTAGCAAACTTCCAACCCTAAAAGGTCAATGTGGATTAGAACTTAGAAGGTATTGTTTATCAAACTTTTACCAGGCATAAACCAATTCTAAGACAAAATAACAAGTAACTCTCAATATCCTTCCATGATTCCTTCTCAAGAAGAATGGGGACCCCTTGATACAACTTTTTAAATAAATTCCTTGTGATATACGAGAGGGTTTTCAGACATTGATTGCAAACTAAATATAAATGGTTTAGTGAACTATTGTGTGTATTTGATAAATATATGCATAACATTGTATTATTAGAGCAATATGGCATGCCTGATGGTCTTAATTATGAATCTACACATATCCAAATGTCCTACATTTTATATTTCTTTAAAATTAGCAAACTTCCGACCGTACAAGGTCAATGTGGATTGGAAGCTATTTTTGTTATCAAACTATTACCAGGCATAAACCAGCCCCATGTTCAAGCAAAACTCCCTAAGAATGTTTACTGATATGCATAGATATGCAATATTTACAAATATTACCAATAACATAATTATTATGTTTAACTCAAGATCAGTGCTTGAAAACCCGCTGGTAAATGATTTATTGATACTTTTTTTTGTATCTATGGGTCCCCATTCTTCTTGACAAAGAAGCATGGAATGATTTATTATTTAGTGTTTGGACTGGTTTATGCCTGGTAAAAGTTTGATAACAATACTTTCTAATCCACATTGATCTATTAGCGTTGGAAGTTTGCTAATTTTAAAGAAATGTACGGCATTTGGGTATGTATAGATTCATAATTAAGACAGCCAAACAAGTCATATTACTCTGATAATACACAATGATATGCATATATGTCCAATACACACAACATTTCATTTAACCATCCATATTTAGCTTGCAATCAATGTCTGAAAACCCTCTCGTATATTACAAGCAATTTATTTTAAAAGTTGTATCAATGGGTTCCCATTCTTCTTGAGAAGGAAGCATGGAAAGATATTGAGAGTTACTGGTTAATTTGTCTTTGAACTGGTTTATGCCTGGTAAAAATTTGATAACAATACCTTCTAATCCACATTGACCTTTTAGGGTCGGAAGTTTCCTTATTTTAATGAAATATAAAATATATGATATTTGGGTATGTGTAGATTCATAATTAAGACAGTCAAGCGTGCAATATTTGCTCTGATAATATGCAGTATTATACATATATATCAAATAGACACAACAGTTCATTTAACCATCTATATTTAGCTTGCAATCAATGTCTGAAAACCCTTTCGTATATCACAAGCAATTTATTTTAAAAGTTGGGGCACCCAGACGTATGCCATTTTTGTTGTGAAGGAAGCTCGGAAGGATATTGAGACTTAATAGTTATTTGAGTTCTAGAAATGAACTAACACCTAGAAAAAGTGTTGTGATAATACAAGCTACGCCTCGTCAACATGTTTGGGTCGGAAGTTGGTAATTTGTTAAGAAATATAATAACGTATCATCTTTGCACATGTCTAGATTCATAATTAAGGCAGCCAAACCTACCATATTTCTCAGTTTTGCACATATTTATGTTTTGGTATTAAATATGTACAATCTGGGTCTAAGGTGTGTGTATTTTGCTCACAATCAGGGTCTGAAAACCCTCCCGCATGTGATATTTTGAATAAATCATGATGTTTATCAACTTGCTGCACATTAACCATACACCATATTTATATTCTAATTGTAGTTATGTAATCTTTATATTATAGAGAACAACTCCACACAATTTCACTAATACAGGCTAAAAAGTGCAGAAGATATTGACTAGTGGAATGTGAATAACATTATTTATTTTTAACAACCTGTCGAAAAACGTCCCAAATTTCAACCTGCTGTAACATGAAAACTATTTAAGCTAGAACGCTCAAATTTTGGATTCTTGCTAATCTTACCAAAGGCTCTCGCGATACTGATCTATTAAAAAATCTAAGAGATGACAGCAACCAATTTCTGGAATTGTTTAGTAAAACGTTTTCTTTAAAATTACTTTCTATGCCTGATTAATCAAATAACAAAATATATTTATTTGTTATATATATCACAAAACTGCTAATATTTTATTATATTCCAAGCACACTCTAACATATTTTGGTTAACATAGATTGAAAAACATAGTTTGCTTTTATTATTATTTTTTACTTCTTTGCTTTATTATTATGGCTCAATCAATTTAAAATTAATGTACTTTTGGAATTGTATAAAGATTTTATAAAGAAAAAGATCTAGCTAGAAGTGAATTATGGCCATAGTAAAGATCAAACCAAGTTCCATTATTGTATTTGTATTATACGATTATCATAACATGTATAATATCATTTCATGGAAAACAACTTCATAGCTGCATTAATTGTGCATTGTTTAAAAAAACAGAAACATTTCATTCGAGCTAGTGATTGATAAATCTTTTTTCCCAGAATATCTTCGAGAAGTATACCCACTTCTGGGCGAAGACCAGAAGAAAGGCTTTGAGGTTACCTTGGACGCGTAGGACAAAGCTGTCCAAAGTGAACAAAAATCAAGAAAAATTTGACGATTGATCGACGGAAATAATATTTTATGATATTTCAGATTTGACGTGCATGTATATAATTATGTACGTTCGAGAGCAGCACACTTAACATATTAAAACATTGTTAATTTATCTTGACTATGTTTTCAGTTTGATCTATATGTGCATATGATCTCTATAAAGCTAGGTATATATTTATTGGTTTATCATTGAATGGTATTTGTTAATGGCATTTTGAATTGTACTAGGAATACTGTTCAGTGGTATCTGAATGATACTTGACTGAATGGTATTCTGAATGGTCCAATGATATTCTGAATGGTACTTATAAGAATATCTTCAGCTTCTTCATCAATGGTATTCTGAATGGTATACCATTCAGAATATCATTGAGGAAGAAGCTGAAAAGTACCATTCAGAATACCATTGGACCATTCAGAATACCATTCAGTCAAGTATCATTCAGATACCATTGAACATTATTCCTAGTACCATTCAAATACCATTCAACTGTTTATATACACAGACCACCGAAGTACCATCGAAGTACCATTCAAATACCATTGGCCATTATACCCCCTAGGACCATTCAAATACCATTCAAATCTCATTCAAATATTTATATACACAGACCACCAAAGTACCATTGAAGTACCACTCAAATACCATTGGCCATTATACCCCCTAGGATCATTCAAATACCATTCAACTGTTTATATACACAGCCCACCAAAGTACCATTGAAGTACCATTCAAATACCATTCAAATACCATTGGCCATTATACCCCCTAGTACCATTCAATGGTATTTGAATGGTATTTTTTGTAAGGGTAAGTTGGTGATGACCTTTAAGAAGGAAAATATAACATACACCAACAACTACAAACCGATATGTGTGTCATCGAACGTCTATAAAGTACTCACAAACATACTAACGGAAAGGCTAGAGAAGACACTCGACGAAAACTAGCCACAAGAGCAAACTGGATTCAGAAGCAGACACTCAACAACGACAGACCACATCCACGTCGAAAACCAACTGAAGGAAAAGTGTTTTGCATCCCGTTCGTCAACTACAAGAAAACCTTCGACTAAGTGCAAATTCAAGCGATACTGACTTAGCTTCAAGAATAGGGGATAGACGATGTGAACATCGAAATCTAGACAAGACATGTACACCAATATATCGATGATTGTCCTCCGGCCCTACACGAAGAATCAACACGAACAGCAACAGGAGACGCCATATCGTCCAAGCTGTTTACGGCAAAACTCGAAAACAGAAATTAGAACACGGACTTGGAAATCCAGAAGCTTGAGAACAGAATGAAACTATCTATGTCATCTTCGCTTCGCCGACGACATACTCATATGCGCTAAAACTCTACATGAACTACACCAATTGCTGCAGGAACTAGCTGATGATATTGAAAATCAGGGTCTGAAAATTAACAAGTCAAAGCAAAGGTGATTATGGAATACAACACACCAATAGATGTCAAGACTACCCTGATAGAGAAACGAAAGCCATATCTACTTGGGGCAGCGTTGCAGCACCAGAGACAAAGACAAGAAGAATCATCGAAAAATTCACGGCCGACAGGAAAGCATTCGCCATGCACTGCGACATCATCTTCAAGGGTTATAACGGAACCTGCTTGAAGAGACAAACCTGCAACTCGTGCGTATTTCCAGCAATGACATAGGCGCGTAAACGACACGCACGACCCAAGCAAAGAACAAACTTGCAGCCGCAAAACAAAAACCCAAAAGGAAGTAGAACAAATACCTGGACAAACAAACAAACATCTAGATAAGAGAAAAGACAAGGATTGTAGATCTGATTGAACAAGTCAGAATATGGAAGTGGACCGGGAGAGGGCATATCAGCATAATAGTAGATAACCGATGGATATAACAAGGGAAACGATCTAGAGGAGAACCGGCGAGACGATGGAGAGTCGAACTAGACGAGTACTGGAAGGGTACCATCTGTGCCATATGATATATCAGAGGATAACGCAAGATGGTAGTTGTGGAAACAACTTGCAGAAGCCCAACTACGGGACACTAAAGCTGCGCAATATGATGATGATAACGGCGGGAAGTTGGAAAAGAATGTTATCGTCGAAATGATGAAAAGACGATACCACACGATTGGCAAATGCATTCATTGGAATCTGATGTATGAGTTGAAATGTTAGGTTTCAACAAAATATACACCTTTATAAGTTATCCTTTGTTGCGAAATGCGTATTATTTATAGTAAACTAGTATAAGATCGAATGGAAACTTTCGCGTTCGTCCCGGAACCATTATCGGATCCTAAATATTTCTTAGCCTACACATTGAATTTAGAAATGCAGGATCCGTTATAATATAAATAAGTCGCAGTGGACATTACAAACTAGTTATTCGTCTAGGCATGTTTCCTAGCTCTAAGATATATTTCAGTGTATATGTAGTTGTACCCTGCGGTTTGCGTGCACTTACTCATAATGACAGGTGGGCACACGAGAACTAAGTCAACGAAGTCCATGCCAAGGAAGGCGCAAGTTCCGTATAGGTTGACGAGAGACATTAGGCCGCATCCGATACAGGCCCATGCCACCTGCGGTCTGCTCCGGGCCCAGTCCGTGCTTTGACACGTCAACTGGGCAAAAGGAGCCATCAACACTAACCCGATGAGTGTGAACATTAAAATATATCTAATGCCTTTGCCAAGTTCAACGTCTATCGATACGGCAGACCATCTCTCCACGAGCACGTCTGAAAACCGAATTTCCCCTATCGCATCGAGCACTGCTAACTGCCATGTGAGGCTGGTCTTGTGATCTGTTTGAATATAGTAGACGAACTTCAACGCCTCTGCCTGCACAACACCTTCTTGCGTCTTGACGCCACCTAGCGACGAACTTAGGTCGAACTCCAAGTGCTCACCAGAGGGCAAATAGTGCTTGTGAACCGGGTAGGAAATGTTCGACGGCGACACGTTGAAATGAAGAAGACGCGTAAGGAGATCGTCCGTGTAACACGTCCCACTGTTTTTGCGGCACATATCGACGAAGGTGATGTTTTTCTTGTCTTTCTGGACGCCGATCGCATAAACCGAAGCGTTTATCGTCCTCATGTGACGGACTGCACTGTCGGTGAGAACATTCTTCCCATTTGCGTGCGCGATCAGCATCACGAATTGTCCAAAGTCGATGTCACGAAGTACCGTGAAATTGTTGCGTGCTTGTGAGCTGAATGCGTCATGTATTTTCTGGCGTTCCGTCACAGAAATCGCACCTTGACTGACGGGGACAAGTTCTACCGTGTTTCGTCTGTTGCGGCTCACGAACAAGCCTGGCATAATTGCTACCGTGAACAGCACTGGTAACGCTACGACCGCGACTGAAAGCTTAGCAACGCGTACTCCGAGTGCGTAATAAAACTGGCACATATAAGAATGAATAATCTTCATGTTGTCATCGCAGCATAGTAGTCGACATCTGAAATCGGTGAAATCCACAAAGCACGCATTGTTTGCAATAAAGGTTACACACATACGGTCTCTCTCTCTCTCACTCTCTCTCTCTCTCTCTCACTCTCTCTCTCTCTCTCTCTCTCTCTCTCTCTCTCTCTCTCTGTCACGCACACACGCGCGCGCGCGCGCACATGCGCACATGCGCACACAGTAACATTTTATAACATTGTTCGAGCGCAACAAAATGAAAAATTTATGCAATTCTAAGATTTCATCAAAATAACAGCCATAAAGTTATAACTTCCGTTGTCATGCAGTACACAGCAGATTGTGTTTCTACATATGTTATGCTAGTGCACAAGTAACAAGCTAACTGGTCTAACTCAAGTTCTTATGTAGACGATATCTTTGTTGGTCTATAATGTAACTCGGATGTAATTTTCATCCAGGGAGAAAACTGTGAGTTCAATAAAGAATTACTGGTAACATTAAAGCGTTGGCATGGCTACTAGTAACTAGCATTCATATGTGCGTTGTTGCATTGAACTAAAAGAAATAAAAAACATCTTATGCTTGAATTTATTTTATGTTACGTCCTGTTATATATTTCCATGTCCACCAAACCAACAAAGTCGCAAACATTTAATGAATTATAAATGCCACGTTTAATGCTATGTAACTCGCCTTTTTCGAAATCGCATATTTTACCGCACTATAGCGATGCCCAGATGTGACGTCATTATTGTGAGCATGAATCATGCATAACATAGGTTTCTATGTGTTCATAGTACGTTTACAAAGTTGGCTTTTGGGTTGAAACGACCGTCTGAATGAATTATTGGGCGATATTCGATGTAATATAAACACAATTTATCATAGAGTGACACACATGTTTTACGGTTCCAAACAAATCCAATTTTCTTTTACAAAATTAATCCGAACAAAGACGATGACTTCTTGAACTATAAAGTTGCTTCGCCGACACCGTAGCAGTTTTCAGGTATAATATATCGAATGCAGCATACGTGAGATAATCTACACAAGTAAATATACATAGCAATTATATTGTATTCATCTTCAGAAAGAAACATTTATAGTCCACAATACCTTTATAATATCGATAGATGTAGGAGCAGTTATACAATTTAATATAACAATTTTAAACAGCGCACCAAAGTCTGCCTGTCTCGCTGGTTCATTTCGTAGACCTGCTGCGCTTCGTTTTTAGATCAAGCTCCGCGGGTTCGTGTCCTACACGTTAATTTCTTTGTCACTCTTTTATTCCTAAAATAATATAAACCAAGTCTTGTTTTGATACAATTGTGCACTATTTGTAAATATTTCTCCATTTTTGCAATAGTTGGATTTTTTTCGCGACAAAAATTTAATTATGGTTAGGTTGTATGTCGCGAATAAGTTATTATTACAAAAATGTAAAATGCAAGCGAGCCAAAATTGATAGTTTTGCCTATGTGTAACATTTCTCCGTAGAATTGATCCACAATTTGGCAGCAACTGATTGAGCAATATCGGAATTCCTAATGACAAACCTCACAGAGAACAGATTCGGTATCGTTTGATTACTTACCGTAGAACATTATCTTTCTTAATAAATTCTAATTATGCACTATTGATTACGTAATGCACGTTACATGTCGACGTCATTCTTGTTGCGGATGTTAGAATAAATTGTGTGCTCAAGTTATGAATGGTGCATACTGGGACACTGTCGCTGATGGTTAGTCGTATTTACTCATTTAATTACTTTGTAATTTCAATACTAAAAGTAAATCAGTTACTCACGACGTATGTCTGGGGCTTGAACAAGGTCATCAGCATATCCATAATACTTGTTAATGCTGATATGGTTTAATTTGTAAATATGGAGACTTTGTAATAATAAAGTGGTATTTTATCTTTATTGCATGCCACAGACTGACAGAGGTTCCAGTATTGTTATATGTACTACCACGACAATTACATTGGGCCCGTTCTCTATGTGGTATTTTGTCTTGGTGGTTTTACCCACTCGTCTCCGGAAGAACTAATTAGGGATAACTTTAGGGTGTTTGCTTACATGTAAAGCGGAAGGAAGACAACACTAATTCCCTAATCTTTTTCTTGCACCTGGCTTAATTTAGTTTCACAAAAACATAAGGCATATGGACAAGTTGTTACGCAAACTTCAAAAGAGCGTGTTCTATCATTTCGGCATGCTCTAGACACCAAAACATTATGACCGCACACCCATATTGTAATGTTTGCAGCCAGTGCAGTCAATGTTCTTATTGCAGCATACTCAGTCTATTTCAACTGTTCAATAGTTTTGAAACATACCCTCTCAAAACAAATGAGTAGTATCCTAAACGGCGAATTTTAGCGACTTTCCACGGTTTGCACCATTGGTCTGAACAATTATCCATTGCAGTATAATATTTTGTGTTTCAGATAATACAAAAAATTTAGAATACACACTTACACGTACGCGCGCGAGCGCACACACACTCACACAGTCACACACACATACACACAGACACACACACACACACACACACACACACACACACACACACACACACACACACACACACACACACACACACACACACAAACAAACAAACAAACAAATGAAACATTTAAAACTTTAATTGCTGTTTATTACGACAACGAAAGAGATAACATGTAAGTCTTGTATTGTTTATCTCGAGAACCAAAAAGCAATTATTATTTGGGTCTATACAACTAAAAGGTTTATTATAACTAAACATTATAAAGTGTAATCAAAAGGTAACTTCTTATATAGCGCAGTACCCAAACATCAGGATTGCTCTAAGTACTTTACTCTGTATAACCTGGCAGACCTGTTCAATCAAACACTTCGATTTTTCATACAAATGATACTATTATCATCATGATCATCATCATTGTGCAGCTATAATGGCCCATGGGTGGGCGAAGGCCTCAGCATGCTGCTTCCACATCTGCTTCTCGTGCGCTATCCTCTAGCAGACGGTGCCGTTCCATGTAGAAGTCGTCTAGTTCGTCTCTCCACAATATCGCCGGTCTTCCTCTATATCATTTCCTTTTTAGGCCATCGATTATCTCGTAACCTGCTGAAATGCCCTGCCCATGTCTACTTCCGTCTTCTGACTTGCTCAATCATGTATGTGGCCTATGTCTTTTCACTTACCCAGATGTTTGTTTTTCTGTCCCGGTATATGATGATTAACATACTCCTTTCCATTTTTTGTGCGGTTGCTAGCTTGTTCTTTGTTTGACTGGTGAGTGTCCATGTTTCCGCGCCATATGCCATTGCTATTGCTAGAAATACGCTTGAATTGTAGGCTTGTCTCTCCAAACATGTTAATGTTTGAAGAGACAAGCCTACAATGTTACCCTTGAAGATGTCGCGGTTCTTGTCGAATATTATACATCCGGCCGTTATTTTTCTTTGAAAATCCTCGTCGTGATTTGTGCCTCTGGTGCTGTATCTGTGTCCCAGGTAGACGCAGCTGTCAACGTTCTCGAACTGTATGTTGTTTTCTTATATTGGTAAGTCATTTTCCGAATCGAAGATGACAAAGATATTCCCCGTCAATCTTCAAGCTTCTGGTTTCCCAAGTCAACCGTCGGAATATACTTTCGAGTGTTGCAGTAAACAGCTCGGGTGATATGGAATCTCTCTGTCGTGCTGCTCTCCTGGTGTTGATTTTTTGTTGCTTTCTTTGTGTAGGTGGACTGTCATTGAACTATTGGTGTAGATATCATTCAGAAGTTCGATGTACACATCTTATATCCCCAGTTCTTGAAGCAAGGTCAGTACTGCTTGAGTTTGCTCTGAGTCGAAAGCTTTCTCGTAATGGATGAATGCAATGCAGAGTAGGATATTATATTATCTGCATTATACTTCAGTTGGTTTATGACGTTGATGTGGTCTTCCGTTGCGTATCTACTTCTGAATCCAGCTTGCTCTCGTGGATGGTTTTCGTCGAATGTCTTCACTAGCCTTTATAGATGTTTGATAGTAGACATATATGTCTGTAATTCTTTATGTCTTTCTTATTTCCTTTCTTGAAGATAATCACCATCTTAGTAACTCCAACCCTTCGTTTGGCATATACCATAAATATAGATTTATAAGAACTTTGACCCGGTACACATAACCCGGCACACAATATACTCAAAAATATGCACGGCGCTGGAGAAAACATGCTCAAAATCACTTAAGGAGTTGTTCATTTAAAAATTAATTACTCACAGTACTTCACTGTCATATGAACTGTGTGCATAAGCAATGGTACTGATCAATTCAATTGTGTTAGTTGTGAACTAACACGTCGAATCTTTATGTAGACCAGTTTTGGTCTACATAAAACAGCGGTCTACATAAGCCCGTCCTATATGCATAATCCGTCGACATAAGCTGCCTTTAGGAGTATATATATATATATATATATATATATATATATATATATATATATATATATATATATATATATATATATATATATATATATATTATAATATACTTATATATATATATGTGTGTGTGTGTGTGTGTGTGTGTGTGTGTGTGTGTGTGTGTGTGTGTGTGTGTCTGTGTGTGTGTGTGTGTGTGTGTGTGTGTGTGTGTGTGTGTGTGTGTGTGTGTGTGTGTGTGTGTGTGTGTGTGTGTGTGTGTGTGTGTGTGTGTGTGTGTGTGTGTATGTGTGTATGTGTATTGACATATTTCCAACTAGTTATGATGTTAGTCATTTGTATGTATATTGTTATATGTTAATATCCTTAATACCATTGTCAGTAAATTGTGTTTGCAACATAAATATCTGAACTGAGCAAAACAAAACGGTTCGAGTTCGATGATGGAGATTTATGTTTCAAGTTTTTGCATTTTGTTCTTTGATGTTTCAAACATATTTCGAGGAGTGAATAATGCCAAGCTATCAAAAATATTTCCGTCATTAAAAGCAACCTTAAAACCTTTCCTATCCACCATAGCCCTCTGACGTTTCAGTTCATCTGTTGACAACCGGAATACTTATTAACTGTGAGATTGATCAACATTTTTTTTTGCGCAATGGATGTTATCATGTTGTTGTTGTTGTTGTTGTTGTTATTATTATTTATTATTATTCATTATTCATTATTCTTTATTCTTTATTCTTTTTTCTTTATTCTTTATTCTTTATTCTTTATTCTTTATTCTTTATTCTTTATTCTTTATTCTTTATTCTTTATTCTTTATTCTTTATTCTTTATTCTTTATTCTTTATTCTTTATTCTTTATTCTTTATTCTTTATTCTTTATTCTTTATTCCTTATTCCTTATTCCTTATTCCTTATTATTTATTATTTATTATTTATTATTTATTGGTGTTTGGCGTTTGGCGTTTGGCGTTTGGCGCTTGGCGCTTGGCGCTTGGCGCTTGGCGCTTGGCGCTTGGCGCTTGGCGCTTGGCGCTTGGCGCTTGGCGCTTGGCGCTTGGCGCTTGGCGCTTGGCGCTTGGCGCTTGGCGCTTGGCGCTTGGCGCTTGGCGCTTGGCGCTTGGCGCTTGGCGCTTGGCGCTTGGCGCTTGGCGCTTGGCACTTGGCACTTGGCACTTGGCACTTGGCACTTGGCACTTGGCACTTGGCACTTGGCACTTGGCACTTGGCACTTGGCACTTGGCACATTTCGTATTTATTCGTATTTATTCGTATTTATTCGTATTTATTCGTATTTATTCGTATTTATTCGTATTTATTCGTATTTATTCGTATTTATTCGTATTTATTCGTATTTATTCGTATTTATTCGTATTTATTAGTATTCACTAGTATTCATTAGTATTCATTAGTATTCATTAGTATTCATTAGTATTCATTAGTATTCATTAGTAGTATTTAGTATTAGTATTTATTATTAGTATTTATTATTAGTATTTATTATTAGTATTTATTATTAGTATCTATTATTAGTATCTATTATTAGTATCTATGAGTATCTATGAGTATCTATTAGTATTAGTATTAGTATTAGTATTAGTATTAGTATTAGTATTAGTATTAGTATTAGTATTAATATTAGTATTAGTATTCAACAATATAAGGTATCTAAGAAAGTGTACGGTATTTAGTGCAAATTCGCGGCGTTTCGACTTCGTAGAAATCGCGAAGATATCGATGTGTCTCCAACGTCATTCAATATCCATTGCTGATGCTAAGGAAACACGCCAGAGGGGAGGGGAGGGGAGGGGAGGGGAGGGGAGGGGAGGGGAGGGGAGGGGAGGGGAGGGGAGGGGAGGGGAGGGGAGGGGAGGGGAGGGGAGGGGAGGGGAGGGGAGGGGAGGGGAGGGGAGGGGAGGGGAGGGGAGGGGAGGGGAGGGGAGGGGAGGGGAGGGGAGGGGAGGGGAGGGGAGGGGAGGGGAGGGGAGGGGAGGGGAGGGGAGGGGAGGGGAGGGGAGGGGAGGGGAGGGGAGGGGAGGGGAGGGGAGGGGAGGGGAGGGGAGGGGAGGGGAGGGGAGGGGAGGGGAGGGGAGGGGAGGGGAGGGGAGGGGAGGGGAGGCAGGCAGGCAGGCAGGCAGGCAGGCAGGCAGGCAGGCAGACAGACAGAGATGTACGAACAATACATATGAAAGATTGGAATGTTCCAACAAGTTAGTAGTTATTTTTTCAATACAAACCACGTTATATAACACATTAAAATGCCACTGAACGTTCTGCAATTTTGTGAAACTGACCCATATTACATATATCGACTGGACTATGACTATGTAACCATGTTATGTACACATTTACATAGGTGAACTGGGGCAACGTAGTTAAAACGAAGTTTCCTAAGGTCTGTTTAAGATAGCAACATCAAGGGACCATTTCACTAACGTTGTTAATTGCTCTTAAACCCGATTTTGCATTTTAAAGTAACTTTTATATTATATTTTATTTTATATTAAATGCTGGAAAACTGTCAACAAGATGACCTACCAGTGTTGATTCGTGGAAATAATGTCCTCAATAATATGGCAATGTATATTACTTTAACAGGTGGATTTTGTTGAAACGGTCCCCTAGACTTAAAGTCAGAATCTCTCAGTAGAGAGTCGGACACTTCTATCACTACGAGTGGCGTAGTGATAGAAGTCTGCGCTCCAGACCAGTTTCTTACCGTGTGAGAAGTAAGCGTGCGTCACAATCACTTAAACCAAACCAATCAACAAACGACGGAGGGACAACATTGCCAGAAACGCAATGACCTGACATTCGATGGCGTTGTAGTGCTTACATTTTTCTGGCGTTATAGACGTTCCGATTGACGTTTCTGCGCATGCGCGATAAATGTAAAATCATAAATGTGCAGCGAAAGGACAGTGCATTTATGGCATAAATACTACGAGTTGTTCGTTAGGATATATATAACCTCTCTACAAAGTTATTTGTCGCAAATCAACACGAGGCAAACAAGTTTTGAGAGCAAGCGTAAAACACGTGACTGTAGTGCGCTATAATCCGTGACAGTCATATCGCGCGACGAACGTCTGGCTAAAATAGCAAGCCAAGTCACCATTGTGTTGATGTTTTGAGACCTGGTGTGTCCAGGTTACCTAGCAAACTCCGTCAAGCGATCAGCAAAATGGCTCCTCTGTTGTTTTTTAATTTAGGCTTTAGAAGACTGTCTTTATTATAATAGCCAAAGAGAATGTGGCTAAGGTGTAAAATTTATGCTGTAATGTTTGCTGTAAGAGATGTCACATGTCGCATTAGTAATGTAATTCATATTTTTAACCGTTATCAACATTGTTGGCGAAAGCAAAGCTTGACGGGGCCTTGGCGGTAAAATGTGATTGTGGCGTAAGCAAACTGCGACACAATGGACACACTACAGAACTACAGTCAACCGCCAGCGTCCCGTTACCTCGTTGCGCCGCATTCATTCACTATATCCAGCATTTGTTAACACACGTTGTAGATATAATTTTTTATTATATGCCTTATATTAACCTCTTGAATCCTGAACACCGACATTTCGGGTTTTGACACCAGTGACAGTGTGTACTATAATCGCTAGACTTGATCAGGCAAAGGGATAAATATCTGCGAAAATTTAGAAGGTCAAAAGATCAATCGGACTACAAATTGTTTATTTATCATAAAAATCAAGTCAAATATAAAAAAGAAAACGCTAAATCTCAGTATTGTGTACATGCTGTAAATGAAAACCAAAACCTTCAACAAAAAACTATGGCAAATTCTGAAAGAGATTGGTGCATCATCAAAAAGTAAAACAACACCAAAAAGTATTAGTCTTAACATTGAAAATGAGTTATGTTTTGATAAACAGAAGGTAGCTGGATATTTTAATGATTATTTTACATCCATTGCTTCATTACTTGTCGAGAAGCTTCCGCCATGTTCAGGGCGATTTGGGGATGCTCATGTTATTGACTTTTATCAAAACCTAAATGTTTCAGATACTATGTTTGGTCTAGTCTAACGGAACATAAGCTACTATATACATTTCAATCTGGTTTTCGGTCGTCGTACTCCACTGATACATGTTTGATCCTAACTGATTACATTAAACAAGAGTGTGATAATGGCAATTATACAGGTATGGTATTATTGGATTTGCAAAAAGGTTTTGATACTGTGGATCATGCGATTCTTTTGAAGAAACTTAGTAGTGTAGGTGTTGATGAACTCTCTATATGTTGGTTTAGATCGTATTTGAGTTTTGACGGGTCGAGTACAGGTTACCGATGTCGATGGAACAATGTCTGTGGCTAAAGGTATCACTTGCGGCGTGCCACAAGGTTCTATACTTGGGCCTCTGTTATTTCTTTTATATATAAATGATATGTCTGCTGCAGTTAAATGCAAGTTATTGTTGTACGCGGACGATTCCGTCTTGCTTGCCTCAGGAAAGGATTTAGTAGAAATCGAGGCAACTTTAAGTTGTGAACTAGAATCCGTTAATAACTGGTTAATCGACAACAAGTTATTGCTCCATCTGGGTAAAACACAATCCATTGTGCTTGGAACAAGGAAAAAGTTATGCAAATGTAACACTCTTAATATTGTATGTAAAGGAAATGTCATTGAATCAAAGTCAACCGTCACCTATTTAGGCGTAACTTTAGATCAATCTCTTTCTGGTGATGTTATAGCCTGTGACGTCCTTTTAAAACGTCAAACAAACTTAAGTTTTTGTATAGGAACGCCAGAAAGTTTAATATGAAAACCAAAAAATTACTTGTATCATCTTTGATTCAATATAATTTCGATTACACATGTTCGGCATGGTATAGCGGATTGTCGAAAAAAATGCACCCTAGTCAGAACAAGATTGTCCGATTTTTGTTAAATGCTCCACCGAGATTCCATGTCGGTGCTAATGAATTTAAGACTGTTGGTTTACTACCTGTTGAATGTCGAGTAGAACAGTTAAAATTGGGTCACATGTTCAACATTATAAATTTAACGGCACCAGCATATTTAAGAACAAATGTCGAAATGGTACACCATAGATACCCTACAAGAGCCAGCAACTTAAAATTGGCATGTGTCATTCCAAAAGTGAAGGGTTCTGGGCAAACTTCCTTTTTTATTCCAGCATATGCCACTGGAACAAACTGCCTACTGAAATTAAGCAATGTAAAGTTAAAATCAGTTTTAGAAAAAAGGTAACGACCCTATTATACAGCAGATTGATGGCTGACGATCACCTTAATTAAAGTGGCATTTTAAATTACATTTTTTTTTATTTAATCTTACTATGTACTATCTTGTTATTATATTTTAAATAGAGCACCTTTTATTTTAGCACATTGTCTTATTGATGACATTTGTTTACCTGTCTTTGAAAATATTTAAATTTTAATTATTGTATTACTGTGGTTATTTATTTATGTATTTATTTTTATATTTTCTTAAATTCATTCTTAGTATTTTTTTGAGGACCACATTGGAAACAAGTGTGCTATTGTGTGCTTTAATGTGTCTATCCTCGGTAAATATTATATTTATATGTATTATAATGTTTTACCAAATAAACTCACTCACTCACACATAGCACTCGTTTTTCATAGAAACTTCGTCAAATTATACCCGGATTTAGACATAAGATTTACCGATAGTTTGACACCAAGTTTGCATATATCTATCAAGAAAAACGACACTTTCTAGCAAAATCAAATCAGTAGTCGATCGTAAATGTTTCACTATTCATGTTAGCGATGTTCGTGAGCAAGAATTGCAGTTGTTTAGTTAGCATGTCCGATGATTTAGATGTAAATGAGAAAAGCAGCAGCTATGTTGACAGCCGTGTTTGACATCAGCGATATTTCTTCGATTCTGAGCTCTCAAATAATTGCACATTAGCCACAAAATAAAACTGATTTTGATGTATCTTATCGTCCATCTTGCTTCTTGTCTGGATTGTTGACATAAGTCATATTCTGATTATTTTCAATATGTTTTGTAGTCACGCAACAGTAATTTTGATGACACTGTGTTGTCAAATGTATTCTGATTTACACAATATAATTTTGCTTTGTACTATATTCCACATAGTACTTGTGATGGCAGTGTCATGTACAGTATGTAATATTTCAATCCTGATTTGAGAAAAACACGACCAACTTCCTGAGTGATATAAAATAGAACCCAGTTGATGTATGAGTGTTAGTTTTTGTGGTTCTAATTGACGACATATAATATCTTGCAATGATATAATAATTGAGAAAATAATTGCTTATAATTATGGAGGAATCAACAAAACAAAACTGATTTTCATATATCTTGGATTTTTGATATATGTAAATTATATATTAATTAGTTTAAGTTAGTCATACAACAATGATATGTACATCAGTGTATAGATAATTCCTTTCTGGTTCAGATTATATAAACTTTTATGTAATTGTGATGAACAGTTTTTACGATATGGTTCATTATGTGAACCCATGTTTGGTCATAGCGTTGAGGCCCTCAGAAACTCAGGGCTTAAGAGGTTAATAATAGTTGGCGTCTAAAAGCATTCAAAGATGTACTGACAAAGAAGTAAACAGCGAACGGCTAAAGAGCGAGATTACGTCACAGGCCTGAGTGAGTGCCCCCTAGCGATCCTGCAGATTACTCATTGGGGGCGAGTCAAAAATAACTTATTGTTTCTCACACTTCAGAGTTCAGGTTAAACAACATTATATAGTGACTGGATATTACAAAGCCATCACCGACTTATCTAGCTTGGACAGGTGAAAAACATGCGTTTGTAATCATTAAAACACCAATGGCAATTACTGTACCAGAAATAGTGGCCTGCATGAACTGTTGATAAAATGATTAGTAATACATGTCACGGAGCAAATTTATGCTAAAAATATGTGTTGGAGACAGAAAGTGAAAGTACAAGAACAAACACTGAACACCACTGAACAAATCACTAACACCGGAGTTCTGATTGATAAACACGTTGATCACCAAAACGACATTAAGTTAGTCTTGCACCGCGATTGGCAAGAAAGGTTTTGGGACATTTGATAACGCCATATTGCATCGACAGGTTATAGACGGATGTCGTGTCCAAGTTATAAAAATAGTTATGCGGGACAACGCTACCATCACAATTTGTGACACAGAGATCGATGTGGCTAGTTTGCTGAAAACACAAGTCAGATATATGTTTGTATGCGAGCTTAAAAGTAAGCCAACTCTTTATATATAACTAAAACAAAATAATTCCAATACGCTATTACACAATGTCATCAGATTTATACACGTTATAACAAACACACAGACTGACAGTAAAGGTGGGGGGTTCCCCCACCAGACCACACCATGGAGGCCACTTCTGTAATACCTATTTCAGAATGGCTCCCCCAGCGTTGGCGAACACCTGCTGTTAGAAGCTAGGTATACCTTCTAATATAAATACTAATAAAAAGTCTTCTCAGAAAGAGCTAGTAATTAAAATAAAACAAAATCAATGATAGGCCTACATTCTCAATTCTCTATGAGGGACATAACATAAATACTAAAGCTCCAGTGATTTGCTACAATAGCATCGCCAAAGAAATCCTCCTCGGCAATGCCTGGGGGAGAGATTGAGAATGATGTGATTCGACAACAACGCAGAATGGATTAAATTCCCGCTCATAGACATAGATCACCTTCGTGCGCACTAGATAACATTTAGACTTATTAAGATGACCGGTGGAGGCAGATAGATAAGTCCAAGCCTGGACCTGGCTTAATCATGGTCTCCGTCAATGGTTGGATGAAGAGAGTGTGAGCGTGTATCTACAAGTTCAAAACTATGTCTATGCTCTAGAAAAAATCGTTTAAGGCAGAAAATGGTGGTAACATGATACCAGTGCATGACACGGATAATCGCTAATAAAAACGCGCTACCTGGTGAGTACATCAGACTATAGTGGCGCCACATGGTGGATTCCAACGAAACAAACGGGAACCAGAAGTTCAAAGGTCACAATTGACAAAATGAGAAGTTTGTTGACAGTTGGATATACTTACAACGAGGAAATGGAAATCGGTAGGGTCATTTTCCTGGTTTTAGATGTTGGTATGACGCTACACGTACAACACTTTTGAACTGCGATGTGATCAGTGTATTACTTTTTAAAGAATAAGTGTTTTTGGTACTTGTTTATGTACAGGTGACCTGAAACTTGAAAGGTGGTCAATTACCTGTCAATTCAATAGGCTACGTTACTCGCTGTCGTTGTTCATTTCGTGCGTAGCAAATACATTGCTACATTCAACTTTATGCCATTATATGTTAATTAACATTCGTCATGTGACACGATGTTTGTATGTACATCTGGATATCGCAAAAGTTTAAGTGGTGGTTTTACTTATCAGACAATTTCAATGAAATTAATAAACAAAAATGGGCGATATTGTGTTGTATTTGTAGCATTAATATAGGCGTGACAATGACGTCACCGCACTTGCTGTCAGATGACGAGTATTAAATTATACTTAATTTTAACTGAATATAATAATTTTTTGTGGTTATATATAACAGGGGGAAATACTGAAAAGCCATGAATAATATTAAAAGAAAAAAATTCTATTCAATACTGTACGTCTGTGTCTGTGACTGTGTCTATTTTAATATTTTGTCTTTGAAGTTTTATTTCTTGTTTATAAACTGCCTGCCATGAATAGAACACATAGTATTATGTCAATCTAATGTCATACGTAAATTTGTACTGTATTATACAGGTTTATTATATAAAAGGGCAAGTCATATTCACATTTCTTTTCCTTTTTGACACTTTTGTACATTTATCAGTTAACTAATTGTTTTTACCTCTTTTCAGCATGTCCCGCTGCACATAGATCATATATAATGTTGTGTGGTTGTATTCTAGGTGACAATTAACTGTTGAATGATTTACCTTTGATTGTTACTAGGAATGAAGATCCTTCTCGTATGTTGCCTGGGAGCTCATTGAAGTGTACAATTTATTTCTTGTGACATAAGAGTATGTATCCGTAGAGATTTCTGCATGTGCATGTACATACGGTTGTCTGCCTGGAAATAGTGGTACTATGTCATATGAACTACGCAAGTATATTCTAATCAGTTGCTTGAAAGCTATATACTGAACATTTTGAATCTATGCTGGCTGCAATAGGCAAGTGTATACTGCACACATGTACAGGGGTAGAACTACCCACTAGTCTGCTAGTCTGTATACTAATAAAGATAAGGGTGGCTTAGTAAACCTGCCTCATAACTATTCCAGTTGTCTAGTAAAGGTCACCAGATGTGTTATCCACCCCAATCAAGCATTTGTAGCCATAGTGACCCTAGAACCTTAGCCTATCCACAGGTCTGGATAAAACTGAATCCCAAGTCATAACATTGTTAAATTATTGCCTATGTTCATTTACTGATAAATGATGACATTTTCTTAGGCATGGCCACCAGCTATGAACTTTTCTGGGCATTATTGATAGGATTAATGGTTCTTTGATGGCTCTAGGGTGACATTTATTATTTCTTCAATACAGTCCAGCAGAGTAGTTTTCATAAAACATTAATATGAGATCAGTTTCGGAGTGATTATGGAAAATTCATAATGGTAAGCTGCCCTTAATCTGGTAAGGCGGTACCATTCATTTAGCGCACTGTGCAATTGGCATCTTTTTCAATTACCCAGTAGTTTTTTTATACAGATCATATCTTAGTTCTTCATTAATTATGTTAGCTGTTTCTTTATTATTTCTGTGTAACCTGTATGAACATTGCATGGCTATTTAACTGGGATTGCAAAACGTTGTTTTAAATAGAATTATAATTACTTACATTTGGGTTGTTTTTCTTTTTTGCCAGACTAGTAAACCTTTTGGTGGACTAGTAAACTGTTGTCTTTACTAGTCCTGCAGTCTTGTAAAATAAATGCTGAAGTTCTACCCCTGACATACATATGATAATATGTATGTATGCGAGGCCTTTTTATAAATCACATATTATGTGATTTATGAAATGTCAGAACTTAAATTGTATAGTTTCAAATATTGATCATATGATGCACACCAACTTGTCTTTGGTTAATAACTTAATATCACTATTAAAGTTGATGAAGTTATTTTGTATTGCATAGAATGGATGTATATATGAATGATATATCTAAATATCAGTAAAGGTACACCGTACAGGCACGAAGAACAAGAAAAATTTCACGGGTATCTATGTCACGACTATGTGTCTGGTTTTATATGGTTGATCGGAAAACAACGTATATGTGTTTATGTAGTCTTACTTGACTGACTCTCACTTGGCTGTGTAACTTTGCCGAGAAGATAGTCTGGTGACTTAGCTACAGAGCTTTATGCAGGACCAAATTCTTGCCAGTCACACATGTTGTAGTGGACACATGGATGTTAACTGTTAAGCCAGTTTACAAACTTTAAATGTGTCTGATGACCTGAAATGGACTACAGACACACATGTGACACAATTATTGTACACCCACTTTTTAGGCATAAATGATAATATTTATGTTATTGGAAGACTTTTGCTCCTTCATTGTTTTACCCGTCCACCCATATTTCTACCCGTCAGGTTGACGGGTTTCTGCATAACACTATGCTTAGCTGGATTTTAAATGTTATCATGTAAGGGGCTAAAAAGTGCCTGGGTAACTGAAGCTAACTGTGTAAGAAAACTAGTGTGTATTTAGTGTTTTGTAACTGGGAGTACATTTATCAGAATTATTCATTTCTGTTTCTCACAAACAATTATTTTGTCCTCAAAATTGTCCCACCATTTGACAGGGAAACTATGAAATATACTTGTTTAAAAGCAGAGCTTTATGCAGGGTAACATTTTGCCTGTCACAGATTTGTTGGTAGACAGGTGCATGTTAAGTCACATACATACACACAAGCCAGTCAGGCTGTGTGCCTATGGCCTAAAATCAAGTACAAATATTTGTGATCAATACCCATTTTCAATGATAATGTCTTTGATTTGGGAAGATTTGTTTATGGTCCTTATAAATTGTTTACCCGTCTCATGATATTTCTACCCATCAACAGTTAGTTTTACCCATCCAAATGACATGTGGACCAGTCTATACATAAAACTGTGTTCATAATCCATATAAATAAATATTATCCAAACCCAGCAGATTGCAGCCAGCATGAATTTTTTTAATAATGCTTCTATAATCGATTAGTTAAGGTACAATAACTTAGGCATTTAACCGTTGCTTCTGACTTTATTTTCATCAAATACTACTTGTTACAATGTATCTGTTTGCTTTCATTTTGGGTTTTTTCTACTGTTTCATGTACAATTTTGGTAAGGGGTATGTGATGTCGCGTACTCTGGCTCCCCCCCCCCCTCTCTCTCTCGCTCTCTGCCTGTCTGTCTGTCTCTCCCTCTTTGTACTTGTAGTCTCTTCCTCTCTCTAGTCTCTTTTATTCACAACCTCAATTGTGTCTAGTAAGTAATATGAAAAAATATCAAATATTTTTAAATGCTTAGTTTAATTATCTGTTTCGAATAATGTTGTACTTACACAGGTAGTTTTAGATGTATTCATAAATGCCTAATATTAAATTTAAAGTGTTAATGCATGATAACGCTGGCCTTGGTGCATGTATTATTTTTTATAACATGGTTGTTTTATGCAAACAATTTAAAGAAAATAATTATTAAAAGTTTATGTTGCAAAATTTATTTAATAAATTAGCCAAAACTAGAAGAAAATGTTGAAAGTATACTGCAAACTGTTTGCGTTTTCAATGTTTTGTCCTAAGATGTAGAGTAATCAGAGCGTCCAAGATGGATGAATCAAAAATAGAGAAATCTTCCAATATTATCAAAACACAATGTAGGAGACTTTACTACCCCGGGGTAATACTACACTGTACTGTAGTAAGTTTTCAAAACAGGAATGGTTATCAAAAATGTGACGAAACCTACCTACTCTGGTCAATTGAAACGCGTACCAGCAAAACATAACATTAAACAATATCGATAGAAAGTGCAAAGAAAATGTGAAAAATGAGACAATGAAAAGACAGTTGTCACTTTATTTCTTTTTCAGGACTTTGTCAGAATTTTGGAGATCTCCCACTAGATCAGGAGACTAGGAAGCTGTGTGTCATATATGTAAATACTCTTCAATGAAACATCCAAACAGAAGCAGGCAACATTCTGTGTAAATTCTTGATATTGCTTTTATAATTTTAGCACAACCAATTTAGTTCTAGCAATACAAACTTATAGTAGGACAAAGTATGCATGCTTCAGTTCACTTCCTGCCAATACTAATATCATCCCAAGTTGAAGAGGACGATGCTGGTTAAAGGAATAGACAAGGTTGCTTTGATGTTACTGTGGCAATGAGGTGTAACAAGGACATCATTTGTGCAACTTTACAATGACAAGATTGAACCTCCCTTCAGAAGACAATTGTTTGTTATAAACATTTATTAAATATATAATTTTTTTTTCATCAGGTGACTAAATTGTCGCCTGTCATCTTTATTGATCTACACAACAGAATGGCATGGCAAAATGTCTATCGCTTAACAACATTTATTATTTACTTTCAGTTGACCACCAGATGGCGCCTGTGTATGGTGCATCCACAAAGAGGTCGGTTTGTCGATAAGCTATGGTTTTTTAAGAAATAATTATCTGTATTAGTTCCACTATAATAATAATAATGTATGTATGTGGGTCATTCTTGCAAACAGTGTACGCTACTGGTAACGTATTGTTGTTTTGTTATTGTTAGTGAAATATTTTGCTATTATAAAGTGTACTAATATACACTTGAAGCAGCAAACTTTGATCTGAAATATTACACAGAGTTACATTTTTAATATTTAAATAAATTTGACATTTCCTCAAAAATCATATGTTTACATTAATTTATCAGTTTGAAGTTTTTCATGTTCTAATTTCTCAAACTGCAGATATGTGCCATAAAATTAAACAAACTAAATAAATCTGCCATTTGAAATGTTCAGTTGTTCACATTTCACATGTCTCTGGTAACAAAATGTAAACCGATATAAAATTTAAATGCTAAAGGGTCCCCAGTCTTCACATTTTCTCATTTGTTTCTCTAACAGCAGAATCCGTGCATCAAAAATACTTTCACTTTGTGACTGGTATTTAGTTGTTTATCAAAACATTAACAAAAAGAAATCTGGTAACGGAATTTCATCTGTATATAATTTCAGTTTCATATGCCATATGTACACTTTTAGCGAGAATGGTCCACATACACGTATGATCAGTTGCTAAAAATTCAGATTGCTAGAAATTTGACCTGAGGGTGTGTGACCTTTCAGGATGCGGCCAGTTATCACTGTGGTGGCAGCAAGACCTATGAGTGAAGTGGGGTTTAGAGCAGTACCAGCCAGCACCCCTGTCACTCAATCAGCCCCTGATCTACCCCATCACCACAGTCAGGCCAATGGGGCTATGCAATCAAGACCAGGTATGTTGATAAGTCTCTCTCTCTCTCTCTCTCTCCCTCTCCCTCCCTCCCTCCCTCCCTCCCTCCCTCCCTCCCTCCCTCTCTCTCTCTCAGAGTCCTGCTGTCCATCTTGTCCGATTATGACATCAGTGTAGGGTTTCGTCCATTACATGCTTTGCTCTTTGGTGAGAGAATAGTCCAATTTGTGATTTAAAGCCTCTCTCACAGTTGACACAGATGATGATAGGGGCAGAAGCATCAGGAAAGCCATGGCGGAGATTGTGATCATGTTGGTATTTTTGTGATATATTTTCTTCAATGGGGCTTTTTCCTCTGTGAATGGCTTGCCTCCACTGTTGTCGATCTTGTGCAAGAGTCTCCCAGGTGTCTACGGTGATGTGTGTAGCCTTTAGGTGTCGTTTGACTACATCTTTGTATCGCAGCCGTTGTCCACTACGAAGACGCTTCCCTTTGGCTAATTCTCCATAGAATAGCCTTTGGTAATCTGCTGTCATTCATATGGATGATGTGTCCAGTCCAACTGAGTTTGGAAGCCGCTGGAGTGGCTTCTATGCTGGACATATTAGCCTGTTGATAAGTCACACCTCACCTTGATAATATATCAACCTTGACATTGTGACAAATCTGACTGAAATAATTATAGAGATGGTTAGAAGAGTTGTTGGAACCTAACCATTTGCAACCACAATAATCAGTCTTATGCCTATGATTTTTTCAGAATTTACTTTTAAAGAGAATGATTTCAGTTAAGTCTTACAGTTGCCGATGGCTTACATATACAACACTGTGGAGTACCCCAAGTGTTCATGTTTCCTTAACATCTATATGAATGTACCATATTCACTGAAGAAACATTCATGTGATTTTTATTCAGACAAAATTCAACAAACAGGACTAGGCTACCCATTATTTACAAATGATATCAAGCAATGCCCAATATAATTTTATTCCCACATTTATCAAAACTTATATCTGGTCTTATTCAGCCAAAAAGGCAGAGAATTTAATATTTTCACCACCAACAATACAGCCCAGGTGACCGATGCCTTTTTGATGAAATTCAAATAGGTTTTCCTGGTGTAATTTGTTGTTGTAGCGCCTCCAACGAGACCAAGGATAATTAGACCGTCATTCACACAAGAAGGAACAGAGGTGGGTATCTATATTGTTACAACGTAAACCAGTATATACCAGTTCACTCAGCTGTATAAATGAGTAGCATATTGTAGCATATAGCTGGATGCTTCCCAGAGAAGCCAAGATGGTGTCTGAGTGAACAGGTCTGTCAGGGAAATAAAGTGTAAAGTGCTTTGAATGGTCCTTAGGACTGGATACTGCACTATATAAGAACTTGCCTTTACTTTTTTATAAAACATTGGTGTAATGGTCAGAACTATGTACAGCTGTACTCTCACTTGAGAAAACCTAAGCATGAAACCTCTTGCTGCCAGTTTTAACCTGGGACAAATGTGTTCACTCCGGTTTACTCGGCTGTATGAAGGTGTAGTTTTTTGTGTGTACCTGAAATCTCCTGAATGGTTATAGACAAAGGTGGATATTTCATATTTGTGGCTCTGTGCATTTGTGCAGTACTCGAAATGGTGCTCGAATGAGCTGTTTTGCCAATGATAAAATGTAAAATGCTCTAAGTAGATATAAGTGACTGATAACACACAATATAGAAATTAATGTACGGCATTCTATTTTAAATCTGTAGCCGAAAGAGAGATTTCTTGCCGTGCACTGCAGTTTGCTTTATCTACACATTGGCAGATATTATTTTAGCTCAACAATAGTACCTATGTGTATAACATACTCACTGATTAATAAGATATCTTTCTATGAATTGCAGCCACTGTTATTATCACTTCAGTGTAATGAATGCATCGATTCTGAAAAACAAGTGTGCTGTCTAAACAGGTCCAACCATTATGAATAGATCAGTAAGGTTAACAATATAATTGGGTCAATCTATATGTGTCCTACCTAGATCAGCATGGATTGACAAGATACCATCGAGTCACAGCCAGTGCTATGACTGTTATCTCATGGTCCCATCTCCTTGACTATGGTCTGGAGTCTTGATTCTAATCACAGCTGCATTGTAATTTATACACTTGGCCAAATAATCTCAAATTACAAAGTCCATTACAGTTGTACCTGTTTGTAGTATTCCATTATAATCACTTGGTCAACATGAGGCAGACTTCTCATGTTTATTCATTAGGCTATACTATGATCCATGAATTAGCAATGATGAACAGTGTCATTTAATTAATTGAGTAATCATACATAAATATTATAGTTGAATTACTAGTGGAAATTATGAATTCTATATAAATAGAATACATATCATGAAGTGCCAGCCACTGATGTAGGTGATGTGTTTCATGTATATGTGTATTATGATTTGTTTTATTCCTATTTGCATGTAGTAGTAGAGTAGCACAACTTTACATGGTGAGAAAATTGTTTTTGAAATCAATAATGCATATCCTCTAAAAAGTTGATGTTGGATGAGAAAACAACATTCATAGACATCCATTGAGAGGAACAGATGTCTCAATGCACCCAAAGTTTATCACATGGTGATACATTTAAGAAGTTGTCCATTTCACAATTAGTGTTGAATAGGGTCATTCCATGTCAAATCAATCACTTTTTGGCAATTTTTGCATCACCTGACTCCAAATTTAATTAAATTTAGTACAGTTATTGGTTCACATGGGTAAAAAATATAATAAAAATCTAGGTCAAATATAATTGAAGATATAGGTCACTGAACTTTGACCCGATTCGCATACTGACCACTACCTTAATGCCTATAACTCTACTATTAATAAAGCTAGAGAAACAAGCAATGTATCATTGGAAAGCCAATAAACATGTGCATATAACTGTCATTAAATTTAAAAAAATAGTTAAATAAGAATGTTATGATTATTTGACTTTTGACCTCATATACCCGAAACATGTATCCTCTGAGTTTGCTAATATTTTGTCCACAGTATCCTATTGCAGTAGAGTTCCTGAAAGTATTAGAGTGGGCAAATAAAAATGTTCACAGATACATTAAATTAAGTACACCCAACATCACCCATGGATGAAAAATTGCACCAGGGTAGCACTGTATAACCCAATACAAACATGCAGCACAATCTCTGATTTTGCTAATATTGTATACACAGTATCCAATTCTATTGCAGAAGAGTCCCTGAAAATATTAGAGTGGGCATATAATAATGTTCAGAGATACATTAAATTAAGTACATATGTGGATGAAAAATTGCACCAGTGTGGCACTGTATGACCTGTGTAATACAAATATACAGCACAATCTCTGATGTATAAATCCATATATGTATATATGCCTACTAATTATGTAATTGCTATTCAATATACCAGGGGTTATTGTTATGCACTAGGTCGTCTAACATAACTCAATATGTTACCAAGAGTAAAACAATGTGTAACCAAATTAATTGATGCAATATTAGAACTGTATCGTCACAGTGACTTTAATTGTCCTTTTTAATAGATGAGTTTATCACCATTAATTCCTACATAATTAGTAAGTGTTGTATTACTGATAACGGAAACAATGCTAGCATGGCTTTGCCATCTAGCATAGAGTATAACTTAGTGTTACCAAAAGAAAGCAAAATTATCAAAATAAAATTAATCTATGCAATAATTGTATTATAAATGCATCATCACTGAAATAAGTATTTTAAACACTGGTCAGTTGTAATTTTTATTGTGCAAAATTTACTTTTTGCTACCGTTGCAGACGCCACCAGGCCAACACGTGACCGAGCCTCTCCAGAAGCCACCGACTCATCCAACAGCTCCAGCCAGGCCCCACAGTGTGCTGACCAGTGGTCAGTTTGTCCCTCCCATTCCCCCGCGCTCCCACATTCCGACAGACCAATACGAGCAGGAGAACATAGTGAACGACTTTCTGGAGAGGACTTCCCCCGTCTCCCTGTCCCCGGCTCCCCGCAGACCCACCATCATCCCGCCATCCCGCAGTCCCAGGGTCCCGTCTACCCACTCTGACGACAGTTGTACCGCTGGTGACACAACGACGTCCGAGCCAGAAGCGCAGGCAAGAAACATGCACAAGCCCCGGCCAACCATCATCGGGTTCCCGCGCCATCAACCCCGCCCCGAGGGAGAGAATGAGGGCGGGGGCCAGGGAACGTCCTTAATGGGTCGCTTGACCAATGGTGGAATCGCGGAGAAGGCCGGCAGAGTTGGTGGCTTCCTGCAGGCAGGAGCCCATGCAGCGCATAAAGGGATCAAGGAGAGATATGAAGCATCTTCGCTGAATCGGTCGGAACCGGATCCCGCTGTACCACAGACGAGAACTGCACCACCCATCAAGCCTAAACCTAGTCTAGCCCCTAAGCCACAGCTGAAACCGAAACCCGGCTTTCAAGGAGGACACCCAGGGCAGGACGCGACGTTGCAGGTGGCACCGATACTGACGGCAGCATCGGTGGAGAAAGCCACAGCCCCCGCGGTTGAGAAAGCCACGAAGCAAACGTTTAACGTTGTACAGAAACATACGGAGAAATCAGTGCAGCAGGCCATCATGGCGAAGTTTGTCACACCGCACCTGGGCTCGTCACAGTTCGTGCAGAAAAGAACAGCACCTCTCGTGGAAAAGGCCACCAATCAGATGTACTCCTCTGCTCAGAAGCAAGCTGAAGCATCCGTTCAGCAAGCCATTGTATCGACAGTCGTTGGCCAGCAACCGCAGTCGACAGGGACAAAAGCTATGCAAGGTGGTGGTCAGCCGGCTTTGCCAGCCGGATTACTGAGCAAACCATTGACGGCTTCGTCTGTGGAGAAGGCTACTGCCCCAACAGTGCAGAAAGCCACACACCAGTCATTTACTGTGATCCAGAAGCACACTGAGAAATCAATGCAGCAAGCCATCATGTCTAAGGTCATCACCCCACATCTTGGTTCGTCGAAGTTTGTGCAGAAAAGATCCGCTCCTCTCGTGGAGAAAGCGACCAATCAAATATATGCTTCAGCTGAGAAGCAAGCTGAGGCATCTGTCCAGAACGCCATTGTGACGACCGTGGTTGGTCAACAACCCAATCCTTCATCACCTGAGACACCGCCAAGAGATGTACCTACAAGCCAACCTAAGGCGACAAGCCAGGCACTCACTGGCAAGATGTCTGCAATGGCGAAATCTACACTCGCAAAACCTCACATGCCGTCGCCATTAAGAAACGGTTCGGAAAGTCAGTCCAGCCATTCTGTGACCCACTTGACCCCTGAACCCTCGAGGTCAGGGCAATCTGTGGAAGCGCCAGATGTTCCAACGGCACGAAGGAGATCATTCGCGGGCGGCCTCAAGTCCAAACTGGGAAAGGCGCGGCCAAAATCAATGAATTTTGATGTGTTGAAACGTAAGGATGAGCATGGAGATCCCGGGAGAACGCAGCCAAAGGAAGAGGGACACGAAGGTGTGGGGAAAAAGAAGCCTCCGCCACGCCCCTCCACCGGTCCTCTCCGATCGGCCGGCCAGCTGCTTAGTCACGCCAGGTTAGTGAGATGTCTGTGTATTGATACGTCAACGTCTGAGTGTTGTAACTGCGTCTTTTCCCAGCAACACTTGGCCATTTCCATGTCCATCGACTTCCATGGACCATTTGTCTGTGATATACCAACTGGTGATGTGTTTCCTTAAAACCAATTATTTATTTATATATATATATATATATATACATGTATAGAGAGAGAGAGAGAGAGACAAAGAGAGAGAGACAGACAGACAGACAGACAGACAGAGACAGAAAGAGAGAGAGAGACAAAGAGAGAGACAGAGAGAGAGTTGTTACGTATTGTAATGTGCATAGTTTTAAGTCTCCTTGATGGCCTGAATGTTGGTCCATTCGCTGGTTGGTGGCCCTCTATACAAAAGGTTTGCTGCTCCATGGGTGTGTAAGTTTGCGTTCCTTAGATTTTTTTACTCGCCACGTGGTTAAATTAATAATTTTGAATTGTTTATTAATGGTCAGATTTCTAGTGGGTCTGTACCACGTGAGTAGATTTGAGTGCAGTTTATATAATGTCATAGTACTGTCGTCAAAACTATTGGTGGTGATCGTTGTATCAGGTATCCTTAAAAGCAGCACTGCAATGTGTATGTGTATATAATAATGTGGAGATGGGCTCATTTCTAGCTGCATGGGGAGCATTTGGTTCCTCCAACATACTGATTGTACCCGTGTTGAAACAGGCCAGGCAGAAAGGAAGACAGCCCGTGGGATCAGGCCAGTTCCCCTCCCAAGTACGCCCATGGAATATCCACATCCCCTCCCAAGTACCACCGTCGAGAACAGACTCCTCACGCAGACGTTCCACATGGCGTGGCCCTGTATGATTACACAGCCTCACAGCCTGACGAACTCTCCTTCCAGGTGAGACAAAACAAAACAAAACAATACAATACAACGTGATACAATAATCTTTAAGGGTTCCACATTGTAAATTCGTGTGGTAGAAATTCACATTAATGCAACACAACGAGATTAGTATTTTACATAACAAAGTTAGTAGTAGTAGTAGTAGTAGTAGTAGTAGTAGTCATAGTCATAGTAGTAGTCGTAGTAGTAGTAGTCGTAGTAGTCAGAGTAGTAGTAGTCATAGTAGTAGTAGTATTAGTAGTAGTCATAGTAGTAGTAGTCATAGTAGTAGTAGTTGTAGTCATAGTGGTAGTAGTAGTCATAGTAGTAGTCGTAGTCATAGTAGTAGTAGTAGTAGTCATAGGAGTAGTAGTCATAGTAGTAGTCATAGTCATAGTAGTAGTAGTAGTCATAGTAGTAGTCGTAGTCATAGTAGTAGTCGTAGTCATAGTAGTAGTAGTCATAGTAGTAGTGGTAGTAGTCATAGTAGTAGTAGTCATAGTAGTAGTAGTATTAGTAGTAGTCATAGGAGTAGTAGTAGTCGTAGTAGTAGTAGTAGTCATAGTAGTAGTAGTTGTAGTCATAGTAGTAGTAGTAGTCATAGTAGTAGTAGTAGTCATAGTAGTAGTAGTAGTAGTCATAGTAGTAGTAGTAGTCATAGTAGTAGTAGTAGTCATAGTAGTAGTAGTAGTAGTCATAGTAGTAGTCGTAGTAATCACAGATGCTGCACAAGTTGTTCTCCCCCCCCCCCTCCCCCTTCCCCGTTCCCTTCCCCCACGCTGATCTCATGTTGAGCAGCCTGGTGGAAGTTCACAGGAAAGTATTGCGATGTTCGTGCGATGTTCATGCTCTTTCTGACAGGTACCTATACCCAGATTAATAACAGAATAGAACCTGTGCAGTGGATGAGATGGGTCTTTTATAATGCAATGTCAACATCAACAGTATCTACACACACACGCATTCAGCACACACAAATACGCGACATACACGTATGTAGACGTTCAGTCCTACACATGTGCAATCACACATGCACGCACAAGTGTTGCCATTCAAACTTGCCTATTTTAGTGTGTTAAAGGGATATGAGCTTATATTCATTTGAGATGTACAGGATGTCCCAAAACAAATGTAACCCATGAAAATGCTTGTCATTTGGTCAATTTTAATGCTATTGGTTTTATTTTTCAGATATAGACAGCTGGGAAGTTAAGAAAACTAAAACCACAAACTACATGTTTCTAGCTCAATCCGTGTGGATTTCTCAGTCATTTATAGAATATGCTCCAAATGTCCACCGTTCTGCTGAAGGCAGATTTGGATTCGGCGAGCAAAGTTATTGATAACTCTGATGCACTCCTCCTTTGGTATAGCGTTGATCTTCTGCGCAGCATGGGTGGCCATATCAAAACATGGTATCATAGGGCCATTCTGGTTCGAGAACGCAAACCAGGAGCCGGTGACCGTCAGGAAGGAGCGCTACATTGAAGTCTTGAACAAGCTCTGGGGAGCTCTAGGGCTGCTGAGTCGAGGTGGAGGAAGGAACAGGGTGGGGTGCAGAGAGACATACAATGGTTCCAGCAGGATGGGGCACCTCCCCACACAGCTAATATTACTCTTGACTGGCTGGATCACAAGTTTCCGAACCGGCTCATCAGCCGAAAACGCGAGCCGGAATGGTCCCCCCATTCCCCGGATCTTAACCCCCCCAGATTTCTACCTGTGGGGGTTCCTGAAGGATAATGTGTACAGGAACAATCCTCAGACCATCCCTGAGCTCAAGGAAGCAATAACGCAGAAGATCAACGCTATACCAAAGGAGGAGTGCATCAGAGTTATCAATAACTTTGCTCGCCGAATCCAAATCTGCCTTCAGCAGAACGGTGGACATTTGGAGCATATTCTATAAATGACTGAGAAATCCACACGGATTGAGCTAGAAACATGTAGTTTGTGGTTTTAGTTTTCTTAACTTCTCAGCTGTCTATATCTGAAGAAGAAAAACAATAGCATTAAAATTGACAAAATGACAAGCATTTTCATGGGTTACATTTGTTTTGGGACACCCTGTACTGTACCAAAATATAATCACCACATGTTGCTGCCACGTGGATGATTAACTATGCAGCCCAGTTATAATGAACATGCATGCAGGTGTAATAAACCATGCTATTATGGCACATCTATAAACCATTCGTTCACTGTGTGCGCGACAGGCTGGTGACACTATCACCCTCCTGAGGAAGGTAGATGACCAATGGTTCTACGGACAGACCCGAGGACAAGAGGGGATCTTCCCCTGTGGTTTTATCGATGTTCTCGTACCCGTCCCTGATGATGGGAATGCCCGTGTTGTGGTAAGGAGCATTGTCCAAGTAACTGTCAAGCCCTGTTGTCTATGCAATCTACATAGCTTCATTCACTGCATTCATATTTTCATTTCGCTATCATCTAATAACCTGCATTGTGGGGAAGAGCTGAAACGCTTGATCAACCATTGTCCAAGCTTAGGACCACACCACTTAGAGGATATATATATGACCATGATTTCATAGGCACGGAGCCACGGTATATTGCAAAAGTCACAAACTTGGATATATTTTACCACCAAGTGCTACCATATTACACTCAAGCTGCATTTGTAAATTTTCGATTTTTCCTAATTTTCATCATTAACAGACATTTCTGTGTGAAAGCATGTATATGGTTTCATATATGATAGGCGTTTATACATCAAAAAATAGTTTGTATGCTTATTTGAAATAAAAAGGCTAAATTACATTCCAACGATTTACAACCAGTGAAAACATTTCAAACACCACAGTAGTTGGTATTTATTAATATTCATGAAGTACTGTCGCACAAATTCGCATGCGCTACGTCGGTGAAACAACTTCATTTCGTACCAAACTGAAATAAACAAAGTTATGCGTAGGTACAGTTATTTCGAATGACTTCTCATGCGACTGTGACAAATTGAATCTCTTGTAAGCGGTTTGACACACACCAACAAATACACACCTCCACACACGCGCATGTGCACACACACACATACACACACCCACATACATACACACCCACATACACACACTCACACACACCCACACACACACATACACACACCCACACATATACCCACAAATACACCCCCCCACACATATATATATATATATACATACACACTCTCACACACACATACACGCTCACACATACACACATACTCACACACACACATACATACACTCACATACACACATACACTCACACACATACACGCACACATATATACACACACATACACACACTCACACCCACATACACACACCCACACAGTCACATACATACACACACTCATACACTCATACATAATCTCACACACACACATTCATACACACACTCACACACATATACACACACTCACACACACATATATACACACACATATATACACACACACATACACACATTCACACCCACATACACATACCCACTCACACACATACACACACATGCACACACACATGCACACACATGCACACACATGCACACACACACACACACACACACACACACACACACACACACTCACACACACACACACACACACACACACACACACACACACACACACACACACACACACACTGCTTGGGCACGACAGGCTCTGTTTCATGCATTTTGTCTAGATAAACATGTTTGTTATTCTGTTGTAGGGTGATGTCAACTACTCCAGTCAGCCTGCCCCTGACTACCACCCTAGCAATGGTCACACTACAGCGGGTACACCGGGACAGGACAACTGTTCAGGTATTATTATAGATGTCAAGTAAATTCAGGCTCTACCTTGAAATATACAGTATTTACTGGTTGATTTTACAACCATACCAAAATGTATAATGCAGGGTAAAACATTTTGCATCAAAATTATTGACATAATATATATTAAAAAATATTAATAAATATCAGTATATCAATGTCTGACCATAAAGTAGTTTTTACTAAAACTGAATGAAAAATATTATTTCATTTAGCAACCATGGATGACTGTTTTTTGTTCCTGCAACTAAAATGGTTCTTTTGTACAGTTTCTAAACGTAAATATATTATAACAGTAACAAGGATATAATCAACGACTGACTTATATGTTGATCGTTATGAGAAATATCAGACGATCCGTCAGTTTGAGCCATAAAAGTATACTTTATATACGTCAATGAGGAAACACAAAAATACATACTGCCACTGCTTTAATCACAGGTTTAGATGTTTGGTGTTTTTAGAAACAATACAGTTATTACCACCCCGGATACTGTTACGTTGTTTGAATAGAATAATTTGAAACTATTATCTAAAACAGAATTTTGTATATGTGTTTTGGCTTGTTTGGCTTACGAATGGTACTTCTTCAAGTGGGTCGACTCTACCGCACATAATTTGCATCGAACTGACTTACATAAATAAGACTGATAATTGTAAAACTGAAATGACCTATTTCGTGATGAAATTTCATAATTCAACCAATAACACGGCATATCCTGTAACATGTGGATTTCATGTTTCTTTTGTCCACCAGGTGTGAAAGCAGCAGCACTGTACGACTTCGTGGGCGAGCCGGGCGAACTCAGCTTTGTCACCGGTGCTGCCGTCTGTGTTCATGGCAAGCTCACACCCGATTGGTTGTACGGTGAGCTCTACGGCGAATACGGTCGCTTCCCAGCATCCTTTGTGATGGTTGACATGGAGAAGCTACCGCAACTCGACCTGAATTCTACGGGCGGGGTTGCAGGACAGGGAACGGGGGAAGGAGACAAGGGCAGGGAAGAACCCAGTGCTGTTCCTGGATGCGAACATGGGAATGGTGGCATTCCAAGTAGCTGGGAGGCACAAGACAAGGGATATGAAACTTCAGGTGGTGATCAACATCAGGTATGTGTAATTGCATTAGTAGGGCGCAGTGGGTAGAAGATTTTACTTTCGGTCGAGAGAACCCAGGTTCTAACCCCACTCTGCTTTGGGAAAGTTGTTTGGTCTTCGTTGCACTAGTCCATTGAATTCAGCTCAATCAACGCTGCTTAACTAATTTCAAATGTTTCGTTTCTGTGTTAAGATTTCTAAATCTACAGGTTATCAATGTTGAATAAGTTTCAAAACAGCTCTGCATTGTATAATAATCTGCATAGTTTCAGATGCATCTAGGTTTCTACAGCACTGCAATATATTCCTGAACGTCATTTTAAATCTTATCTTTAGTCAGAATTATCAGACTCTGTGAGCGAAGGACATCTATGTATTTGCAGCGACGTTATTTGTCTCAAATTCAGAAGAAGCAAACAGGTTGTTGACTTATTGAAAGCGAATGCAGACCATGCCATATGGGTGACAATGATGTTAACAACCGTAACATATAAATTTATGTGATGAAATTATAAGAGACTGTTTACACTAATCATCAAAGAAGAGTTGTGTTTTGTGCTTATTTTGAACATGATGCAGCAGAAACCGAGTGCATAGGTTTGGCGCATGAAGTGATATGATTTTTATAGGAAGCGTACCACTATGCATAATATGAGGCTTATAAAATTATAACACAAACACATGCAGATGTAGAGTAGTCCAAATATGTCTACAATTTAAGAAATAAATATGATTTTTACTGGATTTATTATAATGTTTACTGAGAGCTTAGAAACGCCATGAAATTGTCATGTGGTCATTAAAATATCTACTTCCTTTGTTTCAAATTTTCAGAAAGCTACTTTTTGCATTGCCCAGCATCCGTTTACTGGTGAAAGTGCGGAGGACCTGACGTTTTCAGAAGGAGACAGGATCCACCTGCTGGCCTACATCGACTCGGACTGGTTGAAGGGATCACTGAATGGACGAGAGGGCATCTTCCCAAGGGCATTTGTTGATATAGTTGAAGGTGAGATACTCTCTTGTTAGGTAGGACACAATGTACAAAAATGAATTTCAATGTGACTGTTTCAGTTTCTTTCTGGCAATACTGTAAACATTGATGTTATTTAGAGATATGCACGATGCTAATGTTATTCATTGTTTCACTTGTTTGTTTGTTACGTTAGTACATCAGTTCTAATACACTTAATTTTATGTTAGCTTGTAAATGGAACAAATGTTTCCCTGATTTGTTCGTACATTTAATTTGCATTAACCTCGTGCATGCTACGCTGTTCACGTACAATCTATTTCGTGCAGACGCTTCCAGTGACACTTCCGGTGCCTCTGACCATCATGGTCACGTGACAACACCACCAGTGGCGACGCGTCGCGACACGGCACACAAGACGTCCGCAGAACCCAGTAGGTCGGTGGCGCGGGCTCTGTTTGACTACACTGGCGGCACCGACGAGGACCTCAGCTTCAAGTGTGGCCAGGAGATTGTGGTTCTGGAGTGGATCAACAGTGACTGGGTGAAGGGCCGTCTCGCCGGCAGGACGGGCATCTTCCCGGCCAACTTCGTCGAGATCGTCGAGGGATAGAAAATGACAAGATTTCCGAACGTTTAACAAGATTTAACAAGATTGCCACCTAGAGATTCGTCTCTAGATGGCAGGTGGACTAGGAATCCCTTTGGCTTATTGAGAGTCCAACCTCTCTATCTAAATATACCCCGCCCGTCTTTGGTATATGTCGATTTTATTGTTAAATATATTAACACTATTAGCACCTACACAATCAGCGGATAATCTGTTCCATTCGTTAACTGTTCTTTGTGAAAATGAAAATCTTCTAATATCTAGTCTACACTGTTTTTTTGCTAATGTAACTCCATGTTCTCTAGTCCTTCTCTCTTCCTTGACCGAGAAAATCATATTTCTGTCAATTCTTCATACCCATTCAATATTTTAAACACCTCAATTTGATCTCGTTTGCATACATTCCAAGGCTCCTTTTTATGTAGGAACATAAACCTCGGCGACATGTTTACTGTCGGTGCTGAGTGCTTTAGTACTGTTTTCCAAAGCGACGTTGTATGCCGCATCACCATGGTTTTCACGGAGGGGATAATTGTTTCTCAGAACATTCGCTGGAACACTTGTAGGCTGTTCCAGTTTGCACTCATGGGTGTGTGAACAATACACCTTCACAGCTATTGTCAGACAGGGCACCCAGCATCTATAATAATGATAAAAGCGGCTGTATCCAAAGTAGATGTTTCGCTTACAATCTGATAATTTCGCTGGCGCAGTATTCACATTGTAAGCGGTATGTCGGGCATGTTAAACGCGGTTTGGCTGTGGTATGCCATCGACACATTTATCCTTGTTAAGAACATCGCGTTAAAACTGAAGAACGAACAGCCTCGGTTTGACTAGTTCTTGCTACATGCTCTTTGTGATGGTTTTCTGAGCACTGTGTGTCTTCGCAGCCATCTAGAGGCATCACGATACGTTTCTGCACCTGAACTTATTTAATGCCATTGTTAACAGACTAGCTGTCTGTTGTTGTTGGAGTAGCCTTTCAAGGAAAGGGTTATGTATTTATTGCAGTTGTTATCGCTGAATCAAATGTGATTATCGGTATGGCACTCAGGGATATCTCGGTGCCTTATTTAATAGTATTGTTGGTCAACGTTTGTCTGTGTTCTGGCAAATCAAATGTTATGCATTTTGCTGAGAATGTAATCACACCGATGAGATATATTCCATTTTAATGGTTAGAGGAGCAATAAAAAGCATATATTTTAATCATATTTTTTATAAAGCGTGGTATTGAATTATATTTTGTTTGTTTGTTTGATTGATTGTTTATATGAAAGAGCAATTATGTGCGATTATATGAAATATACCTTTAAAAAGTGATTTGACTGGAGACGCCAATTCAAATTGTTTGCCGGGGGGAGGCATGTGGGTGGTTTCACACGCCCTACGACGCCCATCTTCATTTCTGGAGCCCAGGCAGCAGATGTCCTTTGATCCCTCTCTCAAGCTGCTACCACGTGTGTGTTGTCCATCTAGTGTCTGCTGCTGGTGTCATACACTCTATAGCGGGCGAAGAAGAAGGGTTGGCAGAGAGAACAGGAGACCGTTTTACTAAGATAAAGAGCTCCTTAAACAAAATCCGTTGTTAAATGAATTGAGTTTTTCAAAGCCCAAATATCCATTGCCATGTAACCAATGACACTGTTTCCATGATACACCAGTGATAAAGTCCCGCTGATTCGTCTGAGGCACATCAACAATTCCAAATGCACCCGTCTTGTATCTCATAACCAGGCCTGCAACTGCATCCATTGCCATACTAGTGGAGGCTAACTATCTGTTTGTGTTCAACGACGATCACGCCGTTCTTCTGGGAGGGAAGACTGCCGTCTCTTGACGGTTCAACAGCAAGAATTACCAAGGACTAGCTCAGATAAGCCCAAACGTTATGTCGTCTCGACAAACTGAATACATGTATACAAATACAACTAAATAAGTAAAGTAGATATTTTCGGCAGATGTAGTCACAAGTATTACAGGCGCTTCAGGTATAAATTTCAATTCTGAAATTAATTGCATCTATAAATTATTCTACGGATTGCCACAATAAAAAAACTGTAAGTGGCCGTGACGTCAGGAGACCAATACAATGGCGCTCTAGGTGTAATTTAAATCAGCAATGATATTCTAGTGAGTTACGCATAAATTATCCTGGAATATAACATGTAGTTGTAAACAGTTTGTTTGATTAACACTACGTTAACCTAGTCTGTTAGGTGAATCTAGGCCCCCGAACTATTTTGTTTCACCGAGACGTAAACATACGGAATTATAACTCGCGTTTTGTCATAATGAAACGTTGCGTCACAATCTTCAGACGTATGTCGTAGTCGTTGCTATGGCACCGTGTTGTTGTGCATTCCGGGAAGAATTTCCAGTTGTAAAGTTGTGTGCGTTATTTTACGGATGGTTATTGAGAGTTGGAATCGTCTGAACATGTCGAATCGTCCACAAAATTAATTTGATTCAAATACCATGTGAAGTTTCGCTTCGAGAGTGTCAATGCCATATATACGTGTAATTTTGTGAGTGAAGGTTTGCCTTGTTTTATACGATAAAGTAGGTGAAAAGGTGAGTTCTATCTTAATGTCTGCCTGCCTGTCCATCCGTCCTTCTTCCGTCCGTCTGTCGTCCGTCCGTCCGGTCGTGCGGGCGTCCGTCCGGGCGTGCGGGCGTCCGTCTGGGCGTGCGGGCGTCCGTCCGGGCGTCCGTTCGGTCGTCCGTTCGGTCGTCCGTCCAGTCGTGCGGGCGGGCGGGCGGGCGGGCGGGCGGGCGGGCGGGCGGGCGGGCGGGCGGGCGGGCGGGCGGGCGGGCGTGCGGATATGCGTGTTTCGTGTCTACCTCTGCCTGTCTGACGGTCTCTCGTTCTCGCTCTCTCCCTGTCTCTATTGTCTATTGCTCTCTCAGTAATTACTCCACATCACATCACCAGGTTCTCCAAGATACAACCAGTTGCACCACAACATTAAACATTGGGGCTAATTCTATATTCACTCTCCAGTCCCCACCAAACAAACTTACACTAAAACATTTACACCTCTTCCTCATGTAATTATGTTGGAGGGTTTATCCTACCTCTAGCCTCCGGCAAAATATTATAATGAGGGCTAACCTGCATACTTCACCCTCAAGTTCTTGCATCTAACGCATACTCGCAACACTTCTCTTGTACTTCCCAGACACTATAATAATATAATAATAATATATTTTGTTTCATATAGGGTATAACATTTCAAATTGTTCGTGGCGCTTTACATACATTAAAATCCTAAAATTCAAATACACACCAGAAGAAAGAACACACATATATATATACTAGTGGCATATATAAACAATAAATAAATATAATAACACGAATTATTGAAGCTGAATAAATGTATAATAAATATATAAATAGGTTAAATAAAATATCGATAAAAGTACACAAACATTAAACTAAGCCGTGAGAACAGTCAGAAAGAAATGTGTCTTAAGGCGTGCCTTGAAGGTGGATAAACAGGCAGACGTCTTAATGTTGTCACTTCCCAGACACACGCCGCGGAGACACAGAGCGCCGTGCCGTAGGACTAAGCGACTACGATGAAGGTCCGCTCGCGTCTGATGCTTCTGCTCCACCTCGACCGCCACTTCAGTCTGATGTCGGCGAAGGCGGCTCGTCTCCTGCTCGAGCTGTTTCGGATGCTCGACTTCCACTGCAAGATGTGTCTCAACGACCTCCAGTTCTGCACCTTCATGCGCTTCGCCTCCGACATGAGTCACCACAAGATCTACCAGGTGACGATGTATCCGGGTTCTTTTTCAGGCGCCATTTCCCCTCACATCCGGGTTCTTTTTCAATCGCCATTTTCCCCTCACTGTGCGTCCGTGTTGTTAAGTCATATTGAAACCAGTGTTACGTTTGACATTCTACAGGTCTTTGGAATTTGCTCTTTTGTTTCGTAAATTGCGTTGAATGTATCCCATTACATTACGTCCATTAGAACATATGAAGTTAAACAATGCGGGTGCGAAAATACATCATCCAACCCTTATCTTCAATCATGAGTAGAGCCGCTAGACAGCTGACAGGGTAAAGTTACAGCCATCGACACCAGCATTGCGACAGTGCGAATATTGGCTAGGTCAGCCAGTACAAGACAACACATTTGACTTCAGGTTTCCACGCATGCATGCTGTCGTAATTGTAATATATCCCATCTACCAGGAAAATACATTAGGTACATAATGTTTGCCTTTCTGTTGTAATATAGACTTACAATTTAAGGATGCTGCAATTCGCCGCTGCGTTTCAATAGGTTTGGAGTCATGATATATTTGTTAACCTATAATTTTTCGTTTTACCCACTGCATTTTTCTTTTATTAAAATGCATCAAGATTTACATGACATGAGCAATTAGTACATAGACACACAATATTATCAGTACCACTGTTGTTTCTCTGAGGGTATTTTATGATCCTCCGACGTCCACAAAAATCCTGGTAGCAATATACCAATATGGCGTCAATCTCATTTCCGGTTTCTGCCCCCGCCCGTGCAGGTGTTCGACATGCTCGACGTCGACCGGTCCGGCGAGATGGACTTCGACGAGTTCTACCTGATGACGTCGATCCTGGTGGCTCAGAAGGACGGAGACGAGAAGCGGTTCATCTTCCACCACTCACGCACCGTCTTCGACCTGATGGACGAGGACGGCTCGAACTGCATCAGCGCCGAGGAGTTTGGCCACTTCAGCTTCCTCTTCAACTTCGAGGTGAAGGCCGTACGGCGCATCTTCATCGAGTTCGACATATCCGGCGACCAGGAACTCGACTTCAAGGTGACCGTCGACGCATGTACGACACGCATGACATGTACGACAAGTAAGACACGTACGACTCACGCGTACGACACGCCAGACACGTACGACACACACGTACGACTCCTAAGACACGTACGACACACACACACGTATGACACGTAAGACATGTAACACATGTACGACATGTACGGCAGTAATTCTTATTTGAATCTCCTTGTCTTGGTTTTTGTCTCTGGTGCTGTATCTCTGTCCCAGGTAGATTTCAACATTCTCGATCTGAGTGAGTGTTGTTGACGTATATTGGCGTATCGTTTTCCATCATTACTTTTGTGTGTGTGTGTGTGTGTGTGTGTGTGTGTGTGTGTGTGTGTGTATATATATATATATATATATATAACGGTATATATATATATATATATATATTGTTTCTAAAACATTATGTAGATTTCTTTAAGCATACATACGATTACGTGTAAGCATAGTTTTCACCACTGTGTTTTTTCACGACTGTGTATCACCATCGTTTTCACCACTGTGTCATTTCACGACTATATGACACCCTCGTTTTCCACTGTGACTGTTCACGACAGTGAATCACCCTTGTTTTCACGACTATATCTTTTCACGACTCTATGAAAACGATGTGTACCAATGTTTATGACAATAATTTTCACCACTGTCTCTTTCCATGACTGTGTATCACCATCGCTTTGACCACTCTGTTTGTTCACTACGGTGCACATTTCCGAAAGAACACGCACGAACCGTTATTGAAACACATTTCTTCCAACTTGTGTTAGGCTACTAAACGCGAAATCGGGGAGGGGGAAATGATCGGGGAGGATGGGGGTAAAATGTGGCGCACTACTTTCCTACAACTTTGTACTGTCACGACTAATTGTCACTACTAATGTCGTTGTGTTTTGTGAATATTTACCACAAGAATTTCCTCTTTGAGGGACTATTAAAGGTTATTGTATTGTATTGTATCGTATCGTATCGTATCGCATCGCATCGCATCGCATCGCATCGCATCGCATCGCATCGCATCGCATCGCATCGCATCGCATCGCATCGCATCGCATCGCATCGCATCGCATCGCATCGCATCGCATCGCATCGCATCGCATCGCATCGCATCGCATCGCATCGCATCGTATTGTATTATACATGGTTTTCACCACTGTCTAGGAGTTCCGGATGTTTGCAATGGCGACGATTGACAAGCAAGTGGAGATGGACGAGCAGAAACGTCTGAAGCTGGCGGCAAAGCGTCTTCAGCGGACCTCGGGCCCAGCCCTGCGCCGTATCGTCGATTTTGTTCGCGGCGTCGCTAACTCCGTGGCCGGGAGTGTGTCGCAGTCGATAGCACTGCCTCGAATCCAAGTGGAGGCCATCAACGATGACGAATCGAAGAGCTCATTGTCTGGTACAGAGACCGAGACGACGCAAGGCACTGCAGAGGCGCCCAGGTCACTGACGTTCTACACTCGCGTTCTGGCGACATTGTTTCGCTTTAAAACGCGCAAGGTAACGCCTGATGACGTTCCACCCGACGGGGACGAGCCTGTGCCTGTATCTGAGCCTGTACCTGAGCCTGTGCCTGTATCTGAGCCTGTACCTGAGCCTGTGCCTGTATCTGAGCCTGTGCCTGTATCTGAGCCCGTGCCTGTATCTGAGCCCGTGCCTGTGCCTGTGTCCGTGCCTGCGCCCGCGCCTGCGCCCGCGGCTGCGACCGCGCCTGCGCCCGCGGCCGCGACTGTGCCCGCGCCTGCGCCTGTGCCTGTGCCCGCGAATGCGACTGTGTATGTGCGTAGACGAAGAAGATCACGGAGAAGACGAAGTCAAAAGAAAAGTATCTGACGCACACCCGATGACAGTAGCCACACACGTCTGTCGTCGATTGTTGGGATAGTTCGACAAACGCTACACCAACTTGACGCTCGCTATTTTCACTTTGACTCGCCGCTTATATTGCTGAGATAACTTGGATGTGTTGCTTCGAAATCCGTTGCTTGTGTGTTATCAAATGTATGTAGTTCGTTGCGATTCTACCTGAATGTGTCTGTGTAAAACGACAATGCAGATTTTTTCCTTAAGTCAGTATTCCAGAAATTATACATGTATTCCCTGAGCGTAATTTGATGTTTGCCAAGCATGACATAAAATATAGATGATACCAAATGTACGTGTTTCATTTTGATGGTCGCCGTCTCGACCTAGCCTTTGAATCGACGCTGAGGGTATGGGATGACGTACCCGGCCAGTGGCAGTTGGTGGTTCAGATGGATCCTCGCAAAGCATTTCCTAATATAACGGCGAGGATTATAAAAAGGACCCATTATTACGGTTAAATAGTGAGCAAAATATTACCCGATGGGCCGATTTTTCCCAAGTTCTAAAAATTACTCACCTGTGTGCGACGTCCACTAAATTACATTCTTCTTTTACGATTTGAATAATGTTCTTACATATGGCTGCCTAATCGTAACAGTAGTAAGCACAATAGAAACCGCTTAATATTATCAAATGCATTATATTTTATTTAATCAACAGCAAATACACAAACTTCGGAAACCGAGGTTCCTCTATCATACAGTGAATACACATGGCTGGTTTCACTGGTTGTCTATTATAATCTGAGCGTATTACATTTTTCCCATAGCAACTAGGCCGCAACATTGCTGCCTGTCTGATAAATGTCAAGGAATTCACGTTTTCCTCTCGTCAAATTAAGCAGTCGGGACGTTCAGTTGAACAGTTTCGTAAACCGGATTACCAGCTCCGCGGCCATTCTGCGATGAACTGGTGGCTCCCACTTGCTGGTTCCCGTCTTGCCCTCGTGTGGCGCCACTAGAGCCATTTATTTCTGTCACGTTTAATCCTGAAGCTGGGTGGACGCCGCCATATCCCAGTCCACCTGCGTCGTTCGTAAAAGCGCGGTTGTCTTGCGTTTGTGCTTGTGCTTGTGCTTGCCCTGTGCCGAATATATCGCAGTATTTGGGCGGGTCTTTAGGCAGACTCTCGTACGGCGGAGGCTGGAAGGCGTGCGGACTTGCCGGGTTGAAATCGCCGATGTGCTCTCGCGGTCCCTGGGTGCGATGCGGCGTGATGGTGGGAATCGGTATGTCTGAACCTGCAACGTCAGACCACGCGCAAGAGGTGATTCGCTGATGGCTGCTTTGGCAACTCTTTCACAAGTTACGTAAAACGTTATACATGTATTGAACACTGGGGTACATACAGAACTATTATACCAGGTGGCGCCATTACGCAACTCGGGCCTCGTACCGTCAACCGCCAGCGTCCCGTTACCTGGTTACGCAGCATTCATTCCTTATATCATCGATGCATTTGTTAACATACGCTGTAGATATGCCTTATATTAATAACAGTTCGAGTCTAAAATAATTCAAAGATGAACCGAAAACAGAAATAAACAGCGTGCGCGCAAAGAGCGCGATTACGCCATTGACCCGATCGAGTTTCATCAGCACCCTTTAGTGATCATGTAGGTACCCCATTGTTTATTATTTATTTTCCATTTCCAGAGGTATTCAGCAAAAGTTGCATCAGAACCAATTTGGAGAGTGTGGTTTGACATTTTAATGAACCTGAAGGTAGGCATGCAGTGAGTGAATCACAATCCACAGCATTCACCAAACCGTGATGATGAGTAGACACGAAACCAACATTGTTCCTTTTGCCTGCATTAACCAGCTTCGCAAACAAACGACAGCTGACCGTTTGGTTTATTTTATGACGAAGATTATTGTTACAGGGCGCACCAAACTGTACATACTTTAGCATATCTGCGGTATTTGTATTATGAGAATTTACCAACATGAAAATAACCACGTCATGCTGCGGGATTACGCCGATGAAACACGCCCACTTTATTTATACAACGATAACTGACCCAAATATCACGACTCGCGTTATTTAGTAAAGCAGATATGTTATTGACACGTATTATGTAACTATTGGTCTTAATTTAGTACGCCCAACGGAATGACAGTCTGACAACGAGTGGGTCGCACATGTTGCTGTAAGATTATATATATAACTTATTTAAAATAATAGCTCGCGTTCTTGCATAGCTAACCAACAAAGAAAATCTAATATTGGTCACGGACGTGTGTGGCCGTGAAACGAGAGCTTCAGCACCATTCCAGGTACGGTCACAGAGAAGGCAGTCTTGGGAGATGAGTGATAGCCTATTCACGATCTGTTTTTTTGTTTATTTTTACGAAATTTGTAATTACAATTTGTTTGCTTCAAAGACATAGTTCAGGACAGTACTAATAATAGTAATGTAACTTATGTTGCGCCTTATTCGTTAGAAACCATGCCCATCACTGCACAACAGGATTGATCCATCTCAAAATCATAGCCGTATGCACGAGTTGTCGTCAACAGATGGGTGTATACGCCAGAGACCTCTAGTGGATAAGCACGGTTATAAAGGTAATTTTTTTTAATGACAGCGAAACTGCATTAGTGAAATCATCAAATTCGTAATTTAGTCGAGTTGCTATTTTATAATGTGGAAGTATTGTATGTATTTTGCTGAATCGTGTTGATTATGTCTCTCAACTCAACCCAATGTCATGGCAATGCGCCAATCTTGGGTGACGTGTGAGACCAGGCAAATCCAAGATGGCTGCAATTAATTTAGGTCAATTTAGAAAGTATGTTACAATTTCTAAATTGGAGCACGGTATGAATATGATTTTTGAGTGCATACACACGTTATGGCAAATGAGGAATTCAATGGAACCATTTCTAGTGACATACCCGACTATGCATACATGAAAAGTCTGAATGGTCGCTATTGTCGCCGGATATAGCCCAAATGTGTTTATCATTTGATTGGCACATCGCTAGAGACACGATGTTGTTGTCCATCCCGATGGTTGTTTAAAAAAATTACCTTTCTAACCGTGATAACTCATTTGTGGTCGCAGAAGCGCGACCCTATGGAAGGCTCTACCTAATAACATTAAGACGTCTGCCTGTTTAGCCACCTTCAAGGCACGCCTAAAGTCAGTAAAGACACATTTCTTTCTGACTGTTCTCGCGGCTTAGTTTAATGTTTGTGTACTTTTATCAATATTTTATTTAACCTATTTATATATGTATTATACATATATACATTTATTCAGTTTAAATAATTCGTGTTATTATATTTATAGTTATATTTATATTTTTTACAATTGTTTATATATGTTACTAGTATATTTATGTGTTTCTTTCTTCTGGTGTGTATTTGTATTTTAGGCTTTTAATGTATGTAAAGCGCCACGAACAATTTGAAATTGGATGTGGCGCTATATTATGTAAAATATATTAGAATTAGAATTAGAATTAGAATTAGAATTAGAATTAGAATTAGAATTAGAATTAGAATTAGAATTAGAATTAGAATTAGAATTAGAATTAGAATTAGAATTAGAATTAGAATTAGAATTGTCAGTGTCAGTGTCAGTGTCAGTGTCAGTGTCAGTGTCAGTGTCAGTGTCAGTGTCAGTGTCAGTGTCAGTGTCAGTGTCAGTGTCAGTGTCAGTGTCAGTGTCAGTGTCAGTGTCAGTGTCAGTGTCAGTGTCAGTGTCAGTGTCAGTGTCAGTGTCAGTGTCAGTGTCAGTGTCAGTGTCAGTGTCAGTGTCAGTGTCAGTGTCAGTGTCAGTGTCAGTGTCAGTGTCAGTGTCAGTGTCAGTGTCAGTGTCAGTGTCAGTGTCAGTGTCAGTGTCAGTGTCAGTGTCAGTGTCAGTGTCAGTGTCAGTGTCAGTGTCAGTGTCAGTGTCAGTGTCAGTGTCAGTGTCAGTGTCAGTGTCAGTGTCAGTGTCAGTGTCAGTGTCAGTGTCAGTGTCAGTGTCAGTGTCAGTGTCAGTGTCAGTGTCAGTGTCAGTGTCAGTGTCAGTGTCAGTGTCAGTGTCAGTGTCAGTGTCAGTGTCAGTGTCAGTGTCAGTGTCAGTGTCAGTGTCAGTGTCAGTGTCAGTGTCAGTGTCAGTGTCAGTGTCAGTGTCAGTGTCAGTGTCAGTGTCAGTGTCAGTGTCAGTGTCAGTGTCAGTGTCAGTATCATTATTAATGTCGACGTACCCCGAGTGTCACTGCCCGACCGCTGCCTCCACCGTCTAGAGAGCGTACGGGCGACGGCGGCGGTCTTGCCCCCGCAGCACTGGTAGCAGCACGCCGACAACACGATGAGGAGCAACAGGGACGTGAGGAGACCGACGATCGTCCGCCACCTACACGGGACACCGAGGTAAGACAACTCAGACACAGGCAACGAGTTAACTATACAGTGTAGTTCTCTGTACGTTGCGTTAGTGATGTGAGGGTGTAACAAGCGAAGTGTAGGAGTTTGCATTTTCCATAGGCCTACTAGTCTTGTTGAGATATGTTATTGACAATTTCACAGCTTATTTACCCTCCATAAACTTTTAATATCTCAGGCTCCCACAAACTTCTTTCAAACCTTACACCCCTCCATTTCTGCTTGAACCACCCACGGATTGCCCCTGATTACATCACCAAGCAAAATGACAACTGTATTAATACGCAGAAATGCACCGACTATCAGCTGTCATAATTTGACAGCTCTGATGCCACGCTGCACTAAAACATCATTTTTACTCACTCCACACTACATATGTGCTCACAGAAATTCAGACAACCTGCATAATGCTGTTTTTAATAGGGTACTCGTTGGTCGCACGGGTAATGGCGGATGAACACCTTATTGTGGTCTTACATCAGTACGACCCGAAATGGCAGCACGGATAGCCAAGATTCTGCTCCTCATTCACCTTGTGGGTGTTTGCAATGTATGACATGCTGTGGCTGTCTTTGTTCAAAATGGATGGCTATGTGCTGTTAGACGTTAGTTATTTGATCTTGCAGTGAATACAACGTTGCAGTTTGCCACAGGCATGTTCGGTTTGATACCAGTAGTATAAATTAAAATGCGCCATGATTCAGACAAGTGCTTTTTATCGAAGTTCCTGTTAACTGCGTCATGAATATTCACCAAGGAAATATAAATTAAACTGATGGTACATAAAATACGTATTGTGCGTGTGTGCGTGTGTGCGTGCGTGCGTGTATGTGGTGTGCGTGTATGTGGTGTGCGTGTGCGTGTGCGTGTGCGTGTGCGTGTGCGTGTGCGTGTGCGTGTGCGTGTGCGTGTGCGTGTGCGTGTGCGTGTGCGTGTGCGTGTGCGTGTGCGTGTGCGTGTGCGTGTGCGTGTGCGAGTGCGTGTGCGTGTGCCTGCGCGTGCGCGTGCGCGTGTGCGTATGCGTGTGCGTGTGTATGTGTCTGTGAGTGTGTGTGTGTGCGTGTGCGTGTGTGCATGTGTGCATGTGTGCATGTGTGCGTGTGTGCGTGTGTGTGGTGTGCGTGTGCGTGTGCGTGTGCCTGCGCGTGTGCGTGTGCGTGTGCGTGTGCGTGTGCGTGTGCGTGTGCGTGTGCGTGTGCGTGTGCGTGTGCGTGTGCGTGTGCATGTGTATGTGTATGTGTCTGTGAGTGTGTGTGCGTGTGTGCATGTGTGCGTGCGTGCGTGCGTGTATGTGTGAGTGACCGTATGTGCATGCGTGTGACCGTATGTGCATGCATTTGCATGTGTGCATGCCTTTGCTTTTAATGTGTTTGCTTGCGCAACCAAGAGTCGATATCTACAACCATCTTCAATGTAACAAGTGACATATCAGATATTCCCTATTACGAACACCCTCCGGATGAGACACACTTGAGCTGAATAGCCAGGCGACCGCGTCAGTGCTAACAACCTAACACAGCTCACTAACTTA
>OZ024860.1:18571964-18594464 GCA_964017155.1 Oasisia sp. SBJ-2009
ATATCTGTTCATCTGTTTTAATCTTAAAGTAATCCTCCCTTCTGATATAAAAGTTAGTTGTGCCTTATATATTATATATATATATATATATATATATATATATATATATATATATATATATATATATATATTATATATATATATCTATATATGCATATATATATATATATATATATATATATATGCACACACAAGACACAACTAACTGTTATATCAGTAGGAAGGATTACTTTCAGATTAAAATACACTCTGTACGCACCATTTTAAGAGCGTACCATTTCGTAACCGCCGATTTACTAGACAAGAAGGATGATAATTGTCAAAATTAAGGATGGCCAAGTCATATGGAATTCTCTTCCGGTAGACAGCACGGATGTTTGGAGCACTTCAGCTACATCGCAGTTTAAAGGATTAACACAATAAATGACGGTGGGCTTTCTTGCGTTCATCACACAACTTCATTAGTGTAAACTTTAATGACAAACTGAATAGTTATCAAAATACAAATACACTTGATGCTAGACATATATCTTTTTAAACGCTGTGGACACGTAATCGTGCTACGGATAGACTAGGATGTATGTAAGATTATACGTCCAGATCATTCTAGTAAACAAACCGTTGTCGTGTGCATTCTGATCGTCACCCATTTGAAACCTTTATTTTAATAATTTTACCATTTTCATCTTTACGGAAAGGAAAAATTAGGGGGTATAGTTATATATATATATATATATATATATATATATATATATATATATATATATATATATATATATATATATATATATATATATATAATATATACCCACTAATGTTTCCGTTTCCACATTAGTGGGTATATATATACCCCTTTTACGTACAGAAAGGGGTATACATATGTATACCCCTTTCTGTTCGATTCTCTGAGAGGTGCATTGACCAGATGAAGTGTTCGTGTTTGTATCTCCGCTAGAGGTACGTTGGTCCATTTGGGGCGCTGTCTTTGTTTGTGCCCTGTTTTGATAGTGTAATGCTTGCTAAGTTAGGGGTCTGGTTGTGCGCTGTTGTACATTCCTGATGTAGGCTGGTGTGTTTGTGAACGTCTTATAGGGTCACACTGGGAGCGGTTGTAAACACAAAAGGTAAACACAGATGGTGGCGGTGATCTTATGTTTGCCTGACGAGACTGCTGACATAAACAGAAATGTTTGTTTTTAAACAGAGGACTCTACTGTCTATAGTCTTAGCAGGAGTCACTGACCCCAATTTCATATGTATTCTTAATTACTTATGGTGACATTTGTTCATGTGCATATTATTTGCTATTATGTAATGTAATTGTTTTGGGGTCAAAATAAACATCTTGTTCTGGTTGTTCTTGTTCCAGTGGCTGCTTAGATATTAATCTGAATTAAATATAAATTTATTATTATTATTATTAACTATTTATGATAAAGAGTATGTATGCTTGTGTGTGTCTGTATATTTTCGTATATGTGTGTGTGTAATGTTGTTATTTTATTGTTGTGTGTCTGTACTTATGTGTATTCGTGTGTATGTAAGTGTGCGTGTGTGTTTATTCAAAATGCAGTATACAGTAAAACTGAATGTAAGCGAAATATGACAACTATTGGCCTGGCAACCACAGAACTGTTCCGTCAACGCCAGCTACGACGCATCGTGTATTTGCCGATGCGTTACAACATCATACTCGTCGGCTGACCAAGCTGGACCAAGCATTTAGTGGACACCGACTCACCTTCACAACACCACGCGACCAATCCGACACAGACCGTGCCCAGTACTTCATGGTGTCGCATCTCGTCTGTCAACCAACCTCCACCGATGTCCCGATGCCGGACATTACTCGTGCGATCGAATATGAATCAACATCGATGACACGGTTATCACTTCCGTGCGGTGTCGTGTCGACGATATGGCCGGAGATATGTCGGTCATGTTTGCTCAACGTGAGACGACGAGCTCAAAGTCTACGCGAGTGCGGACAAGGTGTTGACTCGGACGTGGATACCAGGTATGACAATCAGTACATTCGCAGCTGTGATGTCAGTTTGTGGCTGAGTCATTGCCGAGTTTGTTGTAGTTGTAGTATTGTAAATAAATCCAACATTGTCGTCGTATTCGTTGTCATAATTTTGGTAGTTGTTACCATTACCTTCATATGTATCGTCGTTGTTGTTGTTGTTGTGATCTTGATAGTCGTCGTAGTCTTCTTCACCTTCAAATTAATTGTCATTATCATTATGTAATATTCGTCGTCGTCGTCGTCGCCGCGACGTTGTTGCTATCTTTGTAGTCATTGCAATCTTCGTTCGTGGCGGTCGTAATTTTCATAGTAACTTACATCTTCGTCGTCGACGTAATCTAGCAATAACCGTCGTTACAAAACTTGTATTTTGTATATTGTGTATATGAAATAATCGATGCATACACAATTAATTACATGCATGTCCTTTGTGTATCCCAGATACGTTTCGACACCGCGGGTACACTCCACACCACTCTACAAGCAAGGGCGGTGTTTCCTATTGAATTTTTACAGTCTTTCTTAATTTGAAGATTCACTGGTGTTCTACCATAACACGAGCTGTGTAATGTCGATCACCACTACTTAAATATGCATTGAATTTGCCATCTACCGAATGCTTGTGTAAATGTGCATGTGGCTGATATCGGTCAAATTACGGGCAGTTTACTATACAGATTGTAAGCCGTAAATGTTGCAATATTAAGTTTGTATATTTGTGATTAAGTTTGTATATTAAAATCCGATTGTAATAATAAAGATTCTGATCAGCGATATATATATATATATATATATATATATATATATATATATATAATACAGTGTAATATGTAACAGTACGATTATCACAGTTGTGTATTATTATGTAGAAGACTTACTAATGTGTTCATCCGATGTGGGTTCACACTAGTTTTTTCCCCACAAAACAAACGACGTTGTTGCGAGATTTCACTGTAGCCGCACTAATTCAGTTTGTGAAACTCGCTCTCTAACAATATTAAGTCAGTAGACATCGTTGTACTATTCTGATGACCCGGCTGTTTAATATAGCGCATTGTCCTCAAAGTTCAGCTCTGCGCACACATTCAACAGTTCACGAATTTAGCATTGTATGCCTGTCTCGATAATGTCTCATTGGATTGTTAAGTGAGTTTGTGATTTAGCGGTGATCAGCGTAAATTACGTTTTCCCTTGTCTTATTAATTTTGATCGTATGGTATTTTATCATAAATCGTAGGTGTGTGTGTGTGTGTGCGAAGGCGCTTATATCGATGTCGTCTGTTTGTCTGCTGATAGCAAATACGTGGACTTATCCAAATGTGTTACAATCATAGTGGTGGTGATTTAGACGTGTATTTATATGCGGCATGTATGTATGTATGTATGTATGTATGTATGTATGTATGTATGTATGTATGTGTGTATGTATGTATGTATGTATGTATGTATGTATGTATATGTGTATGTATGTATGTATGTTTATGTATGTTTATGTATGTTTATGTATGTATGTATGTATGTATGTATGCATGTATGTATGTATGTATGTATGTTTATATATGTTTATGTATGTATGTATGTATGTATGTATGTATGTATGTATGTATGTATGTATGTATGTATGTATGTATGTATGTGCGTATGTATGTGTGTATGTATATGTGTGTATATGTATATGTAATTTATGTATGTATGTATGAATATATATATATATGCATGTACGTATGTATGTATATATACATATAATGGTTTATTTAATGTCAGGATATGCAGCAGCAGCTGCTAAGCATAGAAATGCTATGAAGCGATGTGTGCTGTAAGCAGCCCCACCCACCGAGAGTTCCTCTTGAGGAACACGAGTTCTGTCCAAACCTCAACAGTGTTCAGTAAGAGGTTTCTAAGAGTCTAATGATTGGTGCTGAAAGTCTCACACCAAAAGCAGGAACCAACCACACTGCCAGACCGAAGTCAACAAACAAACCTTATCCTTAGGGAAAGTTCATGGGAGAATGGGTATTTGTCGTCGTCAGTTAACATATTAAGTACTACAAACACGAAAGAAGCAAATACGCGACACAAGAAACCTTCTTACAATCAACTTTTACTGAACATTTTATGTTTCAAGTTCTGTAAATGAAACATACTTTTGAACATCTAGCGGAAAAATAATGTTTGCAAAAGTATATTTCCATAACATGATACGTTGTTGTGAGGCAACGTCCGGTCAACAATCACGTGTACTCATAGTTCTTAAGTTATAACGCTCTATTAGCTACATGTGTATACCTGCAATGCTCATTTGCAATTAGAGCACTATACGTAGTTGGACGCGCAGTGCGATGTCCAGCTAACCCAGTGGCGGTCCCTGGTGGTAGTTGTTGAATATGTCTGTGTTTTGTTGTAACTTGAGCCGAAGCTCTGATCAACGTCCGCAGTTGATGACTATAGTCAGTATCGACACTATCCAGCGTTGTGTTGAAACTATATATCGTCACTTCCGCTTGCACGACCTCTAGATACATAAGCTCTGCGGAGTGGATCTAATAAGATGGTAGGTTATGTTACCATCGCGACGCAGTCTACTCCACAGTTGCTTCGGCGGCTGTCGAAGAATTATTCTCATCCGCTTCCTTCGGCTTCCTGCAGATGGCGTAGCCGACACATGTTTCCTCCCCGTCTTCTCCGGCGCTACATGTCTGACAGCAGCGCCAGCCGCACGGGCACTGTTCATAGCTTCCACACAAGATGGCGACACCAGCCACGTCACTGACTTCCGGAAGCGCCTCCAATCCATCAGGCAAACAACTTCCGCCGGTAGCGAGCTCTCCTTCTGCGGCTTCCGGTTCGGGCTCTGGAGGGGCATCTCCGTATGTCAGCACCGGCGACTCAATGCCCAGCCAGATCTTGCCATAGTCCTGGACCACTGACGCTCTGCAGAACACAATTTAACAATCGAGTTAAACGGCGATCACTGACGAGATCACTGGGCTGTGGACAAGTTTTGACAACAATAATTTCGACAGGTTTTTAGAAGAAATAGCTTACGACCAATCTAGACGAAAGTCGTTTCAACTGCTCTATTTGCCCTCCGTTCATTACTGCCCTGGTGTATGGCATAATTGTAGTCTATTGTAAACGGATGAGGAACATGGAAGAACATGGCGGGCGGGCGGGCGGGCGGGCGGGCGGGCGGGCGGGCGGGCGCGCGGGCGCGCGGGCGGGCGGGCGGGCTGACGGACGGACGGACGGACGGACGGACGGACGGACGGACGGACGGACGGACGGACCGACCGACCGACCGACCGACCGACCGACCGACCGACCGACCGACCGACCGACCGACCGAGCGAGCGAGCGATCGAGCGAGCGATCGAGCGATCGAGCGAGCGAGCGAGCGAGCGATCGAGCGATCGATACAGGGAATAAAACCGACACAGGGAACAAAACACCACCCGTTTACATTGGCGTCATCTGCCTTATAGAAAAGCCTGGTATAAACAAAACAAGTTAGTAAATAACCATGGTTGCGTTTTCTGACATTCATCGACAATCGGGTAAGCTCAAATACAACGAGCTGGATTACTAATATGAAAACTGCCTGAACCATGAAACCAGAAATGCAAAGATAAGGTGAGGTACGACAAGGCAAGACAATGTAAGGTAAATGGATGTTCGACTTACTTGAAGACAATATCGCCCGTCCCTCTGGTCGGTGCCAGCCACGTGACCTCGGTGCTCTCTGTCCTTCGATTGTTCTTGTGACTGACGGCGCCCTGTGATATAATATCTCGTACGGTACAGAACCTTTACCACGATGGCGTATTTAACGAAACAGTAATCTATATTTGGGAAATGATAAATTATATCCGACCGACCGACCGACCGACCGACCGACCGACCGACCGACCGACCGACCGACCGACCGACCGACCGACCGACCGACCGACCGACCGACCGACCGACCGACCGACCGACCGACCGACCGACCGACCGACCGACCGACCGACCGACCGACCGACCGACTGTTCAAGGGTATCTACACACATGTAGTACCTACTAAAAGGTAGACACTATGACTACCCATACACTATACTTGATCTCCGTGTATTAAACAAATCTGATTAAACAATAAAACAGAAAATACATATGTAAATTACAATAGGCTAATTAAGCTTATTAAACGTACAAAACGGGCTAGACCTGCTATTCTAAGGAGACAAATGTGGACATCTTTGTCTTAACTGTATTCTCCCCGCATGTGTTTACAAAATTAGTTGATAACGTGTGTCGTTTATTCATAATCCTCTGCGACAATAACTATTTCACAATGACGAAGTGCGACTTATGACGGGGACACTGTGTGAAGAATTCGACTCACATCGTAACACACGAGCTTCAGAGTTCCCATGTCCGACGGCGAGATGCGGAATTTCCCAACGGCCACCTGCAGCTTGGTGGGGTCCGTGTGTCTCGCCTGTATCATCACTCCCACGTAGGCCGTTCCCGTGCCGTTCTGCACCAGTTTCACTGCAAGCAAAATAATTCAAAAAAGGTGTCTCTATATTTCCAGGTTATCAATACGAAAATATCCTGCAGATGGTAAACCTGCCGACGTTGCACCGCAGACGCGATTAATTGTGTAGAGTGTATTTCGCTAATATGAAGAGTAATGATCACAAACTGAATGCGTTATTACCAAATGGTCGAAGTTACCTATCCCAAGGGCAAAAACTAATCGCTACAAATATTCCTTAATTCCGTGGTGTTTAGAGCATTTTCAGATCGGCTAGTAATTAACATTATTTTAATTTGATTTAATTCATTAATGTATTTATTGATTTTATAACAATGTTTATGTAAAGTATATTTTAATGTACAGTGTAGTGTATATGTTTTAAATTTATTACGTAGGTTTCTAATGATGATTTTTATTTTAAACAAGATATGCTAACATAGTACATTGATATAATATTGTATGGAATTGTTGATTTAGTATGAACGTACATGTACAATCCAACTGCAAAGTTGCCACGTAATAAATGTATCTTATCTTATCTGTACAATACCTTTTTTCTTTCTTTCTCCCATATACTAGACGGGGCCCTTTGCATGGCGTTTAAAGTCCAACGATAATTTGTGAGTTCTCTACAGGTTACACATGTGGGATATTTTACTTCTCCTGGCATAGACACCAGATAGAAGGGGCCACCGGTTTTTAGTGTCTCTTCCGAAAGACAAAAGCAAATGTGGGGGAGAACGAAATTGCCTAAGTTTCGAAACGGTGGTAGATGGGATTGAACCACCGTCCCCTCGATTGGCAGTCCGGCGCTCTACCGCACGACCACTGCTCCCCATTAAAGGAACTAATAATCAGAAGCTACACTCGAGTTTATTACTATGGCATCTAAACAGAATAGGAAAGTACGCACGTTGTTACTGTTATATGTTTAATTCATCAATAAGACAGCTTCACTTGTGAAATATGCAATATCGATATCCAATCGGGACGGTTCAACGGCCTCGGCATTTCGGTCCAGTTAGAAAGAAATTCGATAACAATGAAGTGACGTTGTTAGAGGTTAATCGTCACTCTCAACACAAGAGGACATGTCGACTTGGACAACGGAAGATAGAAGGCAAGTTGCTTTGCGTTTGTTTACTCGAAATCAATATGTACACATTTTAACATAAATAATCGTATTAAATACGATGAATTGCATGCACACCAAATAACACAACTGTTTTAGTACCTATAGTTTTATGCGTAGATATTTGCTTAATTAAAGTCTGGAAACAATTTGTACAGCTATTTATATCCCAATACAAACGTGTCTATATTTACATGTCAAGAGGTTGAATACCCAAATATGGGATAGATGTGACGTCGTCACTGATACATAATTGTATTACCACTGCAGACAGGAGAGCGTAACGTTGACAAACTCAGTTTAGGTTATGATTCTCGTCTACTGGAACGAGGGTGATATGAACTTAGTAGCCACGGTACAGTTGTTCTATGTAAGCCTCGTTTGTTTATTAAACAACTGTGCCACACGGTCTGCCAGATGTGATCTGTCTTGCTGGCTCAGCCTGGCGGCTAAAGTAGGTCAGACATACATCGATTATTTCATTTGCATTAGATTAATGGTTATATCATCTAACTACAGGTGTATAACAGAATTTGTGTATAAATTATGCTTTCCACATGGACGGCGTAAACGTTCTGAAAAACGCTGACTAGTCCAATGAGACCATATAAGATCATAACATTGAAACCACAATATATTTATACAGACTAGTCAGTTAATAGAATCCTGCCGAGTGTTGGACTCAACTAGGAACTAGACGTCTTGTACCTCGGGGATCAGATCTTCAGTAAAGCTTGAAGGATATCACAAGCATATTTATGATTGTGATGTAAAAATAAACAGCGACATAATGTATACAACAGCTGACGTATCCAGTACGACGCTTTGTGATTACATCATAATAAAATAATGTAACGTTTTGTTTTTGCCAACAATGTCGATACAATGCAGTACAATACAATACAATACAATACAATACAATACAATACAATACAATACAATACAATACAATACAATACAATACAATACAATACAATACAATACAATACAATACAATAGAACACAATGCAATACAATGAGGTACCACAAGAACTAATCCGACAGAGGGCGCTCTGACGCAACTAGGGTCTTTGTGCCGTCTTTTACGTATTCTTGACGTGTGTAAAATGCGGCACCGTTTTACAAACATTTTGTGGAACGCATGTTTAAATCATTCTACAATCAACTGTTGAATTCGCATGACTCCGAAGCCTCACACATAGCTAAATATGGATACAGTCTGACATGTCCGTCAATGTGAAGGTATACTATGTATATTAGTGAACATTTACAACCTCGACTGGTGGCCCGACGACAGGTGTGCTGGCTCGATGCCGGAAAGGATGTTTAAAATCATCTACAGCCCGCCGTATACATGACACGAGACTGCTACATCTTCACACATAGTTAAATATTGATATCGTATAACATGTCATTAATGTACATTTCCAGTCGATGAAACGTCGCGGGACGTTCGATTGAATTCAGTGCTAAGATGGCGTTGTTTTGGCTGTTCTGTCTATTGAACATACGGCATACCCACATACAAACTATCGCTGGCTACGCTAAATAGCTAATTGGGGATGATTTAAACAAGCGTTCGGCAAAACATGCAAACAAATCCACGTTAGTCGCTGGAGGCGCTGATACACTACTAGGGTCTAGTTGCGTATTAGCGCCTCTAGCTACTAACGTGGATTTGTGGAAGCCCATAACCTTTAATGTTTCCGCGTGGGTAAATCGTGCGGTAGAAGTTCACATTGACGCAACACAACGATAGTAGTATTTTACATAACACTGTTAATAATAGTAGTCGTAATCACAGATATTGCACAGTTCATGCCCCTTTCCCCCATTCTACTCCCTTCCTTTCCCCGTGTACTTCCCCTCCCCGCTTTCGCATTGAGCAGCCTGATGCATTCGTCCCAACATTGTTAATGTCCAACAAAACATTGAATAAGTGTTCGGTTGTCACAATTTTTCGATATTCAAACAATTATGTTTTACGTAGCCCATGTGTCACCTCATGGGCGATTAAATATTTTACTTTCAGATCTAACCATAAAACCGACAAACAATCTTCTCACATAGTTTAAATATATGTGTATACACAGGTTACAAAATAAAATAATTTAAATTCCTACCAAGACTAAAATTTACAAAACAATTTCACAAAGCGATTTTGCGCGAGATTGTTTTGTGAATTTGATTTGTTTCTGTAAAGAAACCTATTTTATGTTGTAACCAAGTGTGTGTCCATGTACATAAGATATGTGATGACACGCTTCGCGGCTCTCAGTTGTCGTTTTCATAGTTAGAACAGAAAGTGATATATCGCTCCGTTTTGCTACGTACCTTGGATTTCATCGCCCTCCTTGTAGTACTTTGGCGAGATCTCGAAGTGGTACGGTTGGTTGGTGGTTCGCGGGCGTATGTGACTGCCGTGGTCGGGCGTCATCGACCTGCAAGAGCTCCTTGGCGCTCCGGCAGCGAAACCCCACAAGACATCGGCCCGAGCCAACACGACCAGTGCGGTGAACAACCACATCATTTTTGCAGCCTCACGACGTCGCTATCCCGCTTAAAACTACTGCAATGTCTGCTCCAGTGCCCGCGTATCGCCGGCTGAGAATCTGCTCGCGACTGCCCCAGGAAGTCTGTGAGTGGGGGCATTAAATGGACCACGGACTTGGCCGCCGGCGGAAACCTGTCGACGGGAGACTTCGGTCACGTATCGCACAAGGTCAGCTGCGCTACCCTACTGCGCAACCCTATCTTAGCACGGGGTGAAGTTGGTGACCCTGTCAATTAAAGGGGGTGCACTCACCCCGTCTCAATATCTTACATATGCTCCTTCAAGTGGACGAACTATGGGTTCGCGTTGTGTGCTTGGTTGCTACCCGGCAAATGCAAAAAGGCGTAAAAAGAATGCTATCGGATTAGTGAAACATTACTATATATTAATCGGTAGCTATAAAACAATAGTGTAATATAATACGCGTCATCATTTAGAAAGAAGTGCTTACTGAATATAACTTTTTTTTTGCTATGCGTTTTGGACGGGTGATACCCCTTGACCACGTACGATAACGAATTGGATTCAAGTTTCTTATTTGATGCTACGTGCACTGGGAACGTGTCCTGAAAACAGGTCAATACAACCCAAACAATATTGTGTTACATAATTCCTGTACCCAGTGCAATTGCACCGTGTATTTGGAATGTTACACATTTCAATTGTTCAAATGTTTTTATTAAGGTACTTATAAATACAATGCCGGTACAAGTCATCAACAGGCAAACTGTGTCACGTTAATTCGACGGTATAATATCTCCGAAGTTTTGTTAAAATTAATTCGTTGCACATGGATGTACGCGTGCACGCGCATATATTACGTACATGTACACACAGGCACGCACCCTCGCACGATCACGTACAAACACACACACACACACACACACACACACACACACACACACACACACACACACACACACACACACACACACACACACACACACGCAAACAGGGAGAGACAGACAGACGGACGGACGGACGGACGGACGGACGGGCGGGCGGGCGGGCGGGCGGGCGGGCGGGCGGGCTGGCTGGCTGGCTGGCTGGCTGGCTGGCTGGCTGGCTGGCTGGCTGGCTGGCTGGCTGGCTGGCTGGCTGGCTGGCTGGCTGGCTGGCTGGCTGGCTGGCTGGCTGGCTGGCTGGCTGGCTGGCTGACACAGAGACACAGAGACACAGAGACACAGAGACACAGAGACACAGAGACACAGAGAGACAGAGAGACAGAGAGGGAGAGAGGGCGAGAGGGAGAGAGGGAGAGAGGGAGAGAGGGAGAGAGGGAGAGAGGGAGAGAGGGAGAGAGGGAGAGAGGGAGAGAGGGAGAGAGGGAGAGAGGGAGAGAGGGAGAGAGGGAGAGAGGGAGAGAGGGAGAGAGGGAGAGAGGGAGAGAGGGAGAGAGGGAGAGAGGGAGAGAGGGAGAGAGGGAGAGAGGGAGAGAGGGAGAGAGGGAGAGAGGGAGAGAGGGAGAGAGGGAGAGAGGGAGAGAGGGAGAGAGGGAGAGAGGGAGAGAGGGAGAGAGGGAGAGAGGGAGAGAGGGAGAGAGGGAGAGAGGGAGAGAGGGAGAGAGGGAGAGAGGGAGAGAGGGAGAGAGGGAGAGAGGGAGAGAGGGAGAGAGGGAGAGAGGGAGAGAGGGAGAGAGGGAGAGAGGGAGAGAGGGAGAGAGGGAGAGAGGGAGAGAGGGAGAGAGGGAGTGAGGGAGTGAGGGAGTGAGTGAGTGAGTGAGTGAGTGAGTGAGTGAGTGAGTGAGTGAGTGAGTGAGTGAGTGAGTGAGTGAGTGAGTGAATGAGTCACTGAGTCACTGAGTCACTGAGTCACTGAGAGAACGTATATCGTACGCACGTGTATACACACACAGTGGCATAACCAGAAGAGGCCCAAGGAGTCCATAGCCCCATTCCCCGAAAATTAGAAGGGTATTGGAATGAGGACCAATAACTGGTTGCCTGATTCATAGGGTGACAAAGTACACAGGATATAATATTACGTTTTTTTTTATGTTTCTCCAAACTCCAACCCTTTGGCGAATACATTTGTTTTCATTCACATAGGATTAGGTTACCCAAAGTGGAGGAATACTCCACTTCTGTCATGGGCGATAAGCGCCCAGCTGGTTGTAGCCCAAGAGGTGACAGACAGCGCAACGAAAATGTCATAACTCTCACTCTGTGTGTTGGCGAATGGATATTACCTAAATATATCCAAACACAACGGTGCAATATAATAATTATCCGGTCACTAGACTAAGGTCAAATAGCACATTGTATCCAAAACAATTTAGACCCTATCTAGTCACTTTTCCACTGGGTAGTTGGAACTTACCATCGAAAATGTATTAATGTTAATATGCTGCAACGTTACATGTTGTTACGTCAGTGCCTCTTTTTCCACGGTAACTTACGAAAGTTTAATTATTGTTTCATCGGTGTAAGTGACTAAGTGTTGCTAGTTGTCATGTTCCTTGTCTGTAGATATGGGAGATGTAGCGTGAGGAATATGGTGGCAGGCTTTAGGTGGATATTATATAGGCACTATGGGTTCCTGTCTCTGGTGTTGTATATGTTCTAACTTTGCCGGTTTATATGAATGTTTTTTTTAATTGAACTGACAGCTACATTTGTCAGTAAGTGTCGTTGTCGTGTAGAGTTGGGTAACATTAGAGTTTGATCGGATGCCGGATGGCCCTCTCCAATGCAGAATCCGTGCACGGCTATGCACACACACACACACACACACACTCACACACACACACACACACACACACACACACACACACACACACACACACACACACACACACACACACACACACATCGAACACACATAACAGATGTTATGTTACTAAAAGTAACATAAACAAAGCATACACAAAGCATACAAGAAGTAACGTTAGTTCGTCACTCGTATAAATGAACTATCGTGCACCCCCACCGTGACGTAGGCGCTACTTTTCAAGTTGACATTGTTTACAACGGCGACGGTTGTACCTTCCCATTGTGCTAAGGACGTAGCTGAGACGTTTATCTTGAACTTCGTGCTGCTACAAACAGACAAATGAGGGTTCACATTTCCAAGCAGCGTTGGCGTGCGTGTGTGTCCATAATTACGGGTCGATCTCTACTTACACGCGCGAACGCCTGTGAAAGACACGACACCGAAGACCACGTTGTTCTGCTTCGTTTACATCGCTTTATTAAAACACATTCTGTTTGGATGTTTAACAATAAAATTACGAATAATCCGACACAAGACAAAATTATTAAAATGTCACGTGTTAGTCGATGTATCCCTAAAATTCACGTTCAGTGTTAGATGAACGAAAAGAGCAGACACACAGATACGTGCATGTAGGCATGGGCGTACGCAAGCAAAATCACCGACATAATTGCGAGCGTAGCTAAGGCCAACAAAGAGGTCAATGAATATCTACAGCTGCCTGTAACGTGCATTCAGTGTGTTTTCGACGTTGAACGTTGTCTGTATACATATCGACTCAGGTTTACAGTTTGTAATGTTAATTATCGTTTCCACGTTGCACCGCCACAGTAAACATTGACTCATGGTACCCGGTATTGGTTAATGCACCAGAGTACCTAGGTTGTTCCTTGATTTGTCGTCCCATTTGACTACGTCAGTACACATGTATTAGTTAAGGAAACAAGTTGTATTTATTTCACAGAAGTGGGTTAACAACAACAACAACATCCCACTACGTGGAATCACGTATTGCTCATTTGCCTTAAGTACTAGTATACGTGTGTAACAACCGTTTAATCTCTCGCTGCGTGAATGTTTGTATGTTGACGCTGTGGTGTATTTCGTTACCCGGAACCAACCACTGGAGGTAGTGGTTTCACATCACAGTCAGTGGCGTGAGAACTGAGAACGGCCAACAGATTACCTGTCACGATGTCGCCAGATGTACTGAACATATGTTCATCTGGAACATTATAGTCTCAGTGTTGACAGAAAACGAAAACTATCCAAGTGTTTGTATAGCTTTAACGCAATGCTATAAAGAAATAACATCCTCGCACGCGAGTCCCCAGGGGTCGCTGCAGCTGATTACGGCTGTACCAGTGATTGTCTTCCCCTGGCACATCCCTTTCAAAACAGTGTTGTCAAATGTCAATAAATAGACAATCGTATGACAGTAGCATAAACTCAAAATGACAACTTCATGAATAACTACGCCCAAAGTACTTTAAAGCCGGGAACTCACTAAGCCGGCCGGCCGGCTGATTTTGCATCGGCCGGACGTCGTGGGGCATCGGCCGGGCAGCACGTTTTGGTTCACCACATAGGTTAAGGCGACAGGGCGTTTTTCGACCAATGAGTAACGACCATGTGTCGACGTGGATAGCCTCTGTTTACACAATACACGTGATAATGTTTCCACGTGGTTCTGCTAGTGTTAACATTGTAACTGTTTTGCTAAACCTGTTTCCACGAACGTCACGTGTTCAACTAGCGGGAAATTGAGTTGAGTACATAAATAAAATGTCTTTAAATATTTCTAAAACGCGCAAATAAGTTATAAGAAGGAAAAAGACAGTAAATAATCTCACTATTAGCATCCATGGAAATAACGAATTTCCCTTATAAATGGGATAATAAAGTTTTATTGTATAGTGTAATATTCAAAGTTTTATAGACTACAAAATTTGCTGGTGCTTACATAGACTGTCAGTTAGATTGGAATAACCACATTAAAAAATACGTAATTATGAGAACAATTATTTGCTGTCTCCTGATTCAAGTTTATGTATTACTTAGGAATTCTCCATGTATACTTTTTTGTTTGTTGAATAAAATCAATTATATTCAATATGTACTTGCTTTATTTTCGTATTAGTAATTGGTGTATTACTTTTCCATTATTTATTTACACTTTCATTCATTTGAAATACAAACAAAACTAATGACTTACCAAGTGACACGTACTTTCTCTTATAGCTTAAACATGGGTGAACACAACAATTTTTATTGATATTTTATTACATAAGTTCGTTAAGATAAAATGTGCAGAGTGTGATGACACATTACAGACTGTAAGCACGGAATTCGAAACAACTACTGTGATGGTATGCCAATGTAAATGTATAGAACGACATATGCAGTCCATGAGATGAGTCTGGGAAGATGACGAGACTCGAGGTCGATCAGTGTTATCCCTCTCTCTGCATGTAATCATAATAAAGTGATTTGTTCAGTACTTCTGGTGTCGAATCAGATATGTATGAATGCGAGATGAGTCGGACAATCCGACTACACAGATGTCAGGCCAAGACGACACGTTTCATGGTGGCAGCTACGGTTGAATCCGGCGCTTTCGACATTCGTAAATAGGTCAACACGCACGCGGCACCGTCGAGTCGACGCTGGCCAGCTCCGATTTGTTCTCACTGAGTAAGTGATAGACATTGCCATTAATAGGCAGCCATGGGTGATCTGTCAGGTATAGAGCCGCCCCGCATGAACTGGTTAGCCACTGATTTACCCACGGAGTTTCGTTCATTCCGTCAATATTGCGAACTGAATTTCAGTGGGCCCTTTGCTGAAAAAGGGCAGAGTGAACGAGTGACCTACATCCTGCTATGGGTAGGACAGGAGGGTCGGCGAATGTACAATACGTGGGACCTCAGGGAAACTGATAAGAAAGACGTTGAGGTCATTTGGGCTAAATTCCAGGCTCTGATAGAACCCAAGTCTAATTACAGGCTGAGCCGTTTTCATCTGCAAAAATTCAGGCAGTTGAGCTCTGAGACAATTGACGAATTTATGACACGCTGCAAGACGCAGGCGCGTAAATGCAAGTTCCGTGATACTACAGAAACCGAGGAGAGGTTGATCGAACAGTTAGTAGTGGGTGTCCGGCACGGGAAAGTGCAAGAAAAGCTACTGTGCCGTGATGAGACACTAACACTTGACACGGCGATGGACGTTGCTAGAACGCATGAAGCAACACTGGCCAACATGCAGCAGTTCTCGGGAGACGCTAGCAGCATCAGTCACGTCAGCCGGTCGCGGAGAACACATGAGCCAAGCGGACGTCGAGAGGAGGCACCTACGTGCGCAAAATGTGGACGTCATCATGCGCCCACAGATCGATGTCCAGCAGAGGGCAGTAGGTGTAACGCATGTGGGAAACTCAATCACTGGCAGCGAGTATGTCGGCAGGCTAGAGGTTGAACGTCTGGCGCCGGAGGAAGACCACACTCTTCTGGGCGACCAAGATCCCGAGCTAGGTCAAGACGAAGGACCAACCGAGATGAGCGCCAACGAGGTGGTGTCCACTCCATCAGTCAAGACGCCAGATACGATCAGCTCAGCGACAACTTCGAGCCGCTTGCCTTTAATACCGTCAACATCAACGCCGTCGAGAGGGACGAAGTATATGCGACTCTCAGGATCACGCTGAAAGACAGGCCTGACACCCCAGCGACACTTCGTGTCAAGGTCGACACAGGTGCGCAGGGTAACGTAATGCCGCTGAGAACGTTCCAGCGCATGTACCCGTCAAACATCGACACAGAAGGAATACCTGTGCGAGGCAGCCTTGAGCATCGAGACACGATCCTAACTGCCTACAACGGACAATTGATCCGGCAGTACGGTACTACGCGACTGAAGTGTGTGCATGAGACAACCACACACAAAGCAGAGTTCTTTGTTGCTGACACACCAGGTCCAGTAATCTTGGGACTACCTTCCTGCCGCAAGCTCAACTTGGTGACCTTGAACTGTGCAGTCAGCGAACATCCACCGCCGTTGAACTCGAAGGAAGATCTCCAGCGGCTGTATCCAGATTGTTTTAAGGGCATCGGCAAGTTCCGCGAAACGTTCCACATCACACTAGACCTTGCTGTGACCCCTGTCGTACATGCGCCCAGACGATGTCCGATCCACATCAAAGACGACGTGAGGAATGAGATCAACCAGATGGTAGAACTCGGGGTGATCGAGAAGGTCGAGGAGCCTACAGATTGGGTATCTAGCATCGTAAACAGCAGGAAGTCGAACGGAAAGTTGCGCATCTGCTTGGATCCCAAAGACTTGAACACAGCTATCAAGCGTCCGCACTACCCAACACCGACCTTGGAGGAAATTACCCACAAGCTTGCTGGGTCAGTGATCTTCTCCAAGCTAGACGCACGTCACGGATACTGGTCCGTGCAGTTAGACGACGAGTCTAAGCGTCTGACAACGTTCAACAGTCCCTTCGGCCGGTACTGTTTCAGAAGACTACCGTTTGGCCTGAACCTCAGCCAAGACGTGTTCCAGGAGAGGATGGACTGCATACTTGAGAAGTGCCCCGGAACGATAAGTATTGCTGACGACGTGGGTGTGTTCGGGAAGACAGAAGCCGAACACGACAAACATCTGCACAACCTGATGAGAGTAGCACTGCAGCATGGGCTGGTGTTCAACATTGATAAATGCGACATCAAACAGGCGAACATGAAGTTCTTCGGGTTGGAATTCAGCGCAGACGGCGTACGTCCAGACCCAGGCAAAGCCGCGGACATCCAGCGAATGAAAGAACCGCAAAACGTCGCACAACTTCAGGAATTTCTGGGCATAGCCACGTACATGTCGCCATTCATTGCAAACCTGTCGCAGCAAACCGCAACCCTGCGTGATCTAGTGAAGAAGGACGCCGAGTTCATCTGGGCGGAATCTCACAACGCAGCGTTTGAAGCGACGAAGTCTCTCATCTGTCGTGAAGTGACCCTTGCGTACTTCGACCCACAGGCTGAGAGTGTCATCCAGGTCGACGCCTCCAGCCGAGGACTCGGCGCCGTTCTCATTCAACACGGGAAGCCCATCGCGTTTGCCAGCAAGTCACTTAGTGATTGCGAACAGCGATACGCCAACATTGAACGTGAGATGCTCGCAGTCGTCTTCGGCTGCGAGAGGTTCCACATGTATGTCTACGGAAAATCGTTCGTTATCGAGTCGGACCACAAACCTCTCGAGATGATCAACTTGAAGAACCTTGCAGCAGCACCGCAGAGATTACAGAGAATGTTCCTGCGAGTACAACCGTATGACTTTGTGTTACGCTACAAGCCAGGAAAGCAAATGATGCTGGCCGACGCCATGTCAAGACAACCGAGTAGCGAGTCGACGCAGATCGACCTTGACATACAAGTGTCATTCGTACAGTTTTCAACGCAGAAACTACGACACAGGCCGACGATGAACTGTGTGCGCTGAGAGCCGTCATCGTGGATGGATGGCCAGATAGCCAACGCCACCTAGCTGCACCGTTGCGACCCTACTGGTCATGCCGAAATGAGTTGGCAGTTGACGACGGTCTTATCATGAAGGGCGACCGTCTGGTGATTCCCCTAAGTCTACAGGCGGAAGTGTTGAGCAAACTGCACGAGGCTCACCAGGGCATAGAGAAGACCCGGCTACGAGCGAGGTCCTGTGTCTACTGGAAGTCGATCAACAAGGACATCGACGACATCGTGAGGAAGTGCGACGCGTGTCAACGGTTACAGAAACGTCAGGCGCACGAGCCGCTGATGTAGCATGAGTTACCGACACGTCGGCACAGACCTGTTTGCCATACGAGAGGACACGTATCTTCTCATCTGTGACTACTACTCGAAATTCCCTTTTGTCTACCGCATCGAGGGGAAGGTGACGAGTGACCGCATCATATCGAAGATGAGTGAGGTGTTTGCGGAGAATGGATCGCCAAGCAAGGTTGTGAGCGACAACGGTGGACACTATAGCAGTCAGGCTTTTCGAAACTTCGCCGCCGAGTGGTGCTTCGACCACGTAACGTCCAGCCCACACTTCCCACAATCGAATGGATTCGTCGAACGTCAAGTTCAGACGGTGAAGTATACCCTGAAGAAGGCAGCGATGTCGAGATCCAACCCGCAGAAAGCACTGCTCGCGTTGAGATCCACACAAATCGACAGCCACTTACCGTCACCGGCAGAGATGCTAAATGCCCGCAAGTACAAATCGAACCTCCCCGTGATCATCAGAAATGAACACTGGTCGAAAGACGAAATCAGACGTCGTCTCGCCGAGAGGCAAGAAATCCAACGTCTTAACCACGATAAGCGAGCTATGCAACCACTTGCACCGCTAATACCCGGACAGGACGTTCGTGTGAGAGACACTCAGACAGACACCTGGCAGCCTGCCAAGGTGATATCAACTGATGTACAGCCGCGGTCGTACAACGTCTTGACTCCGACAGGCAATGTCCTTAGGCGTAACCGTCGTCACCTCCGTGAGACGACTGAGCGACATACGTTCCAACAAGACAACGTGGACGATACAGACGACTTGACGCGAAGAGACGACATGCAAGTCGTACCACCTCCGTGAAACTCCGTGTTACCCCAGAAGAAGTCAGTCCGTTTCTAGCTTCCACAATCGGAACAATACACTAGCTCCGGAAGACGAGTGAAACGCCCACAACGATTGGACCTGTAATTGTGTTCTAGTTTACACGAACATTATGGCTAATAGTTAGAATAATGATTTGATTTCTCTTACATATGGACATTAGTAAGTTAGTTATTTTGTCTTTATGTTTTGAAGAAAGAGGGATGTGATGGTATGCCAATGTAAATGCATAGAACGACATATGCAGTCCATGAGATGAGTCTGGGAAGATGACGAGACTCGAGGTCGATCAGTGTTATCCCTCTCTCTGCATGTAATCATAATAAAGTGATTTGTTCAGTACTTCTGGTGTCGAATCAGAAATGATATGTATGAATGCGAGATGAGTCGGACAATCCGACTACACAGATGTCAGGCCAAGACGACACGTTTCAACTACGTCTATGTCTAGGTTTAGCAAAATAGTTACCGATGCTTATGTTTACCACGTGTTCAATGTAAACACTAGCAGAACCACGTAGAAACATTATCACGTGTACCGTGTAAACAGAGGCTATCCACGTCGACACATGGTCGTTACTCATTGGTCGAAAAACGCCCTGTCGCCTTAACCTATGTGGTGAGCCAAAATGTGCGGCCGGGCATCGATTATGTGAGTTCCAAAAATCGTGGCATCGGCCGGGCGTCGTGCGTCGAGCCGATGCCCGCACGACGTCGGCCGGCCGTATCAAATATGTTTAATACTGCCGGCCGGCCGACGCCTTCCCGACGCCTGGCCGGCAGATCCTCTGAGACATTGCCACAAAAGCGGCACTTGCAGCAACAGAAATCGGCATGAATTCATCTTCTGAGTCCGCCATGATGAACTTTTGGATGTAGGTCATCTGGGCGAGCATATTGAATACCTCTAATAAAACTAATTTGAATTTAAATTAATAGCGCTTAAATTATGAAATCGGCCGGCTGGCCGCCGGCTGTGAGTGTTCGAAAAATCGTAGCATCGGGCGGGCAACGGCCGGCCGGTCGGCCGGTTCTGTGAGTTCCAAAATGACCAAATCGGCCGACGGACCGATGTTCCCACGACGCTAGGCCGATTTAATTTTTCGTGCGCTAATCATGTCTCGCTGTGTTATTGTTTTTTTTGTTGACGCTGTTGTGCTTTTCGTTATCCTTTACTCTAGCAGTGACCTCGTTATTAACTTGAACTTCGCTGAACAAGTTGGACGTGATTTCACATTAATTACTATATATAATATGCCTAAAAGGGATTATTATGTGAAAATAAGTTTAGAGGTAGTTGAGGAAAGTAATATAAAGTATATGGGGAATGTTGGTTCATTTTGAACTTGTATTTCAAACATGTTGAAAGTCAGAATCTTCATTTTTTTCTCAATGGAATTTTAATGTAATCATCCCGATTTTTTTTTCGAAATCGAGACATTGATTTCGGGCAACATAGCAGTTAAGGTTGCTCTTAATTTGACCAAGGATCCTTTATGTGACATAGAGACGATCATATTGTATTTTACTGGGTACATTATCTTCACACCGCACAGAGCAGTCGCCATTAAAATAATCAGAAGTCATGTTTTATTTGCAAGTTATTTTCATACTGTTTACTGGTTGCGGTTGCCTGTATGGGTATAGACGACGGCCATTAAATCTGGCGATAAAACAAAATAGGCACAGAGATGTTTTAAAAGTTATGTGCACTAACAGTGTTGACATGTGCCCGTGTGTTGCCAAGAATCTGTTCGTAACCGTGAAGGGAAGGCAAGGTCATCCTCTCCCTTGCGGTTCTAGCGTTACAGTTAAAAGCTTGGAACGCTACAGTTTAAAGATCAAACCACCGGTTGAGGTGAAGTTTCGCAAGGTATTCCAATTTGTTATATGATATATGACTGTAAATAAATATATATGTGATGTGATCTTTGATTCATAATGATCAAATTGGCGTAAATGACATAATTTGTAAGTCCTCGTTTTAACGTTTATGATAATACAAAAATGACAATGTGAACACTTGCTGCGCGCATGCCGGTGCATGTCGCGTTTACAAGTTTCCGTGTGATAAATAATCTCCGGGTAATGTTTCTGATCATTTGCTGTAATTGTAAAATCATCAGTGTTGCAGCGAAACGCAAAACATCTACGGTATAAATACCACAGGCTGTCCGCTAACTTTGGTGATTATTGTGAAGAGTTGCATAAAATGTTGTTCAATACACTCAAATGTTGCGTTTATTTAAATCACTGCCACGAATTCTGGCGCACAGCAGTCACGTGATTTGCGCTTGCTATCAAAACATGCATCGAAACCTGTTTACCTCGTGTTAATTTATGAGAACTAACTTTGATGACAGGTTATACGTCTTTTTTATAGTGGCCAATATATATCAGATTAAAGATATATTTAATATAAGATCCGGCGGGAAGCGTTAACGTACTTAATGTCAATGATAACTAAGTCTGATGACAGCGACTGACTTGCGCATGGGCACAAACGTCACCAAGATACGGTTTAACGCCCGGAAGATTGTTCACAGCCTATATGCAGCAATGGACCACTTTGCCGGTGACAGCGGTCCCGGAAATCATGAATTTTAATCGATTATTATGGTGGTTGCCAAGCCCAAGGCATTAGCGGCAAGTACTTGTGTTTGGCGATCTTGACTAATAATGAAGAGTGCCATTTTTCGCGCAGTGCAACCTGTTTGGGGCAAACGTATACATGTGTTATGATTATGTGCATTTAGACAACTTGTCAGATATAAGTGGTTATCGAAACCACAACGTATAGCAATGTAAAATGCAAATCCCGTAAAACATATACGGCCTAAAATCGTGTTTATTATATGCACTACGTAGATCGCTATATGTCTATGATAGTGAGT
>OZ024860.1:18599464-18656964 GCA_964017155.1 Oasisia sp. SBJ-2009
TTTAGAAAACGTAAGATTTCCCTGCAAGATATGCCTCGATGTAAAGCTACCTTTCCCTAGTACACTACTTTCTAAGATTGAATTCGAGCCATTATATATATATATATATATATATATATATATATATATTTACAGTATATATATATATATATATACAGTATATATACAGTATATATATATATATATCATACCAAATATGTGGGGATTAAAATATACATAAGGCTCAGGTCAATCCTAGCTTAGTGGGATCGGGAAGGTAATATAACAATTGCATAATAATAATTTGTGTTCACTTAATGACACACAATTCAGCAAGAAATTACTTCCGAGATATTGACGAGAGTGGAAGAGACTAGCTTTGCCTCAAGATAATTACATTTAGGTGACATGATTTTAGTTCTGTAACTGGCTGACGCGCAATTGTTGTCTTTACAGAATACCAGTCGCCAAACCCGAAGCTCAACAGTGGATCCCACACTTACCAGTTTATGTTATGGCAACAGTCCTTATCGTGTAAGTTACCGAGTACATCCTTACAAATGTGTTGTGACACACTTAAACCAGCTCCAGAAATGTGTTTCTGTCGTGCAATCTGTTAACAAAAGTTAAACCTCTCTTGAATGAACTGCGTTGCTAGTGCATTAGCTCGGCTAACCATTATTCAAACACAAGAACATACCATTTATATTGGCGAATTCAGAGCCGAGGTATATTTAAAACAAATTAACTTCGATATTATTGACCACTGGGCGCCGCCAAATTACCCTCAAGTTGCATTTTATTTGACAAGCTCCCACCTAATCGATGTACAGTTTTTATTTTCTTGGAGTGACTTCATCAATAGACATTTCTGCACCACATCAGATATGGTAGATGTTATATAGATCAATAAACCAGTTATGTGTGTGTTCGAAATAAAAACAAGTTAAATTAACGATTTATAACAACCGAATTCCTTTAAATGACTCGACGCGATATGCACAATTTGGGAATTCCCGTGTTTGGAAAATTCCTACCCGATTCCTGTGCGGATATGTTTCAAATCGCAACACCGAAAAATGCTATTAGCCGAAACTTACCAAATTGGTTTGAAATGACTGCATGTACGTACGCTTAACTTTGTTTATTTGAGTTTAATTGGTAGGAACAAAAGTCCGTTTCGCCGAAGTAGCGTTTACGAATTTCCGCGCCATTATTTCGTGAACGTTAATGAGGACTGACTAGTGTGGCATTTTAAATTATTTCATTGGTTGTAAGTCGCTGTAACATATTTTAGCCTTGTAATTTTGTTTGAAGACCCATACAGATAATTGTATTCATTAATATAACGCTTACCATAATATGGCACCATACTGTTGTTTTATGCAGAAACGTATAGTGATGAAGTAACTCGGAAATTTCTAAAATTTACGTTGAGTAAATAAGAGCTAGTAAAACCAAATCCAGATTGAGCGTAATATGTCGGCGTCCTGTGATCAATGACATCCAAGTTTGAGAAAATATTTAAAATATGCAGTGACTTCACAAATCTTGGTTACATTAAAATTAGCATTTTAAAAGGAAACTGTTTTAATCACATGTTTGTAATCATATCTGAGTGGCAATTATGCTAAGCTGAATAATCTAACCACAAGCATGATTGCCGTCCACTATGCAAATACCTCTCATTGCTAACATAATATTACTGTTATTAATTATTAAGACTTTATTATTTTATAATAATTACTCCATAAATTAGTATGCTTAGTGAAGTATTGAATACTTTTCAGCACAGTCTCCCTCAGTTATATTATATAAGTCACCTACTGGTTGAAATGTAAGAGAACATCCGTAAATATACATATAAGTTGTGTGTTGCTTGAAGTAAACTTGTTCACATGATATGTCAGAAAACCAAATGGTGGAGTGCTATGTTTCTTTGTAAATACGTGACTACATTAATTCGTAAATGCGTGTATAATGATCATTGTCAGAATTTAGAGTTCTTATAGTGCAATTATTAGAAATAAAGTAAAATACATATGCCCCCATACACAATTTGCTTACTATGTATGTGTGTGTGTGCTTACTATGTATGTGTGTGTGTGTGTGTGTGTGTGTGTGTGTGTGTGTGTGTGTGTGTGTGTGTGTGTGTGTGTGTGTGTGTGTTGTGCGCGTTGGTGTTCTCGTAACAGTGATCTGTGTTTATAATACATTTTAAACATATTTCTACTATGTCTATGACCTATATACTACGTGACCAACTGACACAAAACCAGTCAGTGTTATTTATATTAACCACATTAGATGTATATTTAATTTTCTTATGTTTCCAATTAACATAGAAACGATTGTAATTCAATATGTGGCTGTTGTTGGTTTCAGATAAATATATCGAGCATGAACTAAAACAAGAAGTGAACCGTACAAATTTCAGTTTAGAATATGCGGTGAACAAGTTATATTATTGTTCGCCGACGACCCGCTCAACCTTCATCGGTGCCTTCGAATTATTTGCTAGTAACCCAGACTTTGAGGATCCTACTGCCAATCTTAACCGCAGCTGCAATTCTCAAACAAGACTTGGTCAACGAGCAAACAAGAGTGTTAGCCACGGAGACACACTTCTTAGCTTGGTCATTATGATCACAGTCTGTAGACTGTTGCTATAGTAGTGTCTTCGTTGTCGAGAAAGCAATGTTTTTTTGAAAGGACGGTAGCATCACTTAAAGCAAAAGGACACTTTCTTCAAGCATTATCTATCCGCACAAGCTATACAACAAATAAATAGCGTGACTAGCGTATATTCATGCGGCTATTGACAGTGTTGTTGTTTGTTGAGTTGATGTTGTTTTGGTGGTTTAAATTATTTTTAAACAAGTGAGACTCACAAGTGTCACTCGTGCGGATGCGTGTCCTGATCGCAGTCCTCCACCTAGTGCCGTCTGCGGCTTGGGTTTCCCAGTTTGCTGGGTTGGTGCTGCCTGTCTTTATGTCATGTTTGCAAACATCTTTGAACCGAGAGATAGGCTTTCCTGCGGGTCTGGTGCCAGTGGCAAGATCGCCATACAGAATTCTTCCATCCTTCATTTGTCTGCAAAGAAAGCAACAAGATCAACATCAGGAGAGGAGTACGACAGGGAGAGACCATATCGCCCAAGCTGTTCACGACAGCACTAGAAACCATACTCAGACGACTGACTTGGGAAACCAGAGGCTTGAAGATAGACGGCGAAAATCTTAGTCATCTTCGCTTCGCCGACGACATACTCATATGCGCTAATACGCCACATGAGCTACAACAAATACTACAGGAATTAGCTGATGACAGTAAAAATCAGGGTGTGAAGATGAACAAATCGAGGACAAAGGTGATGATGGAAAACGACACACCATTATAGGTTAACAACATTCAGATCGAGAACGTTGACGACTACATCTACCTGGGACAGAGATACAGCAGCAGAGACAAACACCAAGACAAGGAGATTCAAAGAAGATTCACGGCCGTGTGGACAGCATTCGACAAGCACCGCGACATCTTCGATGGTAACATTGGAACATGCTTGAAGAGACAAGTCTACATCTCATATGTACTTCCAGCAATGACATAAGGCGCGAAAATATGGGCACTCACCACCCAAACAAAGATGGAAAGGAGTATGCTAAACATCTCATATCGGGATAGAAAAACAAACACCTGGGTAAGATAAAAGACTAAGGTCACAGACATGATTTAGCAAGTCAGAAGACGGAATTGGACATGGGCAGGGAATGTCAGCAGGATTCGAGATAACCGATGGACACTGGGAATAACCCTACGAAAAGAAAAGACGTAGAAGAAGGCCGGCGAGACGCTGGAGAGACGAACTAGACGAATAGTGGAAAGGTACCATCTAGCAGAGGATAGCGCAAGATAGGCAAATGTGGAAGCAGCATGCTGAGGCCTTCGACAACCAAGGGACACTATGGTTGCATAATGATGATGATGAATATGTGCGTGTATGCGTGCGTGTATGCTTATATATATATATATATATATATATATATATATATATATATATATATATATATATATACTAGACTTATAAAGCGCTCTTTTCATTTGTTAAAATGTTCCTGAAAAGCGCTGTGCACAAACAATAAAATGTAAAACTGACAGTAAAAAGTCATAAAAACTATAATTAAGGGACTATATGTATATATACATACATACATATATATATATATATATATAATATATATATATATATATATATATATATCATTTTATCACAGCCAGTCTTTTTATTATAGCAGTCTTTTTACATGTTATTGATAGTGCACAGCGCTTTTCTGGAAAGTTTTAACATATGAAAAGAGCGCTTTATAAGTCTAGTACAGAATGATAATAATAACTCTGGAAATCGTTCCACCTAGCTGGAAAACCAATCCGCACTGTTTCCAAGTTCGAAGCAGGAAAGTAAATGTCAGTGTCGCCACCTGTTGATCAAACTGTGCACTGAGAATGTGTACGTTCGTATCCAAGATGTCGCTGGACGGGGACACGGTGCCTGCTTCGATAGCGTGCGCTGTCTGTGGGAAGAAGCAGACTGTTTTGAAGCGCTGTACACGCTGCCATAGTGTGTTTTACTGGTGAGCGGCAACATATCGCAATTTTGTTTTGGATTCCGGTTTGTTTTTGTATAATGAAATGAGCAGCTACACTGCTACAGCATCTAAAATAAAATGACTATTTTGTCATCCTAGTGGATTAGCGACGAACTAATAGTAGTAAGTCTCGACTACGCATTCACCAAATCTTCCGTTCCGGGTCAGAGGGTAATCGACATAAACAAATGACACGTGCCTGTTTAACAGATACGGAAGTTCTGATATCTTATGTCTTGATTTATCTAAATAGTTTTAATTTGTTGTAATATTTGCCGGCGTTAGAGCCAAAGGCCAAAGCAAATCAAAAATGTCATGTCAAACTCAAATGACATTTTTGATTTTTTTCATATATAATTATATTCAGACTTTAAACACATTTAGATTTAGGTAATCGGTTTTAAATACGATTGTCACATAGTGCATCGTGCTATCCCCATGATGATTGAATGTTGTATTATATATTAATTTTAATTAACATTTAAGTCTAGCTACTTTTTTATATCATACACATGTAGTTGTAAATTTGGATAGGCATAGTGTGTTAAGGTAAGGCAAACAAAAAGGTATTTATTTAATAATTCTGATTAGTTGTATTTATCTTACGGAAGATTTGTCTGTGTACCTGTGTGTGTTCATGTGAATGTTTGTTGTTTACTAACCAGTGACTAGTGTGTACACAACTGTGTGTATCTTTATTGTAGTATAATTTAACTTACTTTGGAGCTTAATTGTCGAAGATGAGTACGACGTTTCGACCCATCATCTACAGGCCTTCTTCATGTACTGGTGTCACGTGTGTTGTCTCAGATTTCGGTGGGATAATTTGGTTGTAGATGGCAGGTAGATGCAGTCCTTGGTCTCTGTTCATGGTAGGAGTTCTTTGTTTTAATGTTTACACTGGATATCCTATACATTCATCATAGCCTCCTTCACTTTTATCTTGTGCCAGTTGGATTCATGGGTCAGTACTTTAGTGTTCTTCATGGACACTAAGTGTCCTGTGGCCCGGCAATGATCTCCTACTCCTGTTGGTTTGTCCAGGTTTGTGTTCTTTGAATCTCTGGCTGAGTGTTCTCTTGGTTTCCCCTATGTATGTGTGGCTGCTGTCGATGTCACACGTGATGTTCTAGATGGTTCCACATTGGTGTTCTTTAGGTGTTTTGTCTTTAGGGTGTACTACATCGTAGATGACGGGTCGAAACGTCGTACTCATCTTCGACAATTAAGCTCCAAAGTAAGTTAAATTATACTACAATAAACCATTCCTGGAGCCATGAACAATAATATTCAATATTGTGTGTATCTTATATAAATAATAAATATAATAATAAATACAGTACTTGTCTACGCCATATATCTAGCAATAAAACCATTCAGAGGCGCATTACACGTTACATGAATATACAGAATACCTAAAAAATTAAAATAGAGACGTAGTTATAAAATAAATAGATCAGTAAAAAAAAAAATGTTCAATATAAATACATAATATTAATCTTAATAACACTAAAATATTCATACTGATAAATAATAGTTAATTATATTACAATGTAAAAAAATAAATATTAAAATAGTTGATAATAGATATTAAAAATAGTATATATTAAAACTAAATAATAGTTAATTATATTACAATAACAAAAAGTTGATAAATAGTACATATTAAAAATGTTCGGATATTAAAAGATTGTTCTTTGTGATATCAACAATATTGTATCTTCACTTTCAGTTGCAGAGAATGTCAGGTGAAAGACTGGTCAACTCACAAGACGGTGTGTCACACACTGCGGTCCTGTGACAGTGAGAAGTCAAACATCTACAACACAGAGTCTACCCCCAACCCCTTGTGTGTCATCTCCCTTGGCACGTCAACAGAACCAGCACCAGTGGAAACACATGACCAGATGTCTAGCAATGCACAACCAACTAAGTGCGTGTTTGGCAACAGAAAACAACTCTCTTGTCCTACCACTGAGAACATGGTAACACGACCGAATCACAGAGTGGCTTATAACAGTCATGCCCCTTCAGTAAATGTCAGTAAGAGCTACAACCATTCTGAGTGTTTGTGCGTCACTAAAACCTCAGAAGCACACGTGGTTGATAAAAAGTTTGACTCGGAGAAAACTAAAACCTGTGCAGATTTGCCAGAACTCGACACAGGGCGCCCGAGCTTGTGCATCAGGGTTAAGGCGAACAAAAAGAAGTACGAGATCACTCTCCAATCTGATTGGTCAGGTGCAACGATGATGGGAATTATCTCACACAATATACGCATTCCACTCGATCGCCTGAAGCTAATTGGCCAAGGCAAACATGTGACTGCTGAAACCATCACGCAGGTTGCGACGAATAAAGCCATGTTCCAGGCAATAGGAGAAGAATCGGAAAATGAGGAAGGTTTGGAAGATGCCGAGATAAAGATAGTTATGAAGCAAGCTGCAGCCAGCAGGTACCAGGCAGTTAGGAGCCTCAGAAAGACGGGCGACGTCATTGACGCCATATTTGACATCACCAATAAGTGACATGTTGACATGATTCGATCAAGACTGGGGTTGACATCGTAGCATGCGTTATGGTTTCCAAAGTAATATTTTCAAATACCTGAATAAAAACATTTCTAAGTTGTAGATATTTATATTACAGCTGTACATCCCATTTTGCCTAAAAGTAGGGCAGATACATTCAAAAACATTACAGATACTTGGGAATATTTTTCTACTGTATAATAGGTTCCAGTAATTAATAACAAGGTGTCACATATTATATGCTTAATCACGGCAGTTTTAGACATAAGATACGAACGGCTTGTTATTGTGAATATCATCATCTTGAATTTATTCAAGACTTAGTGAAAAATAACAAGCTTCAATAATATTATTGAATATATTGTTCATATCGTTAAATTATCTACAATCAATAATATTCATTAAAATGTACAATACTTTAAAAAAAATCAAATACACCATTACAAAATGGTGTTGCAACACCTGTACTTTGAATGATGTACCCATCCATTGCAAGTTGTCAGCATTGTGTTGGTCTGCAGTACCACATGTTCCATGTTCTCAATATTTGCCCGTCTGGGGAATCTATCAAGTTAAGTCTTTAATAATTATTCCATTACGATGATTTTGACATGTTTTCCCGCAACACTTTGTTATGATTGTCATTGCTACATGTCTTCAACCTGAAAATGTGTCGACATGTTAATTTAAAATGTACTTAAAAAAATTCAATCATATACAGGGAGTGTTGGGGAATTTTAATGTTCTGTACAAACAAATCAATCAATTGTCAATGGGTTTCATGTTTCTGGGTTTCATGTTTCTGGGTTTCATGTTTCTGGGTTCCACGTGCGATCTTTAGACCCAAGTAGCAGATGGTTCTTGGGCGAGCATGATGACGGCTCAAGGGAGGATAACATAATTTCATATCCATGTTCCCTGGCACAGAGCAGTCGGTCGCTGTCTATAGCCACCATGCATGTCTGACCTACAACATTGAGAATACTGCAATTCCTGCGAACAGTTTGTGTCATGTTGGGTTTATTTATGCAGTCACACATTAAAGATAACACACAAAGTTCCTTAACTCTTCACTGTGCAGACTGTCCAAAACTGCCCAACACCTCCACCCTAAAACAGTTTTTGGGCCTTTCGTTTACCACGATCAGATACTTCTTTTACATTAACCATCCAGCTCAAACTTTATGGAAACATGTGCTGTCGCCATCTATATTTTCATGCGTCGGGTATCGAGATTTCCAAATTTTAATGCATGCAATGTAATTAACGGTTGGCTTCGATCTTAAAACTGTCTGCCCACAGCAGATGGTAAATCAGAGGGCTGTTTACTCAGTATAAAGTTGAAGCTCGCTGTAAAGATCACAATGCAACTGAGGTTTGCTGGCTTGGGGGTGTCATTAATTTCTTGTGATGTATCCCCTCAATTGCACCACTGTTCTTAAGAGCAGTCTTTATTCAGTCTGTTGCGTTGTAGACTATCAAACACTCAATACCAAGGGGTCGTTTGTACGTGTCGCAATGCAACAAACTGTCACAATGATATTTATGCCAGGCTTAACTATCAATTGTTAGCAGGAAGCTAAAAATTGGGTCTTCATTATTCATGAACTAAACCGTTGAACATTAAAAGGTAGTTGCTGTTAGTTTCCTCTGCTCCTGTAACACTTGTTTAATCTGAACACTCCACAAGTGCAGCACTGAAATTGCAATAAAATGTCTATTTTGGATGTTTTGTAAAATATCAGACACAGCCAATAACTGTTAGTTCTACATGAAGCCATTGCAGTGCTGTCAAACAGCAGCAAGGATCCAGTCTCTTATGGTATTCAACATTAGTAACGTATTCATATTTATGATGTGAAATGGCTGGCTAAGTCCCTTTACCTTGCTGTGCGTGTCGTATGTTGAACTCAGTCTGATCAGCTGCATGGCCCAACACAAGGTATTCCTACAAACAACAGACATATCAGCTGTTAAAGGGATACTCCAGTCAGTGAGAGATTCACACCATTTACTTACGTCTGTGTAATATATTGGTTGTGCATAGTAATTGTGCACAAAGATCGTTAATAAGCAATTAATTATAGTATAATTGTATCAGAAACACTACATGTTGGATTCAGGGCGCTGCCATCTTGAGACTTATGCGCCAGTGATGTAAACCACTTACGTCACTGGCACATGCATGTTCGAACATCCTATGTCTGTCCAATGGTATCTGATGTATCCAGTACGTCGCAGATTGCTTACGTCACAGTCACAATTATTAGTGAAGATTCTGCCAATCCTTGCCTTTTTAACTATGCACCAGTGACGTAAACGATTTGGCTTACGTCACTGACACATAAATCTCAAGATGGCAGTGCCCTGAATCTAAGTTAGCATGTTTTTGATGCCATTAAACTATAACTAATTGTTTATTAACGATCTGTGAGCCACATAGCACAAATGTTACAAGTAGGTATTTTGAAATGGTGCATCTGAACACAGCTGTACGCGTCAGTGACGACATAATATATATTCACAGATTGCCTACAAGTATGCGTATCGTATTCTGAAATTTGAGACTTAAATGGGTACAAGGGATAAACACAACACTCACAATAAAAGTCTAGCAGTGTGAGCAGTGCATTATGGATGTATGACGTTTTCTCTATTATTGTATCACACGTACATCTTTATAACCCCGGAGTGGTGACTGCACCCTCCCGCACCCCATTTCAAAGACACAACCTTTGTTCTCATAAGAGGCTGAGTGGAGATGTGAATTTAAATTTTTGCCAACATAAATTAGATAACAAAATTAAACATTCAGTTTGTTTATTGTTATAAAAGGTTTTTTCTTCAATAAATGTCACAATGTCTTTTTTATTAAATATTGTATGGTTACACATATAAACAGTGTTGTCGCACCTTCTATTGCACTGTTCAGATGGTTTATGTATGAAATTAATAAATTATAAGGGTAAACATGATAAGTATTGTACTTCTTTTAAACTTTTTTCAACAATTTGTATTGTATGCACTGTATTTATAATGTAGTAGTAGTAGTTGTTGAAATAAATTTCAATTCAGTTCAAATAATCACTTCTGTTTCCCAAACATAACAAGTAGCAGGGGCAACCACATTAGTTTAAATGAAAACAAGCCAAACACTATAGCAAAGGAATCTGATATGAGCCTGATGTAATCGCTAGCGCCCCCTGGCGTCAGAGGATGCTTCCACACTACAAACTCAAATATACCACAGCACCATATCGTCCATATGTATCATAAATGATAATAATAATAATTTTTATTTTTAAAGCGCCGTATATCCGGAAAAAATTCCGCTCAGAGGTGCATACAATACATTGTAACACATACATATTTAAAATATTCATAATCAGTTAAACTAGCACGTAAAGACGAAAATTGTTAAATGATAATAAACAGTTAATTAAATAAAGCTTCTAAAAGTCCTAGTTCATAAGTTAAACTTATCAGCAAAAAAAATAGATAAAATAATAAATAAATAATAAAATATATTACTAACTTGGATAATAAAGTAAGTAAAAATAATCATTATAAAATTCTCCACTCACCTCCGAGGTGATTCCAGCCTGCTTAAACGCCCCGCTGCGAGGGTAAGCCATAGTATGTGTGCACTGGATACCACCGTAGCAACAGGGACACACAACAAACGATGCACCGTTGTCAAGGCAACGCTGCAGAACGAGGTCGGTCGCCGTGCCGCAGGCGTGCAAGGTCACGCCAATGTCAAAGTGGCCGTGGAAGTAGTCCAAGTTACACTGAAGTGTGTAATGAGAAAACGAGAAGTTACGTAACATCAAAGACTAGTTAAAGGTGTGCGTTTGTGTAAGACGCTGATTACAATCAAGTTACGTTCATGTTACACTATTGCTTCTATCTTCTCAACATCCTGGGCCCAGTTTCATGGAGCTAACTTAAGATGTTGTAGTGGGCAATAACCCGTCGAAAGCCTAAAACCTCGTAAAGTTACGCGTCTGCTACATAGTTGCACTTAGCTGCACCATGTATTTAGTAGGCGTAACTTTACGCTAGTTGAAATATTTACAGTATGCTCCCGAAGTTGAAATATGTACGGTATGCTCCCGACACGCCCACTCTCAACAAAATAATTTTTAATGTTTACACTGGATATCCTTTACATTCATCATAGCTTCCCATTTGCTATACGAACGACAAAGGCGGCAGCTAGAAAGAAAAAGGTTGTTCAGACACAGCACACAAATACAGGGGTTCCCCACCGCAACCTAACTATGTCAATGCTATGTTAATTTAGCTGCAAGAATGCTAAATTGGTCTCATGAAACCGGCCATGTTCTAAGAACAACAAAACAATGTCTCTGTGCCAGTCCTGTGGCGCCTTGTCAAACCTTTGAGTGCTTGCCACAAAGGATATGTGAGCTATTAAGATGTCTCTAAATTCACTCCACACTTACATTACTGAGTCTTATGTATGTGTACATATATAAAAATTATTTTATTGCAGCCTGTTTTTATAGTAGACTATGTAGCTATACCCTGGATACCAAAGTAAAAATTAACTAATATTATTATTTGAAGTAGCAGTGTGACCTGAAATGTATTCAAAATTTTACAAATAAGACATTACTGTTGCCTGGTGTTCAGGGATAAATGAGATTATACTAACTTGATACACAAGCATGTTGTCTTGCTGGAGGCTATTAATTCTAGTCACTGCTCGGCTTATCGACTCTTCTTTGTTCTCGACAAGAATCACCTACAAAACAGCAACAGATTATTTGCTGTTCAGTCAGTTAAACTATCAACAAATTTACGGAGAAAGTGTACCCTAATAAAATGGATGCATCGCAGAATATTATAATAATAACAATATACTTATAGTTATGTTTCAATACAATTATTAATTTTTATAAAAACCATCTATTATTATTGTATTTCAAATGTAACCATGACATCCAAATCTGACGTTTGAGGTGAGCTTCACTAAATAAATGTTATACTGTCATATTCAGTATGGAATTGAATTGAAATTTATTTCAACAACAATTCAGTATAACATAACAATAAAACTTATTTATTCAAAAGAGCTTTTTACTCATGAACATTGACGAACGTTTTAAGTTTTTAGGATTTACTGATTTATTTATTATTCTGAGCTGCTTTTAGTACTTTTAGTTTTACATTCATAATAAGTATTATTATTGTAAGTATATTTTATTATTATTATCAGTATGTGTATTTTTATGATATTATATTTCAATATTTGATGCCATGTTTTTATAATTTTTTACTTTTAGTTTCTTTCTATGATTTGTTGTAACAATGCCTTCGAACAAGGTAACTTGGATTTATGGCGCTATGTAAATGCTTTTATTATTCTTATTATTCAGATTTACGTATGTGATAACAATGACTGACCTTACACTGGGGTAGCAAATACGCCAGCAGGATACCAAGGTGACCCTGCAACGATACAAAGCACACTTAGTTGTTGCAATCTTCGCAGTGTAGTCATCACAACTGATTTTTTTGGGTGTATTTATGCTGTTAATAGCAGCCACTGGCAGTGCATGGAGATGGTCGCATCAACTTGCAACGTCCAATAAACCTAAATAATCAGACCCGATAACGTAGCCTCGCTTACCCAGGCACTGTGAGGTGAGAGCAGTTGTTTGCCCCTCACCTTACACTCCCTAGCATACCCAGCCATTCCCCTGGCATTCACCATTCCCACTGCTCCCCTTAGTATACCTCCTCCACCCACTGGCATATCCACCCCTCCATCCTTTTACATACCCAGTTGCCCACCCCTATATTGACATAGCCACCCCTCCACTAACATACCCACCCTTCCATTAACATACCCACCCCTCCACTGACATACCCATCCCTCCATTGGCATACCCACCCTTCCATTGACACACCCCCCCTCCTTTTACATACCCACCCCTATATTGGTATATCCACCCCTCCATTGACATACCCACCCCTCTATTGACACACACCCCCTCCTTTTACATACCCACCCCTATATTGGTATATCCACCCCTCCATTGACATACCCACCCCTCCATTGACATAACCACCCCTCCATTGACATACCCACCCCTCAATTGACATACCCACCCTTCCATTGACATACCAACCCCTCCAATGACATATCCACCCTCCATTGACATACCCACCCCTCAATTGACATACCCACCCCACCACTGACATACCCACCCCTCTATTGACATACCCACCCCTCCATTGACATACCCACACCTCCATTGACATACCCACCTCTCCATTGGCATACCCACAATTCCATTGACATATCCACCCCTCCATTGACACACCTACCCCTCCATTGACATACCCACCCCTCCATTGACATACCCACCCCTCAATTGACATACCCACCCCTCCATTGACAAACCCACCCTTCCATTGACATACCCACCCCTCCATTGACATACCCACCCCTCCATTGATATACCCATCCCTCCACTGACATGCCCATCCCTCCACTGACATACCCACCCCTCAATTGACATACCCACCCCTCCATTGACAAACCCACCCTTCCATTGACATACCCACCCCTCCATTGACATACCCACCTCTCCATTGACATACCCACCTCTCCATTGATATACCCATCCCTCCACTGATATACCCACCCCTCCATTAACATACCTTCCCTCCATTGGCATACCCACCCCTCTATTGACACACCCACCCCTCCTTTTACATACCCACCCCTCCATTGGCATACCCACCCCTCCATTGACATACCCAACCCACCACTGACATACCCACCCCTCCATTGACATACCCACTCCTCCATTGACATACCCACCCCTCCATTGACAAACCCACCCCTCCATTGACAAACCCACCCCTCCATTGACATATCCACCCCTCCATTGACACACCTACCCCTCCATTGACATACCCATCCCTCCATTGTCATACCCACCCCTCTATTGACACACCCACCCCTCCTTTTACATACCCACCCCTATATTGGTATATCCACCCCTCCATTGACATACCCACCCCTCCATTGACATACCCACCCCTCCATTGACAAACCCACCCCTCCATTGACAAACCCACCCTTCCATTGACTTACCCACCCCTCCATTGGCATACCCACAATTCCATTGACATATCCACCCCTCCATTGACACACCTACCCCTCCATTGACATACCCATCCCTCCATTGTCATACCCACCCCTCTATTGACACACCCACCCCTCCTTTTACATACCCACCCCTATATTGGTATATCCACCCCTCCATTGACATACCCACCCCTATATTGACATACCCATCCCTCCACTGACATAACCACCCGTCCATTGGCATACCCACCCCTATATTGACATACCCATCCCTCCACTGACATAACCACCCCTCCATTGGCATACCCACCCCTCCATTGGCATACCCACCCCTGAGCCTCCATTGACATACCCACCCCTCCATTGACATATCCACCCCTCCATTGACACACCCACCCCTCCATTGACATACTCACCCATCCATTGACATACCCACCCCTCCATTGATACACCCACCCCTCCATTGACACACCTGCCCCTCCATTTGCACACCCACCCCCTGTCCCTGGCACAACCACCTTACTCTCACATACCCCCCCCCCCCTTCCCCATACACACCCACTCTTCTCCCGATGTATTCATCCTTCTCCTCACATACCCACCCCTCCAGTAAAATATCCACCCCTTCCCTGTAACCCTCTCTCTCTCTCCATCGTACCCACCCCTCCAGAGCAGAAGTCAACAATGACATCTCCGGGCTGTGCTATCCTGGTGACCGCCTGTGCCATACTCTCCAGCTGCTCACACTTTCTCTCTACCCGTTTCTCCGGTAGCTCTCCTGGGACACAACAGGTCAAATATAACTGCCAATATTGAATATGTTGTTCATGGCTCCAAGAATGGTTTATTGTAATATAATCTGACTTTCTTTGGAGCTTATTTGTCGAAGATGAGTACGACGTTTCAACCCGTCATGGGCCTTGTTCACGTACTGGTGTCACGTGTGTTGCCCTATACAAACCTGGATAAACCAACAGGAGTAGATGATCATTGCCGGGCCACAGGACACTCAGTGTCCATGAAGAACACTAAAGTACTGACCCGTGAATCCAACTGGCACAAGAGAAAAGTGAAGGAGGCTATATATATATCAAACAAAGAGCCCCTACCATGAACAGAGATCAGGGATACCATCTGCCTGCCATCTACAACCAAAGTATCCCGCCAAAATCCGAGACAACACACATGACACCAGTACGTGAACAAGGCCCGTAGATGATGGGTCGAACCATCATACTCATCTTCCACCTATAAGCTCCAAAGTAAGTCAAATTATACTTAAATAAAGTTCTGCAAATGTTTATTGATTTATATAGCACCATATTGATACAGTACTATTCTATGGTGCTGTACAATGCACAGAAATGCACAATGGAAGTTAACATAAACATTCAACATAATACATATAATATTGATATAATGCAAGGGTATAATAAATTTAATGAATAATTACATAAACAGATTATTTAATTAATAATATTTTTGTAATAATATTAAATTAAAAAAAATCTAATTTCAGTACAGGCATCTGATGCAGTACATGAAATAGCAATGGTTAAAAATGCGCCATTAAACATTTGGTGGAATAGGTTAATAATGTGTAGTGCATTTATTAATTGTCATATTGATCAAAACATTTATAAAAAAAAATCATCAAGTGGACAGTTAATAATATTAATGTTATTTTTTCTAATAATTTTAATATGACAACCAACAACACAGTCACATGACGACTGAGTAACCAACAGTCCTACGCTGACGAAGGTGTCAAGAAGACACCAAAAGCTTCACAGGAGAACACAGTGGAGTCAGAAAGGCGTCTTGAATGTTATTTATAATATGAATTATAACCGAATAAGTACAATAACAAAAAAAATGTAATCACATTCTAGTCGTTGTAGTGAAATTGGTAAAATGAACAATTTGAGAGACAGAATCGTGACTCATTTAGGAACGTCAAACACTAGGGAAGCATTCAGCCACACTGCCACTACTGGTCAGGCTGTCTGTACACAGATGGTGTATGTTCCATTTATAATAATATATTTTGCCATATATTTTTATTTTATTTTGCTTTAATTTACCTAAATGTATATATTCATATTAAAGAAAATTTACAGTTTTACTATCCAACATTTTTATCGCTTTAATTTTACTAGACATTCTAATTAGTACCACTTTCATATATTGTTATGCTTTAATTCATAAATAGTTTTACGAATATACATTAATGAATTTGTTATCAACCATTTGAATGTGTTATTGTACTATTCAGCCGCTTTGGCTGCCAGTGAAGTGAATAAACTTTATTTATTTATTTTTATTTATTTATTTATCCACAGTCCACAGGGGATTGTTTCACTAAGATAAAGAGCTCTTAAGGAAAATTCGTCATTAATCAAAATATTTTTTTAATAAAGGAGCCATATTACTGAGGACACTATTTCCATGACACACCAACAACACTGTCCACTGACACATCATGATGTCAACAGTTTTCGGGTACACAAGATCACTGTTAAGGAGCAAAATAAATGTTAAAGAGCAAAATCAAGCTGAGGAGCTCTTAATGCGACATGGTCCATTCGTGGCTTTTTACTTTTATTACAAAATCATGTTACATGGTATAAATTATAGCGTAAAGACAGTCAAAATATATTTTCATGTACCATTAAGGGGTTGAAAATAGACGCAGTAAGGGCGCTTAACTCTGTTTACACATCAACCACGAGGCGTTTTCGAAACCGTTGTAGGCGTGGCTAAAAGCCCAGAAGGAAATACATGATCACGCGATACTGAACACAAGTTGACGCCACTAACGCCACACCCAGCCAGGTGCACAGCTCCCAGTTGGAAAAGGTCAAAGGGTGGGTGTCACTCACGGCAATTTGGGTGACAGCGTATATAAACATTCAACGTTTAACATACCGAAGTCAGTTCTTTCTCAATAAAACATTTATTGGTGCTACAATAGTTATAACTTATACTGATTAACATGATTTTGCAATAAAAATAAAAAGCCACGAACTGACCATGTCGCTTTGACAATGTTAGTTGAATGATCTCCAGGTGTCTGAAAATATACAGTACATAAAATTTATGAATTTCATCAATTTCGATTGTCGGAAAACATAAGTGTCCGAATAAATGCGGTCGTAATGGTAAGAAAAGAATACCTACCGTTGGCTGGATGGACAGCTGGTGGGAACTGTTGCCATGGTAACCTGACATCTTTGCAAGGGTGAGGCAAGACTGTGACTGCTGGCAACTGGTGACGAGAATGCAAGTGTCAGTGTCATAGCAATGAAATGTCACCAATCTAAAGTGTGTATGGCTAACACAAACTGTGTAGAAAATACAGAAGAAATGCATTGTGGTTGGTACAAATTAAGTCATACCTGTATAAATGAACCCTGGTTAATATTAACTATTTAAGAAAGAAAACACATATACAACTGCAAGATTAAATTAATTATTTAAACTGTATTAAAGGGAGTCTTTTCAAATTAAAAACTTTGTAATGTACGCAATTTTTTATTAATCCTGTAAATATAATTAATTATTTCATATAATTCTATGCCTACATTTCATTACAAATGTGTTTTATTAATCAATACAACACTAACAAATAAATGTGTTTATAAGTATGCAGTGTGTCTAGTTTGGGCTCCACCGACACTATCCGTATAAGCCGTATAAGGCAATGTCATGAATATTCAATAACATAGGAAATGATCACATTTCGATAGAGTACGTCTTGAATGTGTTTATAGACTTAAAAAGAATCCCTTTAAGAATTCACTCTAGCCTCGGTTACCCAGACACCGTGAGGTGGCAGCACTTTTAAGCCCCTCAACTCGACATTAATGTGCTTAAGTTTCTACATCCGGGTAGCCTTATCCCAGATTAGGGTAGAGACGCTGATTGGCTCTCAGGCCAACTAGGAAATAAAAATTTAAATAACGATATACTTTTACAAGATAATAATATCATATGAAAAGTATTCAACATTGAACTTATATTAACACAAAAGTAAGTAAAAATTCAAATTTACAGTTGTTTATAAAATAAGAATTACGGCAGGATTAACCAGTATCCGTGAGGTGGCAGCATTGTCTAGCCCCACATGGATAGCATACCGATTAAATAAGGATACCTTTTTATCAAATAATGCTGTATTATAAAAACTATTCAGAATTAAACTTATATTAACACAAAATAAATAGAAATACAAATTTGCAGTTGTTTATAAAAATATATATTACGGCAGTGTCCGTGAGGTGGCAGCATTGTATAGATCACGCGGATACCAAACCAGAGCCATAAATGGTACCAGACTGTCTTCTCGGCGTAGTTCCGCAGCCGACCGACAGTCGGTTAAGTGAGACTAAATTCACTCACTCTAGTCAAGATGGCCTCCACTTCAGCTGTGACGAGCTTCACTTTGTCCTTGACCTTGTCTCTACAAGTACAATGATACAAAAATCATCAATTACATTTATATCACTGTACAAAACAAAGTTAATGATATAAAATAAATCTCAACTCAAAGAAACCATAAAACTGCTTCCTTGTCTCACTTAGCCTTTCAATGATTTGGATCTCTGATCTCAAAATATATGTGGGACTATCTTAAATATAACCCAAAATCAGTTTATTAACAATTGAACACAATTCCTCAACCAACTGATTATATCAGTCACCTGGCTGTTGAGAAAGCAAGAAATATCAGCAACACAAACACAGATACATATTCAGGAAGATGTCACACATACAGGAGAATTATGTACATTATGAAAATCACCTGAATTGATTATGATGACTGAATTCAACTATTTGTCTGATGATAACTGAAAACTACTCAAAAAGATAGCACAAACGAGCCAATCAATCGTGGTGTCGGTTACAAGGTAGGTTTGTTTTTGTCACGAAATTAACCCGAAACACATTCAACTGGGGAAATGCCTTTAACTGATGTATTCAATACGTCGCAGTTTGCTTACATCACAGTAGCAATGTAATACATGCTATTTAACATTGTTGGCAAAAGCAACACTTTGCCTTTGCCAACAATGTTAAATACATAATGTGAATTACATTACTACCGCGATATGGCACCTCATTGAGTACATCTTACTGCATACAATTCCCACTTTAATAATTTCTCTTTCATTTCGTCCCTTTCATTTCGTCTGAAACCAGAAATCAAGTAATATATACAACAAAAAGCACATGTTCAGTCAGCCATTTGTCATCATTTGATGGAGTTTGCTAAGCAACCAGGTTACGTGATGGATAGCTGTATTGTACCTAACCTGATATTCAGTGCACAAAGGTCGGCTGTGAGGTCCGGTGAAGGACAAGTCACATTCTCGTCTCCTGCACTCACGTCCAGCAAACGCAGTCCAGTGGAACTGACCACATCTTGGACACAAGGCATTGACCGTATTCGTTGATACCACTGCAGTGTCCTGGTCAGGTGTCTCTGGACCCATGACTGGTCAGCACACTGTCCCTGTCACATACATTACAGGTCACTACTGGTCAAAGCAACCATCATCTATGGACAATAAACCCAACATGTCTCCATATCCAGGGGTAGAACTTCAGCATTTGTTTTACAAGACAGCGGGACTAGTAAAGTCAAAAGTTTACTAGTCCGCCAAAAGGTTTACTAGTCCGCCAACATATAAAACAATCCCAATTTAAGTCATTCTAATTTGTTTTAAAACTAAAAAATAACATATGTTGCAACCTCAGTTAAATAACAATGCAGTTTTCATAATGGTAACAAAGAAATAATACAGAAATAACAAAAGTTTTTATTAAAAAGTAAAGATATGATCTGTATAAAAAAAACTGCGCAATTGAAAAAGAACACCAATTGCGCTTATTGACCAGTAGTACCACCCTATCATTATGAATTTTCTATAATCATTCTGGAAATTTACCCCACATTATAGTGTTATAAAAAAAACTCTATACTGGGTTGTATTAATGGAAAATAATTGAAGAATAGTTAATCTTACAAATAGTACCCAGACAAATTCATAGCTGGTGGCTATATCATCATTTATCAGTAAAGGAAGCTGCTGTAGCCAGTTGCTTACTGGCAACAACTTATCAACGTTTTAATGACTTGGGATTTAGTTCCATCCCCCCAGCCTGTGGATCAAGATGAGTTAGGGTCAGAGTCACTGTCACTACAAAGACTTGGTTGGATGACACTATGGCCTTTACTAGACAACCAGACTAGTTATAAGGCAGGTTTACTAGTCTGCCCTTATCTTTACTAGTGTACGGACTAGCGGACTAGTGGGTAGTTCTACTCCTGATATCCACACCCAAGTCAGGATTTCATTTTGATTCGCAGTGGACCACCAGGCAGTTAGCTCCAGAAATCCTGCAAAATTACTGGTTATCTGGAAGATTTTGACCGAACTTGGGAGTAAAATATGTTAAATGTCATATAGGTATGAAGGGTTGGTGACATCACCAAATGTATTAACATGGAAACAAAATTTATTGCTACACTGATGCCACCTAGTGATTGATAGTGGTGTCACCTAGTGACTAAGATATGTTAATGCAAATTATGAATCGTAAAAACACAAATCTAACGCCACATACTGAATGAAACAAATAAATCCAACAACAGGCGAGTTTATCTCGTTACTTGGGATGACATGCAGTTTACAACTCCCCAAAGTTAGTGCATCACCACATAAATGGTTGGAACTTTTTTAAACAAGGACATCATAAATTTCATTTTATCTGTCCTGACCATAAAACCATAAATAAATGACAAAGGAAAGAAATGTGAATTACACAAATGGATAATATCATACACGAACATTTGCGTGAAGACTTACTAACAGATAGTTGGCACATGGGAAGAGCACCAAATCTGTGATGGTGAAGTCAATCCCCTCAGCATAGATGTGTTCTAATCCAGCCTCGTGTCCATTCCCTGATGACGTCTGCTGCAGATCTACAAGGAAAAATACACAACACTCTAAACCACACATCTCCGCAGGATATTTTGAACACAAGGTCAGTTATATTTATATTCACACCTACATATACCCAGGGCTCAAAATTTGTCGAATTGCTGCTTGTCTAGTTGTAAAGTCGAATCAAAAGTTCACTTGTCTATTCAACAAATCACTTTTCTCACAAATAATACATTTCAAAGCCTACTTCTTTGTGATTCATCTTAATGTTCTGGTTGTAAACAGGAAGTTGTTCCACAGACAAATATGTAGTAGCAATTTCACTTGTCCAGTGGCAAATTTTGATGTTACAGGCTAACAGACAAGCATGATTAGTATTGATTATCTTCTAATTAACAACATAAACTGACTCTGATCCTTGTTGGTTAATAGTAGTTATCATAATGTTCTTAATACTGAAGTAAAGAGACTGGTAGTATAGGCCTACCAAATTGCAACAGATAAAAGAGACAAGATCACTTTAGCTCATTTCTCTAGATGTGTTATTTGTTAAATACAAATGCACGTGTGTAGGATCTGCCATCTGGTAAACTTGTGTTACTTCAACTTATTTAATAATTTTATTTCTGTTTGTTGTGTTCAAATTGTCATGTACGAATCTCATCAGACTTTGCAACAGGGAGACAAGTTTTGCTGAGAACTAATGGCTGTTTTTGTTGTTTGACACAACAGGCAAATTGTATAGACATCCGTGGAAATTGCATACACTACACAGAACGTTACCACAAATTTCACGCTGTTGTTAACTTTTGGTCGACAACTGGCTAATAGGCAACTTCACATATACATATTTCAAAACTTCAAACTGTTGCCTCACTTTCATGTTGTTTCTGTTTCTGTTTCTGATTCTTCATCTCTTGCTGTCGTTTGCCTCGATTGCGAACTATTGGAGGCTGTCGTAGATGGTTCTCCAGTTTCCTCAGCTCAGGTGCAATGGCATCTCCAGCAGGCGATTGGCTCTCTCTAAAGCCAATCAAATCTTGAATATATGCATCAAAATATTATACACACACCTTTGAAAATATTATGTCATTCCACTAGTTTTACTATGAAAACTAATTAGCACTAAATAATATGGTTATGTATATTATGAAATGTTTGCGATTGCATCAGTTTTTGTTCATGGGCAATGTCAATGTCATACAATTCAACACGATACACTCACACACGTATGCTTAGCTATTGCTTGCATGCACGCACGCACACATATCCAAATTGCCCCTTTAAAAAATATAAACCATTGCCAATTCTTGTTTTATTTCAAAGCTTATGATAAAACTGACCTCTCTATGTCTTGCCAGTCTGTTTGAAATAATTATCAAATAACATATATGTGTAATAATAGTGTGCAACATAAAAAAAATTATGCTCTTTCATCTTCTGAGAGAAAAACAACTTCTTAATCAGAACATATGTATGTAGTTTCGTTCAAATAATTACTATCAAAACAACATTTTACTGGCATCTTGCATATACTGTATTACAATTATGTGTTCTACCTAATCTTAAAAAGGACAATTCTCACCCATTGCACGAATTCTGCTATGTTGCACAATCTGGTTGTAGGTAAATTTCCGAAATAAAACGCATGAACCGTTATCGTAACACCATTCATCCAACTTCTGTTCGGCTACTAAAGTGAAATCGGGGAGGGGAAAATGATCGGGGATGATGGGGGGGATACAATGGGGCGCACTACTTTCCTACAACTTTGCACTGTCACTACTAATTGTCACTACTAATGTTGTTTTATGTTGTGTTATGTGAATATCTACCACAAGAATTTCCTCTTTGGGGGACTATTAAAGGTTATTGTATTGTATTGTATTGTATTGTATTGTATTGTATTGTATTGTATTGTATTGTATTGTATTGTATTGTATTGTATTGTATTGTATTGTATTGTATTGTATTGTACGTCACACACATCAACGTACCACAGGTCACTGATGTAATGATATTGGTCGTCGTACTAGTACATTCACATGACGATACATTCACATGCACCGAAGACAAATAAATATACTACTACCTTAAATAAAATAAATAAATAAGAACAATCACATAAAAAGGTCCGAATAATTTTTTTTATTTATCATCGATAAATAATTGATACGATCCGGTAGAAATACATTAGCTTAAAATGTAAAATATGAAATAAAATAATACATAATAAATTATGATAAAATATACACACTAAAAACTCATCGGAAAGTGGAATATGTGTTTGGTGCAGGTAGGAAAAAGCTTATTATTAGTAGTATTGTTGTTATTAAAACAGAACATGCAATAGTCTGCATACACAGTATTACACACACACCAGCTTACCTCAGGTCACTGATGGTTCTCTCCACAGCTACAGGCAAGTCTACCTCACAATACCTCGTCCACACCGACACCTCTGCACACGCCTTCAAGCACACCTCCCGGTGGCCCTGCAGAAGCAACAAAACTACACAGTTACTCCACTACGTACAAGTGAAAATGCAGCAAAACAACGTAATTATTCTACCACATTCTTGCAAAAAGACTAGTATATTTCAATTTAAAAAAAAAAAAATTAAAATAAAATTCTCTGTTGCTTTACTTGTGCTTGGCATATAATTGAAAGCCAGTTCTCATTATATATATATATATATATATAATATATATACATACATGTACAATACTGTACATGTACAATTAATTGATATTGTGTCTCCATTGCACCCAGGTCTTTATGTATACTACAGGATCAAACTTTTGTCAGTCCAAGATTTTGTGGTAGACACATGCACGTTATCTCGTAAGTTTCATACATACAAGTCAGTCAAGATGTGTATTATGACCTGAAATAAACTATAAACACAAGTGATCAATACCCATTTTCAAAGGTTAATTGATTTTTTATTTTAATGCCTTTTTTGCTCTTTTTTACCCATCCACTTCCCACTCACCCAGTAATATTTCTACCCATCGAAATAAATAAAGCTACATAAAGAATCAACAGCACCTGGTGTGCTGAGTTGAACTTGATAAGTTTTTGATTATAAATACCTCTACAGCAGTATTTATACCAGATTTACGACAATTATAATGCGATAACAATTCACCTGACCTAAAATACGGGTATATGGAAATGTATCTGGTCAAATGTCCTTATAATAATAGTCAAAATATATTTATTTGGTATAGCGCTACATCCATAATCTTTCATGGCGCTTCACAACATATTACAATTCAAAAGACATAAAAAGATATATGTATACAATAAGACAAATACTAGAGTTCTAAAATAAATGTAATAAAGTAGATATGTATAGGTATATAAATAAATAAAATTAGTATGGTATTAAATAGCGTAGCACTTTAAAAAAAAAAATGTATTAGTGTCCCTGCTATACCCACCAACAGCTCATTTAGGTGATCATGAGGGTGTTCCAAATGGGCAGTTTTTATGACCCCTCGGAGCAACGCACACATGCCGGAGTGAACAAGACACCCAGGACTGGACACAGCCGCGGGAAGGTCACACAACTGGACACTAGCGGGGACCTGGTCAACCTCCACAAAGTCATGTGACAGGTTCGCAAGGACGTCTCTACTGAAGTCGATGCCAACTGGCCAGGAAGTGTCTGACGTAGAGACAAGGTGTAGTTGGACATGCTGGGTCTTGCAGTATGCACAGACAAACACAATAATGCTGTCGGGAACAGGGAAGTTGATGTTTTCGTCCATCGCAGTGTTGCATCTCACATACACATCCATGTTGACTCACGTTGTAAACCGAGTTGAATTCTGAAAGAAGACAGATTCCTTTTACTAAAACGATTTCAGATTTCTCATTATCGTAATTTTGTTAAATGATGTGGTTTTATTTTTGTATTATGTTGATGAGGGTGGTATTGACTATCAGACGGGTTATTTAAAATAATCAAAAACTTCAGCCGTGTAATAGGTATTTTTCTTACAACCAGTAAATGCACATAGATATATTTGTTTATTTGTCTTATGTTGCTTAGGTCTTAGGTGGTTTATTTCCAAACAGCCCAAACTTGGGCTAACACAGGAGTTATCCTTCTCACTAGAATTAGTGATTCCACTACAGGTTACACATTTATCCCCTGTGTGGGATCTTTTACTTCCCCTAGCATAGACACCAGATAGAAGGGACCACCAGCTTTTAGTGTCTCTTCCGAAAGACACAGGCAAATGTGGAGTGAATGAAATTGCCTAAGTTTCGAAACGGTGGTAGGTGGGCTTGAACCACCGTCCCCTCGATTGACAGTCCGGCGCTCTACCACGCGACCACCGCTCCCCAACTTGCTAGTTTGCTTTGCTGAAACAAATTTGTTATATGTCTAGATGAATAATTCTACATTAAACTAATTTTGGAGAGACCTATTATTAAGCGAGTACAGTGATGAGTAACTGTGATTTTGTTTAGCCTTATGGTTTTACAATATATGGAAGTGTATAAATTTGTGCTGGATATATTACTAATAAAATAGACAGTAAACAAATATGTTGTGATGAAAGGCACCATTTCAGTAATATCGTCACACCATATGTTGGTCTAATAATTACATGACTATGCAGAGATGTATCTTAGGTGACGACAATTAAAAACTGAACCTTTGACTTTGCTGGTTTTTATTTGATTAGTTTCAACTAAAACTTCATTTCAGCCATCTTGTTTTATTGTTTCAGATTCTGTTTTCTGGTCACTGTAACTTGATTACTGGTTAGTTCATAGGTCGCAATAAAACGTTTCTGTTCAATACTCTCTGCTATATTTAAATAAGCAAAGACAGGCCAATTAAGTCCAGCTCCTGTAGTTTTCTCAGAGGATTAAGTAAGACGTATAAGTCCTGTTGTTACAAATGAAAGCTGTGGTAATAAATGAACTCAGAAGGCACACATATCCTATACCTACATTTTGCCCATCCTTTGCATATCATCTGATGTGTTTGAATTAATAATTAATTTATCAGTAGTATTTTATCAGACACTGTTACGAAAGTGATACGTGCTCATCAATGCATGCAGAGTCATCTCAGGGATATATGGAAGGATATTTAATAATAATTTCTACTTGAATCCCTGCAATTTTGTATATGGGTATGTGTGTGTGTGTGTGTGTGTTTGTGTGTGTGCGTGCGCGCGTGTGTTATATACATGAATACAATTGATAGATTGACAGTCTTTATTTTGTGCGAATGTGTATATAGGAGTCTATATATAGGAGTACGTCTATATAATGTGAGCTAGATTGCATGTGTGTGTATATGCTATTCGTCGTGTACATGTATGGTCACTGTTTTAATTGTGTTTCTGTTTCAATCTGCTCCCAAAATAAAAGATGTAGGTTCAAATGGATATTATTTTAAGTATGAAATTAACAAATTACATGGTACGCTAGCTTCCATCTATAAAATCAAGAAAAACCTTTGCTAAACAATGTGACAAATTTAGTACGACAAGTAGATATAATAGAGTGGGTAAATTTTGGATGTTACATATACGTGGTAATTTTAATTGATTTTTCCTGTGGATGGCATGTCACTCAAACATGACAGAAACAGTCACTCAGTCTCAGACTCAGTACACAATATATATTGTGCATACTATGTCTATGGTCACTGCAATTGCACGTTGGCCCACTGCACGTGTATGCCTTCAATCTGGTTGCTTAACAAGACGTAATATCTGAACGACCCAGAGCAACCAGTGGTTTTTAAATCGCATGTACGACTATGGCCAGGGCTACGGCAAAGTGTCATCCATCCCTAGACACGCAAAAAACACGAACTACTCACTACAAGCTATGACACATTTACGGAAATGTTACTGTTCTCCGGTCTCGCAAACGCCGTACTATTTTGGAGCAGTCAATAACGAGGCAAAGGTAAATAAGCCTTGTAAAAATATTTTTATATCGCAAGGATTCGTTTGATTGTCGGGATACTTATTTTCTATGAGTAATTTTATAGTGTAATCCGTGTATATGGTTTTGTAAATACGTGTTCTTATTGCTATGAAATTGGGGAAAACTGCATGTTCCACAACAGCCACACAACCCTGTCAATTTGGATTCGTCTACAGACACCTTGTCGCCGAGCAGGTGACGTCACGATCAGCAAGTGCGCGCTCCTTTTCACGAATAACCCTAAGGATGTTACGACGCACTGCAAACAAGTTCCGGTTTAGGGTCGTCGCGTGTTTACTTGTACCTTTTCTTGTGTGCAAACACACCGAACATGCTGGTGTAATACATTCAGTATATGGTCAACGTTAATACATTAGTTTGCGTATTGTTGCAGTAAGTGTTTATTTTAAAACAGGAAATCTGCCGCGAATTAATAAAACCGCATCACCGTGAGTAACTCGGTTTCCCGTCCGACGGCTTCCAGCTTCAACGTAAGAGAAATTTGTGATTCGTTTGATTGACCTGCGATATTTGTAAACCGAGTCACGGTGCCTTTGTTTATAGAGACGGTTGTGTAGCTGCCGTCTGCAGGCCGAAGAAGCTATACATTGGAACGTCCATCTTCATGATTTCAGGTCAGTTGCTTTGGTCGTGTAGCATCGTCCCGATTGGTCGTTCCCATTGTGGGGGCAGGGGAAGGGTACGGATTTCCCGACCGAAATGAAGCCCGAAGGCAGTGGCTGCAGATTTTGGCAGTCTGTCAAAATGTATGTACGATGGTTTAGAATCAGTCCGTGTTTTCAAAGCATGTCATCTGACATTATGGTCGTGATGTTGTGCAATGTGGCCGTTTGAGTCAATGCTGGAGCAGAGCTCGAAATTTTATCACTTCACCGAGTTCACGTCTGTTGTTACCACACTATTTTGCCATGATGATGATACAGTGATACTCATAGCATCAATGCCATCATAAGCATACAATGTAGGTTGGCAATTTGCACTAGACTAAGTTAGGTCTAGGGCTGGTGTATGAACAGAAAATGTATCATGCAAGAGTTCCAATTTAAAAAACAACAAACATTATGTTGCAAAATGTGAAATATTATATAGATATGTGGAAAAAAAATTACAAGTTAACCCTTCCCAACTTAATTGGTATCATTAAAAAGGGCTTGAACATACCTTTCAATGGTACCAAGATCACCTTTATGTGACAAGTATTAAACAAGTTATGGTGTTCTATATCTCAGAAATTAGGCTCGTTTTTTGGCCTTTGTCTTAATGGTAAACAGTTAGCAGATCTGATGTAACTTGTGACCCGTTTCTTAGTTTTCGTATGGTTGCATACCATAACTTTCTTAATTCTTGTTCGATTTTCAAACTTTTGGTAACATTGGAAAGCCTAGGAAATTAGAAATAAGAATAAACCATTTCAAATCTAATTCATACATGATTATGATCTATAACTAATTATAACCTAATCAACTGTTTACAATTTTATTTTAAAATTATAATTTATTTAAATAAATTTAATGTGTATTTTATTTATTATCATATTGCCATCATTGTATTATATCGCCATACATAATGTAAATTATATATCATCATATTATAGTACTTACTGTATTACTGTACATATTTAATGTTCATGTAAGGCAGTCAATATGGATCCTCAACCTTATAGGTTTCACAAATAATTATGCTTACATTCAATGTGATCTTTGATGGTTTTATTCAATTTTCTTGGTAAAAAATGGCAACAATTTCCGCATGCAAAATTCATAAACTTATCGGTTGCCGATTTACAAAATAAAACTGTGAGACTGCAGAGGAAGATGTGAACTACATCATCAAAACAAAAGCACATAGCTTTCTTAGAACATAAAGCAGCACAACACTCCACAAGGTATGGTATTTTGACCGATCTCCAGCAGTGGTGGTAGTCATATCAGGCACGCAATCCGCAGATCGAGGCCACTGCGATAAGCCAGTTGACCGGTTATTTACACATAGCTATATTATAGATTACCATGAATTATGAACACAAATGTGCATCCATGGGCATGGAAGCACTGCTTACTTAACTTGTGGCACTGAGTGCCAGGGTATATGTTGCTAACTTGTTGATCTGCTTGCGGACAGCAATTTAGAAACGTCCAAGAAAATATTTTAAAACTATAGTGTATTGTATCGCTATATGACACTCATTTATGTGCACTGTTGCTGCCATGTGTCATGGTCGATGTGTTCAAAGGACATTGATGCTGAAAAAACCTGGGCCATTTACCATATGCTGACATTGTTTGTTAATGTGTGCCATGGTCAATTACTCGTACCTGTCAAAATCACTAGTGTTACTCAAATTACCGGGCTGTGTCATTGATGTTGTAAAAAATATTTTGTATTAAATATAATGTAAAAATACCATGTTCAAAGTTAAATGTAACATTTGTTGTCATAAATGCCATCATCATGTTCATTTACTCATGTTCAAGACGCTTTAAATATTGGGAAGAAAGACTTGTATTCACGAGAGCATGAGTTTAGCACTTCACTTCACCTTCCAAATTGTCTTTATTTTATTTTCAAATTCCAAGCAATAGCATTTGCTCCCATGGAATAAAACGTTGGTGTTGATCACGCGTGAGGCGATTTAAAACATTTTATTGAAACACAATCACGGCACTTGATTCTTATTTATTATTACTATGATATAAACCCAACAACACTGACTATGTTCTGTCAAAGAACTATAAAAGATATTGTTATGGATAATAATTTGGGCCAGCTTTAAAAGTAAATGTTTACTAAGCCAATCAGTGCTTGAAGAAAACCACAAGCTGAACATTTATATTACTGTCGATTCATACCGTCACTAATTAGCTGTCCCCTCACTGGTGTATATACTCATCGAGAATTGCTCAGTCACTGAAGACAACTGGCATTCTTGAAACTTGTCTGTACACTGTACTTTGTCTGTTGAATGGGGGTGCTCCGTAGCATCTTGGCAAAACTGCCAAAACCTATTATAGTGTTTCCCTTGCTATATAATGAGTGAGGTCGGCCACTTTGTTAGTTTTTTAAGCTGCCTTACCAAAATTGCCATCTCGTAGCTATTTCCTGCTATAAATATGTTTACATGCTACTACTTAGTAGTTATGCATTTGTTTCTCCACTACATAACAGGGAATAGGTTAAAATACACTTCATATGGCACCATTGTGAAGGTATTGCTACAGATAATTCCAAGGGGCAATGCCTCCAAGCAAACATAGCGTCGCTGAGGCCATCCTACCACCTCACCCATTGTTTTACTCAGGGGAATCACTGTATTGTGATGTCTATTCACTGCTTTAATGTGTATGGCTAGTAACAGTACAGTATAATGGCAATCACTGGCCAATGATTGTGCTATTGATAATGTTAAAACATATTAAGACCCCATTAAAAACCCTACCAATATCTTTGATCATCTGCGTAACAAACAACTATATTATCACCCTATATTTAGCCATAATAATCTCTGAAAACAAGTACTCAACTGTCTCAACATACATTTATTCAATGTATTCGCATACTTCAGTTAACTGATTTCAAGTGCAAAAATTTCAAATTGCTGAACATTCAAAGCACTACTTCTGGTTAGTAAAACATTGTGTGCCTCGTGGTTTGTATCATCACTAGCATGTCAGCGTGGTTTCATACCACTAACTAGAAAATAATTATTGACCTCTTTATATGTAGCACACAAAAATAATTCGAATCAGTGCGCATCATATTAAACCTTCAATGCAGTAAGTTCATTCAATTCATCAGTTGGCTCATTATGTTTGAATGTGTGTCTGGGAACGGCATGTGAGGAATCTACTCTTACTCACTCACTTAGACGTGGGTGACCTATGAAAAGTGTTCTCACTGGACATTGGAAACCACAAAGATTGTTGACTGTGTCTTGCCATTCAATGATATTTCAATCGCTGTCCAGTGCAAATTGTAGTGTTCAAAGCATACGTAAAGTGGTGTTAAATAAACAACTTGTTTGCACATCTATAGTAGCACTTCAGTTGCTAGTCAAGCTCACCATAAAACATGCGGGCATATACCATTAATACACAGATGACTGGATATCGGAATTATGTATTTTCACATTTTCTATTTATGATAAAGTATGCATTTTTACCATTTTCTATTTATAAAAAGATATTTATAAAATAGTTAAAGATACACCATCTATGGTTATTCAATAATTTATTTATATTTTTTGGACTTACACTTAAAGAGGAATTTAAAAGAAAGTAGCTTGAGGTGTCGTCTAAAATAGATCTGTATCTGGTGACTTCTGGTCAGTTTGGTTATGGATTACATTGTGTCGAGTATCTGATCTTTGGGCTGCTTGTTTATCTTGATTGGCCAATTTAGTAATAGCTCAGGTTAATTAATACCGGTAGTGTTGATCATTATAGTGTAACTCCAATATCAGCTATAGCATTCGCACACCTCTTGTGTAAGTCCCAATTACACGCCTGATTAGGCTTAGCTGTATGTGCATTTGCTCAGTAATTATTTATTTGATCTACCTGTATATAACAGCCCAGCTGTGATTGCTGCAGGTGTGGTCCAGTACAAACTCTGGCCCACCTTGCATTGTCTTTGACTTGGCTTTGTTACTCTCAGTACTGTGGGAAGGGTGAGTCATGACTGGTCTAAATGTGGGGATGACTCAAGGTGTTAATACAGTTATGTAGTTGTGTTTACAGTGGTGCTGTGGCTATGTTTAGACTGCTCCAATGCGAGCACAAAGCTGTAACTGTAGACCCGAGAATGCCACTGGGGTACATTCAGTGGTTAGTTCTTTTCTCAGAGGTCAAGGGTGATGATGCTGCCCCAAATACGTGTTGTCAATTTCTGGGGGTTTTCATCACTATTCTTGTACTTATTTCTCCTCCATATATCTCCAGATTCTCCACTAATTCTGCCTTTCATTCGATTCTCAGATCTTCAGTTATAAATATGTAAATACAATCCTCCCATCTGACTGTAGACTGACTGTATGTACATTTTACCAAAACAACGTTTTTAAGAATCAAAGCTTGCTGCAGTCAGTCACTGTCTATGTTGATGCACATACACTTACTCTTGTGTAGGTTCAAAACTACTTAGACAGTTACTTTAAAATTAGTTCTTTGCATTATAAAAATATTGTTGTGTGAAAAAATATGGCAATTTATATTTTAAAAAGTCATGGTAGACACGGCTGAACATAATGTATACATAAAAAAAGCCAACCCAGAGACCAGATGTGTCCAGAAAAAACATATTTCATGTATACACATGGGTTACACCAATTTTCAAAGAATACACAATTGAAAATAATTGTTTTGCTTTTGCTCATATTTTTACCCGTTGAAATGATGGGTCTCTACATAAAACTATATATCAAGGCAAACACACATATGACACCATATACACTCACTTTCAAGGCATAACTAACAACAATATCAACCCGTCCAGTGCGTCCACCCATATTTCTACCCAGCCGTATTCATTTTTACCTGTCCAAATGACAGGTGTACGGGTCTCTATATGCCCAATTCAGGTCATTAGGCACGTTTGAAAGTGTGTAAACTGCCTTAACAGTTAACATCCACGTGTCCACCAAAACATGTGTGACTGGCAATAATTTGATCCTGCATAAAGCCCTGTATCAAGCCATTGTGTAGTCATAACAATATTGTATGTATTGATACTGTAGAGTGAAGATGAGTTCGTCCCCAATCTCCAGCCTCAACAGCCTCTTCTCGTTCACGAGTCCCGCTGTGAAGCGCCTCCTGGGGTGGAAACAGGGCGACGAGGAGGAGAAATGGGCGGAGAAGGCCGTCGACTCGCTCGTCAAGAAGCTCAAGAAGAAGAAGGGCGCTCTCGAGGAACTGGAGCGCGCCCTTAGCAACCCTGGGGCGGCTACAAAATGCGTGACGATACCCCGGTCACTGGACGGACGGCTGCAAGTGTCACATCGCAAGGGACTGCCGCATGTGATCTACTGCCGGGTGTGGCGATGGCCCGATCTGCAGAGTCATCATGAGTTGAAGGCATTGGACGTGTGTGATTACCCGTTCTCCGCAAAACAGAAGGAAGTCTGCATCAATCCATATCACTATAAGCGCGTCGAGAGTCCAGGTGGGTGTCCTACCTGTGGATAAGACCTCCTGTTGATTGTGTGCATATAAAATTGAAAACGTTCCTGCATGCATGAACAGGGTCTGTACGAGGCCTTGAATTTGATTGGACCAAATTCAAGGCCTTAAAATCCTTGAATTTTATAAAGTAGCCTTGAAACGTTTTGAATTTAATTGTGGTCAATAAAATATTGTGACAAATAACAGCCAGAAAAGGAAAAGCCTAGCTATGCACAAAAATAACTCATGTGCACATTGGGCAATCAGCATTTCATCGTGTTTGGCGCCATTGTTTTCTTAGTCAAGTAAAAAGTTTAATGTTAGCTTAATTTACTGCACTTAAAGTACATATGTCGTTAAAACAGTCTTGAATTTCTTGTTCAAATAGCCTTGAAAAGTCTTGAATTTCAAGGTGTGTATGAAGTCTTAACTTGTTCTCCGTATAGTTTAAGGTAAGGTAGTTCCCTCATTGCATGCAATCATTGTTTCCTGTCTCCTCGCATTAAAGCTTGTTCACATAATGTACATTATAAAGGTTTGTGGTTCTGGAACTTGCCACGTAATGTATATCTTACATGGGTGTTTTGACGCAAATATACCATAAATATATATATATATATATAAACAATGCTGCTTCAAGTTTTCACTCATGCCCTGGGCTCATTTCATTTTTTTCCATATTTGCATCATTAAAATATCTTAAAATAATACACTAACATTTTGCAATTCACCAGTGTATTTAGTCAACTTCCATGGGAAACCACTGTTGGTCGTCCCATGTCTACATGTAGTCACGTATTATACTGTTATAATGCTGACCAATGCAGAGTTAAGCTTTTCCGGGTCCCTGTAAAGATCACCGCGAAAATAGCCGGGCCATTAGAAATGTAATCTGCGTATTGTGTGCGCAGTGCCGCAGTGGCCCGTACTCTTGCCGCGATGACTCGCCGTGAGAACTACATTAATGCAGTCAAGTGATGAGTCATTGCGCTCTCGAGATGTTCTCGCATTCTCCGCGTGGTCAGCGAGTTTGCAAATATTGATTTATTGGCATTTCGAGGAAACTCGCCTGATGGCCAGCCGATCGCCCCACGTCCCGGCTAGTGTTTTGGTCGCGATCGCTTTCCGAGGGTTAATTAAACTGCAATGTGCACTTTTCAACTGCTGCTTGTGTCAGTCAGGTGACTCAGATCACATGTGGTCGCTCACTCGGTTGTTTTTTTCTTCTCAATGGCAGTGTCATTCATGAGCGAAATGGAGATAATGTTATTGGGCAGTGCCTGTTCTGGGACATGATTAATGATTTGCCGACGAGAATAGGTTATTTTGCAAGGTCTCGCGAGACACTTTCTTCGCAACGCCAACAAAATATGATGCAGGATATTAAATTGTTTCATCCGCTGGTTGAATGAAGCAGGAGGTTTTCATCGAATGTCGGACATCTGTTCTCACACAAATCTACAAAACTAGTTTATCCTGTAATGATTATCTGATCAGTTGAACAATTGGATTAAAGATTTAATATTTGTAATTTTCAGAGTTTCTGTTTTAAAATATGAATTCGTCAATAATATTGAAATTCCCAAAACCCCTAAATTTTGTCCAATTACTCAACAGCCAATTTGTGGATTGGTCTTTTTTGTAGAAACACTAGTCGTGTCTGGGGTTGGTTTTGAGCAGATCCAGTGTTGTTTGGCTGATCTGTGTGTGTAAGCACTAAGAGTATTTATATTTGTCATTGGTTTCACAAAGGTTTCAGGCAGCATCTCTTGTATTCAGTGACAAGTGTTGTTTTGCTACATTTATTTTGCTATATTTATTTATAATCGGGCATTCTCGGGAATATGTTGATATTCTGACACAAGTGAGGATCTAAAATGTGTGTCCATATTCCACAAACTGGTGTGTTCAGTTCCTAATCGTCACATCCCCCCCCCCCCCCCATAGCTTTATGTAGAGACCTGTCCACCTGTCATCTGGATGGGTAAAAACGAATATGGACGGGTAGAAATATGGGTGGACGGGCAAAAAATGAAAGAGCAAACAAAGTTTTCTAAAACCATAGATCTTGTTAGTTATGCCTTGAAAGTGAGTGTAAATGGTATCATATGTGTGTGTTTGTAGCCCATTTCCGGTCATCAGGTACATTTGAAAGTTTGCAGCAAACTAACTTACCAGTTAACATCCATGTGTCCACCAAAACGTATCACTGTGACTGGCAATAATTTTATCCTGCATAAAACCCCGACCCCCCCCCCCCCGACCCCCCGACCCCCAACCTCCGGACCTCAGCGGACTGTGGCCTTCTTTGTGCTGGTGGATCTTTAGAAACTGTTTGTAATCCTGCCTAACAAGAAGGCTTTAATATCATGAAAGGCGTCTGTGTCACCGATGTAGTGACAGGTGTCAATCGCGCCATTGTCATATGCACACTAAAATAGCTCACAAATACTGCATATTTAATGCAAATGGAATAAGCTGCCCGTTGACTCATTATTGGTGAATGACGGATAAATGAGACCTGTAAAACGATACAACACATGTGGACCGATGCTTTTGTACAAGTTTTTCCGAATGCTTGCTCAATTGTGCTTGATTTTTCTAAGTGCTTTCCTGTTGTTCAATGCCACTTTCAGAAACGTAGTCACACCAGACTGCATGGCTTTCCCTTTAGGCAGGACCAAATTATTGCCAGTCACACGTTTTGGTGGACACATGGATGTTAACTGTTAAGCCAGTTTACAAACTTTAAAATGTGCCCGATGACCTGAAATGGACTATAAACACACATATGACACCATTTACACTAACTTTTGAGGCATAACTGACAATATCTATGGCTTTGGAAGATTTTTTTGCCCCTTCATTTTTTTACCCGTTGACCTATATTTCTACCTGTCCACAACGGTTTTTACCCATCCAAATGACAGGTGGACGGGTCTCTGCATAAAGCTATGCATTGTGCAGGCCTCCGACTTATCACTTGTGATTTGTCCACACAAGGCTGTAAATGAATCTTCTCCCACCCACAGTCAGTTACACTCCACTACTGTACTGTCTGACCTTGTCAGGAACACAGAGGCCAGACGAATACGTTTATCTATATGTGGCTTCCCATCTGCTGTCTTTGTTTCTAAACATGCCTGGAGGCGTTGGAGATCTAGGATTGTTAATTAGGCTGGTGGACAGTATTGTTGTTGATAACATTTGTCTTGTCCTCGTGTTGTACAAAGGTGTGTGATCGCTTTGAAGTACCTGGATTAGTGTCACAAAACTGCTGCCCCTTGTGTAAGATCATTACTGTTCTGTAACCTGTTGATCTCCTTACATATATGCATATAAAGTTCTGTATTCAAAATTAATAATCCTCCACAGCTAGATCTGTTGTAAACTGCATACATTTTCTGTAATGGAGAAAGCCATCATTAAACACCAGGGCTTGATGCAGAACAAAATGATTGCCAATCACACATGTTTTGGTGGACACATGGATGTTAACTATTAAGCCAGTTTACAAACTTTCAAATGTGTCTGATGACCTGAAATGAAAAACACACATGTGACACCAATGTTGTGAGTGCAAATGGTGTCACACCATTTACACTCACTTCTAAGACATAACTGACAATATCATGGTTTTGGAACGCTTTTTTGCTCCTTTTTTTACCCGTCCACAACGGTTTTGGACGGGTCTCTAAGCTATGTTAAACACATTTCATTGTTAAATTTGAGAAACTTTTTCAAAAAGCGCCGCAGTATCACTGAAGACACTATTCTCGTGACACCAGCAGAAATGTTCCACAGACACATCCAGAATGTTTGTATATAAAGTCAATGTTAAAGAGCCAGATTTATTTTAAAGAACGAATTCAGTTACATGAGCTCAACAATGGATGTAGTAATATGTGTAAAATATTGTAAAACCTCAATTTTTTTAGATCTATTTATTTTTATTCATTATTGTTTAATAAGATTAGTCAAATAATCACATAAAATATGTTTTAATGTCTTAAATTATTGTAATTAGTTTTATAGATACATAAAATATATTCTCTACATTATAATTTATATTTACGCTAATGTCTTAAATTATATATTATATGAATTTATTTTAACAAATATACTTTGCATGTTTTATGTACCTATTTCAATCTCTATGATTGCAGAGAGAGTGAAATAAAACTATTATAATATTAACAATGTTAGTGATTAATACATTCCTCACCCCTGTTTGTGCTGCAGTTCTACCCCCTGTCCTGGTGCCCCGGTACAGCGAGTACCCCAGTGGTCTCGCCCCCTTCCAGCAAGTACAGGAGCCATCGATGCCCTACAACGTCAGTTACCCCCACGGCTTCCAACAGTCGCCCAGCAGCTCCGGCCCCGCCAGTCCATTTGGCCTCCCAGGTAAGGCTTGGTCACGGTTGATCGACTTCGATGTAAACAGATTCAGGGTGCGAAATAAGTCCGGGGCGAGTAGCTCGGACTAGTACAGTTTTAGTAGTGTAATCCGGTCGGACTAGCTATGACTTTAAAATTGCAGTATTACTTTTAGTAAAACAATAGACCAAGATGATAGAGCATACACTACAATATTCCAATATTATATATATATATATATATATATATATATATATATATATATATATATGTTTAATTAATATGTAATAAGGTCTAAGGACTAGTAAAACCAATTCAGGACTAGTCATCTATAAGTCGGCTAGTTCGACGGACTACCAGCTCTCGAAAAGTATCGTGCATCCTGCATATTTTATGGAAATGTACTTGCCAACTAATCACCGCAAGAAACTTATTGAATGGTCTTTGAGATGTTTTATAATGTGTCTTTCTCTAAGCTGAGGTTTTGAAACATAACAGTTTTTGTTCACACAAAAGCAAGATCAGTTTGGGTTACTCATTAATCGTACAAAATCTATTCATGATTTATTTGATCAAAATGATGATCATTTATACAAGATGAAAATAGTTCAATCACACATGGCGTACACGTTTTGTGCATAAAAGGTCTGGCTGCTTTTCAATGTAAAAGGCTGCAGTAAAACTGAAATGTGCAGAAAATAAAGGTATTTAGTCCAAAGAATTCTGGTGCAACTTTTACAGCCCTCATTAATTGCTTTCCTGGCGCTGGTTCCTAAAATAGGTTTCCCATGTCTGTGTTTATCAGAAACGGTATTAGGGCCATCAATCATAACAGTTACTTGTGACCACAGGACGTAACAGACAGTTGTCTTTTCTTTCAGTTTATTTGTGATTCTGTTATTTTGCTGGAAGGCAGTGGTCTGTCTGCTTTCAAGTTGTAGCCAAAGATACACATAATAGTGCGTAAATTTTTCTCCCAGCTCAGAACTTTTTTCCACTGTTTTATACTGAATTACGTTCTCTGCTTTGTTTCTCTTTGCGTCTTCAGGAATCTTTTTGGATTCCAGTAAGACGTTCTGTATTTGTATTACTTGGTGTCATCTTTTCATAGATATATGCCAATTGTTTGTGTCTTTGAGTAGTGAGTGGAACGCATAGCAAACCATACAGTTACACCATTCTAGAACTACCAAGAATTTGTTTTTGATATGGTCATACTACTTGTAATATAATTATACAGAATTACAGGCAAAAATACAAATACACCTATATAGTGCTAGGTATTCTACATGCACAGCTACCACACACACACAAAACAAGCAAACTTCACTTCACAAGACATTTAACATTGACGTTGAAACTGACCACACAATTATGAATCAGAACTGTGGTGTGCGTACATCCTATTTTTGTCCGTTGGCACCATGGACGTCTTACCCTTGCACCAGAGCTGACCTGCGTGGGCCTGGTCAGGCCAGCCGCCTTGTTTATAAGAACAGGTCAGGGCTTCTATCAGTTAGATAGCACAGGAATCCTGCAGTGGAAGCAGTGATTAAGTACTGTTAACCTCCCCACCTCCTACTGTCTATGGTGCTGCCTTCTGCTCTTATCAACCGGGTCATTTTTGGGTCTATTGTTCCGGGTGCTCGTGTCATCAAAATGCATCAGACCCCAGAGAAAGTGGGACCTTTGTTTCGCAGTTATCAGTGGTGATATTCAGGTGAATGTGACTGTTGTGGATGCTGATAAGGGTTGTGGCAGGGTGCTGATATCATCAACCTTCATCTGGTTGATTGGGTCAGTGAGTGGGGGCAGTGTGTTGTGAGTGAGCCTTCTGTGTGTACTACAGGGGCCAGGGTGTTACTTGGGTATTGGCAAAAAAAACTACCAAAAAATTGAAAAAGCCCCCCCCCCCCAAAAAAACCGGAAGGACGTTTTCTCAGCACTGTGTGAACTTAGGTGTGACGTGCAATGGCCACAGAAGTTACTTGACAGTGACAGACTTTTCGTGATTGTCCTCCTAAATGTTTCACACGCTGTGTATGCATAATGACTTAAATAAAGACTTTTGGTGGGATTTCTCGTATTTGTCAGAGACATGTTAATCAGAGACCCGTCTCACTCAGAGGTTTTATTCTTTGCTTTAGTCATTGTGCAGTGGCTTGATTGGCTGGAGTGAAACAGTGGAATAGTTGTTGTTGGTTCCTGTCCTCTTCTTATGGAGGGCATGTTTCACCTGATTGTTCATGTTGTGACACAGGGCTTTATGCAGGGCCAAATTATTGCCAGTCACATATGTTTTGGTGGACACATGGATGTTAACTGTTAAGCCAGTTTACAAACTTGTGCCTGATGACCTGAAATGGACTACAAACACACATGTGACACCATTTACACTCGCTTCTAAGGCATAACTGACAATATCTATGGTTTTGTTTTGACCTGACCACCCATATGTCTACCCATCCACAACAGTTTTTACCCGTCCAAATAACTGAACGGGTCTCTGCATAAAGCTATGTTGTGACATCACACTGAATTAATAAACTTTTTTGTATGAGTACATAAGCTTGACTTTGCCCTTTTAAAGTTTATATCTCCCCTTAACAGTGAAGCTGTACGTGCTGTCACTAGCGTGCTGGTATGTCACATAAATCGTGTCCTTAGTGACACTAATTTTAGAATATACTTAATTCGGATGTTGAGTAAAAACGCTCACTTCACTTAATCTTTAGCGTTTACATCGTCTGATGATGCCAAAAACAATATCACAGGGTGCGTGGAAAATATGTTGATTATTTACCAATCTCTTAGCTGGAGTGTTTGTAAACTGAATCAGTGTGTGCAGTGTAATGCTAAAAATGTTGCTAATGTGTTCTGTTCGTTCCAGGTGTGGTTGAATTATTCAGATCCAGTTACTTTTAATGGTATTTTAGCTTCAGTTATTGTCAGTTGAACATGTATGTACATGTTACAATCTGGAATACGTTTGAAACTCAATAAATATGCCATTTTCAGAACCATGTAGATAATGTGGGAACGTGTCTGATATGCTGTGCACTTCAGCTTTCTCCATTTGTACAACTGAAATTTAAAATATGTATACATTGTATACAGACCTACTTTGTTCAGTTGGAAATAAGTATGGCTGAATGCTTCCCAGAAAAGTCAAGATAATGCTCAGTCAAACATGCCTACTGGTATATTTTATTAAAAAACTGCATACATGTAGATGTAAAAGTGCATTGCAAATGACACTTTGCACTATCACCACCAATAAATAGAACTGTTAAGTTACTAATGTAAAGTCACATCATTAATTGAAGACACATCTTTTTAAAGCTTACTTTGAGTGATAGATGTGGACTTTCACTTGGACAAGTTCTTGACTGTATACATTTTATGACACTAACTCATTTTTTTAATTATTTTATTATCATTATGGTATGTACATGTTTAGAAACTTTAGTATACACCGTTTTTATTACTACTTTATTTAATGGTAATTATATTATTTTTTGGGTTTAAAATAGGTCGCTTTATTGGCATTAATAGTATTGTTTTAACATGATGTTTTATATGTAAAAGCTCCACGAGTGCCACTATGTGACGGATAGTGGCGCTGTACAAATTGCCATTGTTATTATTAATGTGACATTTGAGACGAGATTTTTTCCCCACAGCTGACACCCCGCCCCCACCCTATCAGACCCAGAACCCCAGTAGTCCCCACTGCAGCGTACCTGAGGGCCCCCCACGGCCTCAGCCCAGCAGTAGGGACAGCACCCCGATGGAAACAAATATGCCCGCCACAAATCAGCCAGAAATCCGCGCAGCAGGTAAGTAATTCACAGCTGACAATTTTAGGGCTGTTTCCTCGGCTGGCTTATTTAGTGCAGTGCGAGTTTGGTTCGTTTATAAATGTAATGTGCCTCCTTAATGGTGAAAATGTCATGTGAAAAGTAATAGGTAAAACCTCGGTATATGTTTGAATTTATTAGTACATATTTTGCTGTATGCCACATATAATATATGTTATACAACCGCAAGTTTGTCTATGTAACTGGAAAGTTTATTTTATCTGTTTTATATCACATTTCAAAATAATGATTGAGTAATAATAAAGTTATGTCCATTTTAAATGAAGGCCGGTCATTTTTTTATGCTGACAGATTGATTTTGTGGAAATGATCAGGAACTGGCTTCAACTATGACTATTCAATGGCTTCAAATTTGATTAGAATTCTGAACGGTGTCGAGATGTCTTGCTGGGACACGGTGTCATCCCATGAGCAAGTCCATGCCGGATTCATCAGCATACGCATCGATCTTTCTGTTTACTTTCTGACCTAACCATAAAAACAACTTACAGCCGCCAAACTTATCCTCACATATCTTATGTACATATACACATATTAGGTTACAAAATAAAATAATTTACATTCCTGTAAAGAATAAAAGAAAACAAAATCAACGTGACCTTCGGCTGCTATACGGAGCTCGGTAATTTATCGCAGGCATCACTAAATAAATGACTTTCACAAATTCCGGTTTTATGCTAACCCTAAATTAACCGTAACTTAGCTTAAGCTAACTTCAACTAATCCTAAACTTACCCAAAAGCCTAACCTGAAACCTTACCCCGACACTACTAATTAAAGAGCCCTCAACACAATACCGACATTACGGTAAGCTATGCGTTACTGCCACCGACAGCAATGACACTGCATTGCCGGCGACTTTTATGCAAGTTTGTTTTGTGGAGTTTATTCGTTTAAGTAATGTTAATGATTTTATTTTGTAACCTAGTGTGCGTGAACATATAAAATATGTGAGGAATAGTTTGGCGGTTGTAGTCTTTTTCATGGTTAAGACAGAAAGTAAAAGATCGCCCGGGACCGATTTTGCGACGGAGGACATGAAGGAAAATATTAGAGCAGTATTAGTTTATGTAGCTACAAAATATTGAATACTTGGAAAACATTCAAATATTCTAAATCGAATATTCTTCTTCCATATGCTGGACTGGGCCCTTTCCGGGCGTTAAAAATCCAATAGAAGCTGGGCGGCGGTGTGTGCTCTCTTAAAACAGTTAATATAAAAACAAAATTTATATTAAAACGTTAATAAAGTTATTCTATGAACCTCTGGTGATTTAAACAAATTCATATTCCTATCCTTACTGTAGCCCTGTCGTTTTCAGACCTACAACCAGTCACGTACCAAGAGCCTCAGTGTTGGAGTTCTATTGTCTACTACGAACTCAACAACCGAGTCGGCGAACCGTTCCACGCGTGTCACCCAAGCATAGTAGTTGACGGCTTCACAGACCCGTCAAACAATTCCGACCGGTTCTGTCTCGGACTCTTGTCAAACGTCAACCGCAATTCGACAATCGAGAACACGCGTAGACACATCGGCAAAGGTTCGTGTGAATGTACACTGGTGAATTTACCAAAGATGTTTCGTTGATGAGATGTGTTATTGTAAAGCGAAAGGTTGGCTAACAGTGTTAGAGTTGCGTTAAATGCAATGGGCAGTTATGTTATAACTGTAACTAATGGTCGATGATAGTTGGAGCTAGGTTGGTAAATTGTAAATTTACAAGATGAATTGGAAAAAGATGCTCATGAACCTTGTTTTTGTATGTTAAACTAGAGTGATGTATGATGTCATTGCACATGTGAGATATTTCATAATCCTTGATTGATTGGAATCAAGGAATCTAACAGAAGAACATGACCTGATAGAAGCCATGTAGATCAGAAAGGCAAACCCACCAATCAGTCGAGACAAGGAGAATTATGAACTACCCCACATGTACCATACATCGTGCTTATTGAAGATGTTGACGTGTTATGCGTAGGAAAGACTACAATTGTGTGTTAGCATAGCACCTGTTTTGATGGATAAAACTTGTTTGGGACAGGTAGGAATTTTAATCAACGGGTTAAAAAATTAAGAACAACATTTTTTCAGGAATCATATATATTGTTGATTTTAAAATGAATGTCAAACATGTTTTTTCAATATCTCAGGACATGGTACACATCTCAACTGGCATATGTGTGTCGGTTAACATGGATGTAATGGCAAACATTTTATCATATGATTAAACACCTGTCTATTGGATGTGTCAACATAACATAATTTTATGCAGAGACCTGTCCACCCGTCATTTGGACGGGTAAAAACCGTTGTGGACAGGTATACATATGGCTGGACGGTAAAAAAAATTAAGGAGCAAAAAAAGGCTTCCATATATATTGTTAGTTATGCCTCAAAAGTGAGTGTAACTGGTGTCACATGTGCGTTTGTAGTTCCATTTTCAGTCATCAGACACATTAAAATTGGCTTAACAGTTAACATCCATGTGTCCACCAAAACATGTGTGACTGGCAATAATTTGTCCCTGCATAAAACCCTGTGTGTCAAGAACTTATTTTGTTGTGAATTAACTGTGTTTAGCAGTCTGTTGCAAGGACTGTTCAATAACATGTTACCTGTTGCCATGTTGCAGGTGTACACCTGTACTATGTGGGGGGTGAGGTGTTCGCCGAGTGCCTCAGCGACAGTAGCATCTTCGTACAGAGTCGCAACTGCAACTACCACCACAACTTCCACCCGACGACCGTGTGCAAGATCCCGCCCGGCTGCAGCCTGAAGATCTTCAACAACCAGGAGTTCGCGCAGCTGCTCAGCCAATCGGTGAACCACGGCTTTGAGGCCGTCTACGAGCTCACGAAAATGTGCACGATCCGGATGAGTTTCGTGAAGGGGTGGGGCGCCGAATACCACCGTCAGGACGTCACGAGCACGCCGTGCTGGATCGAGATACACTTGAATGGACCGCTACAGTGGCTCGACAAAGTTCTCACGCAGATGGGCTCGCCACACAACCCGATTTCGTCCGTCTCGTGATTGTTGTATTTCGTATTCCCCCAATCGTCGATGCCATATTTGTTGTTGTGACTTTCATTGTTACCCGTGGAGTGGATTGCGCCGTATTTATTTGACTTTGCGGCGAGGGCAATGCTCGTTGTCGGCACGCCGAACCGGTGCAGACACTGATGGCAGAATCAGCCATCCATGACGTCGGGTCAGAATTGGCCATCCATGACGTGCGGCCGCCGGATTTCGCGGCACTTCAGTTTTGTTAGATGCGCATAGCTTGGTGTGCTTGTATAGGAGTCATTCGGGCTGTCAGCTTATCGATTGAGCATTTTAATGGCCATCTCTCGTGGTCGCTGGACCGTAACTCGTGTTTGTGTGTGAGATTACAGTGATATCGTCAGCAAGAAGAGGACATGCTGACCGCTTTCACCGTGGAAGTTCTCTGCTCCGAAACAATCAGGCCTCTGTCTGTGAGACTGGGACGCTACAATTCAACGCTTTGCTCAATACAATTCCCAACGTTACTGGGACCAATTTTGCTGGTTTGCTACGACTTAGCGCAACAGAATGTTGACTGAACACGCTGAACAGCGCAAGACGTGTTTGTCGGGAGAATATTTAAAACTTACAACGCAGAATTGATGTGGCTCAGTGGTGTTCGAGCCCAGCGTCGTCTTGTGACAGTGTCTGTCCGTCTGTTGTCCCGTGTCCCATGTGTCCAACAAACCTTCCAGATGGGAACAGTGTCATTTATGACACAAACACACAGTCCCTTAATTAATACGTTTATCTAGTTTCCATTCCTGATATGTCGGAAATGCATGCATTGGTGAAGAAAGAAACTGATACAACTGTATGCATCTTCACTCAACGGCATCTGCTCTCGCCTGTGTGTCGGCAGACAGTGTCTGATTTCTTGTGTGGTCAGTGAATGGTGATTTAACATCAACATCTCTACGTTTATCCGTCTAACTTTCTCCAGTGTGGAAATAGATCTGTTAATCCCAACAGTGAAACAAGAATATGTTGCCTGTCTTCGCTATCACTGTATGTTGCTTGAGTTTGACGTTAGCAGCAATAACAGATGACATTAACAGCAGTGACAGATGGCAATAACAGATGACACATCAACAGCAGTGACAGATGACACAACGACAGCAGTGACATTGATTATCGACTTCCCTTTATCTACGGCAGGCCCAAAACATAGCTTCTCTCAATCCTAGTCAGTCTGTGTTTGTGAGTGATATTGATATTATTAATGGCATGCATGCTTCAGTGCTGTCTGTGTTTTGGAATTGTGTATGTGACGGCTGTTGTTCTTGAATACACAGCCAGTGGGAGCGCCAATGTGTGCTTCTTCGTAAGGCCTCTGTAGGCAGGCAAATGTTTGTAATGCTTAGGCAATTTGTGAAGCGATGTCCATATTTCAATGCATTATAAGTTACAGGTGTGGAAGTGAAGATCTGTTGGTTCTCTGCCGACTCACATCATACTTGTCACATGACCCCGTGGTCATGTGACACAAGCATGACGGGTCTTGGCCAGTGTGCTGACAAAGACCAAGAGGTAAATGGTTGAAATATTTGAAGATGTAACTGGTTTGTCAAGATAAAAATGATGTGGTGTCAGAGTGATATAGATGGGTAATGTATGTGTATAATGGAAAGTGGTGTTTCTAATTGGTGAGGACAGCTTGGAGGAGTGGAGTGGAGCGTTTTGCCTGCCCCGGCTCTACAAGCACTCGTGACCGTGTTGTGTGCCTGCTACTAGACCTTTGAAATAGTTTGTGTTGTCACAGTACAGATGTAAGGTTACATGTGATTGCGACACAGTTGACGAGTGAGTTTGCATGTACATGTCTGTTGACAGTGTTGTCGTAAATACCGGTGCTTATGCTTTTGTTTGATAAACAGCAGGAGAGGGGGGTTTGCAAGCATGTGACACCCCACCCCATCTATTGTGTGCTGCATTCACAGCCACACATTTGTACTCTACATGCATGCTGCTGTAACATCTGGAGATCAACTGTTCCACCAATTTTACGTTTTGCTCTTCAAAAGAATGTCCCCCATACTGCGCCACAGGGATGTGGTCCTTGGTGATGGAATTTCTGTGTCTTTAAATATAATAACGGATTCCGTTTAATGATGCATTTCCTGATGTCAGAAATGTCCACGATATATACAGCAGTGTATCCAGGTGATGATTTACCATGTGATTGATGAAATGTATATCTTCTTAAAACCCACTACATTTGTGACGGTTATGAATTTATTGGCAGCGTCTTCGTTTGCAAATATTGCCATCGCCCACTTTCACAGCGTTTGCAACTAGTAGCAAGCAAATGCTACCAGTGGCTACTGGCTAGCTAACACAAAATCCTATGCAAAATGTTACCTAAAGTTTGTGGTTAATATTATTGACTTTGTAACGACTTGATTGTGTCTTGGTAGATTTAGCTATCTACCAAGACACAGTTCATTTCATTCTACCAATCCAGTGCCTTTTTCGTTTTAATACAAAAGTTATGTTGAGAAATGATCTTAGATTTTGAATCTGTTCACATTTCAAGTTTGTGTATGATTGTCTATAATATTTTTTATGTAAAATAACAGATCTGCAGTTTGATGTGTTAACTGTGGTATTTGAAGCATTTACCAGCTTTCTATGTGAATGTGGTGATAGGGATGTTCATACAGACATTGAGTAGCCACTGGGAGCACATGCTAGCATCCAGTAGCAAACTGTGTGAATGAAAATGTCCTTTGACCTTCGGTTCTCAGATATGTACATTTAGAATGGTAGCCCAGGTTACAGTCTGAAGGCACATCGTACGTTTAGACGACTGTTAAACAGACTTCTTGTAAATACATTGTATTTGTTGTGTGCTTGATATCGAGTGGAACAAGCCATGCCGAAGTGCGGTTAGACGGCACACTACTGACAATCTGTAATTAACCTCATTGCTGGCCTTGTGTTCTTGTGAACATGAAATTTATGTAAATAAAGCCTTTAGTTCGTACATGTTGTTTGTAGTCTTGTAATTGTGTTTGGTAGTTACTTCATATGCATTGATACCAAGTGTGGGCTGCAATTATGTTAGACCAATAATTCTGCAATTGGGGGAGTTGAACGCTTTTATGATCTTCAGTAGTACCCTGGTATTTACTTCGCACACATCTAGCAATGTGGCATACCTACAAGTTAGACAACAAATTCCCCAACAGTTCATGTACACCTACCATAATTATTTAAACTATCAGTAACAATATGTTTCCCGCTGGACTTTAAACACATGCATGAGCACTTGACACCAACCCTCCTTCCATTTTAACGAACAATAAACTACCCCATGGTCACCAAAAAAAATGTAATGCAAGTTTTTCCTTCATTTCATATGTGCAACATTTAATTGATCAAAAGTACCAATTTTTGTACTGGTAGGTTTTGGAACATGACTAAGGCCAGGATAACATCTTAACTTTCAACCAGCTGATTTTGTTGGTAACATGTTTATTGACAGAGCCATAAAGTCTACAGCAGCATCCCTAGAGTGCATGATTTCAATAGTAATAGTAGTAAAAGCTATGTTTCATGATGATATATTGTGTTTTTCAATGAGCCATCATCTCCCAACAAACACACTTTTAGTAATCACTTTGAATTGCTGCACGTGAATAGTTTGTATGATGATTATACCACATCTATTGTAAAAGCAACAGCACAAACAAAGCAGCATGTCATATTGAATAAAAGATAGTTTTGTTTTTTATTAATCGCAAACTGAATGTGAAATGAGGCATTATCACAAATGTCAGTGTGTCCCTAGACAATGTACTGCATTTAGTCAAACATGTCACACGTTTCTAACAATTCACTGCTTACTAACGACTGATGATCACACAATTATTGATCATATCGTATTACTTTTTGATAATATTTCTGATGATGATTTCAACAGTATTAACGCAAATGTGATAAACAATGAATCACACCGTGATGCAATTGAGACAGTTTTTGTATTTTTAGATATACCGAATATGTCGATCTGATAATATAATGATAGCACAACATCCTGTAAATATTTAACTAGCCAGCAATATAATTGACGTCAGTATACATAACTATGGGCATCTCTCTTCTATGTATGTACTTAGTCTATGTAATAGTTTTAATAAAATTCAACATTTTCAATACAGTTTGATATTATAACCAGTAATGAAACATTGACTATGCTTAATGGCAGATTTTATGAAACCAATTTGATGGTAATTGACGATGTACTTGAATATGTAACTGTTGGATTCATAATTAACCGGAACAAAACCGCATTAATTAGTCGGGATATTGTTTTTGTGATACCATGCCACCATGGAACATTTGTTTTATCGGTTCAGTAAGAAAGATAGTATTTTTATTTGGCAATTTCAATATAGATTTATTCAAATGCGAATCATAGTGGTACAACACAATTTCTTTTTCTACAAAAAACGTCTCGTGTATTTCATAAATATGTTATCAAAGAAATGTGATTGTTATCATACTGAAATTTTCCATTTTAATTGTTAACTGCTGTATCTTATATATAATAATATGTATTGATTCCAGTATGTAGACAAGTGCATGTATGGCAACTACAATGTTTACCTTAATAAGATTGGGGTAAACATAAATAAAAATTCAACGACTTTCTGTTTGCCCCTTCAAACATTACATATACACATATATTATAATATATACATACATATTTTGTATAATGTAGTCAATGGTTTTTAAATAAAGGAACTACTGCTCTTGGGTGATATAAGTTAAATCAATGGGAAAGCTGAGCTCATTTGAAATGAGTCATTTTTCATCCTTGTTCAATCTCTCATCGGACAGTTTCATTCCAGGATGGGAAACCATGTGACGTTTCAGACGGGCCTGCCATGCAAACTGTTTTCCACAAATCTCACATGTATGAGGTTTCTCTCCAGTGTGAGTGCGCATATGCACCCTTAGATTACTATTATCTGTAAACTGGGCAGGACACACATCACATTTGTAAGGTTTCTCCCCTGTGTGAATGCGCAGATGTACCTTTAAGCAAAAACTGCTGCCAAACTGTGAACCACATAACTCACACGTGTACGGTTTCTCTCCGGTGTGAGTGTGCACATGTCTTGCCAAGGTAGACTTAACAGAAAACTGCTTTCCACAAATGTCACACTTAAAAGGTTTCTCCCCAGTGTGAGTGCGCATGTGAGACTTCAACACAGAATCTTGAGAAAATGCATTCCCACAGACCTCACATTTAAAACGCTTCTCCCCGGTGTGAATGCGCATGTGTATACTTAGACCAGAGCTTAAGGCAAACTGCTTTCCACAGACGAGACATTTGAAAGGTTTCTCCCCGGTATGAGTGCGGTGGTGGTTCTTTAACGCAAAATCCTGGGCAAACTGCTTTCCACAGATGTCACACTTAAAAGGCTTCTCTCCTGTGTGAGTGCGCATGTGGCTCTTCAAATGGTAATTGTCCGCCACCTTCTTACCACAGATGTCACACTTGTAGCGTTTCTCCCTGTTGTGATTGCGGATATGTTGCTTTAAACGCTTGTCATCTGCAAACTTTTTCCCGCACGTGTCACAGCTGTGAGGCCTTTCTTCGGCATCATGGACGAGCAAATGGGTCCATAAATCTTTACTATCCACAAACTTTGCACCACAGGTTTCACACGTGAAGGGTTTGTCATCAGCGTGAACACGCAGATGAGTCTCTAAATCAATACTATTTGCAAACTTAGCATCACAGACGAAACATGTGAATGAATTCTCATCTGAGTGAGTGAGCATGTGCTTTTCAAAACTCGAACTGAGCGTAAACAGGTCTCCACAGATATCACATCTGAGAGGTTTCTCCTCAGTATCAGTGCACGTGTGAACGTTTAAATCTTCCCAGGATGTGAAATGTTCTAGACACGTTTCACACTGGAATGTCTCATTAGTTTCAATGTCAACGGTGTGAATGTGCTCATGGTTCTTCATATCACCACAATTAGCAGACTGATCCCTGCAGATATCATGTTCACCAACATGATTCTCCCCATCATGAGAGAGTTCATGTCTCTTTGAATCGCTCATAGTTGTGGACATTGTCGCACTGATGTCACAGTCAAAGCTGGTCTGTTGCGTCACTACAAAGTAGGACTGTCAGTGACTTGTCATTGATGTTCTGTGTGACATTAGTGCATTGTCACTTGTCCGAGACAACAACACATATGAAGTATTCATGGTGTATCACAAATGTTGCAGCTTCAACTGTTGTCTGAAACAACACAAACATTTGTTGTAATATGTGAGTATATAACTTTTAATATCTATGCAAAATCAATATAATCTACATAAAACAATTTGGAAAATCACATAGCAGATCAACAATGGTGGTACTAAACATTAAAACATGTCGTACTACAAAGTCAAAGAACGAATGAGACTGTCGGCGCCGATTATGTCTAATTTTGCATGAGTCTGTTTTGTTAAGTGTCAGTGTGTGCACATGACATGTGTGAGATGTTTGGCGGCTATGATAGGTCGTTCTTTATGATTAGGTCAGAAAATAAAAGACTGCGCCGCCTTATTTCTTTTTTATTTGTGTATTAAAACTGTCCTAACGTGTATTGGAAGCTTAGCGAGTACCTGCTTAGCTTTACGGAATGCAGCCAATTATCGCCCTGACGCAGGTGGAACGTGCGATAAAGCGCACAATAATTAACGAGTCTTGTCAAACTTGTGTTTGAAATACTTCACCAACAAATAACAGATGCATTCAAATTCAACAGAAATGTGGCTGGTGCATGCAACACTGCTGTGAGCGAATTAAACTTACCATCTTTGCCCCAAATCTTATGCCGCTGAATTTTTGCACCTAACGGGAAAACGTCGCATCAGATATTTAATTATCTATGTTCCGCGGCGTGGCGCCACTGTTTGAACATGGACGAGAGTGTCAGCTGTCAGTACCTGCAGATTATTAATTGTGCGTATTGACATGATTAATTCAATATATTGGTTTCACCCACGTGATAAAATAATTTTGAATCGTAGAACAGTTTATTTCTGATACTCTGAAATAAAATTGTATAACAAATATTTATATTTCCAAAATAAAGTTACACTGCTATATAATTATATAGCTGTAGCTTAAGACTTAAACTGTTATAACAAAACACTGACACCAACTTATGTAACAACTTACCTACCATATTCATCGCAAGGTGATAATGACCCGTGGCCATTTGCCCTCACGGTGCTTGAAACCCTTTTTTGCTTCTTGTGAAATGAAGTATAATTCGAATATCATGCGACGAGTATGGAAAGCGTTTTAGGCACATTTGGCAGGAACTATCCCGAGACAGTGGGGAAAGCAAGGGAATAGGATTGAGGGGCTTGCCATAATTTAATTATATAATGTGACTACGGAAATTAATGTAGATGAGTAATGTTGTTTTGAAATTGATCAGGGCCGACATGGATAACTCGCGGGTCGGTCAGTATAAGTTATCCACTAGATCGCGCCACTTGTTAAAGAAACCGGATATTCTATATCCGGTCAGTTAGAAACCTGCGACACATATCGAGCTTTTAGTTAGATATGATATTTGTTGATTACAATTATTTGTTTGAAAAACGACACTATATAGGGACCCGATACTATGTGTTGACCCAGCGAAACAAGCTGACTAAGCCCCACTGACGAACCAACAATGAAGGTACTCTTGTTTGGCGGCAACGGCTTTATCGGCGGCCAGACGGCAGCACAGTTACTCGAGCGAGGCGCTGATGTAGTAGCGGTAAACCGGGGTAGGTCGTGGGATTGGGACAAACGGGACACCCTGAAACCGCGGCTAAGGTGCATCACGCACAACCGGAAGCGGCCTCTACTTGAATGCGCAGAACTCGCTCGTCTGCTACACGAGTGGGGCTCGGCTGATGCAGTGATCGACTTTAGTGGCTTCGACGGTCGAGCGGTGAAACAGACGGCTGGCGCTCTGCGAGACAAGACGTCCCTGTACGTCTACATCAGTTCCGACTCCGTGTATGAAGTGTGTGATAAACAGCACAACGGACTGACACGCGAAACGGATGCGGTTCGGCCGGATGACCCGTTGATTCGGCGTGCCCTGAAGAAGCGCGACAGCTATGGACACAAGAAGCTACAAGGCGAGGAAGAATTGAAGGAACTCAGGAAATCCGGCGGCGGTCCGGCCTACGTCATTCTGCGCTTGGCGGACGTGATTGGACCAGCTGACGGCACGGGAAGATGGTGGCAGCTTCAGTTGTGGTTGAAACTAGCGCATTTGATGCACATCCCCGTGTTGCCGTTGTCGCTCAAACACCGGATGCTAAGTTTGGTTTACGTGAAAGACGTAGCAGCTGCCGTGGTGGACATCCTGTACATGGACACCTCTCGGCGCATGCGCATCGTCGACAAAGAATTCAACCTGGCGTTCTGCGAGCCTGTTGCTATGGAACATCTCATCTGCCACATCGAAAAGAAGCTGGCGTTGGATGGGATAAGCGAGGAACGCATATTCGATCCGTCTAACAACATACCACAAATATACCCGTCGGTCGAGAAGGGACCGATTGATGTCACAAAGGCACGAGCGATGCTCTCTTGGAATCCAACTTCCTGTGAAGACGCGGTGTCAGAAACGGTCGAATTCTACGAAAGTGTTGCCAAGAGCAGTGGTTACATCGAGGAAAAGAACGAGTGCATAGCCGAAATGTTGGATGACATAGAAGGCTTGTGCGACACGAATAAGGCTGAGCAGACATTGAGGAATCTGCTGTTCAGGTGAATTTGCACGCCAACGTTCTCACAGGTTAAATTGCTCTCCTAAGGTGGGTAATATACTTAATATACTAAATTGTGTTTCGAATGGAATTTCTAATACGAAAAATAGGTTACGTTCAGGGAGTGACAGCAGAAGCTGTCTGCGTTGATCAAAGCGTTCACACTATCAGGCGTCAGCGTTATGCCACGAATTCACTCAATTCCATACATGTGCATGAACTATGACATATTCACATTGGTTGATATTAAAAATTATTCTGGACATTCCAAATTATTCTAACGTTACCGTTACTGTTACTTTGTATTCTACCTTGTAACTTTTGATACAATTACTATGTGTCTTAGTTTGAAAAGGGCATAGCGCCTTACAAGTCACATGACGTCCGCTATCTGTGTGCTACCAATAATGAAATTGTATTGTATTGTATTGTATTGTATTGTATTGTATTGTATTGTATTGTATTGTATTGTATTGTATTGTATTGTATTGTATTGTATTGTATTGTATTGTATTGTATTTCCCATAATGTATTATATCATCTTTCACAGAATATGTTGTACTATTACTGTGCTGTTGTTGTTTAATAAATGTCAATCATTCATTCCTTAAGTATTTGTATTGGTCACGCTGACGGCACTTAGCACGACATTTTCGACTAACTCATAACAAGGGCGGCCATGTCAATCCACGACATAGACTTGGTATTGACAAGAATGTGTGACTTCGTGCCAACCCACTGCAGCGAGCAACCTACTGAACTCATGCATCTTAGCGTTTGCTAATTAACAAAATTACGTTTTTCCATACTTTATTGAATAAAAACGCGTATATATGTGTACATCAATAAAAATTAGTAGGTTAATAATTATTATCTGTGTATATCAATACAAATCAATATGTGTTAATAATTATTAATTAACAGACAGTTTAAAGAATTCCCAATCAAAGGCAGTTCGGGAGACAGATGGAGACCGCGATAGAGAGTCTCTTGTACTGCAACGTGTCTCGTCGCCAGTCTCAGTAAATACACGCCACGGGGTAGTTTTTCGGTAGGGGATTCCGCTTCTCTTCGGGCGGGCATTCTGCGCAGAAAAAGTCGACATTTAATTTGAACTCTTGATAGCTACATGTAGGCTACATTGGAACTGTCCGGTGTACAAAGACAAAGAATTTTTTATTAGGATTGATGTTGGGAAACCTGTTGTGCCATTCCTTAATATTAGATAGATCGTTGCATTATTTTTTCGGGTAGGAATTTTCGCTAGAACTATTCAGATATCGTAAGAACCATAACTTAAGCTGTGAGAATGGTTTTCAAGGAAAGGTGCTCCTACGGGTTTGCTAAGTCCACGAAAAGTTCCGCGTTTCGTGCTGATTCATTGTAAACCCATGTTCCCATCAATGTGTGGTATAACATTTGCAATTTTATGATTCACAATGGCTGTTACGTAAGTTTGTATTAAAAGATTTGTTTTACAAACTAGATAGCGCCTAAATTTCCCCGCATAACGTGGTGCCGTACCAAGAGATGTGACAAGCAAACTCTTGGCGTAGTTTTACTGTTGGTGACACTTACTTTTGCCACACCTTGTACCGTAGAAGCCTGTGCCAGCACACTGACACTGCCAACTGCGATGTCCGTTCGTGTTTGCCTGGACACACTGACCCTTGTGTCGGCACGGCTCCTTCTTGCAACGGTCGCCTCGTCCTGGTGTGGTAAAAAAATGTAAGTTTTCATATAGCGCAGTATCCAGTCCATCGGACTGCTCAAAGCGCTTAAATTACACTTTACTTCCCCGGCAGACCTGGTCAATCAAATACCATCTCAACTTCTCTGGGAAGCATCCAGCCACATGCTACAATTAATGTGCGAAAAGCTGCGCGTACACATATCCACCACTGTGTATTGCCAGATACTCATTTATACAGCTGAGTGAACTGGAGCAATGTAGAGTGAAAAAACTTGCCCAAGATTTTAACAACAACAGGATGCGAACCCGGGTTCTCTTAGTCGATAGTCCGGAGCTCTATCCCTGAGCCATTGCGCTCTACAAAATCTACTTATTGATTACATATAGTGTCACTCACAAGCAACTTCAACTATTCCTAACATGACGATGTTGTGAAGTTTGGAACTTAAAGAAATATGGCGAAGAATGAAATTCCATAAACAAATAGCGGATAAGATCAATTGTATCCACATAACGTATTTAATTTGACAGAATTAACATAATAGTTAAATATAAATATATATATATATATATATATATATATATATAGATAGATACATATATATAGGTATATATGTATGTAGGTAGGTAGATATAAATAGATAGATACACAAATAGGTAGATGGATACACAGATAGATAGATAGATAGATACACAGATAGCTAGATACACAGATAGATAGATACACAGACAGCTAGATAGATATGTAAATAGATAGATACACAGATAGATAGATACACAAATAAATACACAAATAGATAGATAGATAGATAGATAGACAGACAGACAGACAGACAGATGGAGTGTAACTACATAACGTCTACCGTTGTACAAACTGTGGTCCTATAGGAGCCACGTTAGGGCTAGATAATTGTTTAGGCTCCTACGCTGAAGTCGAGCAGCCATCTTTTTAAGTAATCTTACAAAATGCACAGAGATATACAATGTGTAGAGAAAATAATTTGTACAACTGAGTAGATATTAATATAAAATTGTTAACATAAAAATAGTAATGATTTTGATACAGAACCAAATAAATGAACGTTGTCTGTTAGACTAGACTTGATATTGTCGCTGTGTAGTGAATATCTAGAAATAACCAACTTTGCGGTTTTGTTCTTCAAATACATTGCCAAAGAGATAATAATGGTCCAAGCATCCGAAACCCTAAGAATGGGCAACTAAACACGACGCTTGGACGTAGATACACCTGCGCTAACGGGTATTAACAGTTTTATAGCTACGGGTGAGGAGTATTTGTATAAAGATGGTGAATGGTGTTCGGACTGCAAATACTCGCATTTGTGCAGAGAAAGCAAATGCTGGATGACTAGTATTCGCCAACAGACCTTGTTTGTCGAGTGTGCACTCATGCTTGCTCTTGTACGGGAAGGGATTGTGACAGGCGAGCTGCGTTCCACACTTGCAGTGGCCCGCCTGCAGCTTGCAGCCTCGGTATGCATTCGTGCAGCGTCCGGCCGTCAATCCCTGCTTCCTAGCTGCCGTCGCTACTGTGCACACAAACACGTACTCGTACCAAGACTTGCGCACAAATCGTCGATGTAGCTCGCGCATGCGTGCTGGTTGATGCATGTTAGTTACGTTAAACTGTTTGTAAGATAGATTTTGTAGTTGAAATCCCACAAATACATGCACGCTTGTACGCACCCACACACGGAAGCGCGCACGCACGCACGCACGCACGCACACATACACACACATACACACACATACACACGCATGCGCGCGGTTACATTAAATAGTTTTAATGAATAAAAAATGGTGTACATTAGAAAGAGTTTTATGTTCTCAAATAATCCATTTTCATTATCATTCTGGACACCAAGAAGTCCCTTTCTGGTTCCAAAGAATCTATAAGAAATACATTTTCTAAATGTAAACAAGTAATCATGAGTATTGGTGGACAGGGGCGAACAGAAAACTAATTACTAGGGAGAGTTTATTAGATGGGGACGTCATATTATGATGTCATCTTGTAATATAGTAACTTTGTTCAATATTTTGTTCAATTCGTTTAGTGGCTATTATAGTTAACTATCCCATGGGCCTACACCTGTACCGATAACATTGCATCGGCCATGCAGGAGCGAATCGGAGGTAGTTGGTATAGTTGAACGAAACATCTGCGTGCCCCGCGGGTCAACCAGATGTCGGTATCTTCGCCCGTAACGAGGACAGGCCGGTGGTGTGACCCCGTCTCACCCTATACCTCGGCCCACTAACGGCAGCAACCAACCGTCCCCCTCTCTCTCTCT
>OZ024860.1:18659464-18801964 GCA_964017155.1 Oasisia sp. SBJ-2009
GGTGGTGGTGGTAGTAGTAGTAGTAGAAACTTCCTTTGCTGGTGGTAACCATGTCACGTGGTATATCGTGACTTTCAATGGGCTATCATCACCCGACACTCTTACATACATATACATACATACATACATACATACATACATACATACATACATACATACATACATACATACATACATACATACATACATACATACACACATACACACATACACACATACACACATACACACATATAGTCCTGGCTCTGTCATATAGGCCCGTAAAAATGTCGAGGTAAACGCAGTTTTTCTTTAGATTTGTATTCTACATACCATGCCTTTCAACAATCCAGGAGGTGCTTTTTGAAAATCCGTGGCATAAGGTCACTGGAGCGTGAAATCCAAAATGGCCGCCGCTGACCAGGTTTTTATCTATAACTTTGGATCTAGAAGTGCTAGACAGCCAAACTTGGTATTAATTCCGCCTACAATTGACATTCCCGACACGCCTGACCTATCCGTTTTACGATTTTACGCCACATTTGATGATAAATCCAACATGGCCACTCATCCACGACGACTGTCGACTGCAGAAACACAATAAGCCGTAACTCTCGATCGAAATGAGCTAGAAACTGGATTTTTATGTCCGTCTCGATGATTGTTATTATTCCCAATCAAATACATATTATTTCATGACCTTTCAGGTTGACTATATAGGTCAAAGGTCAAGTTAATGGGTAAATATCAACATATTAAAAGCATATCTGGTCACAAAACGGGATATAACTGGTATATATACATGAGCCAGAGGTCGCATCTCAGTTGCTATCACCATAGCTCTGCTGAGATAAAGTCAAATTGGTGAGATTATATTAACTTTTAAAGGTTGTATACGCTCTGTCAAGGTCAAATGTGCCTAAACATATGCATAAACCGTGTTCTCCTTTTAATATTGAAAACCAAGAATTGAAAGTGATGGTCAATTCGTGATATCTGACATCGGTCACACTGTTTATTTTAACATATTATGATAAACAAAAACTATTGTAACCTTTCAAGTAATTTATAACATTAAGCACCTGTAATGTAATATATATCTAGCTAGCATGTACACACGTACAACAAACTTACCATCCCACTTTTAGCTAACAACGATTCTGACAGTTTCGAACTTGTGATTTGTCGCAATAAATGACACACATCACCACATATTTCCTGCACGGGCACTGCACATTACCACATATGCACATGGATAGCATATTAGTAGATAGGGAGCTATGACGTGTCAACGGTTTGAGGGTGCCTACGTCACTTTCCCACCCACTCGGACAAATCTCTAGGCGCCTTCCTTCACTGACTATAACCCCTTGAAAAACAATATAATACTCTGGTGATGTGTCTACGCACAACACTCGATGCGGAGGCATTTTGGTTATGGCATTGGAACCAGAGACACTGGTGTGGACCTGGAGATGCAATTGGTAAAAACTTCTTTGCCTATGGCTTACATCTTGCACCCGCCCAACCCAGCAAAAGGTACTCTTCCACTTGCGCGTTCACCGGTAGCTCTGCTCTATCGACAAACTCAGATATATATTGGGATTGCAATGCATCACTGCATGCGTGGTGCCAATTCTGCTGGTGACATATTTTCCAGTGAATGCGTGAACCTTCTCCAGAACAAGGCCGCGATGCTCGCCCACTCGCGATGTAGGGGAAGGCGCGCGCGCGCGCGCTCTCTCTCTCTCTCTCTCTCTCTCTCTCTCTCTCTCTATCTATCTCTCTCTCCATGACTCATCAATGTAGCTATCACACATAACCTGAAGGGCTTCACAAGATGAATATACAACTATCCGACCTATAGGACTTTGTTTACAACTCGACCGAAATGGTCGAAGCATGATCGGTTGGCGTACTGCCAAACCATTGGCATAAATTCCGGCAGGGTCACTGTTTCAACCCTTCATGAGATAGGTTTCCAGTAGTTGTATTATTGTATATCGTCAGACACTATAGAACTACGTTTATTATTATTACCGACAGTATCACACTTCGGCAGGTTACACCTGTGTATTGTTACTGCAAGCTTCTTTGTCATCAAAGCCAGCTCTCTCGTCTGTATCTTTTCTCCATTCTCGAACACATCCATTATTTCAGCATTGATTAAATGTTCGGTAGCGAAGTTATGCAATCTGACGCCAGAGGCTTTGATAATAATGGGATTTGCTACAGCTCGCACAAAGTCAAGAAGACGGGAGACGTTGGCATCAAAAATAACGGCCGTGATGCTCCTGAGTTCCTGGTATATGATGGTCTTATGATGGGACATCATCCGCTCATCTGTGAGCTTACGGCAGTTGTTCTGTATGATCAGGATCTCATGGGAGATCAGCTCAAACTCCGCTACTACTGCGAACATTAGTGTCTAGTTCTTTGATGCCCGCTGGATGGACTGCTCCAACTTTATATCTAATTCGACGTCGTTGAAGCTGTCACACATATAGAGTTCTGAGGCTTCCGCCTCTAACAACTAAGTTTTCCAAACGTAGAACGACCCCTAGCAATTGACTCCATCGAACTCCTGAATAACTACCGCAACATATTTACATGCAGGATACATGTATTGGCCACCACCATCTCTCCGGATCTGAAATGGTGATATACATGAATAGGTTGAACATATTCTTGATGTTTATGTTGAATGCAGCCATATCAAACTTAGCTTGATACTCAATCGGGAAAGTGTTGAACTTGATAAGCAAGGGCTGTATGAGTGAAAAGACATGTGGAACGTGCTACTTCGGTATTCTTCCCGCCCATAAGCACCTGCAGGTGTATTAGATCATCAACCTCTCAACTGAGAATATCAGTCACCTTGAAAATCATCAGCATGATTGGAATTGATCTTTAGTAGTGACTTCCGGTGAGAATTGAAATCAGGACTCGCTTCACGAAGAGCTCTGCTTCGAATATGGCATCGTCCAGGTCACCACTACCTCTGATGTAGCAACCAATGCATCGATCGTGGTAGAATCTTGAGAGTTTTGAAATGATATCAACGACGCTTGTCGTCACATGGTCGGAGCCTCGTGTTTATATGGACGGAAGTTTCGTTTTATTGTTGTCTGGTCGGAGCGAACGCTTCTTAGTTGACGATGGCAGACATTTTGTTTCAGTGCGCAAGCCTGCAATTGTCGTTTCGCGCGGCAGTCATCGGTCTGAGGTCGCGCTGAGCTGTTGCCATTGGTGACGACGAGGGACGATCGGAGACCGTAGTTCGGTGTTTTAAGTGCATTTCGCCAGTCGTTGGTCTGTCGTGTCGCCGACGTACAGTTTGTTTCAGAACCTGCATGAACTGGACGCCGAGCGAGCTACCATTTATAGCCGTAAAAAATTAAAGTTAACATGTTGTCACGTACGTCCTTTCCCCGGTTCCCACCATAAAACTCAAAACAAACTAATGATTAAAAACCGAACTTGAATAACAACTCGTCGACGCAGGTTCATCAGCGTTATCACTGGCGCTGCTGTTCGCTAATATATTCGCAACGAAGACTGCGTTCGAAATCAAAATTGTATATGGTCGGCCGGCAACAGCGATTCCGCCAGCGAATGGGACGGACATGCTAGGCACCTGAAATGCAACGATAACCAATAGTTAGTTAGATAACTCGTTAGTACTGTTTTATTCTACCAATAGTATATCGTTATTATAGTTTTTTTTTGCGTTCCAATCCCCCATTCAACGTGTGCGTGAATAATTATATTCTACGTATAGTATTCGTTTTTTATGCAGTCAACAAAATTCATCTACCGTAGCCTGGATTGGGTGTTTATATACCTACAATGATCACTCTATGATGTTATGATAACTAAAATACCTTGTAATGATACGCTTATGAATAATTATATATGGCGGGGTCGTACGTGTTCCCACGAACATATTCCTGCCTCACTCTACCTAGCCTCGGTTACCCAGACTCCGTGAGGTGGCAGCACTTTTAAGCCCCCTCAACTACGCCTGGGACAGTATATATGCTTAAGTTTCTACATCCGGGCAGCCTTACCCCAGAATAGGGTAGAGACGCTGATTGGCTCTCAGGCCAACTATGAAATAAAAATTTAAATAACGATATAGTTTTACAAGATAATAATATCATTTGAAAAGTATTCACCATTGAACTTATATTAACACAACAGTAAGTAAAAATTCAAATTTACCGTTGTTTATAAAATAAGAATTACGGCAGGATTAACCAGTATCCGTGAGGTGGCAGCATTGTCTAGCCCGACACGGATAGCATACAAATTAAATAAGGAAACCTTATGATCAAATAATGCTGTATTATAAAAACTATTAAAAATTAAACTTATATTAACCCAAAATAAATAGAAATACAAATTTGCAGTTGTTTATAAAAAAAAATATTACGGCAGTGTCCGTGAGGTGGCAGCATTTTATAGATCACGCGGATACCAAACAAAAGCCGGCAAATGTCACCAGACTGTCTTCTCGGCGTAGTTCCGCAGCCGACCGACAGTCGGTTAAGCGAGACTACACTCTACCCTATCCACACCATTAGTTTAGTTCATAGTATCCCGGGAGAGGGCGGACGTAGTCTCTCTGATACCGGAAGGGCAGCACTTTGATCTTCCGGTAGCAGATAGCACGCGTATTTTGTTGCCGTCGACCAAATATTTTACAATCATGATTCGGTTGCAGCACAAGGATCAGACAGAACCAGAGAACTTACAGCGAGTGGCTAGGAAGAGTGTCACGGAAAGCCTCATACTATTCTGCTTTACAATTGGTCTTATACGAGCAGGTAATTTAAAATTACAGTCGCCGTTGACAGTCGCAATGCTGAATGCTGAATGTCACGATCAGTCTCAGGTCTCAGGTTATATACTCCAAACAGCCCAATATTGGGCTAGCGCAAGAGTCACTGAGGATGGTCACTGCCAGGGTGCTTGTCGTCCTCAGTGGTTCTTTAACGTCCCAAATTGAGACGATCATGATGGTGGTGATTGACAGTGACAGTCTTGACTTGACGGCAGGGGATTAATTGGATGCAGGCCATTATGTAGCTATGTGGAAAAAAAATTAAAAGTTAACCCTTCCCAACTTAATTAGTATCATTGGAAAGGGCTTGAACATACCTTTCAAATGGTACCAAGATCACCTTTATGTGACAAGTATTAAACAAGTTATGGTGTTCTATATCTAAGAAATTAGGCTCGTTTTTTGGCCTTTGTCTTAATGGAAAACAGTTAGCAGATCTGATGTAACTTGTGACCCGTTTCTTAGTTTTCGTATGGTTTCATACCATAAGTTTCTTAATTCTTGTTCGATTTTCAAAAATGTTGTACCATTGGAAAGCCTAGGAAATTAGAAATAAGAATAAACCATTTCAAATCTAATTCATCTATGATTATGATCTATAACTAATTATAATCTAATCAACTGTTTACTACATTTTTATTTTTAAATTATAATTTATTAAAATAAATTTAATGTGTATTTTATTTATTATCATATTGCCATCATTGTATTATATCGCCATACATAATGTAAATTATATATCATCATATTATAGTACTTACTGTATTACTGTACATATTTAATGTTCATGTAAGGCAGCCAATATGGATCCTCAACCTATGATCTGGGGAAAAGAAATATTTAAAACTAAAACTGAAAAAAAACTGGAATGTGTGCCTGTCCTGATTCTGAAATATATTGACAAAAATGCCTAATACAATGGACACTAGCATGTGGTGTCACTATTTGTAAACAAATGATATTGCCGAATCAGATTGCTGGAATGTGGTAACGTGACCTCCACTCATCAAACCAGCCTACAATTTAGAGTAGAATGCATGCATCAAAATCATCAATCATCGGTGTATACAAACTACAATTCTCACTTACTTTAGTAAATATAAATTCTCAGGACTTTAATACTATCGATAATCCAAATGACCACAGTATTTTATAGCAAAGTGAAAAATAACAGTATAAAGTCAAGTTATTTTCACCAAAAAATCCGTTTACGCCTTTCTAGACCCTATGTCTACTTTTGAGCGGGGAAAAACATGATGAGAGGATCGATAAATTTCCTCCAAATTCAGCATACACATCGTAAATAGATTGAACAAAACGATATTATAGGTTTCACAAATAATTATGCTTACATTCAATGTGATCTTTGATGGTTTTATTCAATTTTCTTGGTAAAAAATGGCAACAATTTCTGCATGCAAAATTCATAAACTTATCGGTTGCCGATTTACAAAATAAAACTGTGAGGCTGCAGAGGAAGATGTGAACTACATCCTCAAAACAAAAGCACATAGCTTTCTTAGAACACAAAGCAACACAACACTCCGCAAGGTACGATATTTTGACCAATTTCCGCCAGTGGTGGTAGTCATATCAGGCACGCAATCCACATATCGAGGCCACTGCAATAAGCCAGTTGACCGGTTATTTACACATAGCTACATTATGATTGGGCCATGCATATTATGGAATCAGACCACATTTGCATTTTCCGGCATAGGCGACCATTATAACGTTTCCTTCCTTTCCTATTAATCTTGATCAGCTCTCTTATTGACAATTTCACAGCATATTTACCCTCCATAGACAGAGGTTCAGTGTAAAATTCGTGAACTTTTAATACCTCAGGCTCCCACAAAGTTCATTCAAACCTTACACCCCTCCATTTCTGCTTTATCCACCCACGGATTGCCCCTGATTACATCACCAAGCAAAATGACAAATGTATTAATACGCAGAAATGCACCGAATGACAGCTGTCGTAATTTAACAGCTCTGATGTCATGCTGCACAAAAACGTCATTTATAATCACTCCACACTGCGTATGTGCTCACAGAAATTCAGACAACGTGCATAATGCTGCTTTTATAGGGTACTCTGTGGTTGGGGAATGGCGGACGTGCACCTTTTGGTGGTCTTACGCCATATAATTATGTGGGCACTCGTGTAGAATTCGGACCACCTCAATTTTGCCGTTATAATTGTCTCTGACTTTGCCAGCATTTCATGTGATATCATATATAATTTTTTTAACTCAATCATTCAACATTATCTCATGCATGTTTATCATGTTTTTATAGACACTGCGTCTTAGAGTTAGGCGTAGCAAACTTTTGAGGTCGAAAATACGATGCGGTCGGCATAGTCTATCTATAATATCTATATACAGTGTATATAGACAAACTGTTTATTCCTTGCTCTTTCCATTCACGGTACAGTATCACATGACTACTGCCCTTGCAACTGGCACAAATCGGGGTTCTATTTGGTTCGCAAAAAGGAACAATTGTAGAACATAAACGAACCTAGGGCTAGGAATACTGATTAATTGGGATTTTAGTTAGTGTAATGTATCCAATGTTGGCAAATTTACAGTTATAACGGCACACCCGAAGTGGGTCCGAATGCTATGTCACAAGTGCCCATATCAAAGGTGTAAAGTGGGCTGATTAACCTGTTATTCCATAAATTAACAACTTTGACAGAAATACCCAACATTACCACCCCACCTTCCGAAGCGATGAATAACAAAAACTGGATATCACATTCACAGACCGATAGCCTGTCTAGTGGCCAATCCGAGGACTGAGGGTAATATTTATACATTCACAGGGGTAGAACTACCCACTAGTCCGCTAGTCTGTACACTAGAAAAGATAAGGGCGGACTAGTAAACCTGCCTAATAACTAGTCTGGTTGTCTAGTAAAGGTCAATGGGTCATCCAACCCACCCTACATCAATCAGTCAAGTCTTTGTAGTCACAGTGACCCTAACCCCAACACATCCACAGGCTGGGGGATGTAGTAACTAAATCCCAAGTCATTAAAACGTTGATAAATTGTTGCCAGTGAGCAACTGGCTACAGCAGCTTCCTTTTCTGATAAATGATGACATAGCCACCAGCTATGAAATTGTGGGCATTATTTGTAAGATTAACTGTTCTTTGATGTCTATAATTTTCTCATGTGATATTTTTATTTTCCAGTATTACAGTCCAGTAGAGCATTTTTTCCATAACACTGTAATGTGAGCAAAATTTCCAAAATGATTAAATATATGATATAGAAAATTAATAATGGTAGGGTGATACTGCCGGTCAATGAGTGCAATCAGCATTCTTTTTCAATTGCGCAGTTTTTAATACAGATCATATCTTCACTTTTTGATTAATTACTTTTGTTATTTCTGTATTATTTCTTTGGTACCTTTATGAAAAGTGCATTGTTATTTAATTGGGGTTGCAATATGTACTTTTTCTTAGTTTAAAAACAAATTGGAACGACTTAAATTTGGATGGTTTATTTTTGCGGACTAGTAAACCTTTTGGCGGACTAGTCAACTTTTGACTTTACTAGTCCCGCTGTCTAGTAAAATAAATGCTGATTGTGAAGTTCTACCCCTGCATTCATACAGTCTGTGGCTCATTCTGGCTCAAAATTGAGAAAAATTGAAAAAATTGAAAAAAAAAATACTTTCCCGTTAAAAAACAACCTTACTAAATGAGCCTAACCCCACAGAATATAAGATAATTAAACACACTATTCATGTATTGTATTATGTCCATAGGGCTGAAAGTGATAAATATGGACCCACCCTTATTTATGACATAATAATGGCATTGTTTATATCGGTGGCACGGATACAACACAAGCCTGTGGGTGGGGCAATCCCATGAGCTGTCAAATGCTATACTGCCCTCTTTCATGGTTGTGTATTATAATGGAGTGTCTTTTTTCCAGTTCCATATGCCATGAAGCAGCTGTTTTGAAGAGGTCACAGCAACATTAGGATACAACTGAGATGGCTGGTGCGATTCAGGGAGGGCCTCAACTTGTCCTGCACAGACCCAAGGGGAGCAATGTTATCATCAGTTGCACTGAAGAGAGTAGACGTGATATCTGCTTGTCATTGTTACAAACAGGAGACACTGGCCGGGCTGATTAACCAATCATGTACTGTGTTTGTCGAAAGCTGTGGAGAGAAAGCAGTATGGTGGACGCACGAAACAAATTTCGCGAAGTATTGTCGCTTCACAGATTTACTGCCATGATGCAGTTTTGCAAGTGTAACAAAAACTGGTTCCATTTCTCAAAACCCATGTACAGTGCTTGAAATTGATACCCATGAAAATATAGTATTGCAGAAGCCATGTGGTGTTGATATGCTTGTTTTTTGGTACTGACCATTGGTGTAACCAGACCCTTGTTCAATTTAAATATTAAAAATTCCTGTAAAAGCGTGTTTAAAAAAGAATCAACATAGGCATCAAAACTATGGGGCCAAATGTTTCAGGTGAGACTTGGAGACAGGAAGCGCTCGTAATATTGGGAGAAAGGGGTACATTTTTGTATGTACATTTGAGTTTTTAGTGAACATCTCTCATGGGGACAAATCCATGTTTTACCTGAGAAGCTAGACTACAGGAGTGGTACTTCTGAAGCTCTGGCCAAGAAATTGCTTCAGCACCAGTTCAATATCTTCTGATGCCTTATGTGATCCATCTAGTCCAGGACCTGCCCTATAGGCCAGTATACACTCGGTACTTACGGTTTGAATGTTGATTACAGTGATATTATATACACATATTTGAGGATGCAGTCTTTTTCAAAATGGCTGCCAAATTAATTATCCTGTCGGTAATAATTTTTGTATCTAGACGTATATGTTTTAGGGGATAATAGTTTTTTTTAAATCCTCCGATTTTCATATCCAGCATTTTTTTTAAATGGCAGTTATCAATGTCACAATATCTCTATAGAGAGCAGCTATGTTTAATATGAATAGCTTGGTGCATAGTGATTTCAAAAATGGTATATATGACCTTCAACACCATGTATCTGCCTTTTTTGAAGATGTTATAAGTGTACTATTTCTATAATTATTAAAACAAATCAACCAGCATAGAGCTGTTCCAAGCTTCAGCTCAGTCTCCCCAATGCTAATTTCATTCTGAGGCCAGCAATCAATTCCAAAGCAGTTAATTAACACACTTCTTATGTTTACACATAATTTCCAACACTTGTTGCAAAATCCTAACCAGTTACAGCACATAATTAGGACATTTATTCACAATGATACAACTGTAACTTGGTTCTCCATGGGCCATGAAGTGTAATTAATTAAGGCAGGTGCATATTACACCCAAGTATCTATCCTGCATGCATTATTTTGGTGAACACGTGGATGTCAACTCATGTACATACAAGCCATTTGAGATGTGTTTTATGACCGGAAATAAACTACAAATACACACGCGACATCCATTTATAAGGCAAAAGTGAGAATATCTAAGATTTTTGAAGACCAGTGAATAAAGATATGTCTTCATGGGGATTGAAAATAAATTATATTGTAATGAAGTTTTTTGGTATTTGACTAAACAGATTATAAAACTAAAGCTAAAATGACTCACAAAAATAGTACAAAATTGATATGTTAAATATGTTGATACTTAAGTATTAAAATACTTATAAATTAATTCAGATTTTTTATTGTTTTGTTATAATACTGTACATTATGTTGTTTAAAAAATAAAGTAAAATTCTGTAACATGATTTTTTTACAAAATGATTGATTAAATAGCAGTTTTACCGGCATATGATTATGTACTCATGCTACTTAGCTGAAGAGGAAACAAGGAACTAATTGAACCATCTGCGCCTTTGGACGTATGCTTTTCGAATGGAAGAGAAGGCCAGGATGTTAAATAAAATGTCATATTTTCAATTGTTTTTTCATTATTAATGGAATACCGTTTTTCAAAAAACATCTATAAATACAGGTATATGGTAAAGAGCTCTGATGTGTAGTAATGCTATAATTAACGCCATAAATATGTTTGCAAAACAACTATGACAACCAGTTTTAATCCACTCTGTCATCAAGTACACCTGCCAGGTGTGGCTAACATAAAAACAAACAAACCAGCTTGAAAACACACATAAAAAGGCAATGTGCATTATATTTCATGGAATGTCTTATAATGACACCATCACCATGGCAAGACTACCAACGCTGGCAGTCCGAAGGGAGGTGCTTTGCAGAACTCTGTTCGCAACCATGCAGCAACCCAATCACAAGCTTCACCATATCCTGCCTCCTCCAGGACACCTAATTATGCAATCTGTAGTGCACATGTTTATAGTACACTGTATTCATCGCTGTAGGAATGAACATTTCAAGAAGTCTCGTGTTATATGGACTATTCAATTGGCAGTATTATTGAGTATTACTTGCTATAGACCATGAATCTTTATAGATATTTATTCAGTGATAATTTTATATTATTTATTTATATTTTAATAATCTACTTTGCTGAATGTTTTCGATTTGTCTACTGATATTGTAATAAGGCAATATATATATATATATATTCATATTATAGGCCATTTACAGTTGTATTATCCTACTTTATTTTATTGTTTTATAATGTTAACAGATATTTTAATTAGTAACAATTATATATATATAGTTATGCTTTCATTTATATATAGTTTTGCTAATATATATTATTGAATTGTTTTATCAGTCGTAATGTTTTTTAATAAAGTTTAATAAATATAATATATATATATTATATTTATAATCCCAGCTATTTTCCTGTATTGTTTTATAATTTTACCACACATTTTAATTAGTAAAATTTCATATAATATAGCTATGCATAGTTATAATTTAATATATAGTTTTACATACGTACTTTAATGAATTATTTGATATGCTGAAATGCTCTTATTGTACTTTTCATCAGCCGCTACGCGGCTACCAGTCGATCATAATCTAGCATATAGGCTATTAGTATAATATAGCCATGGCATAGAGAATAAACTAAAATTATATTATTAAAAAATTGTATTTAGCAGATTTGGTGAAAGTGAAAAAAGTTACACGGTGACTGTTGCTTTCCATGCCCTGCGTTTGACTGACAAGACGCATAACATCCAACCAAATATTTTTTTAGAAACGATGCTACTAATTTATTAGGCCTTCAAAATTATTAACCCTTTATTCTCTTGTGACTTGTCTAGACAAGCTCCCGTGGTGTTTTAATGATATGCATCCCGCTTCCCCCTCGCTCTCGTACAAAGCGCTTTTCGGTCACTTTTCTCCAACAATTGATAACATAGGCAATATTTAATTGGCCAAATACAATATAAAGCGTGTATATATAGCAATAATAATACAATTTGTCATAGGAAACTGCAGTAAAACGCCACCACTGGGTACGAAACTATTTTTCGAATAATCAGGTACCTGCACAAAAGGTCAAACTCGCGAGATGTATTTGTCGTAAGTCATGTGATCGCGGGAAAGAAGATTTGAGTCGCCATTACGATGGCGCCAAATGTTGGATATCGTAATATTATGTGTCCATTCTTTCAAATTCCCGTTGTTTAACCCAGCAATGCTATCCATATAAAAACAATAGTAGTTGCTAGATATACTGGTATATTTATCGTCGCTACATACCCTAAGATCGAGTGTGTGTGACGCTGTGAATATATTAATCAGGTAAGTGAAATCGTTAGATGTCCAAAATCCAATCGTTCATCGTTCGTTTTCGTACTTATCCATTTCAAAAATAGTGTTATAGTATAGTTATGCAGGGTACCATGTTAGGGTGATGCTCTTCTTGTTGATTATTGCCAATTTAGTCCCTATATTTTTTCACGTTATGTACTGACATGGATTGACCACGGACGGTAATAAACCGAATAAACATTGACATATTGGTGTCAAATTTGGCGGTTTCTCCGGGAATTGACCCATCCATGTTCAGGGCCACCATTTTAGACAAACTTGACTCATCAGCGCTGTGAGTTGATTCCTTCGTACATCTTTATAAATTACTGGTAGCCATATTTGTAATTTAATCCCAAACATTGGTCAGCTGTGAATTTGATAATTTGGAAATTCGATGAGCAGCTAATTATGCACAACAAAGTTTTATTGTAGTAGGGCTTCAAACATAATATTGAGTGGTGATCAGTCAGTTGCCTGTCAAACTAATGTTAGGCAGAGGAATTTGCATCTTATCATGACTTATGGTTTCAAGTTTCAAACATTTTCCATTTCTGCAGACCTTAGGACGATATAGACTGCATGTATGGCATGTGATGTCTGGTGAGATTAATAAAATATGGAGTAGCTGTTTGACCATATATGGTAAAATAGCCTGGGGGACTATTCGATAGTGCATCTAGTCACATAGCAAAGGGCGGCTCCCAGACTGTTTGTTTAGACAATTGAGCAAAACTTATTTGAGATTTTGCTGATTGTTCAAATTCGTACAACTAAGAAGGACGAACTGGCAGTCAGATGTGTATTCGGAGATGTTGAAAGTTTATCGTGAGCAGTTATACATTTTGAGAGCCGAAACTTCTTTAAATTTATAATAGTCGGACAGTCAAAGCAGATATCAAAAGATAAATATCAAAATAATAATGTTCAAGTTTTACATGTATAGATTATGTTAGTTGTGCATTAAAATATCATGATGCAGCCGATTTTCATGCAAGGGATTCTTTGCAACATATGGTACATATAAAAAGTCGAACAAATATGCTAACGTTATATAGGTGTAGAAAACAAGTAAATTACTGAATAGAGTAGTCCCACTCTTCAGCAAACCCCGTGACGAGTGACGACAGGACGGTTTGTCGGTGTACGGACTGTTTTACCATGTTAAGGTCCCCCTGATGAGGGGATACCCCGTGGATGCGGACAGTGGACAGGATATTTTGGTGGCGGACATGACGTCATGACCTGTGCAGTGTGACAAAACAAAGGCTGAAACCCAAACCAAACAAATTCTACCTAACTGGGTGTGGATAATTAGTTTTATTTCTGGCTGGTATTGTCTCGCCTGCTTTCTGTTCTAATGTTCGCAGACAGACACTGGCTGCGCGGACAACAAACTGAACAATGACTTGAATTAGAGCTATTTAAATCAATTCTTACTTTCATGACTGAACACTGAAAACAGTGTAATAGATGCCTAGATGCAGTGCCTACCCCTTGCCTTTCGCTGACGTTGTTTATAAGCTTTCTATGAGCAACGTGAGCAACTCTTATCCATATCTTATATGTTCCAGTTTTTGTAAAAAGATGTAGATGCTGCTGCTTTTCATGCACCATATATATATATATATATATATATATATCATAACAAATATGCTAATGTTTTACCTAGAACACAAGTAAATTACTTAACATTATATCTATTTATATAGGACCATGTCTTCTTTTTTACATATACACTATACGTGCACACACTGCAGTTTTCATACGCATCACCAATACCCCTGATGAGGGGACACAGGAGTGTCCGATGAAGAGGGGAACTACTGTATTACATTTTATTGATCTTTTTTAATTTACAAGGGACAAACAGCAGCACATTAATTGCTTATATGAGATTAACAGGGAATTTTTGTATTATATTTAGTGTATTATGACTGGTGAACTGTTAGTGATAAACAATTTTGTTTTAATCAATGGAATGTAATCCTTTTTTGTAAAGTATTATTCACATTTATGGTTAAAAACAATTGACATAAAGCCTAATTTTCTGAGACGTATGTATAAATCTACTGTTTTTGCATTTCTGAAACTTAGCATGTATGAATTACAATCTGGTCAAATGCGTCTTTGTAGTCGATCTCAGCATTGAGCTCCATTTCCGGAACTGCTTGTCATGATCGTCATGCAGTGAATATATTTTGAGCCAATAAGGTTATATTAACGGCCAAAAAAGTGAACTGTTACGTGGCATACACCTAATAGAGTTAATATAAAGTAACAATTTCCACATATACTCAATTTTTTAACGCCAGCGGTTTACTCAGAATGTGACCTTAAAGTCTAAAATGCTACCGAAATCCACTATGGCCTAGACGCCGCCATCGTTGATGGGTTAACTTGGCTTGGCCAATCAGCGCGCTGCGTTCTAGGTTTCTGCTGAAGCCAGTCAGGTTCCTGCGACGTCGTTAAGGGTAACATGTAGCAGCTCTTAGACGTATATCTAAATCTGTGGTCAAATCTATGGTAAACTTAGTAGTAATTATGCCTTACTGTTCAGCATACGGTTGCAGTAATAGTTCCGTGAGAAATTTTGAGCTATCTTTTTTTCTTTCCCGTTGAAACAACCGGTAGTCATGAACATTGGATTCACAAATTGCGGGTACTTTAGCAGTTTAGGCCGGCACCTCGAAAAAACCATCAAAATGATCACCTACGATGACCAAACTTCGCAGGGCATATCTACTACACCTGTACTACGCGTATGCACTTGTAACATGATCCAAAAAATTTATTAATGCCTGAAATCGATCAAAATGTGTAAGTAAATAACGCCTCGCCGAGTCACTACTGCAACAGTGAACTCCGTCGGGTGGCGCCACCATCTTGCTGTCGTTTAGCCGTGGGATCAGACCGTATTTACTTACACATTTTGATCGATTTCAGGCATTAATTATTATTTTGTGATTACGTGACAAGTGCATACGCGTAGTTCAGGTGTAGTAGATACGCCCGGCGAAGTTTGGTCATCGTAGGTGATCATTTTGATGTTTTTTCGAGGTGCGGCCGCAGGCCTAAACTGCGCACAGCGCCTCTAGACGGATTTATGAATAACTAATATGCAAGGAATCTGGAGAGAGCGCTGAAGCTTCGTGATGTCATTCTTCATCTAACATGGGGTTGCTGATAGTATTTGGATGACTCAGTGTTCAAAAATATTTTGCTAGTAAATCGCTGGCGTTAAAAAATTGACTACATGTGGAAATTGTTACTTTATATTAACTCTATGGGTGTATGCCACGCAACAGTTCACTTTGTTTTGCCTTTAATGCGTGGTGCAATGACGCGGGTGGGGTGTTTTTAGTTCCTTTGTTACTATTGACGTTGTCATTATGTCTAATCAGTAATGCAGACTTATGGAATTTTTGGATCAAATTTATTACAAACGCTATCATCAACGGGGAACATTTTGCAGTACGATTACACATTTGAAATATAACACCGACCTAATTATTCTGCTGGTACGACAGCATGCCACATAGCAGGTGCAATACAGTGCACTGATGTCAGACCATTTTTGTACCTGAAGCTATGTACACCACAGTCACAACTTGAGATGTCAGTATAAGCCAGTAAAAAAAAAATCACAGGACTAAAAATAAGGCAAGTTGTTTCTTGTAATGTGTACGTAGATGTTTTTTATTCAGATCGAAGCAACATGATCAAACCAGAGAGAACTAGTAAGCTGAAGAGGGGGGCAACTGCAGAGGAATGTGGTACGTACATCAGTGTTATTTTATGTAAATTACACTTAATTACTGGTGGTGTAACTTATGTGAAAAAAATTGTGTCAGTATTACTATATACTAGACATTTATTTTAATATTGCAGTCTGCAGACCTGACTAAGTTATACCAACGATAATAAAGTTATATTAATGAAAGCAAGAAGATAATTTGAAAATTGAAACATCTAGTCAGCTACCGTAAGTGTTACACATTTATTATTATTTAATCTAACAGGAGAATGACGGGACATACAAGAAGTATTGCCTGTTTTTCAGTTAGGCCCGTAAGGCTGAAGTTGAGAACTGTGTGATGTTTGCGTTTCTTTCTGCAGAGTCTGGTATTGCTCGTAAAAAGCAAAAGAGCTCCATTGACAGCGGATGTCCCGAAGATGGCACTAGCACACCTGGTGAGCATTCTTGTTACTAAGCTGTTGTAATTGTCACATACAAATTTACGTATGTGTTGTTGTAAATTATTATACTGGATTTACTTACTGCTACACAACTTCTACTTCTCGATACATATTGGTTTTTATTGCATGATTTTTAAATATCTGTAGCCCCCTTTATATGTGTGTAATTTGAAACATGATAAAAAAATTGCCCGTTTGCGCATGTACACGCGAGCCTTGGTATGGGCTTAATTAATCTAAATTATTTGCATTTTATATTCCCTGGGGTGAGGGAAAGGGTTGTCTTCAGGAGAAAGACAACACATTTAGGCCATGCACGTTAAAAGATTACCTGCCAGTGACCCTATTGTTTTCTACAATGGCTCGTGAATCTGCTCAAATGTCTGCATGTCCAAACTGACAGGTGGATGGGTCTCTATAGACAGCTGTGTAATGTAATGACAGCATTTGCCTAGTAGGATTGGGGCAGAGCTAACAGTCACTCCTGGTGTTGTATCATTTAAGTGTTTAAATACTCCACACATTCACTTGATTGTACAGTTAAAGAAGAATATCACAGGATCGACTTGGTTCTTAATGATCACATGCAAAATGATTGTCATACTAATAGCAATATAAAAATGTGGAGGCTTCACTTCACATCTCTTACCACTTGGTGGCGGTGGAGGTTGAATTGATGATAAATAAATACAGCCTTTGGATTTTGCGAACATAGGATTGTATTACTGATTTTATTGCTGATATAATTGACATAATAATAATAATTTATTTCACTCTCAGCAATCATACAGATTGAAATGGGTACATAAAACATGCAAAGTATATTTGTTAAAATAGATTCAAATAATATATAATTTAAGACATTAGCGTAAATATAAATTATAATGTAGAGCATATACGATATGTATCTATAAAACTAATTAAAATAATTTAAGACATTAAAAATATTTTATTCAAAAATAATAACTAGTTTAAAACATTGAAATAAATAGATATAAAAAATCATTTAAGGGAGGACGAAAGTCTGGATTTCATCATTTTTGTGAAAATTTGCGATTTTGAGTTGTTTACATATTCGCGTAGTCAAATTCTTCTACTTGCCTTTAGTACACATTGTTGTTACGAAATAAAACATTTTATGTCATAAAACATCACTTTTGTGCCATGCCCCATCATCCCAAAGTCTTTATTTTACTTTTATGAAGCGTGTAATGCGCTTTGTTTACATTTTTACGAGCGGTATTTATACGTCGTCATGCCGGGGAATTCCAGCATGGCGCATACCGTCAGAAAGCGTCACTTTCGCAGTGTCTCATGGGAGTAATCTTTTCTAAAAATTTCCGACCGTATCCGAATATTCATGACTACAAGCGTGCCCCCCTGCCAACAAAGCCAGTAGTAATCGGCTTCTTATTGGACAAGGACTGTCCCGTGCTCCCGTTCAAAGCCGTGATTGGCTCTCCGCGCACTTCCGCCCCGCATACATTAGTGTTTATCTAATTCGCCCCGAAAGTTTTCACGTGTTCGTTGTCAAGTTATCCGTAAAAAGCAGCAGTATGGCAGATAGAAGAAAGAAAGGGAAAGAGTTTTATGGTACTGGAAAGGCCCAGAGACGCTGACAGTTGCAGCTGGCGCGCTCATCGAGGGGACAAGCGTCAGAAAGTGGGAGTTTACCAGCCGATGTTGGTGAAAGTTCTGCGTTGTCGTAAACAATGGCAGCTGCTGCAGAGGTATAGTAGCGTTTTATTATGTGTAAATATAATTAAGTATTGATTTGTAAACACGTTCAACTCAGCAACAATAAATTATATACTGTATTTATCATTACAAATGACACTGGTTGCATAATTAACGTGTTACTATATATTTTTTATTGGTAGCAGCTACAGCCTACGCCGGTTACATTTTAGTTAGTGATTCGGGTCTTATGCTACGCCTCTATCAAAGGTTATCACATGCCATTGTGACTCACTAATAATAGCAATAATAGAACTGGTAATAAATGTGATTTGGGATACACTTATAATTGACTAAACAACAGTGTACATGCTAATGTCAAACCATAGAAATTCATGCATAAATGACCAACCAAAAATTATTTGTGTAATTGTGACACCCGACATAAAATGAATACTGTTGCTTTGAAATCGGTACAAAATCTAATAAATTATTTATACATTTCATAGGTTCCATCAGCGTCGACTTCTGCAACTGCCAAGAAGTTTGACTACCAGTGTCTTCTGCGTGAGACAGCGATGCCCGGTGAAAATGAACCAGAGGAATCTGCCCAAGAGGATGGCAGTCGTCATGAGACTCTCTCCACTGTTGTTGTGTGGTCTCCAAACTGACTGAGCTGGTGAAGACACTGCTGTGTCCAACCTGTCACTGCGCGTGGTACGGTCGGCGGTGTCAGCATCCATGGACATGGGTGTCGGCTACAGTGGCATCGTGAAGCTTTTTTCCAGCCACTGACTTTTGCCGAGTGTTCACATGAATAGTTTTGATATTTTTCAACTACTTTGCTGGAAACTTACATGGTGTCATAACATTCACTATGGACTAACATCAGCAATATTTTATGGCATCCAGCCTCGTATTTACTTATTCATTGATATACATCAACTACACAGTGACGTTTTTCGCGTGTATGTGTAGTAATTGTTAGATTTGCATTTTGTTTTATTCCTGTTGAAAATATGTGGTTTCTATTGCATATTACCTGATAGAGTTCAACTAGTTATTTGTGTGAAGATTTTCAGTTTTATATGTTCTATGCTAAACATGAAATGCCTCAATGAAGTATGTACTGACTTTGAATGTCGTTTTCTCAGTTATAAATTTTACAATAAAGTTTTGTCTTTACTGGATGCTGTCTCAGCTATTTCTCGATGAATACACTTGAAACTTTACACACTACTTGATGATGGTATTCTGTGGGCAGTGACAAGAGCGGTTTTTTGATATTTGCCATAGTATTGTTGTAATATGCCATTGCAATAAGGTACCGTCACAAATTCTGGTGTGAAATACATGGGTGTAGTAAAAAAAAATTCTAAAAAATAAAATAAACAATAAATCCAAAATGTAACGTTGTCACTGCCTATAGTATATGTGTATCTAACTCTGTGTGTTTTTTGGTTGAAATTGAGCAGTTTTTTATGCCTTAAACATTTCTGTAAAAATCGAATATATAAATCCATGAAGGCCACCATATGGGGGGTTTGGGTACCCCTAAAAATCTGAAAAAAAGGTACAGTGTGTATTTTAGCATAACTCACCATCTGCCACCAGTTACAGTCCTCTAAATTAAGAAGAAAAAAAAACGGGTTTTAGACTTTCCTCCTCCCTTAAGGCTTTACAATATTTTCCACATATCCATATCAGCATGCACAAAAGTTTGCCCCAATATATTGTCCTCTAAAGGTGCCACATTGTGTGATGTACAGACAGCAACCAAATGGTGTCACATTCTGTCTATGAGACGTCCCCTTAATGTTTCCCACTGTTTTATGTGCTTCAGGGTTTAGCAAACAGGGAGGAGGGAAGGGAGGCCCGAGTCACCGCAAGGACCGCGAGAAGCCAGCTGAGGTTTGTACCCATAGTGTCGTGCCCTTAGCACTAGCAGGGTGTCAGGCCTGAAGTTAAGTCTCATGCCCTTAGCACTAGCAGTGTGTCAGGCCTGAAGTTAAGTCTCATGCCCTTAGCACTAGCAGTGTGTCAGGCCTGAAGTTAAGTCTCATGCCCTTAGCACTAGCAGTGCGTCAGGCCTGAAGTTAAGTCTCATGCCCTTAGCACTAGCAGTGTGTCAGGCCTGAAGTTAAGTCTCATGCCCTTAGCACTAGCAGTGCGTCAGGCCTGAAGTTAAGTCTCATGCCCTTAGCACTAGCAGTGTGTGAGGCCTGAAGTTAAGTCTCATGCCCTTAGCACTAGCAGTGTGTGAGGCCTGAAGTTAAGTCTCATGCCCTTAGCACTAGCAGTGTGTGAGGCCTGAAGTTAAGTCTCATGCCCTTAGCACTAGCAGTGTGTGAGGCCTGAAGTTAAGTCTCATGCCCTTAGCACTAGCAGTGTGTGAGGCCTGAAGTTAAGTCTCATGCCCTTAGCACTAGCAGTGTGTGAGGCCTGAAGTTAAGTCTCATGCCCTTAGCACTAGCAGTGAGTCAGGCCTGAAGTTAAGTCTCATGCCCTTAGCACTAGCAGTGTGTGAGGCCTGAAGTTAAGTCTCATGCCCTTAGCACTAGCAGTGTGTGAGGCCTGAAGTTAAGTCTCATGCCCTTAGCACTAGCAGTGTGTGAGGCCTGAAGTTAAGTCTCATGCCCTTAGCACTAGCAGTGAGTCAGGCCTGAAGTTAAGTCTCATGCCCTTAGCACTAGCAGTGTGTGAGGCCTGAAGTTAAGTCTCATGCCCTTAGCACTAGCAGTGTGTGAGGCCTGAAGTTAAGTCTCATGCCCTTAGCACTAGCAGTGTGTCAGGCCTGAAGTTAAGTCTCATGCCCTTAGCACTAGCAGTGTGTGAGGCCTGAAGTTAAGTCTCATGCCCTTAGCACTAGCAGTGAGTCAGGCCTGAAGTTAAGTCTCATGCCCTTAGCACTAGCAGTGTGTCAGGCCTGAAGTTAAGTCTCATGCCCTTAGCACTAGCAGTGTGTGAGGCCTGAAGTTAAGTCTCATGCCCTTAGCACTAGCAGTGTGTCAGGCCTGAAGTTAAGTCTCATGCCCTTAGCACTAGCAGTGTGTGAGGCCTGAAGTTAAGTCTCATGCCCTTAGCACTAGCAGTGAGTCAGGCCTGAAGTTAAGTCTCATGCCCTTAGCACTAGCAGTGTGTCAGGCCTGAAGTTAAGTCTCATGCCCTTAGCACTAGCAGTGTGTGAGGCCTGAAGTTAAGTCTCATGCCCTTAGCACTAGCAGTGTGTGAGGCCTGAAGTTAAGTCTCATGCCCTTAGCACTAGCAGTGAGTCAGGCCTGAAGTTAAGTCTCATGCCCTTAGCACTAGCAGTGTGTGAGGCCTGAAGTTAAGTCTCATGCCCTTAGCACTAGCAGTGTGTGAGGCCTGAAGTTAAGTCTCATGCCCTTAGCACTAGCAGTGTGTGAGGCCTGAAGTTAAGTCTCATGCCCTTAGCACTAGCAGTGAGTCAGGCCTGAAGTTAAGTCTCATGCCCTTAGCACTAGCAGTGTGTGAGGCCTGAAGTTAAGTCTCATGCCCTTAGCACTAGCAGTGTGTGAGGCCTGAAGTTAAGTCTCATGCCCTTAGCACTAGCAGTGTGTCAGGCCTGAAGTTAAGTCTCATGCCCTTAGCACTAGCAGTGTGTGAGGCCTGAAGTTAAGTCTCATGCCCTTAGCACTAGCAGTGAGTCAGGCCTGAAGTTAAGTCTCATGCCCTTAGCACTAGCAGTGTGTGAGGCCTGAAGTTAAGTCTCATGCCCTTAGCACTAGCAGTGTGTGAGGCCTGAAGTTAAGTCTCATGCCCTTAGCACTAGCAGTGTGTGAGGCCTGAAGTTAAGTCTCATGCCCTTAGCACTAGCAGTGAGTCAGGCCTGAAGTTAAGTCTCATGCCCTTAGCACTAGCAGTGTGTGAGGCCTGAAGTTAAGTCTCATGCCCTTAGCACTAGCAGTGTGTGAGGCCTGAAGTTAAGTCTCATGCCCTTAGCACTAGCAGTGTGTCAGGCCTGAAGTTAAGTCTCATGCCCTTAGCACTAGCAGTGTGTGAGGCCTGAAGTTAAGTCTCATGCCCTTAGCACTAGCAGTGAGTCAGGCCTGAAGTTAAGTCTCATGCCCTTAGCACTAGCAGTGTGTCAGGCCTGAAGTTAAGTCTCATGCCCTTAGCACTAGCAGTGTGTGAGGCCTGAAGTTAAGTCTCATGCCCTTAGCACTAGCAGTGTGTCAGGCCTGAAGTTAAGTCTCATGCCCTTAGCACTAGCAGTGTGTGAGGCCTGAAGTTAAGTCTCATGCCCTTAGCACTAGCAGTGAGTCAGGCCTGAAGTTAAGTCTCATGCCCTTAGCACTAGCAGTGTGTCAGGCCTGAAGTTAAGTCTCATGCCCTTAGCACTAGCAGTGTGTGAGGCCTGAAGTTAAGTCTCATGCCCTTAGCACTAGCAGTGTGTGAGGCCTGAAGTTAAGTCTCATGCCCTTAGCACTAGCAGTGTGTCAGGCCTGAAGTTAAGTCTCATGCCCTTAGCACTAGCAGTGAGTCAGGCCTGAAGTTAAGTCTCATGCCCTTAGCACTAGCAGTGTGTGAGGCCTGAAGTTAAGTCTCATGCCCTTAGCACTAGCAGTGTGTGAGGCCTGAAGTTAAGTCTCATGCCCTTAGCACTAGCAGTGTGTGAGGCCTGAAGTTAAGTCTCATGCCCTTAGCACTAGCAGTGAGTCAGGCCTGAAGTTAAGTCTCATGCCCTTAGCACTAGCAGTGTGTGAGGCCTGAAGTTAAGTCTCATGCCCTTAGCACTAGCAGTGTGTCAGGCCTGAAGTTAAGTCTCATGCCCTTAGCACTAGCAGTGTGTGAGGCCTGAAGTTAAGTCTCATGCCCTTAGCACTAGCAGTGTGTGAGGCCTGAAGTTAAGTCTCATGCCCTTAGCACTAGCAGTGTGTGAGGCCTGAAGTTAAGTCTCATGCCCTTAGCACTAGCAGTGTGTGAGGCCTGAAGTTAAGTCTCATGCCCTTAGCACTAGCAGTGAGTCAGGCCTGAAGTTAAGTCTCATGCCCTTAGCACTAGCAGTGCGTCAGGCCTGAAGTTAAGGGGTACTCCAGTCAGTGAGAGGTTCACAGTATTAACTTACAAATGCATACTATATTGAGTGTGCCTAGTTATTGTGCATAAAAATCGTTAATAAACAATTCATTATAGTATAATTGTACCAGACACACTCAATGTTGGATTCAGGGCGCTGGTATCTTGAGACTTATGCGCCAGGGACGTAAACTGCTTACATCACTGGCGCATGCACATTCGAACATCCTCTGTCTGTCCAATGGTATTTAATGTATCCAGTACGTCTTGGATTGCTTACGTCACTGTCACAATTATTAGCGAAGATTCCCCCAATCCTTGCCTTTTTCAACAATGCGCCAGTGACGTAAATGATCTGGATTACGTCACTGGCACATAAGTCTCAAGATGGCAGCGTCCTGAATCAGCATGTTTTTGATACCATTAAACTATAAGTAATTGTTTATTAGTGATCTTTGTGCACAATTACTAGGTACAACCAATAGAGTATACATACGCAGGTTAATACTGTGAACGTCTCACTGACTGGAGTATCCCTTTAAGGAACATCTTGCCACAGGACATCCAAACCAGCCAGTCTGTCGTCAGCTTCAGGAAGTCACAGTCACCACACGGATATCAGTCTTTGAATGTGCCATTTTCATCGGATGTGTTACAATTTTACTTCATCCACCGTATTGTATGATTGATCTGTAGACAATGTGTGAATAGCTTTGCCATTGAAAGTGATATTGAACTACATTTAATGACACATCGATCAGTTAGCACATCCCCAGATTGTACTGTAGTAGACAGCCCCTGGCATGGTGCAGTATATTTTGTTATGTAACTTATAGAGGACACCTTCACATGGTCATTATGTATTCCAAACAAATTTCATAATTACACAACTAGCAATGTTCTACTTACTTCTATGTTTCGACCACCATCGACAGCCTTCTTCAAGAATTGAATGTTCAGTGGTCACTGCCCGCTAGATGGCGTGGCGACTGTCCCACACGTGACTTCTGTAGACTGTCTGTAGTCCACCATCTAGCAAGCAGTGACCACTGAACATTCAGTTCCTGAAGAAGGCCGCCGATGGTGGACGAAATGTAGAAGTAAGTAGAACATTGCTAGTTGTGTAAGTATGACATTTGTTTGGAATACTATACTGCCAACTTGGTGAACTGAATGTTCAGTGGTCACTTCCCGCAAACAAAGGTCATTATGTAGTTATGGCGAATTTTGCAATTTTATATTGTTTTGGATTGTCACTGAAATTCGGGCCTTATTCAAATCAAAGCAACATTGTCGTTTTTCTGCATCGGTTGCGGAGTGTCGACACCCACCGCGTCCTCCATTGTGCGTTTCCATGGCAACTCGGAGGTGTGGCCCCCTGGTGTGACTGCGTTACATTTCTGACTTTCTCAGCAGCTGTTTCGCAAGGACCTCATCAGCGCGATGAAGATGGCAGACACGGAGCCACTACAGCTGGATGAGTACATCGTCATCACCGACCCCTGGCGCATGGACTGGGAGAAGGGGGTGCAGGTCCCCGTCCACCCCGACGAGATGCCCCACCCCCATGTCAGGTGGGGTGAAATGTCATGGTCTTCTTCTATTGATCAGCCAACATCAATGTTGTGATGATTATGCTGATTTGTGGAGGTTGCAGTAGACACTTCTGAAATGTATAGTGAAAGGGTGTGTGGCATAGTAGAGGGGGGGGGGTAGTAGACATAAGAAACAAAGGGGAGGGGATGGGTGGTCTGTCGTGGTTACAGGTGGGCAGCAAGCCTGGACTTGAAACAGTCCAGGGCTTGATCGTCTTTGCATAATTGTTAATGGGCGCCGATAAAATTAAGGGTAAAATTTAACATGCCTTGGTGCTGATCGTTTCACGGTGAACCTTGATTTATCCAATTTTTTTGTTTTATTAGATAACAAGATTGGGGTATAATAAAGCCAGTTTGTTTAAAAATATAGTAATTGATTTTGTACCATGTAATTAATATTAACTATGCAGTGCATGTTGTTACTCTGCATAACTGCACATACAGTTTTGGATATAACTGGATAAATTGCTACTTTATTTTACACCTGTGTTTCATGGAAATATATCGCGTTTTTGTATGAATAACATAGTTCTCCAGCTAAACATGTGTTTAGACCAAACATTTGTCCTGGGTATTGGTAACATTTGAAAAATGGAGTTGATCAAATTTTTTCTTGACGTCAGTCCTACAGAGTTGAAATGAAGGGATGCCAACTGTACAGTTTTGATATCGTAGTAGTTTGCTCTATCGCGATACATGTCTCATTACAGATATGCTTATTATTTTACCCTTAGGAGTGTGGATGTGCAATGCAGATGAAAAACTAAATATTCACTGCGAGGTCTGGTTTTGGGGTTACTTTGCTAATACCATATAATATTTTTTATTTCCATTTTTTTGCATAAATGGAATTTTAATGCAGCACTAATGAAACGAATTTTACTTTGTAAGAATGTTTTTCCAATAACAGTGTTTTCTCAGGGCCGAACAGCGGATATGATGGTGTTGATGCAGTATTGTTGTATGCAGGTTGGTGCAGGGCAAGGAGAACTGGCACGGGCTGTACAGCTTTAAACTGTGAGTACAGTGTACTACTGTCCTGATTACGTGAGAGTGCAACACATTCATTCTACTAGTTCAAATGTATGCTGAATGGTAATGTTTGTATTTAAAAAACTATTACGGACATTTTAGTTATCAACAAAATACACTAGCGAAAATACCCAAGCTGCGTAAACGGTGGTTTCCTGGATTACACGTAAATCGTATGTACAGTGGTGTAAATTTGCGTAAAACACCAATTGAGTTGAGTGTCTGAACAGTTGCAGAAAATACTTGTGATTAACAATCAATCTGTTTCTGTATAAACTATACAAACCCTAAAACTGTACGAAGAAGAAATTTTGCCGCACCAACTGTGGAATACGCTTCTTGACAGTGTTAAATTAGAAGGTAACATTGTTTCATTCTGCCGGCGTCTAAAATCTTATTTTTAATGCTGCCTATCCTCCTTAGCTTCCTAGCACCTTCATTATTCCATCGACAACTCCGGCATTGTTTTACGATTACGAGATTCCTTTATTCCTTGGTTTTGTGATGCCACTGAGCTTGATCTACGAGGATATTGGCTCATAAGAAGTCTTTATTATTATTATTAGTAACATTGCTCCATTGACTTAAGTTTATGTGTGTTTGTCTTCAAACAAATTTGAGCGCGCTCATTGGTGGATGTCATCATGCCAAGCCACGTGACTATGCAAAGTAGCCAACAAACACATGTAACTTTGCATTTATTGGTTCACAATGACATCATACAAGGCATTAGTTTTTACCTCGGGAAAGAAAATTTCCTTCCGGAAAAGATGGTATATCCAACATGGTGGCAACATGTGTTAGGTGATGACTGGAATAAAACGATGTTTGAAGAGCACATTAGGACATTTAAAAAAGAATTCCTTGTTATTCTGTTTTACAAGCAGTAGGGGCATGGATTAAAGGTATTTGTGAGATGAATTTTGTAAAACACTACTTATTGTGAATGCATAACATGTTCAACTATCAGGAAATGCTGAAATCCCAAAATAAAAAAAAAACATTTTGGACCCACGGCTACCGTTAAGTTTATGTGTTTGTCTTCAGACCACGCAAGTATTTGCACGCAACCCAGGATGAGACGTACCGCCAGGGCAACCACGAACTCCACGAGATGCACCAACTGGCGGACCAGGTCTGTCGCTATGACCTTGACGAACTTGATGTAGCCTGGCTGGCTCTCAACAACGCAGAGCGGGAGCTGATGGGTATGTATGGCTCGCATATGTAACAGCTGACAAGCCCTAGAGCAGTATACTTTCACGTTCGTGTTGAATATGGCAATGAATAGCGTTTGTTTCTTGTTGAAAAGGATGGTAAATTCCGTACTGTTTTTAAGGAGTTACGGGACACGACCAATTTTTTTTTGAAAAACACTTATAAATCTCTCCAAGACTTGTTTTCAGGGAGTCACTACATTGAAACTAAGAAGATGGCATCTTTAATTTTTTTATTTTCAAATATTTTGGCGCGGGAGGGGGTAATAATCGAACAAAAAAGTCGAAAAATAGCATAAGTTTAAATGAATAGAACACTGAAACCCCTATTGTCATTTACATTATTCAAGTGTTTCTATGTAGGTAATGTACCATTCTAACTTTCTGTGCATGGCCATTTGTCTATGTTACTTAGATTTTTTTTAATGATTTTTTATAAATATTTTATTTTTATCTTCAAATTTTTCATATTCAAACCCCCCTATTATGTGACTCACATGACTGATCATAATTTCAATGCACAGGAATGTAGATATTTATGGTACTGTTGCTATATGTAAAGTTGGTATGCATTACTTGGTTAGTTTTTGAGTTCTATTCACTTTTACCTGAAAAAAGTGATAACTGAGAAAACGGCACTTAAAGTATGAACTGAGACATTTTAATATGTTGCAAACATCAGATCTTACAAATAAGCATCCACATTATAGCCTTACCATTTATACACAATATCTATATGTTTGTAACAGTAATTGTTAATCATTAGCGACATAATTATGTTATTGTTTACCCCTACCCCCATAATCTGTAATGCAAGAAATCATAGCCGATGCACTATTTTAGCCAGTTTTCACTTAGAATACACACTAAATAGGTTGTATCAGGATACCTAAATCAAATATTCACACTGAATGCAATATAGATAGGTTATCATGTAAAGAATCCTGTTCAGATGGTTATTTTACCTAAGTATCGCTAGATTTTGTAGTCCGTGTGCATCCACGTACAAAAAATATGCCGCCAGCCAGTTACCATCAACTAATAACAGTCTTTATTAATACATATACATTCTTTTGTCCATTAAAATGACAATTGTATCATGTTTTCCCTCCCCATTCATATTAAAATCCAATAATATAAACATCATTAGCATAGCTAGTATACTTCCAGAGATGCATCAAGTCTAAATCCGGAAAAATGCAATTTGTGCAAAAGCCGTCAAAGTTTGAGTAACAATTTGGCAATGGCTTCAGAAAATATTTTGTTACTATTAATATTGGAAGTTTAAATGTTCTGTTATACATGTGGTATCATCAGTGAGGATGGATAGAGCAAGTAGAAAGTTGTTTCAAAATTATTAACTTGCTCTCAAGTCATATGCAGTTTGTGCCTATAGTCATGTCGTATTATGTATGCTATTTCAGCAACCTGACGTTGTTCACCAAGGTCTCAAAATGTATTATCTATGTTTGTTATAGTCTCAGGAACAGTTAAAACATGACCAAACAGGAACACAGTCAATTGCACTAACAACTGCATGACTGTTAGGATCAGACACTGAGCTGACAGGAGCAAGTTTCCACTGAAGAACAGCTCCAGAGTGTCATTGATTGCGAGAAGTCATGGCAGTCTCAAGTGTTGGTGATGAGTTTGTGTCACCAATTTCTGCATAATATTTCTAGGACTTCAACTGCAGTAACAAAGCAAAACCTCTGCAATCATCCCTGCAAGAACTCAAATGCAGCAACTTGGCAATGGGGATAATCCACCGTCTGAAGAAGGGTCAAGCACCACTGAGGAGATGAAACCGAAGTGAAATATATCATGTATCAATAAAAAGAATTTGTCTAATGGAATGTAAAATTGTACTATGCATGCGTGCGTGCGTGCGTGTAAAAAAGTAAAACAATATAATTAGCATATGATTATGAGGTACCATTTAGTAATAAATAATTGTATTTATTACAAATTTAATTATATTGAAAAATTCATAGACCATAACTGTGAGGCTGAAGTCTAACAGCTAAGTAATAACTCACATAAAACATAGTCATTTAGCTGAATTTTCTAACTTGATTACTCCAAAAGATAAAACCCAAAGATATATACACTGACTGAAAAAAACACCAGCTAAATATGTCAACAGCTGCAACTGACAATTCAGCAAATACTCTGATCCATTCCAATAAGTAAAACAACACTCAAGTTGTGACCGAGTTTGGCCATGGCCCATGCTGCAAACACCACCAACGATCCCCGCCTTCCCGTTCTACCTCCGGCCGTCGGCGCTAAGCTGTCGCCTGCAACGTATACTCCTATGCATGGCTGCGTGCTGCAGGCAATGCTATCTAACACTGTTCGGTATCCGTCTTCCCCGCCGCCCTCGGGCACCGCAGCCGCCGTCGGCATCGTCGCCGTCGACGCCAAGCTGTCGTCTACGGTGATTACGTACGGCTGCATTTCCATCGAAACACGCCGTTTTGCCACCGAAAAATCCCGTTTCGCACACGGATCCCGCACTTGTGCGGCTTTCCATTTCTTTCTCTGACTAAATTCAGGCAAATTTATAACGTTTGGCAGCGAAAGGATCCACACAAACGTCGTCGAAACTGTAGTTAGGCGCCATCTTGTTTATATTCGGTAATGGCAACATGGTGAATCATGGGATACGGGCCACGCCTTATATGGAATTATCCAGGTCACCGCAGGTCACGCACACAGCGGAACTTGCCGATGCTGAGTTTTGCTGACGTGTCACAACGGCGAACGCCAAATAAGGAAATAGTCGGTCGAATTGAGCTTGCGTTTATTAGGATTTCCCGTAAATACAGGTCAAAGGGCGGGGATGCCGTCTACGCAATCAGTTAGAGGACAGATTGGCGGTTCTATTCGTACCAAACAACATGGCGAACGGTGAATGTACGGTGGCGTTACTAAGGTCTAAACATCGCGTATTTTTCAACAGATCCTGCGTCTTCAAAAATCAAACGGATTTAATAATTGATAGGGGATCATTTTATTATCGCAAAAAGGTCATTTAGAGGTATGTAATTGTTATAAAAGTGAACTTTATTGATAGATGACATGCACAAGTATTAGAAAATGGCAAAAACACGTTTTTGATATTTTTTTCGAAAAACGTCATTTGAGCTGCCGTGTCTGTCCTTAACGTGAATGCAAATGCCATGATGAAATGATCGTGATACAAAAATTATTTGCATGCCAACAGCCCTGGAGTAATGATGTGTTCATAAAACAACTCAAATGGACACATTGCATGTATGAGAAAATTAGTAAATGACACATTTGATAGCGCAACTTGACGGTGAAATGTTTCTTTACGGTCATATTGAACATTTTTGAGGTGGTTGCCATTTGGAAAAAAAACTCCTCCTTTTTCTAGAATTTCACTGGTGGGGATTAGAGTTCACTTCATTCTGACATCATGGTGTCATCGGTTAATGAAGTGATGTGGCCTTTTGAAAACAATTTGCTGAATGTGTTTTCTGCAATACATTATGAGGTGTAAAGGGTTAATGTGGCATTTGTTGCCGCGACCTGCCGTTTGAAAGTGTCACTCGCCGAATATCGTTTAATGCCCAGACGTCGGGGAAACTGGATTCACTTGTCAGGTGGTCGTGGGGTATAGAGGGTTAATCCGTTATGGGGTGCAAATGGTTAACGGGTGTTTTGGCCACCAGGGGAGCTGCCGGTGGAGGAGTGGGTGATGGAGCGAGTGCTGGAGGAGATCGAGACTCACTGTCACAACAACATGCAGACCATGATCAAGACGGTCGATGGACTCGGCATAGAGTATGACGAGAATGTCGTCTGTGACGTGTGCCGATCGGTGAGTTGACATGTCTACACGTCATTTCTACTCCCTGCCACATGGTTGCCACTGGTCAGGGAAAAGTCAGGGAATTTTGTGCTGGGTCATGGAAATTTGAGATTTTGAGAAAAGTCAGGGAAATACAGGAAAATCCCTTGAAACTCTTGGAAATTTGACTTTCTCATTTCATGCGCATAACGCCGCGATGCCGCAAACTCAAATTCATTACATGTAACGATCCCGTGAAACAATGTTGATACCACAAACATATGTTGTTAAAAATGTGGATACCATACGTTGGCTGTTGTAATAATGTCATAACTGTTCTTTTGGCAATTTTAACATATATAGGTTTGAGTGTGCAACAATCTGAATGGGATCGAACACTGATTACATTTTGTAAGTTAATTGCTAATTATATGTACATAGCGCATACATTTTCGTGATTATTCAGCCAGCATGGTCAGGGAAAATGAAACTTGAGTCAGGGAGAAGTCCGGGAATTTTGAAAGCTTCCATGAGTGGCGACCTTGTGCCGTGTGTTTGTCCTTCAGTAGCGAATGTGAGCATTGTAACCAGGGTTCGCACAGGGCGCCGAAAGTCTCGAATGTTCTTGAATTTGATTTTTTTCATTCGAGTACCCTCGAATGTTCTTGAATTTGACTGGATGTTCTTGAATGTTCTTGAATCTGATTTTCACGAATTTTCATGCACATAACTAACAATTTGTATGAGGGGATAATATTTATTGGCATTGTATCAAATAATCATCACTAATGTATGAATATAATTGGCGAATTGTGTCAAACAAAATGGCGGAAAGCCGGGAGTTGGGAGTTGATGAATTAGTGGTAGTTTGATTCAGTAGATGGCGCCACCTGATATAGGCTAATGCTACACCGTTTTCTATTGGTTCGTTCAAGAGCGAATGACCAATTAGGGCCGTGTTTGCTTTTTATTTTTCTACGCGACGCCATTTGCATTTTACGAATAGATTCTAGATTTTTAATTCGCGCGTGTTGGAAGTTGGAACGTTTTAAATCATGCCTCGCCAACATGGACATTGCAAGTTTCGGGATTTGTGGCTGGTTGATACCAAATTTAAAGATTTGATAGTTAAAGATCGCGCTGATGACAAGGTTGCAGTATGCAATGTTTGCAAGAAACGAACAAGACGAACATGGCCATGGCCTGGGCACTTATGCAGAATTCGGACCCACCTCAGAGTCTCAGACTCAGTTTTGCCATTTATAACCGTATGTTTGCCAACATTTGATCTTGTTAATTCATTCATTTAACATCATCTAGCGCATATTAAAATTTTATGTTTTTAACGTATGCCGCGGGTCGGGAATTGCAGGAAAATGACAAAACGGTCGAATTTTAATAAACTTGATTTTCAGAACGAACGATGTCTTGCGCACGTGTTGCTAACTTTATTTCACTGAATTCGTCCTAAAAGTACCAATAAAAGGATTAACTATGTCGTTACCCAACTAGCTGCTAATGTCGTTATGGCGGCTGGCCTTTAAAATCGACGAAAACGGGCCAACTTTCAGCGCGCTCAAACGTAAACATTGCTCCATGCAACGCGGCCATGTTTGGTATCCTCGTGTTCGAAATGATCCCTTCCGTACGCTACCGAAGTCAAAAATCGGCGACATCCGTACATAAATTAGTTATCGGCGCCGAAAGTGCCGCGAAACTATCCAATCACGAACAGTTTCAGCTGTTGCTTGGCAGCCCGACCTCACGCGAACCATATATGGTGATCGCGGCCACGTAGCTAATTAAAATTGACCTTATGCAACGACGCCAGCCAATCACGGTGCGGCTTCAAGATGAATGACCTGTATGTGTCATGGCGTCGGATCGACGAAAGATCCATACGGTTTACCAATTTGAAAGACAGAAACGATATAATAAACGCAAATAAGCTGAATGCGCGGGAGATAGCATGAACAGCCTGCATGATGCTGTTCAGTCGCGCAACGGACTCGCGGAAGCGGCAGCGAACGGGGAAAGAAATGCCGACGGCGACGTCAGGCTGGCCTTGCTACGCGGCTACGGCCGCCGGCCGCCGACCACCCGGACTGTCACTGACAGCGGCGCTGGCGCTGCCGAAGTTTGTCGCTCTATCAGTATCAGTCGGAAGTTACATTTATTTATTTATTACAGAAAATAATTTGACTGAATTTGTTTCATTCATATTAATCCAATGTGGAATTAACATAAAACGAAAGGTGGTACTGTTGTTGGATTTACTTTTCTAGCATTATTTTTTTCTTATCAAATATGAAAAGTATTTTAGGTAATTAAATTTTTAAACAATTTATTTAACATTAAATAATTCATTAAACATTAATTGTGACAGAGTATGCTTATCATTTATGATATGTGTGCATGAAATTGACCAATTATTTAGTAATAGATGTTTATGTGTGTATATATATATATATATATATATATATATATATATATATATATATACATATATATATATGATATAAATATGTGTATATATGTATAGGCCTTACATATATATATATATATATATGTATATATATATATGTATATATATATATATATAATATACATATATATCATATTTTATTTAATAAAAGACAACATTACATAATACATATACAATGTATGAGTATGCTTGGCCAGTGATGAATTTATTCACTGCCGCCGCCGCCGCTTGTGTAAACTATAAACAAATTCCAGATATATATATACTGAATATGGTTCACACACTTTCATTATATAGTTACCACATGCTTCTGGTATGAAAAACAGTCATAATGGTGACTTTACACTGGTGTTATTAAAAATATTTGATGTTCATTTGGTTTTTTGCCGTTTTCTCAAAACTTACTTTTCGACAATATTGCTATTTTGCGGGAGGTCTCCCGGAAAAAGTACAAAACCTAGGAGTCTGATTTTTTTACCATGTATTCCCAATGGTGCAGTGAGTGCAATGATGCTTTTTAAACATGATAGCTTTTATATGAATATTTTTATTGATGACTGAAGTTGTTATAATATTTGGAAAAACGAAAAAAATCTTTGCAATTTCTTTTTGATAATAAATATTGTAAGGAGTTGATCAAAAACAGCATCATTGCACTCTACAACACTTCAGTGGATCATAACAAACAAAAAAGAAAGAAACATATGCATAGTTTTACTGCAAGACCTCCCGCAAAATCATGCGTACCTATTTTCACAGAAAAGCCGGTTGCCATGGTTACGGTTATGCAAATGAGATGAAATTTTACAATTGGTCATCTTTTCCCACCAGAACCACATCCTGAAAGTTTTAGAAAGATTGCTGCTCTGGTTGTTGAGATATCATCAAAATCCATTTCCTGACCAGTGTCCTACCTTAAACAGCGCGTCTTAGCAGACTTTTGCGGTCGAAGAGACAGCGCGGTCGGCATAAACAAACTGTTTATCGCTCAGTCTATGTGCACGGCGTCGTGACGCATGCAACGCTGCACTTACGACTGGAACAAATCGGAGCGCTATTTGGGTCTCAAAATGCAATATTTCTGAAACATAAATATGCCTGGGAATCCTGATTGATCATGTTTAGGATGAGAGTTATCCAACATAGGCAAATGTACAGTTATAATGACAAGTGGTGCAGAAGGAACTCGATAATAAACTTGCCACACTGAGTCTGAAGGAAGTGTGAAGTGTCTGTTGGGACTTGGAAGTCACACAGTGCGACCAGTAATTTTGTGGACAGCACTCGTTATTTTTCTGTTTTTTTTCAATAAACTGCTGTTTGTACCTGACATGTTTGAATTTGTTATTGTACATAAAATGTTCTTGAAAATGTTCTTGAAAAAGTCCTATTTTCCCCCGCAAATGTTCTTGAATGTTCTTGAATTTGATTACACACTTTCTGTATGAACCCTGATTGTAACGTAAACGTAACTATTCTGCCCGAAAGAACTTTAGACCGTAGTCTGTGTATTGCTGTATTGAAAATGTACCCTTTGTACAATTCACAGGTAAACTTGTTAAAGAATACGTGATCTGTTGTGTTTTGAAAATCAACTCAAGAGATAACACTGCACACAAAATACAGCTCTATTTCCTGTATTTTGTGTGCAGTGTTATCTCTGGTGACATTAGTCTAATAAGATGCCGGTGTGATGTCTGGTGACAATAGTGTCGTCTCATGTCACAAAATCATAATGTCATCATGTGACACTAGCGTTAGTTGATGTCACATTCTCCCTATGTCATCTCTGATGACCCCTGTAATATTCTGCAGTAAAGTATTGACAGTAAAATAACCTTTATGATCGTTTGTGTCACCGTGACATTGTCTAGGTCGCAGTGACATTGTCTGTGTCACAGTGACCTGACAGTGCAAATATCTCCTGTTGTAGCCGGAGAGTGAGGACTGCAATGAGATGGTCTTTTGTGACTCGTGTGACATTTGTGTCCATCAGGTAAGCATTTGCACTTTATTTCCATCGCTTATGAGACACTCAGGATCTTCCATAGCTGTCTCACTGAAGTAATGAGCCCCTGCGGAAAATATATAGAATTCCCTGTAGTATAATGAGCTTTTGAAGTGGAAATAATTTCAATTTCACCAAGGACACTATTTCTATGACACACCATCAAAGCCCAGTGGTGCATCCTGGAGGCATAAAGATCACTGTTACATACTTGTTCAGTGGACAAACTGAGTGGGCAGTCATTGAGTGATGTTTGATTTATCTCAAAATTATCTGCCTTATGCAACTGAAGCGGTGGGATTGGCATGAGAACTAGTTAACTCTCTACTGTGTAGGCCTGGGCAAGGAATTTATTATAAAATGTCATTTTTTACTTAACACAACTTTTTAACTTATTACTAGAATAACTCAATATTACATGAATCCAAGGACAACAACATGGTCAACATGTACATAAATTATTAGAGTGGTATGACTCATATTTCCAGAGATATGCCATATTGAAAATGTGGGAATATGTTATTTTAGCAAATTGACACTTGGCATGAGACAAGCAAAAAATTGAAAAAAGTCACTAAAAGCGATAAAAATATGAAATTGTGAAAGATACATATTATATTCGGATAGTAAAACAAGTTTCGTTCAGCCATGTCATGTCGTTTGGGTTTTATATGACATTTTACTTTTTTCCCCGATTACCTCAGGGAAAAATGTCAAAACTTCAAGGTAGGTAGTATAGATTCAAACAAAAATCTTTACTTTTCAACACAGATCAACCAAATTTGGCATGTAACTAGTTTTCAATAGAATTGAGCTATTTCTCATTTTTTGCATAAATTATGCAAATTAGGTATCCAATATGGCTGCCATGACAGTGAAAATTAGCTTTATTTTGGCCATGCTCTAGCCAAACATATATTAAAGTTACAAACTTTTAATTTAGCACAGGTATTGTTGTTATGTATATCTACTGCATGATTTTCACATAAATCATATAATTGTGTTGTTTACGTGAAATAAGAGTTCTTCTAAAATTCTCTTTTTTGTGTGCAATTTTTACATAATGAACTAATCGATAATTTAGAAACCATTAAATATATATAATATATATATATATATATATTATTTGATTACATATTTTGTCATATATGACCAAATGTAATAAAAGTATTATAAGATTATAATAATAATACACTTTATTTAGACACTAAAATCCAAAGTACAAACTCTGTTCGGTAGTGTTGACAACATTAAAACATCCTAAGAAATAAATAAAATAAAAGTACAAGTAAAACATGTGAGTATGTTTGTCTAAATCAGTGTTGTACAGAACTACAAGAGAAACTAAAATTAAACAGAGATGGCATTGTTGTAGTCTATATCATATGTCAATGTAGTCAAGAAAATATACATACATATATATATATATATATATATATATATATATATATATATATATATTTATATATATATATATATATATAAGTAGTAGAATAAATAAATATATAATAATATGCATAGTACTTAATTATTAACAAATGACTACAGCAATATAATAGTTGTGTCAATTGTAATTATAAAACTCAAATATATGTTAATTTGTAAACTATTAATTAATAAATAATTAAAATGACATGCTGGTTGAGCTAATTAAGAGTAAATAAGTAAATAAATAAAGTAGCAGAATAAATAAATATATAATAATATACATAGTACTTAATTATTAACAAATGACTACAGCAATATAATAGTTGTGTCAATTGTAATTATAAAAACTCAAATATATGTTAATTTGTAAACTATTAATTAATAAATAATAAAAAAAATGACATGCTGGTTGAGGTAATTAAGATATAATAACATATATTTATAAAATAATTATATTGATAAATTCCGAAATACATTCCATCATGTGGGTGAATGAATTTCAAAATGATTTGACAACATATGTAATTATAATATTAACACAAAAAGATATAAAAACTATAATGTTATGGAATTACGACGCTAGGTCGATCAATTCGTCTCCAAGAATTGTTATTTCTTGTCTCTGCTTTTTTTTAAATAAAATTGTTTTATACTATTTCAAAGGCATTGTAAATGTAATAATCCACGTGTTGTGCGAATTCAAGTAGAAAGTCGGCTTTATCGCAACGGCGCAGACATTGCAGCGGCGTATGTTTGTCGTTGGTCTAGCTGAAATAGCGGCGCATTGTGCCGAATTTCGTATCAATTACTGTTGTGTGGACAATACAGTTATAATAGTTGTCATCTATAATACGAGTAAAACAACACGACGTGAAAAATATGTTCATAAAGATCGTTTCTCAAGTAAACGGCGTGCTTCGACAGCTTCCTTGACACCCCTCACAACAAAGATCGACTAGTCCTGGCGCCCACCGTGATGTTGATATCTAGGTCAGCCTATTTCGTTGCAAGGGCAAACCCATAGATTTAGCAACAGGCAAATAGACGAATTATTCGCTATAAATTATCAATAAAATGCAATACGTTGACCATGAGACAATTGGTAGCCGTTATGTGCCTTGATGTTTAGAAATTGCTAACATACGCGTGGACATTAGCGACTTACTTACTACTAACGCGTGCGGCGATCTGCCGAAGACTCGAAGTGTCGCGACTCGGGGAAAAGTACCACCAGCTTTCAAAGGCGTGCGCCCCCACAAATAAAATGTTATATTCATAAAATGATATGTACTGGATAGCAAATTTCACGCCGGATCGAATAGTACCACACACTACGCGATCTGATGCGGAACGGCGACGTTGCTCACGAAATACGACCATGACATAAGTTGTCATGTTTAATTGCGTTTTAGCGGACGATTTCTTATTAGTTCAGCGTAGTGTGTATCACCAATCGATAGAGCAATAATTTTTCTTCAAAATAAGCTTTATTCTGATTGAATTGGTCAAAAATTGACGCGCCGCAACGTTTGAGAAGAAAGCCTATTTTACGCTTAAATGTTCACCCTGGTGGTAAACGCGATGAGGCTCGCGCGCTAGCGTAACAACATAGCATCTTAGCACAGGCAGCGTGTCGCAACAGGCCGATTTATGTTGAGTAGGGGGTTGTTTTAAAATGCTCCTGAACGCGTTATATTTGAGGAACAAGAACGGAATTTGGCATACAAAGAGATAACATAATGACGTTATTATGCATATAAATTGTATTCCACAACTGTTAATATTTCTATGTGTAAGTCATGCAGCTATATGGTAAATTTGAGTGAAAAATCCTTGCCCAAGCCTATACTGTGCAGACCGTCCAAAACCTCTCAACCCCTCGTACATGCAGACCGTCCAAAACCTCCCAACCCCTCGTACATGCAGACCGTCCAAAACCATCCAGTAAACTCACAGTTAGTTGGCCTTTTGTTTACCACGATCTGATCCTTGTGCTGTCGTCATTTACTGAAACAAATTGTCATTTGCGAATTAAGTGAGTTTATTTGGAAGTGTGCTCGTCTAGTTGACCTCCGACATCGTGCAGCATTTGGCGTATTTTATTGAGATCATTTCTCTATGATTTCAAGTCGGATATCGATGATTGCAACGTGAATAATGTTGACAACAATCACAGAGACCTTATTATCGTCCATCTAAGTTTTGTGTAGGACTTTTTGTTGTTGAGATACGAGAAAGGTGACAGCATCTTCATTTCGCTGATATGCAGCCATTTTGTTGATTGGATCACCGTCCGTACCTGGTTTGGTTTATTTATTTGTATTTTATTAATTTATTGATTATGGTCACGCTGCTTCTGATAAGGGAGCATCTATTTGTGAAAGGAGTGTGCTATTTTCGCTTGTTGATTTTACCAAAGAAAAGAACATTCCATTCAGCAATATGATCGGTAAACGGTAGCCATTTTGTAAATTATAGCATGATTTTTGTCTTCAGTCACGTTAGCTTGTTTACAAAAGCAACTATAATTTGAAAACTAACCATCAAAATTGAATACATATTTGACTAGGATAAAACGAACATACATGGCTACATTAGTTTCACAGGTTCCCAGCACGGTGTGTTCTGGGATTTTTTAATATATAGCATGATAAAGTTGCTTCTTTATTTTGTCAACATAATTGTTGAAGTTTGTTTCAAGATGTGAAACGTAATTGATTGCACCGGAAAAAATTTGATAACACGTTTTATTCACCCAATCATTCAATGCACAGTGCAATTAATATCATATATTTTCATGCATCGGTTGTCGAGTTATCCATTGACCAAATTTTAATGCAAGCAACGTGCAACGTAATTCACAGCTGACTGCCATCTTAAAATTGCTGCCCACAGCAGGGTGTAAAATAAGAAGACTGTCTGCCCAGTAAAGCGTTAATAAGACCGTAATAATGGTATTGACATGTGCTGGCGTGAGGTTTATCATATAAACACAGGTAAGGAAATAAACTCTCCGTTGCAACTAGAAACCGTCGGGTAGATATATTGTCTTTATTTGCACACCTTCCTGGCCTAGAGTGTACAATTTTGATATCTCCTTTGTAAATCAGATTCAGAGAGGTACTTGAATAACCATGAGCATAGACAGACATTTATGCTGTCATAACAATAAACCAGTTGCATGATTGGTATGATGGACCAGATTGACAGCTGAATTCTGACCAATCATCAAGAATTAAAATATTAAGATAATTTGCACTTCATAACACAAGAACTGTGACAGATTGGTTCCAAAATTATGATATGCTGAACTTCTAGAAAGTCCACGGTGTCCATGGGAGGGAGCGTTTGAAGTGGAGAACAGTTGGTTGCCTAAGACAGGTCTCTCTGCTGATGTCATTCAGTCATACACCGTCATGGAGAGCTGTAGAGCCTCACACAGAACTCGGTTTTCCTCGGCGAGGGTGTAATCACTCTCCAGTTCTACGGCTCTGCCAAATGCCTTCATCGCCTCAGTGTAGTTCTGCATCATCATGTATGTGTAGCCAAGCAACGAATAAGCACTTGCACGTTCGGAAGCGGTTCCCCTCCCTGCCAACAGGGTTTCGTTACACAGCATCAGGAAGTGAGACTGGATCGCCTCTGCATCGGACATTCGCTGTGTGATGCAGTAAATCTTGGCTAAGACATAGTAAGCATATGCGACAGTCACGGTATTGAGCTTGCCGTGACGGTCGATCTCCTTAAGTATGTTCTCGTCGTCGAAGTTCTGCCTCTCTATCTTGCCGTATCCGTTTCTACTCGTCGGGTGTTTGCGTTCGGTGTCTGTGATCTCCATCAGTAATGGGATAGCGTCGTCATATCGATGCAAGTGCACCAGGAATGTGACATAGTCCATCTTGCTGGCATTGGTGACTATGTCACTGGCCAGTGCCTCAAGGAAGGTGTCCTCGGCTTTCTGCAGCATATCGTCACGTTCATTGCCGCCGTCGAAAGCCATTGCGTGATACATGCAGGCGAGGTTCCCAAGTATGAAGCACTTGTCGTGTTGATTGGGGAAAGCCGTACGGAGATACTCGTGGCCAGCCAGAGCCACTGGCACATCCAGGGTGAGACAGGCATTGCTCATAAGTACCACAACGTCCCTGTCGTCTCCGTAGAGTAGGCGCAGTAGTCGAGACAGTTGCGTGAACGTCGCAGTCGCGTCGTCGAATTTCCTCTCGCGCATTTGTGCCATGCCGTGCCCTACCAAGCAGGGCCACTGTTTTTCGTAGCGTTCCCTGTCGTTGCTGTGATGATTCGCCGCGTCGATGATGACATCACTGAGGGTGTGGGCCAGGTCGAAGGTCACCAACGAAAACGCGAATCGGTATTGCGCATTGAAGGCTAGCACTGAGGCGAGTGGCTCGCGACGAATGCGACTGACCGTGCGTGCGATGTCCTCGAGGAAGTCGCCGTGGACGTGGTCAAGCAGGTTGTTGTCCGGGACGAAGTAGTGGGGCAGACAGTGGCTGGACACGCAGTACAGGAGGCTGTCCAGCAGGCACAGTAGAGTGGCCGCGAGTCCGGTCTCGGATGACCACTCGGACGCCGGGATCCGCTCGCACTGCCACAGGAAGATGTTCTTGAGGTGGTAGGACGACAGGATGCTGCAGTGACCCAGCTCATGCTTGACAAGCGTCTTGAACAGGATGTAGGCGTGCCGCTGGGCGTCGGTCAGCGTTTGCGCCAGCGTGCGCTCAGCCACGGAGAACGAGTAACGCCATTCGGCGTCGGGATACGTGCTCTGGCTGTGACTGGTGGGAACGACGTGGCAGCCTTCGGACACAACCCTCCGGATTAGGCTCTCCTCCGGCCACCCGGAGGCTCGGTGTCTGGTGGGCCAGTGTGTGGCCTCGTCGGGCCAGTGTAGGCACGGTAGGGCAAGCACTGTGTCAGAGTCGACCGAGTTCCGCTTCAACTTCTGCTGTTCGTTCACTGTGATCGCCGGGCCACACCACTGGATGGACACAGTGTCCAGGGTGATTCTGGGCAGCAACCCTTCCTTAATCTCCCTCATGAGAACCGTGCTGGACAGGTAGAAGTCACCGGTGCCAGTCTTCGGTATGCTGTACACGCTGTTCTCGGGATGTAGCCGTAGTATGCGAACATACCCCTTGTGGGTGTCGCCTGCTTCAATCATACCCATGCTGTCGTCAGTTACGTGCCCCTCCTTCGTGACCGTTTTGTTCACCCCAATGACCATCAGGTCGACGTCAGCGATCATCACGGACTCGGAGTAGTTGCTGTGACCCTTCCAAATGGGCATGATTGGCGGCCGGCTGAAACCTTCGCAAAAACTTCCGGTTGGCTCCGGTTTCAGATCGGCGGTGTCGTATATGGTCAGCATGGCGTCCAGCCTCACCCTCGCATCAGCAGTCTTCGAATAGAGGATGTGTCGCCGTGGTAACAGCTGCTCGAGGAGGAAGGACAGTTGAAGGAGGGACACGCCGCCTGACCAGTCGTAGATGTCTCTGGCCAGAGGCTCCCAGGTCATGCTAGGTCTCTCTTCTGACTTGGGGGCTGTGTTTGATCTTTTTTCTGTCTCTGGGGACAAGTTTGGTCCCTCTTTTGACTCTGGTACTGTGTTTGATCTCTCGTTTGGTCTCTCGTCTGTCTCTGGTGCTTTATTTGGTCTCTTGTCTGTCTCTGGTGCTGTGTTTGGTCTCTTGTCTGTCTCTGGTGTTGTGTTTGGACTCTTGTCTGTCTCTGGTGCTGTGTTTGGACTCTTGTCTGTCTCTGGTGCTGTGTTTGGACTCTTGTCTGTCTCTGGTGCTGTGTTTGGTCTCTTGTCTGTCTCTGGTGCTGTGTTTGGTCTCTTGTCTGTCTCTGGTGCTGTGTTTGGACTCTTGTCTGTCTCTGGTGCTGTGTTTGGTCTCTTGTCTGTCTCTGGTGCTGTGTTTGGACTCTTGTCTGTCTCTGGTGCTGTGTTTGGTCTCTTGTCTGTCTCTGGTGCTGTGTTTGGTCTCTTGTCTGTCTCTGGTGCTGTGTTTGGTCTTACGTTTGGTCTCTTGTCTGTCTCCTTGGCGGTGTTTGGTCTCTCGTCTGTCTTTGGGACCACATTTGGTCTCTCTTCTGTCTCTCGAGCCATGTCTGGTCCTTCAGTTATTCCCGTAACCTGGGATGTGTTCGTCTGTGCTGCAGTTTCTGCGGTGGTAGGCTTCACTGTGGTCACTGCTGTGGTCTGTCCACTTGTACCAACCGCTGTGGTTGGATGTGTGGCCAGCGTGGAGCCTATTTTGGCATTTGTGGTCAGACGTTTGACCGTCACATCAGAGCTTCCTGACTCCATCGCTTCGGACTCTCTGAACAGCTGTTGATGGTTTGACACCAACTGACATGAAGCCGTGAATGGATTGTGTGGTCAACAGTCACGGTTGAATGCACACGGGTCTCTGCAGCAGTGAGATTTTCACCTTTTTACTTCATCAGCCTCGCGTCACTTCCTGCTGGTTAGGAGGTCAGTTTAGTCCTGCAAGAGAAAACAGAATGATTTTCATAAAGGATTAAGTGTGGTTGATTGATTACGTTGCGTTCATTTGGAAAAAACATTCTACCGATCAGTGCTGAAATGATGATTAATTCAAGACGCTCTAGGCGACATATTTAGCAACAGTTCAGACTGCATTGTCTGTTTGTTGTGAAATATTGGACAATCAGCCATGATTGTTTATTGTGAAATGTTGGACAAACTTCTGTGTCTGTTTGTTGTGAAATGTTGGACAGACTGCTGTGTCTGTTTGTTGTGAAATGTTGGACAAACTGCTGTCTGTTTATTGTGAAATGTTGGACAAACTGCTGTGTCTGTTTATTGTGAAATGTTGGACAAACTGCTGTGTCTGTTTATTGTGAAATGTTGGACAAACTGCTGTGTCTGTTTATTGTGAAATGTTGGACAAACTGCTGTGTCTGTTTGTTGTGAAATGTTGGACAAACTGCTGTGTCTGTTTGTTGTGAAATGTTGGACAAACTGCTGTCTGTTTGTTGTGAAATGACAGACAAACTGCTGTCTGTTTGTTGTGAAATATCAGACAAACTTCTGTGTCCGTTTGTTGTGAAATGTCAGGCAAACTGCGGGGTGTGTGTGCATATATATATATATATATATATATATATATATATATATATATATATATATGTATATATATGTGTGTATATATTATATATATATATAATATGTATTACTTGTGTAAAATGAATACTGACATGACAACCAAGTTCATTGACCAACGTAGCTGGCAGTTCAGCAAAACCATTCACAGAAGGCATCAAAGTTAGAAAGTAAGAGAGAAATGCCACAACATTAAAGAGAGACAAACCCATAATCCCTACATAATATCCACGTATAGCCAACCACTACATCCCTCACGCTATATATGGAGCATTCCTAATTGCATGAATCCTATTTGAACATGACAAATGTCTTTGCGAAAGGGTAGAACTAGGAAGGTAAGTCTTACACAGGCGTCCTTATACCCGCCGTACTGTGTGATTCTAAGAATTAGGCAGCTAGTTATTGGTCCTCTGTTCCCCATCATCCTATAGTTTTCTCGGATTGGGGGGCTCTGGCCCCCTGGCTCTGTCACTGCAAACTGCTGTGTCTGTTTGTTGTGAAATGCCCCCCAACACAAGTGCATTGCACACAGCACTGGTTGTGTGCTTTGTCCCACTCCTGTAGATCTCACATAAATCACTGGGAAACTGGCTATTTATAATCATCACGTATGACTGCAGTGAAGCCCTACTTAAATCAGTACTAGAAGACCCATAGGTTTCTGTGTCAACAAGATGTTTACAGCTGAATACAACAGCGCAGTCTACTAAATGGGGCTTTCCATGTCAAATCAATCAAAAACGTGGTGAAATTTACATCACCATCTTCGATTATGATGACATTTTGTGTGTTGGTTTATGACCACCAGTCTGTGGCACCTCCCACAAATTTTAAGTCAATCTGACCTTCACTGGCTTCAGGTCCAGAGATCGATGTCATCAAACGTTTACCTGTAATCAGCTTCCACTCTTCTGTAAGTTGTCCTCCTCTAGTACACAGGCAGTGTAGTGAACGTTGGATGAAATGAATCTCAGCGTTGCTTAAAGTACTTAGTGATATGCACCAGGATCTTAACAACCCTGCATGCTGTTATCAACCTCACCTTATGGTGACTACGGTGCCAGTGACAGGTACGATGACTTGTCTAGCGTGAATCATGTTGACTGGCCATCTCAAAAACTAGGCCACACTCTTTTGTGTAGACAAGGCTGGTGTTGTCCTGGGACCCGTTTCAACATGTGCTCTTGAGCGGCCTGACCGACTTTTACATGTGATGAAATGTGGGTCACGGCTGGATGCATAGGGGGGACATACGTAGGGGTGATATATTGCCATGCTGGTAGGGTGATGTTAGTGTCAAGATACCCCTGTATGTGTAGGTCCTGTCTAAGACAACGTTTCCATTCACTTTCTACTTTTACCTGTTTATTAGTTTCAACTGAATATCCATGTCAGTCTGCTACCTAGAAAGATCAGGTGTCGTGGTTACGCAGATCTTTGCAGATAAAAGGTGTTTACAAGTACGAAAAGGAGTACAAGGTGGGGGGTGTGTGGTATGCTGGTTTTATCTTGTCATGTTTACAATAACTCAGTGATATTTGTTATTCAGGTGTTTTTCTTCAGTGTAAAGCCAGTTGCAGATAAAGTTTCTGATATGCCTAACTCCAGTTGACTGGTTAGAACGCATGTGACATTGCTGATGTAAATGTTAAATTGTAATGCAGGTTTAAGCAAGAGCAGGTTTCAGATTTATTTGTTGTATGCATTTTCTTGTGCATACGATTATCTCTAATGGGTAGACAGCCTTCTTATTTTACACCCAGCTGTGGGCAGACAATTTTAAGATGGCAGCCAGCTGTGAATTACTTTGCATGTTGCTTGCAATAAAATTAGGATAACTCGACAACCAATGCATGAAAATATATGAAATTAATTGCATTGTACTTGGAATGATTGTGTGAATAAAATGTGTTATTAAAATGTTTGTGTTGCAATTCAAAGCAAACTTCAACAGTTATGATGACAAAATAAATAAGCAACTTCATCATGCTATAAATAAAAAATCCCAGTACGCCAATGTGATCCTGTGAAATAATGTAGCCTTGTATGTTAGTTTTATCCTAGTAAACAAATTATAAATTTATCATAGTTAGTTTTCAAATTATAATTACTTTTGTAAACAATGCCAACGTGACTGAAGAAAAAAAATCATGCTTTAATTTAATTTAATCACTTACCGATCATATTGCCAAATGGAATGTTCTTTTCCTATGTAAAATCAACACTCGAATATCAAAAGATAGCACACTGCTTTCACAAATAGATACTCCCTTATCAGAAACAATGTGACCATAGTCCATTTTAATAAAATACCCTAAAATTGATAAATCAAACAAGGTATGGATGGTGATCCTATCAACAAAATGGCTGCATATCGGCAAAATGAAGATGCCGCCGACGGGTCATCTTCTTCGTATCTCAACAACGAAAAGTCAAACAGACAACGTAGATGGACGATAATAAGGTCTCCGTGATCATTGTCAACATTATTCATGTTGCAAACATTGATATCTGACTCAAAATTGTCGAGAAATGATCTCTGTAAAATCCACCAAATGCCACACGATGTCAGAGGTCAACTAGATGACCTCCTCTCAATGTCATTCCAAATAAACTCACTTAATTCGCAAAAAAACTTTTTTTTCACCAAATGACGATAGCACATGTTTTTGTGACCTACATAGAGCTTAGATCAGCAATTTGAGCAGACTGGTTAATGTAAAAGAAGGATCGGATTGCGATAAACGAAAGGCCCACGAACTGTGAGTTTACTGGGCGGTTTTGTATGGTCTGCGCGTACAAGGGGCTGGGCAGGTTTGGACGGTCTGTGCATTAAAGAGTTATGCAATGATATTTTCAGTGCAACAATGTTCAAAATATAGCTGGGGTGGCATGTGATAGATTGTGTTTATGAACAAAATACAACCCAGGTGATGTAGACATTTAGTCCCATTACAGGGTTATCAAACCTGTTGGAACCAAAACAAATGTCGACAGAAATATACTAGAGGTCTTCATTCCCCAAAATAGTGGTATTTAAAAACAATTGATGTCTAGAAGTTAATCCATAAATTGCTTTATTTTATACTAAACCTACCCAGTGTGGATGTCATCAAAACACCGAAACATGTGAACACTGTAAAGTCATTGTGGACTTTGAAACGTGTCCTTTGTAAAAAAATTATTGTTATGGACAGGTTTTGGTTAAGTTGTGTTGCAATGTACAGGGTCCATACGGGGCCTTGAAAGTCTTGAAAAGCCTTGAATTTGATTTGACCAAATTCAAGGCTTTGAAATCCTTGAATTTTATAAAGTAGTCTTTAGAAGTCTTGAATTTAATTGTGGTCAATAAAATTTAGTTTTTACTCAAATGTTGTGATGAATAACAGCCAGAAAAGGAAAAGCCTATGCACATTGGGCAATCGGCATTTCATTGTGGTCGGCGCCATTATTTTCTTAGTCGAGTAAAATTTGTAATGTTAACTGCGCTTAAAAGTACATACCCGGTAGTCGTTAATACAGTCTTGAATTTCTTTTTCAAATAGCCTTAAAAAGTCTTGAATAGCCTTGTTTTTTCAAATGTATAGGGACCCTGATTGTAATTTTTTTTAAAGGCCATGATCGTGGATATAATTCGTTGCTGTCTCTGACACTGTCTCTCGCTTACAGGCGTGCTACGGTATCCAGAAGATTCCCGAGGGCAGCTGGTTGTGTCGTGTGTGTGCCCTCGGCATCCAACCCCACTGCATCCTGTGCCCAAACACTGGGGGCGCCATGAAGAGTACACGGTAACTACCCCATTTCTGTGCCCACAAAGTCACTGATGCGTGAAGCACCATGTAGAGATAGTTGGGGTAAATTAGTAAGAAATGGTTTTAAGACAATATTTTAGACGATGATGATGCCAACCATGTCACTACAGAAATTATTTTATTTTGAACAGTTGTATGATTTTAATGTGTGATAATCAGGGTTCGCACGGGGCATGGAAATCCTTGAATAGCATGGAATTTCATTTGTTCAAAATCAAGGCCTTGAAAGCATGGAATTTTATAAAATAGCATGGAAATCCTGGAATTTTTAGTTTTCAAGAATAAAATGGCAGACGGGCCGCGAACCACTATACATTTCTTACATTCCCCCAGGTGGCACCACTTGTTTAATACCTAGCGGACAAAGATAGAACCGCCGAAAAACCCGTGATTTAGGTAAAGTGAAACCCGTTTTTGTGGCCGGTTGCCTCTGCGTCTTTTTCGGGTGTTGTGTAAACACAGTAATTATCAGTCGGAACATTTAATACTGTGAGAAAGGACGCTAATTATGGGGAAATCACGGTTTCAAGACCATTTGCTTCAGCGGCCAGAGTTTACTGGTTGGCTACGTCGCGATTCAAAGGACGTATTTCGCGCGTCGTGTCGCGTGTGTCAATGAAGTTTCGACATGGGCGAAGGTGCCATGAAAAGTCACGGCGGCGGCGTAAAGCGATATAGCCAACATGAAAACATCTACCTGGGGTAGTTCTGACTGAGACACTGAATGAACGTGAAATTTACTGAACTGAAGTTTACTAAACAATCTGTTTATCGCTCATTCCATGTGCACGGCGCAGTGACACATGCACCGCTGCGCTTGCGACTGGCACAAATCGGAGCGCTATTTTGGTCTCAAAATGCAATATTTGTGAAATATAAATATACCTGGGTATGCTGATTGATCATGTCTAGGATTAGAGTTTGAGTAAGGTATCCAATATAGGCATACATGTAGTTATAATGGGGAAATCGAGGTGGGTCCGACTTCTGCGTAAGTGCCTTGTTTTGATTCAATAAAGTTTGATTTCTTGAAATAGATAAAACTCAATATTGTCTGTTTACTTTGAAGTTTGTAATTATAATATATGTACTATTGCTATTATAACTTTAAGATATTATAATGAATTGATTGACATTTACTATAGTATTAACATGCACGAACAGTATTGATGAGTAACCTAATTTAATAGATTATATAATATAAATATACTATGGAAATGTTATTAAGCCAGCTGAATTCACAACTGTTGTCCTGGGTTAGTTCAATAAATGGATGTAAAATTAAGCAGTGTACATTATGCATCTATTGTGGTCAGTATACTTGTAAGTCGATAATTAGTTAGCATGGAAATTGTATTGAGAGAGAGCATGGAAATGGCATGGAAATGGCATGGAATTTTATAATTGCTGAAGTGTATGAACCCTGGATAATGATTTTTATATTATTATAGTGGTTCCACCTGTAGTCAAACACACATGTATGTAAACACGTTAATCCTGTTATGATAACAGAAACGGGTGGCATGTTAGAAAATATATTGGCTGATATGTCATGTCATATGAATCAAACCATTGTAGGCTGTGGTTTTAGAAGCCGTTTGGAATCTCCATAGGCCCAGGCTAGCACTGCTGATCGCCAATTGCGCCATGGGTGAAACAATTTGCTCTTTGGCGAAAATATATTACAACTCATCGCCAAAATTCGTGAAAAATTACTTTAGTTATGGCATTCTATATAATACGCCATGTTTTGTATCTGTGGCAATGTAATTGAGAGCAAAAAAGAATGGCTAAAGAAAATTTCATTTGGCTAAATAAATTTCTTACCTTTTAGCAAAAATGGCTAAACAGACTTTAGGCCCAGCACTAGTCTGAGCAAGATGGTAGTGTAGTTACGTGTCATTCATTGTAAAATTGACAAGATAGTGTGTATTTTGAATATCACTGCTGGTGATTTTAGAAATTTGCTGAGGGGAACATTGTGCAACTAAATTACTGTAAAACTGAGCAAGTTGTGTATATTTGGAAGATGACTACTGTACTGTACTGTGATTGTACTGTATAATAATATGTTTATTTGGTATAGCGCCACATCCATAATCGTTCGTGGCGCTTCACAACATATTACACTTTAAAAGACATAAAAAGATATAATGTATACCGTAAGACAAATACAGTAGAACCTGTCTTGTAGGGACACCTGTCCAGCCAAGCAAAAGTGTCCCTACATTGCAGGTGTCCTCTCATCACAGGGACAGGAATTTGCGGCATTTTTCCCAAACATACAATTTTTATTTAAATCCACATTACAACATACATAAATCACTTTTATACCCACAGTTATAATACCCATACAACTTAAGTGTAATAATATATCATTTAATATTACAGTAGAATCCCTCATTTAAGACAGTTTTGGATTAATTCATAATAATTAATGTCCATAATAGCATGTATGCTTTTGAAAACAAAGTAAGTATTAAAATGCACAAAATACAAATTAGAAAATAATTAAATGAAACGACACATTAACAACAATATTTGCATATATTTTGTGTGTGACATGTTTCATTATAAGTTTAATTTTGAATAGTTTTTACAATATAATAAATTATTATTATCTGATTGTGATTTAAAATTTGGTCTGAGGGGCTAAATAGTGCTGCCACCTCACGGCGTCTGGGTAATCACGCAGCGGTCGCCATTTTGTTTATCGTTTCAGCGGCACAAAACGATCATTTACTTTCTAATCTAACCATGAAAACGACTTCTTACAGCCGTCAAACTTCTTGTCTGATAACTTATATACACATGCACACGCTAGGCTACAAAATAAAATAATTTAAATTCACTTAAGGAGACCAGCGGGTCGAGAAATAAAAAAAATACGGTTTTCAGATCATGTCATTTTCAGATGCATTGGTATCTTATACAGCTCTGTGCAAGAGCATATTTCAATATTTCAAGAATGAATACCAATAAAAACATCATTTATAACATGCCCCTCATTCTTCAAGAAGCAAAGTCCACCGTGGTAGCCATTTTTAAATGTCCGGGAATGACTAAAAAGAACGTTCGAGTCCAGAGACACGCCGCCTAGTAAATCCGCCATGTTTGTAACCGTCTTGTCCGGAAGTTTACACATAACCGGATGTGGTGTTCTGGGAGTTCTAGAATATAATTATATGCATCTATTTCGGGAAAATGTATGCGACCTCTACTGCCATATAAGGATTTGTTACGCGATCCGTGGCTCATTATAATATCGCGTAAATATCTAATCCAATGAACGCGCCCGGCGCACCAATGATCGCATCATCGCCCAATCAGCGCCGTTTCCGGCAGCTGCAGGATGAGAAAGCAAATGGCGTCGACCGGCAAAACGTTAACAATTCGTCACGCATTTTGGGTCAAAAACACACTTATAAATAAGGTTGGCACAATAATAAAATGTTGTTCCTATATGAATCTGATGCTTGGTAGTCATGTTCATTATGCAGACACTTATAAATGATTTAGTTAATGGTTATTAGTGGTTTCTAGGTGTGCTGTCAATATTATATGACACGCTGTCGTTTTTTGTCATTTTCTCAAAATCACGTTTTTGCACATTTGTGAAATTTCAAATACTTATTCCCAAAAAACTATGAAAGATAGACATCTGAAATTTGTTCCATCTGTTCACATGTTAGTGACACACACAATAAGACTCATTTGACCATTGCAGCTGACTACATGGAGTTGTCAGATATGAAACATTACAGTTGACCAACGTCCAAAAAACGTTATTTCTGAAAAATCATTTTACAAGCATAGAACACATTAGATCTTTCAAGCTCAAACCACCTTATTGTATGAAGGGACATTCTAGCTAATGAATTTGAGCAGTTTCATGAATCCACATGAAACCATTGACTCAGAATAAATTTTTTTAATTCACCCCTCTGTGTAATTTTAAAATGTTGGTTGCTATGGCAACACATATGCAAATGAGTTCAAATTTTACACACTAAGTGCTGTTCACATAACGAACGTGTATGCCAAATTTGGTTGAGATATATTGAGTATTAACATAAATATGGCACATAGCTGTTCTCGAGTAGTTGGTACCCTTAAAGAATACAATTCACAAATCAAAATCGTGGTAACTCGACATCACCAGCGCTGGTAACGTGCAGGCCGAGGATTACTGTGGCGTAACGTCAATATTTTATCGCTGCGTCACTACATAAATGAGATTCAGAAATGTTGGTTTTACCTAAACTAACATGAAACTTAGCATAAACTCAGTAGGCCTATCTTACGTTTGTTATCACTCGACATAACTAGAAACTTGGGAGAAAAATTAAATAAGTGTGGCTCTATAGATCGATTGCGAGAGCGACTGAAATGGGTCACCAACTGTGAGTCGAGATCCCGCGCGCTTTCTCCGTTCCCAGCATCCATTGTACTGAACAGGAAATGGTCGCCGCCATCTTTAAAATATTATCTAAATTTATTTTTCAAAATAAAGTTAACTGTCCGCCCTAGCAGGTGAAAAATAACAAAAAATTGCTGTCCGCGTCCGCGTCCACCAGGTGGCCGCTCATCTCAGGGACATTTCCGTTGAAAAGTGATCGGGACATCGGAAAACTGTCCGTACATAGCAGGTGGTCGCTCATCGCAGGGGCCGCTGAAGACAGGTTCTACTGTACTACTGTTTTAAAATAAATAAATAAATATGTATAGGTATATAAATAAAAAAAATTAGTATGGTATTAAATAGCGTAGCACTTTTAAATAAATAAATAAATTACTGTAGTGTGTTTTAAGTCGCTTGGTACATTGTTCAACTTTCAGGAGTGGCTCCAAGTGGGCACATGTCAGCTGTGCACTCTGGATACCAGAGGTGAGCATCGGATGTCCTGAGAAGATGGAGCCAATCACAAAGATATCACACATTCCGGTAGGTCAATCAACGGAAAACTGCTTTGTTAAAGGTCCAGTTCTTTGATGCCAAGTTATGTATGCATAGATAGTTTAACTAATACGTGTGTGGTTTGTTTAAAAAAAACATGGAACATTTATTTGGTTTCAGAAGACTGAATCTGTTACATACGTAATTTTATAAATACTCATCATCGCAAACACAGAAATGGTTTAACAAGGACGGCATGTTAACAAGGAAGCCTATGGGTATGGGACTGTTCACGAAATTATAAAGGTGAACATAAATGAGTATTATACGTAAAATGATAAATAAAAAAAAAAATTAAATGCCACGAAAATGCTACTAATTAAAATACATTGTCTCTAAAAATACATAAGTAATGGGGACCCTACATGATTGTGAGCGGGTGCTGATATGCAAGTCAGGCCTGTGACGTAATCACGCTCTTTAAAGCGACATGGTCCGTTCGTGACTTTTTATTGTAAAATCAGTATAAGTTATAACTATTGTAGCGTCCTGACCGTCAGTAAATGTTTTATCGAAACAGAACTGACTTCATAATGTTAAGCGTTGAATGTTTATATATGCTGTCACTCGAATCACAGCGAGTGACACCCAACCCTTTGACCTTTACTAACTGGGAGCTGTGCACCAGGCTGGGTGTGGCGTTAGTGGCGTCAACTTGTGTTCACGTGATACTGCATCGCGTGATCATGCATTTCCTTCTGGGCTTTTAGCCACGCCTACAACGGTTTCGAAAAACGCCTCATGGTCAATGTGTAAACAGAGTTAAGCACCCCTTACTGCGTCTATTTTCAACCCATAAATGGTACATGAAAACATATTTTGACTGGCTTTACGCAATAATAGGTATAATTTATACCGTAAAACATGATTTTGCAATAAAAATTAAAAGCCACAAACGAACCATATCGCTTTAAGTCTTACTAAACATTCAGTCTCACCTGTGTGAACTCTCTGTTATTTGTCACAGTCGAGTCGGTGGGCATTGACATGCTCCCTGTGCCGGGACCGCACGGGTGCGTGTATCCAGTGCGCCGTGAAGACGTGTAAGACGGCCTTCCACGTCACGTGCGCCATCAAGCACGGGCTCGACATGAAGACCATCCTGGACGACAAGAACGACGACGTCCAGCTCAAGGTGGGTGGCCACTGGACACACTGACCACGTGACAGGAGTATTTTGTTAGTTAAATGTTGTCAGCTGTTGGTTCTAACTAGTAGATTGCATTAAATGTATAACATATATATATATATATATATATAATAAGTCTAAAGGCAGCTTATGTCGACCAGTGCCTAGAGGACCGGCTTATGTAGACCAGACCTTATGTATTTAGTACATTTTCCAAAGATGTAAAACTGGAACATTGTTTCTAATACTAATGCAAAAAATCGGTCTACACCAAAACCGCGTATGCATAGATGCCGATTTATGTAGACCGGAGCAACGCCGGAAGCTGCATATATTTATTTAGCCTTTTTTGCCGTAGGCTGCTGAGTCTAGTAAACAGTAAAACACTGTTACGAAATGTAAACTAAGTCGAATCCCAATACCAGCAAAGTTATGTTTTATCAGGGAACAAAGACAAAATGCAAGTTTTACTAATTTACACATAATAATATAGCCTTTTGCATCAGTATGAAGCATATCATACACTGAACACGAAATTCCAACCCTTCGTTCAGTATATACCATAAATATAGATTTATAAGAACTTTGACCCGGTACACATAACAATATACTCAAAAATATGCACGCCGCTGGAGAAAACATGCTCAAAATCACTTAAGATGTTCATTAAAAAAATTAATTACGCACAGTACTTCACTGTCATATGATCTGTGTGCACAAGCAATGGTACTGATCAATTCAATTGTGTTAGTTGTGAACTAACACGTCGAATCTTTATGTAGACCAGTTTTGGTCTACATAAAACAGCGGTCAACATAAGTTGGTCCTATATGCATAATCGGTCGACATAAGCTGCCTTTAGGAGTGTGTATATATATATATATATATATATATAAAATATATATTATATATATATAATATATATAATACACACACACACATGTCAATCGCCGGGATGATGTCGACTGTTTGCTGCCCTCTCATCATTTGAAGGATGTAACAATTTCCCCTCTTTGTCCTTTCTATCATGACCTATTTCTTCCCAATTCTCTGTCAAATCCCCCCCCCCCCTCCCCCCATAGCTATATCGTAGTACTGTTCACCCCTTCCACGGGTGTATCAAAATGCCCCTGTTCCCCTGACTTTGTTGCTGTTCTTCCTGTACAGCTTCCATTCCCCTTTCCCATGCTGTGTCAGTCGTACCACAGTGTCACCAGGTCATCAACTAATTCACAGTTCATTTCTACCCCCAATAAGTTCCCTTTCCTATGAAATGTCTTTTGTTCTTCCACCAATAAATCACAATGCATATCATGCCTGGAGTATAAAAATCACTCTGCTCTGTCACAATCTCCATGCTGTCACAAGTCACAACTCCCATGCTGTGTCACAATCTCCGTGCTGTCACAAGTCACAACCCCCATGCTGTGTCACAATCTCCAAGCTCTGTCACAAGTCACAACCCCCATGCTGTGTCACAATCTCCAAGCTCTGTCACAAGTCACAACCCCCATGCTGTGTCACAATCTCCAAGCTCTGTCACAAGTCACAACCCCCATGCTGTGTCACAATCTCCATGCTCTGTCACAAGTCACAACCCCCATGCTGTGTCACAATCTCCAAGCTCTGTCACAAGTCACAACCCCCATGCTGTGTCACAATCTCCAAGCTCTGTCACAAGTCACAACCCCCATGCTGTGTCACAATCTCCAAGCTCTGTCACAAGTCACAACCCCCATGCTGTGTCACAATCTCCGTGCTGTCACAATGCCCCTGTTGTCTTCCCTCTAAAGGCCTACTGCGAGAAGCACACGAAGAAGAAGGAGGGAGAGTTAACACCACGGAAGAACGAGGGAGGAGGGAAGGGGCTAAAGAAGGAGTGTGGGATGACGGAAGAGGAGAAGAACGAGCTGAGATCTCACAGGTGAGACTTAGATCTCAGGTGAGACATAGATCTCAGATGAGACTTAGATCACAGGTGAGACTTAGATCACAGGTGAGACCTAGATCACAGGTGAGACTTGGATCACAGGTGAGACCGAGATCACAGGTGAGACCGAGATCACAGGTGAGACTTAGATCACGAGTGAGACTTAGATCACAGGTGAGACCGAGATCACAGGTGAGACCGAGATCACAGGTGAGACCGAGATCACAGGTGAGACTTAGATCACAGGTGAGACTTAGATCACAGGTGAGACCGAGATCACAGGTGAGACCGAGATCTCAGGTGAGACTTAGATCACGAGTGAGACTTAGATCACAGGTGAGACTTAGATCACAGGTGAGACTTAGATCACAGGTGAGACCTAGATCACAGGTGAGACCTAGATCACAGGTGAGACCTAGATCACAGGTGAGACTTAGATCACAGGTGAGACCGAGATCTTAGGTGAGACTTAGATCACAGGTGAGACTTAGATCATGGGTGAGACTTAAATCTCGGGTGTGACTTAGATCACGGGTGTGACTTAGATCACAGGTGAGACTTAGATCGCAGGTGAGATGTAGATCACGGGTGAGACTTAGATCTCAGGTGAGACTTAGATCACAGGTGAGACTTAGATCACGAGTGAGACTTAGATCACAGGTGAGACTTAGATCACAGGTGAGACTTAGATCTCAGGTGAGACTTAGATCTCAGGTGAGACTTAGATCTCAGGTGAGATTTACATCTCAGGTGAGACGTAGATCTCAGGTGAGACTTAGATCTCAAGTCAGACTTAGATCTCAGGTGAGACTTAGATCACAGGTGAGATTTACATCTCAGGTGAGACTTAGCTCCGTTGTCAATGACAGGATATGATAGATGAGTGGACAGTGTTTATTTATAAAACACCCACCACGCACACACACACACCACACACCACGCACACACCACGCACACACACGCACACATACACCACACACACACACACACATACACATACACACCACCACGCACACCACACACACACCACACACATACACACCACCACACACACACCACACACATACACACACCACGCACACGCACACACCACACGCACACACACACACCACACACACGCACCACACGCACGCGCACGCACACACACACACACGTTATGCAGAAAAAAACAAAGCAAAGTAAAACTACCAGTAACTAACCAGAGAGTGTTTGTTTGTGGTTTTAGACTGGAGAAGCTGGCGAAGGAGTTCTACCTGTGCGTGCAGGCGAAGGACGTAGCCCAGTCCCTCCAACTGGACGAGGAGACAGTCGACTTCATCTACAACTACTGGATGCTCAAACGCAGGGTAGGTGGCGCTAGTGTCTGGTATGTTGACGCGGCAAAATCTAATTTGACTCGGTTGTACAATCAGCCTAGCCCAGCGTTAAAGTACGGGTTAGTTTGAAGCCACACCAACAGATGGGTGTAGTAAAGGTGCTCGAAGAACTGTGTGCTCAAAACAATGTCAGATTAGAAGCCGTATCACTACATTCGAAGAATATTGTAAGACCATTTTCAAGATAGAGAATTATTATATTAACTTGTCTAAAAATCTGTAACAATTCTTAGATTAAAACATTATATAATGAAGTCATTTTTTTATAAATCTTAAAATCAGTATCATAAAATTTCTGTACTCATCACAGATAATCTACAAAAAAAGTTTTACATTTTATAGAAACCGTTGTTAAGGTAAAAAAGACTATGGATATTGTATGAAGCAGGATTTCTCAAAGCTTTCTACTTTACTCCGTGGCAGACCTGCTGAATCAAACAGCAGGTTGACTCCTGTGATAAGCATACAGCCATGCTGCAATTTAATTTATTAATGTACGAAGACAGTTAGTCAACATTTATCCACCATGATGGTTGTACCGAGTCATACTTGACAGTCTGAGTCATACTTAACAGCCTTGAGTCATACTTGCCCGTCTGAGTCATACTTGACAGTCTGAGTCGTACTTGACAGTCAGGGTCGTACTTGACAGTCTGAGTCGTACTTGACAGTCTGAGTCGTACTTGACAGTCTGAGTCGTACTTGACAGTCTGAGTCGTACTTGACAGTCTGAGTCATACTTGACAGTCTGAGTCGTACTTGACAGTCTGAGTCGTACTTGACAGTCTGAGTCGTACTTGACAGTCAGAGTCGTACTTGACAGTCTGAGTCATACTTGACCGTCTGAGTCATACTTGACCGTCTGTCGTGCATCACCTGAGACACTGAGTCGTGTGTTCAGGCGAACTTCAACAAGCCGCTGCTGATGCCCAAGATGGAGGAGGAGGACCGGCTGAGTAAGCAGCAGGAGAACAGCATGCTGGCCCGCATGAAGATGTTTGTCCACCTGCGGCAAGACCTCGAGAGGGTACGTCTTCGTCTTGGTCTCGTACGACCGGTGCATTTTCTACATTTCATTACGCACAATGTAGCTGTTCTGTATTTGTAATTTTGTACATGCAGATTGATTTTGTGTCATTTGAGTTTGTTCATGTGTTTGTAGGTTAACTTCACATGCGTTGATTTATTCACACACTGTAGCCTAAAGGAACAAGCAACTGTAATGTTCAAAATCCCCACCAAGTCCCACTCACCATTCAAATAAAAAAATGTTGTTTAACTATAAATGTTATGCACATTAAAACGTAACATTTTATTGACTGGGCGCTGCCATTTTATTCTAATTCACAACGAATTCACGAGGAGTAACATGATAAAATGCGTATGGCGTAGACTGTCCACCACTCTGGCGCTGTAGGCGGTGTGCAGTGAGTCATAGCACATAAAATAAATCTGCCGTAAGCAAAATGCCTGAGTGTCAGCCATACAGATGTAAGAACAACACAGGAGAAGAGGCTGATAAAGGAAAGAGATTATTCCAGATGCAAAAAATTCCCTGCAAAGCGTGTCTTCATTGTTGACGTCATGTCCATATCTTCACTGCTGACGTCATGTCTTGACCGTTCACTTTGTGTCTTCATTGGTGACATAACGTCTTCATTGTTGTCACCATGTCTTGACCGTTCACTTTGTGTCTTCTCTGCTGACATTGTGTCTTCTGCTGCAGGTGCGTAACCTGTGCTACATGGTGAGTCGGAGGGAGAAGTTACGCCGTCAACTCTACCACCTGAAGCAGCAGATCTTTGAGAAGCAGGTGCAGCTGGTCAACTCGTCGGACGTGCACAGCTTTGCAACTCGGGACAAGAAGGCCCTGGTGGGAGCTCACCGCCACACGGGCACCATATACGACCAACCGGACGGCATCCTACGAATGGCACGACTCGCCGAGATCGCGGCGGTCAAAGCCGACGCGGACAATCACGGGGTTGACAGTGGCGCCCCCGCAAGGGAACGTCATCATCACGGGCGGCGACATCACGACCGCGGTAACGACACGATCGCGAAAGTTGCTGGTGAAGTCTGCGGTTCCAATCGAACTAGACACTTCAGTGATTGTCTCAACAAGATTGCAACGCCGGAGGAAATCGTCGGCGGCAGTAATGTGCATGTGCAGTCGCCGCAGCACAACATCTCGTCACAGAAGGCGAAGAAACTGCGCTCACCGCTGCAGAAGGCACAAGAGGCGGTGACGTCCCATAGTCCGGACGTGACGACGGCCGCGGTGACGACACGCAGCTCTCGACTGCCCAAACTGTCACGGTCGCCGCACACGTACCGCAACAACAACAATAATGGGTATAACGGGCTGCGACACAAGCATCGGAAGCGGCGTGGGTTCGGGGCGTTGGTGGGGAAGTGCGACGCGGACCGGCACGCCGGGTTCTCAGGGCAGCGTCGTAGCCGCAATGGGCTGGTCGTCCCCGGCAGCCGGCGACTTGTCGTCGGGACCAGCATCCGCGAAAAGGTGCAGAGTCGGCTGCAGAATACGACGAAATCGTACCGGATGATGAACGGGCTTCACAGCCGCGTCCAGCAGAAGATCAGCAGCTTCTTACAGCGATCAGACGACAGCAGCAGCAGCAACGTGGAGCTGAAGGAGAACGAACCTATCGTCACCACCAAAGACGCCCGCAAGACGGATAAGTCGAGCGGCGCCGGAGTCATTGGTTGCGATTTGTTTCACCGGAACATCTTCTCCGACGCGATCCACGGGAACGCGTCGCCGTTCGGCCAGATCGCAAAGCAGGCGGGTTTCGGCAGCGGCGTTCCTGCCGCGGACGGTGGCGCCACCACGCCGTCGAGAACTGACAACGCGGGGAGGGGGACGTCGGAAGTGCGCCGGCTGCGGCGGAAAGCCGCGTCAAGTGTGGAAGCTGGTCACAGTATGCTATACGACAGCGCCGTCGCGGATGTGAAGCCGTCTTGCAACAGTGCACCGCCGAAAGAGGTGACTTTCTCGCCGTTTGGGAAGAAACTGTTGCCTCGGACACCTGACAGCGAATCAGACTTAAGCGAGGACGACGTCAGCGATATAGGCAGCGAAGACGACTCGACTATCATAGCCGATGACACAGAGGACAATGACAGCGCGCGTAATGTATTCTTGAGTCTGCGGTCGCTGCGGAGCAAGTCACAGCCGGTCGAGGCCGTCGCAGACGATCTGTCAGTCGACGGCAGTAATGCGTCGTCCAGTAGTCGATACAGTACGCGGTCTAGACTCACTGACAGTTGGTCAAAAATCACTGGTGCATGCAGTTAGCGTTTGTATCCTAGCTGTAGCCCACCGGTGCCCCGATCGGGCGCATGTAATAATTGTCTGTTGTTCCATCATGTCTGGTGACTGCCGGCGGCTCAAATTTGGCGAATTCGATGCTGTGTTGTATTAGTTTTTCTCGTGCAGGGTCAACGGAAACACCACATGGTGACAAAATAGTACCTGGTGCTTCAGCCCAAACTGGTTCGGTTTCGAAATAAAATGTCGTCGCTCAAATTTCAGCAGATGCAAATGCACCAGATATATTGTGATCACAGTTTGTAAATTGTAAGCACTAACAACTTGTTAGTTAAACTTTTCTCTTCATTATTGGCTGTAATGGGAATTAGGACGATTTGTCATGTATGTTTTTCTTTTATTAGTGATCAGATGCAAAGTATATAAAAACAACTATAATTCAACTTTTTATAGACCTTGCCAGTTTAAAATATTTGCTGGAGTACCCGGAAAATAATTCGTACTATTCACTTGTGAAATGTTATCAAATTAAGACGTGCATTCTGATAAGAACAATCCCAAATTCCAAGGTGTCCGTATTTTACAGACTTTTAAAACTCATGCATGAGAACATGTATTGCCTGTTGATTTCTAAATATTTTAATCTGTTATGAAGTGTATTGTGAAACAATTTGCTGCATGTTTAAAACAGAACAGTACTTTCTTCTTTCGAAAGTACACAGGCCTAAGTACAAACACCGTTTCCAGACGTCAACTTCAATTGTTATTTATCAAATCATCCAGTAAAACAACGGTGGTAATAATCACAATACAACGTTTTTCATCACCAAATTGTGTGACATGATAACGGGAATGCACGTACTGTTGACGATGTTGTTCATTGGCGATGTCTGTGATTGGTGTTGATTTATGTTGGCATTAAGATACCCATACTGTTGACACGTGTGTTGGTCAAGATCTGGACGTCACCTCAGCAGCAGTGGACCTCTGATGACCGCCCTCCCAGCGATGTTCCTCTGGGCTCCAGTGGCTGCTTTAGTCTATTTATTGCAGATAATCCAGAGTGAGAACGTTGCTGTGTTTGTCTGTGAAGGGAGAGTCGGCCTACCCCTCCTACACGAGCCGGAACTACCACTAGTGTGTCATCAAGTTGCCCAATAAAATTATGAAGTTAACGTGTTATTCTCGTGTTGCTGGTTGTTAATTAAGTTGAGTAATAAATCCCTCGGTTGCAAATTTGCGATGTGATTGAAGGTTAAATAATATCAGTAAGATAACTACAGTTGATACGGGAGGTCAAGTCCATGAATTGGCCAACAAAAGTTGGATTTTGACATAACCTTCAACTGCATTCGTGAAACTTAACCAAGTCCTACCAAATGCATCCTCTAGACAGCTAAATGGGGATGGGTGAGTTCTCTACCATGCTGGATGTGCTGAATGTTCCATACACCCCGTGAATGCCCAGACCTATACTATTCACTATATATTGTATGGATGTACTGTACATGACAAAACATTTGGTTACAAGTCCACTGAGCTCCATAGTACTGCTGTTGTCCTATGTTTGCCTTGTGCAATGTCCCGAGCTGTATAGAAAGAATATGTGCACCAAAGTTTGCCTCTTGATAATGGCATTCTGCAAAGTTTAGACACACCTGTAAAATAGCATCTGCTTTACATACATTGGGTGTGTACACAAAATACTACGCATAAAAATATGCACAGTGACACCACCCACATATGCATATACTCATACCCATGTTTCATTAGTTAATATGCGACAATGGTTGAAATGTACAACAAATGTCCCTGCAAAATTGTAATCAATGCCAATGTGTATTTATAGAATGCAATAGCATTAAATTTCATCTAGGTTTTGTAAGACAGACTTGATCGTTCAGAGTTCTGGTTATGGAGACAACTATTAAGAAACATGTTGATCACTGGTTGAGGTCCACCCGTCAAAGAACAGATGCAACACTAGAGAGTCTACATGTTGCTGCATGGAAGACCAGTTTGGTTTGATTTGTGGCAATTGCATTAACTCTTGTGATTCACCTGGTATGATTGTTAAGCCACGTGAAACTGATACCAATTGACACCAATTATATTAAATATTTTAATGGATGCATTCGTTCATCAATATTTAGCCTTTTATGTGATCTTCATCAGTCAGAAAACACTTTATTTGTCAATTACTTTCATACTGATATACATTTTAGAACCTCGATGACACATACTGGATATCTATATTGTACACATAATATTGTGTCGTATTTTTTCTAATTGTTTTAATCACTTATTCAATTTTATTTCATGAGCTATTATTTATTTATTTTATTATATCCACTTATTTATTATTTTACTTGTACTCCATAATTGCTTTAGTTGTTTGTTTTGAAATGTACTTTATGGACTATTTGTCCAAAGTAAACATACTACTAATAAAGTAAAACAATATTAAATTAAAGCATTTTTAAAGTGTTTTGATTTTATACAAAGCTGATATATTTACATTCATTGTTTGAATGTTTATGTAGCGGTTTGTGGTGCATTTAGAATCAATTTGGAATGATCAACACTTTCAAATAAAGCCCAAACAAACATCTCTCACTACTTGTTATTGTAAACACAATCCACGTGGCTTCTGTCGTTCGCGCCGAGTGACGTTTTCGCCTGCTTCGTGACCGCTGTTACGCCATTCAACATCACTCCCCATCAACACAAATTTCAAGTTAAGTTGGACGGGTTGTTTTATACATTTTATTATATTTCTTTAAGCCGATCGTTGTATATGTTAGTTATCTTCAATTCGGAGGGACGTACTTGGATATTACGATGTGCATGAAGTCAATAACAGCAGTTTATGGGAACGCCTGGTGCCAACATAGGTGCGAGATCACATGACCGAGGTCAGGAAATCATGGCGAAAGGAGTGTAGCGATGGAGTATCCGGTGTAGTTGAACACGGCCGCTAGCTCGTGAAAAATCCACGATGCAACCTCCACCGAGAAAGGTACAGTGACTATGTGTTGTAGACAGATAAACATGTCCCAGTTGATGCCGTTTGTGTCAAAAGTTAACATGTGCGATCGGGTGATGCGACTATTTGACGATGACAACGTTTGTTTTTGTTCGAATGTAGGTGAAGCCGACGGTGGCAATGAAAAACATTCATGCGGACCAACTGTCTAAGTTACAACAAAAGCACCAACAAGACCTGGAGCTTTTGGAGGATGTCCGGTAAGTCTGAGTTGTCTATTCCGTCATATTGTTCCAGTGTTGGACAGTGCCAAAGTCCACAGTCCCTAGCAAACCCCAGGACATCCCTGGGCTGGATGCCTCTGGCTCTGCGCTGCGGGGAAAGGTCGGTCTAGATTAGATTTACTATTTAGACCCAATTACCGGGTAGTTTCCGACAGAGGCTCTGCGTTCAGAAAAATTGGGGTCGACGACAGCTGAGCCCTGCTGTCCAGTGATAGCTAAGTATATTTTATTATGAGAAATTTAACTGCATATTTGACCTTTTTTATTAAACCAAGGTAGAGGTTGCTTGCTGACAGCTGTGTTGTATTTATTATAAACAAGATTGTTATTAATTAATGTCACACCTAGGCGAGATATACTTTTAACTCTAAATGCATAATAACTCAATTTAATTTATATTTTGGTAAACTGTACAGTTGATCAAGTACTTGTTATTCATGTTTCTTTAAAGTTTAATTGCTGTCGTTGTGTTTGATGATAACATTATGGAGAGTTTATTGTGTTTTGCTCTTTGCCTTTGGTTGTTTTTCCAGAACACTGAATATATGTACACATGTCATGGGTCTCCTCATGTCATGATTTTCTGTGTACAATACGCCATCAAATATATGTACAATATGCATCATGGCAAACTTGGTATATAATTTCTTAATTGTCATATCACGGATGTTTGTGTATAATTTTAGTTTTTATGCACCTTAACTTTTGGCATCAATTTTTTAACCCCTGATTTCCCCAGCCCTTGCTTGTTCCACCAGGTATAATAATACACCTAGACTTTTATGGAGAAATTTGATTTATTGTACATGTAAACTTGGAGCACTGCTGGTCAAGTGCATGACCCCAGCACTGCAGCACTGACAGAGCTCTATCGTTAGTAGTGCATCCGGGCTGTACTGTTGTTTATACATTAAATGGGTCATCAGTGTATATTACACTCAACTGGACACACTTGATGTAAATTATTGTGACTCAGACACAGTAATTTCATAGTATTTTCTGACTGTCACATTAGACTCGTATGTGTTTGATATGGCACAGTCATTACTTAACAATTTATTTTGTCATTAACTACTGACTATGAATTGATATTTTATAGTGGTAATGCCACTAGGCATTAATTGTATAGCCAGTAGAGTTGTTTATATTACTATAAAATGTTACTCAACACTTTGTTTTCTCTTCATGTTTAAAATTGAAATTTCAGTAACATAAATATTTACTGTTTCTGGCTTATTAAACAAAATTTTGCAGGTAATATACATTTAATATGGAGAGCTTTCTACTAATTGAATATTATATATATATATATATATATATATATATATATATATATATATATATATATATATATATATATATATAAATTAATATAAAAAGTAATGAATTAACTAAAATTAATATAAAACATTTAAATAATTATTCCTGAGGAAAACAAATATCTAACACATATTTGTCTTAGTTGGTTGTTGTACTTTTTAAACATATTACATATTCATGTAGGAAGAAAAAACCTGCATAAAAGTTAATGATATTATTTGTTGAATTGTATGCGATGCATGTACTGATGTTCTCAGTACAACCATAATGCCAATGTGTCTTGCGTGAGGCAATGGATGACCCCCCACCCATCAGTTGTGGTAAGGATTGTGGTAAACGGCCCGCATAAAGGCACATGTCCAAACTTGTCACTGCTTTGTGTTCATCATTTGCCATAATTATATTGTTGACTTCAGCTTAGTCAAAACCACCAAGAAAAATAAACTCATTGCGCAGCACTAAATATTTGCTTTCTGCAGAGTAAATGAGTGTTATAATTATTCTAACTTCAGATAGAAATAGAAACTGTTTTTTTACTTATACTATTATTCTATCCACAGACTGCAATTCTTGATAAGAAATTATTCATGTTTTCACTAGTAATTCACAAAATTGTGTAAATTTATCAACTAAAATAATTTCACTTGGCTTACTGGTAATAAAATGATCATAATGTTAATAACTGATACCTTATTATTTTGTATTAACCCATTAGCACGCAGCCGATTTTAACGTGATGCCTGTGGCTCCTCAACTATTTGACCTAGATGTTTAAAAATATTGCTTGCGCCATTGTCTTTGCTCTAGCGCCTTTATTATTATGTTGTATGCATGTTGTAGATAATAAAATTGCCTACACAGTGGTGTCAAAACTGTTGTTATAACGTTAAAATATGTTGACTATTTCTTGGTTGACACTATGACATTTTGAAACTTTTTGTAAAATAGCTACTTTGTTGCGGTGTAACTTTTTTATGCTTGGATTTCTACTGCTACAAGTTGGGTTTATTTAAAAGAACATTAAATTATCTACACACTGGTATACATTTTTGTATAATATATTACACATTTTAGCTATACACGTGGCCAGCCCCTGGCTGGAGGACATTTTAAAATTTCCAAAAACAACCAATATTGCTGTTAAATTTAGAAAATGCGGTAAATATTTTTGAGAACGGAAGTATCCAAAATAGTCACAATGTAATGTTATATGTCTAGATAGGTGTTGCATTTTGAACCGAATTCAAACGCTGTGATGTATTCGCTGGCCGGCTATGGCCGACCTGAGGAGATTCGAGGTGACCGTCAATGCCCGACTTGAGTGCTAATCGGTTAATTAATATTTTTTCAGTAATTAAAATGTTCTAATATTTTTATGCAGCTGTTTATGTAATATTTAAGTGTATGTTGGTGCTTGTTAAATTTTACTTTTTACATCTTTCTGTGTGTTCATTTTTACAGATTGTTCAGCAAACAACGCGCAGTAATCGAGAAAGAATATGCACAGGTAGGTCATCAACAGGATTTAATGCAGTGTCACTGCTTGGTGACACTGAAGCTTTGTCAAGTCCCGTCTGGGGAAAGATTCGCTTCTCTGTCAGCAGCATTGTCACAGATAAAAAGTGCCAGTACTGATTAGGCTGTCTTCAGTTTCTAAGAATAAGAGGTGTCCATTAGGATGAATCTATGCAACCAGGAATAATGTTTGAGACAATGAGGATAACACAATCTTTGTTCCATTGTGGAATTTTATTTGTGCACCACATTGTTACAGTTCCAGATGTTTTTCAGTCAAAGAGACAATTTCCACTTTGGATGTGATGACACTTCAATATCGGTCTCACGAAAGGTTGAAAAAATCAGAAAAAAAAGATGGTGTTCAATTATGGATGCGATCCTTGTATTGTCCGTGGTGTTATATTGGTTTTCACTGCTTGCTTAATTGATTGCTGTGGCGACAGTGAAGCAACTGGCTTCACTGCGGATGAAAGTTTGGCCAGCCACCATGACCTGGTCTGACTAGGCATTGATCAGACCACAATCTGGGTGGATCGATTGAAAGTAGGAGCCAAGTAATTAAAATATGACCCGTGAATAATGTCCGCCTTCGAGTAGGTGTATTGATTTGCACGGTTGATTCACCCAGGACATTTGAGACGTTGTTATCGGGTCGGCTGACTCAATTCCTCGATTTCGGTTGCCGTAATCGGAGTGGGATACGCTTATCATGTCTGTTGCCCGGACTTAGGTTGTGTGGGCTGGCTGGGAATGCAAATGGGCAGTCAGGTCAGATTGGATCGCGTGGAAAAGATTTCTGGTGCGGTTGTGGGCGGATTGCTGACATTTTGTTGTGCATTCTGTTGGTGCTGATATCAGTGATCGATTTCCCCGGGAATTGGGTTACGGGAAGTTGGGCCTGGATGCTGGGGACTGTGGTCGTAAACTAGGGCAGATCCCAATTAATCGGGCACAGTGGGAAATGGGGATCTGGGAGTGTATGGGATAGCCCCACTTGTGGGATCTGTTCTGGTTATGTTGTTGGCATACAAATATATAAGAGTTGTGGAGGGGACTTAATAGGTCCTTGTTATCTTCAGTAGGTGTTGCATACTGCAAGATTAAGCACAATTGTCAGCCAACGTAAACACTTCAGCTGACAAGTGGAGTAGGAAGTGGCCATGTTGTCAGGAGTCCAGATCAGTGAGTCATTCGTTCATATGTACACCACAGACTTAACAAGATCTAACAAGATTGCCACCCAGAGATTCAACTCTAGATGGCAGGTGGACAAGGAAGCCGTTTGGCTTATCGAGAGTTCAACCTATCTATCTAAGTATACCCCGTCTGTCTTTGGTATATGTCAATTTTATTTTTAAATATATTAACACTGCTAGCACCTACACAATCAGCTGATAATCTGTTCCATTCGTTTACTATTCTTTGCGAATTTTTTTTTTCTTCTAATATCTAGTCTACACTGCTTCTTTGCTAATGTAACTCCATGTCCTCTAGTCCATCTCTCTTCCTTGACCTTGAAGAAAATATTTCGGTCAATATTTTCATACCCATTCAATATTTTAAAAACCTCAATCTGATCTCTCAATCTTCTGGTTTCTAGTGTTGTTAGACTTATATGCATATAAGTCTGTGTGTACACATACAGTAAAACTTTACATTGTGGTCACCTGTATAATGCAACCATTTTGCAAATCAGGTCACCCCAGATTTATTTTTGTAACGGTAAAGTGTAGAAAGTAAGTCGTACTCATTAAGTCACCTTGTTATACAGGTGACGTTTGCCAAGTCCCAGAGGGTGATCTTAATATAGAGGGTCACTGTATATGTTATCCGCCCCAGTGAGTCTCAGTTTTGTTTTAATTGTGTTCAAACTGGGCTGGTGTTTACACAGTTGATACCGACTGAACCCTGCTGTGTGTCCTATGTATCTTCATGTGTTGTTTCATGTGTTCTCTCCTAAGTTGTCTCTTGGTTGTCTCCTGTGGTGTTTCGTGTGTTGTCTCATATCTTGTGTGTTGTCTCAGGACTGTGTTGTCCCCTGTGTTGTCTCATGTCTCCTGTGTTATCTTGTGTGTTGTCTCCTGTGTTGTCTCCTGTGTTGTCTTGTGTGTTATCTCTGTACACAGCAGCACTTAGACGTCCCTCTTGGCCAGTAGCAGCACAGAGCCATTTGTATGTGTTCCAGTCGTCTGTGTCTCTATGTTTGAACTGACTGACAGCATTACTCAATAACACAGCTTGTGCCCGCTGTTTGACATCCAGCTTAGTGACACGTGTGTCAAACAGTTTACACTTTGCAGTGAAGGGACGGCTCCTGTAAGTGTCTCAATGTGTCCTATCTCTTGGCATTAGAACAATGGATCATAGAATACAGCCCCAGCAGGGATAGGGATGTATAAATAAGGGAGAGATCCCCATCTCCTTTGTATAGAATGCAATATTTATCTCTTAATGATCGGACATTTCATTTTTTAAGAGACAGATGGCAAAAAACTGACGACCCTAGCCAGGGACCTAGTGTTTTTTTAAACTATTTTATCGGTGTTTAAAAGTCACTTCCATGGTGATAAACCTGCGTTCTGGTCCACCGGGTTTCTGGATGATGAGCTCTCGTGACTATGTTCCACGAAGCAGTCCTCCTAATTACATCACTATGATAATTATAATAATAATGCAATTCCACCGCTGGTAATTGGCCCTAACGAGGCTAGTTCTGGAAATATGTCTGCCGCTGCAATCGCGACGTAGTTTTTATGCCGATGTCGGAATATTCGATGTCGGAATATTCGTAGTGGTGTGGAACGGGTTAATGAAGGTCAGAGGTCAAATGACTCATTAGTGGGTGTAGAAGACACAAGATGGGGCAGCTTGCTGTTACTAGTACAACGTTAATGAATCAGTGTGATGGAGGTTTGTACGACCCAATGGTACTGATGAGGGCCAACAAGACAGGCACGGATGTGATATTCCCTTGGTACTGTAGTAGGGGCCAGTTACATAAAATCTACCCATTTACCTTCAAATTTTCTATACCTCTGACTATTCGCTCTGACAGGACTTTATGCAGGATAAAGTTATTGCCAGTCACACATGTTTTGGTGAACATATGGATGCTAACACCATTTACACTCACTTTCAAGGCATAACTAACAATATCTATGGTTTGGGAAGACCTTTTTTTACCCGTCCACTCATATTTCTATCAGCCCAATTTATTCGTCCAAGTGATGGGTGTACGGGTCTCTATATAAAGCTATGCGCCCTGGTACAAAATATTGGGGTGCAAAATATATCCCTGGATGTCTGTATACGTAGGTCTTGTTTTTTTCTATTTTAGACATGTTTCTGCTTTGCTGCAACAACTTTTGTATACTAGCTGGTATCAAACCTTGTACAGTGATGGACCTACCCCGGGGGGTAGTTATGTGTCGTATTTTCAATTATTTTCGGAATAGAAACATTCCAGCCAATACACCTGGCATAGCATAATTAGGAGTTTCCACCCTGGAGAGAAATTTCCCGTTAACGATTCCAACTAGGGAAATGTACAGAATATAAATAGCCGTTCTGCTTTTGCAGGTGTCCAGTTCACCATCAGAGATAATTCCAAAGCAGCTGGCAGCTGTATCTAGGTGATAATTGTAGTGATGAGGAGACATTGTCAGGTGCTATAAATAACTGACCCATGTCTCTAAATAGATTCTTTGCCAGAACTAGTGAATGAGATGAGACAACAGAGATTGCTGTCTTTTCAAGCGAACGTTGGAATTGAATTGTCCATTTTCTAGGGCCGCTGCAGGAATGTTCATTGGACTGGTTATTGCTGGACACACACTGGACAGTGGTCAAGTTATTGCTGGACAAACACCGAATTGTCGATGGCCGTGTACTTGCAATCTACATAAATTCATGCGTCAATTTGTGGCGATTGTCTATGCTGCAAAATCGACTTCGGTTGGATTAGATTTGCGGCGACATGATTTGACCAGTTCGCTGTTTATCTTTGCCGGAATTAAGCGCTTAGGTTGGACTTTAATGAAATATTGATCGGCCGAGCAAAGGCCTGGTCACGGAATAATTATTGATGGAAGTTCGTAGATTCCTCTGTCGTTCACATAACGTGCACAGAGAATCAACTTTTAGTGTTTACATGTATATAGCTGTCAACGGCAATGCAGCAAACTACTATCTGTGCCCATAGACACCTTCGAGATACCTACGCTCTGCCAGCAATAACATGCTAGCTGCTCAGTCTATTCATGTCAAAGCTAGCAACAGTTCGTTTGTGAAATACTTCGCCTAAATAAAATATATTATTGTTGGAATAATAATAATGATAAACATTATTTATTCACGATAACCTTATAAAATGTACATTTTATCTCCCTAAGGGTTGTGATTGCTAACGCAGGTCTGAAGTGTATTGTAAAACATAATATACATGCACTAAACAATTTGATCAACCACCTTAAGCATTGCGTAATGTGTTAAAATATAGTCAATAAAAAAATAGAATAACAATAAAAAAAAAAATATTAAACAAATTAATTACAATAAAAATAATAAATAGATAAATTATAAAACAAGATAAATAGCATTATAATTATATATATATATATAATTATTATATATATATATATATATTATATATATATATATTATATATATATATATATATTATATATATATATTATATATAACAGGGGTAGAACTTCAGCATTTATTTTACTAGACAGCGGGACTAGTAAATTAAAAAGTTTACTAGTCCGCCAAAAGGTTTACTAGTCCACAAAAATAATAATAAACAATCCAAATTTAAGTCGTTCCAATTTGCTTTTAAACAAAAAAATAGTACATATTGCAAGTTTTTTGCAACCCAAGTTAAATAACAATTCACTTTTCATAAAGGTACCAAAGAAGTAATACAGAAATAACAAAAGTAATTAATTAAAAAGTGAAGATATGATCTGTATTAAAAACTGCGCATTTGAAAAAGAATGCCGATTGTAATCATTAACCGGCAGTATCACCCTACCATTATGAATTTTCTATATCATATATTTATAATCATTTTGGAAATTTAGCTCACATTACACTGTTATGGAAAAAAATGCTCTACTGGACTGTAATACTGGAAAATAAAAATATCACTCGAGAAAATTATAGACATCAAAGAACAGTTAATGTTACAAATAGTGCCCAAACAAGTTCATAGCTGGTGGCTATGTCATCATTTATCAGAAAAGGAAGCTGCTGTAGCCAGTTGCTCACTGGCAACAATTTATCAACGTTTTAATGACTTGGGATTTAGTTACTACATCCCCCAGCCTGTGGATGTGTTGGGGTTAGGGTCACTGTGACTACAAAGACTGAATTGATTGATGTAGGGTGGGTTGGATGACACATTGACCTTTACTAGACAACCGGACTAGTTATTAGGCAGGTTTACTAGTCCGCACTTATCTTTACTAGTGTACGGACTAGCGGACTAGTGGGTAGTTCTACCCCTGTATAATAATTATATATATATATTCGCATCTGATGACAACATGATACCACTATTTGCGCACAAATTATATATATGTAATTTGTGCGCAAAGACAGTATCGCTAATAAGTAGTAATTGGGCGAGGAGCAAATAGTGGTATCATGTTGTCATCAGATGCGAATGACACGCCACTCATGCGTGTGACTTGTAAGCACCGCAACTTGATTGTGGAGCTTCTTAATAAGCCCCAGTACGTTGATGACATTTATCAGTCCGTAGCTACTCATTTTCATTTTCTTGAAACGTGTTGACTAGCCACTTGTTTTTACGCTGTTGGTCGATCAATATCTTCCTTGAGATGAGCGGTGCCATTAGGCTGCACCGCTTGACTGTCCCCGGCCATGATTGATGTGGCGCGACCACTCTGCGCCACTTTACGTGGACAAAACGATTCCCCACAGCTGTGTGGACTGGTGATCGCATTTAAGTATAGTTTTTCCGAGGTAATTTGCTGGTGTAACCTGTGGATGTGTACACATGGTGTTGGGGTAATTACCCCGCATCTGTAGGGTGCTGGTTGGGTGGGTAGTGTAAATATCAAGTTGTTGGTAATTTGTCGTTAAATGCAGGACAGAAAGTTGCATCTGTTTGCCTGCAACGTAACGGTCTATGAAGATGACAGGCAGGAAGACAGGATTGTGGCTACGTACGAAGAAATTATATTTGTCTGGAATCACATAATTTTGCTGTCCCCTCTGGTTTTTCCAGATTCGTGATATTCCATCAAATTATTATTTTTTAATTGAAATTTATTTCAACAACAACAGCAACTACTACATTATACATACAATACAAATTGTTGAAAAAAGGCTAAAAGAATACAATACTTATCATGTTTACCCTTATAATTGCTTAAATACATAAAGCATCGGAACAGTGCAGCAGAAGGTGTGACAACACTATTTATATGATCATACCACATTTAATCAAAAAAGACATTGTGACATTATTGAAGAAAAAACCTTTATAACAGTAAACAATCTGAATGTTTAATTTAGTTATCTAATTTATGTTGGCCAAATGGTCTCGGAGTCTTAACACATAACTATTTCAACAGTCTATCTATATAAAAAATTTTGAAATGATAATTTTTTTACAATCAGTGAATTATCGAAGGAGTTCCAAAGTTTAACTCCAGTAACAGAAATACACATACTTTTTAAGTTAGTACGTACATAGATTTGTTAGTTCATTCAGAGTTCCACATTGCTCCCCCAAGTACTTGAAAGGTAAGTCAGTGCCTAGATATGTTTTACCCCTAGTTGCCTGTGTTTGAATTTTGTATTGTTCAGATCCAGATCATTGTCTGTAGCATCAGGAACACACGGATCAGGAAACTGGCTCAGTCTAGATCCCATACAGCTATGGGATCATCCAGTAATCAGTAAATCTTGATCTGTGTGTGACATCTGTTCAGTAATATCATGATTGTCATGTTCTGGTTATTTATTTATTCTTTTTAAAAATAAAACCAGATGCTGTTATGTGAATTCACCAAACTCTGACTGTTACATGAATAATGCAAGACAAACATATTTGTTTAACAGTACTTACCACTGATTTGTTACATTGCATGTACAGTGTAGTTGTACAGTAAATGTATGAAATGAAATATGGTCAACTGTAATTACATATCAGTGTGCCAATTATGATTAATTTAAACAGCATTATATGCAGTTGTGATTAAGACTACATGAAGGTTACTGGGTACTTACCTTATCATGGTGATGGTAAGTACATGCATTCATGATTACTTGCATGTCATGCCAAGACTGTGCATCGGTTTGTCTTAATTGTGCACATGTTAATATTTTATAATGACATCAATAATACTTGCAACCTATGCGAAAGTGATGTCTCAAATAACCATCTTGGTAGATGTTTGGTAGGCTTACATTTAGCACCATTAAATCCATAGTACACAACTCGAACCAGTTCAGTGTTGGTTGTAACTGGTATCTATTTCAGGTATTTAATCTGTCTTGTCTTGACTGGGACACCCGTGCCAGCAAAAACCTGACAGGGCATTCGTTAAGCTAATGACCGTGTGTTTTGGATTCCATTAGGTGCCTGGATTTGTGATGGTTTATCTGTACAGGTGTATTATCGGTTATTATCTTTGCACCTGCCCTGTTGCTACCTGTTGAAGTTGTCTGTCAATAATTGTGTCATTGTTATCTAATGATAACTGTCAGTAGTTGACTTTCTCTGTTAAGTAAACAAATCAGGTAAATAATCCCACAGATAGTGTGAATGTTCTCATGGCATGTGTATGTTGATAAAATCGACATTCAGCTGGTAAGGGTTGGTTTCTAGTATACAGGTGAAAAATCATTGTTGGATTCTTATTAAGCCAATGGCTTCCATGTTCAGTGGTGAACTTGCAGGATTGCTAGAGGGCGCTGATATGCAACTCGGTCCAGTGACGTAATCGTGTTCTTTGAACGCTCAAAGACGCGTTGTTAATTTATTTATTTTTAGTAAAAAATGGAGTGCTTTTGACTCCAGTTGTTATAACTACAACGTGCGTTAAATGATGGATATAATGAATGCATGTGAAGGAATCACGTAACGGGATGCTGGCAGTTGATGACACACAAATGGCGCCACCTGGATTATTAGTTCTGTAGGTTCCCCATTTGTCATCTACCTCTGTGACTCTCTCAGCAAGAAAGAACATTGAACATGTTTCAAATATAAAACCTTCGTAGCTACAGCAAGGATTCAGCTGACGTTACGTTTATTCGGTGGCTAGATTGGCCGTAGATATATGTGTGTGTTGAACATGTGCAAGTCATTGATACAATCAGTAGCATACATGTTACTCTGATATCAGATATATTATTAGTGGTACGCATACCTAGACAGATCAGTCGGATTGATAGAACGGTCGGGGCAGAACAAAAACATCCACCGAAACCACGCTCTGCTCTAGATCCCAGCTGGGACGTCTGGTGGAAAAGAACCTGTTCGGGGAGAAATCTTGGACTGTCAACTTGCCCAGTCCGATTGTTTTTATGCGTGAAAACTTCTGTTCGTCTTAAGTAATCCACTCTGACATGAACACAAGTGGTGGTTTAGTTTGTGGTCCGCAGAGTTCTACGAAAACAGGTGTATGTGAATGAATGATGTGTTGTGAACTTGTACACTTGTTGTTGTGTGCAATGTTAAAAGCAGGTTTGGGGGTCAGCCCGGGAACATGGAAGATATTAGTATTACACAGTATCATTAGCATTAAGAACTCCGAAGGATTCTTATGAGAAGTAGGGCTTTATGCAGAATACAATTATTGCCAGTCACATATTTTTGGTAGACAGGTGCGTGTTACATACAAGCCAGTCAAGTTGTGTATTATATGACCTGAAATCAACTACAAACACACATGTTACACTAATTTTCACAGCATAACTGACAGTATCTGTAATTTGTTTCTCTATTACAAGCACTTGGTTTAGAGGCATAGACCCTTTTAACACGTAATGTCTCAGTGACAGGTGCAGAGATTGTTTTGTGGATGACGGTTTTCTTGTTTCAAAAGAGTTTTAAAAGCTTTATTTCACTGCTGCTCTAAAAATAAATAAGTTTTAAGGATTTGTCTAATCGTTCCATTAACTCTCTACACTGGCCTAGAAAACAAAGTACTGAAGTTGGACAGAGTCATAAACATTGGCGACATTGTAATGGAAGAATGGGCCATTTCCACTTCATTTTTCAATATTGCAAGTGAGCGATGTTTACGCAGACGATATCCCATAGGTATTAGGTTATTGTGATGGGGAATCAATGTTGTGATGGTGTCGTATCACTGTGGATTTGACAGGCTGTCACGGTGGATTACTGTAGCTCCATTGCACAGCCCTGGCGTAATACACAGCGTCATTTCTCTCAATATTTTCTCTTTGTCAGAGAGTTTTTTAAAGAGACGATTGTGTGCGCTGCCTTATCAAGCCGTCTAGGTATGGATTGGTCATATGTACATGTGTGTGATTTATTATCTGTTCTGTGTACACACAATCTACTACTTATTGATCTGTGAACACTTTCTACAATGTGAGGCTTGTTGTAGTGTATTGAGAGGTAAACACTGGCAGCGTTATAGTCATAATTACAGAGCGGACTGGAAAGAAAGAGCTCTCAAACAGATGCAGCTTCATGAGTGTTTGTGTTCTTGTTGTTTGGGTGTGGGGAGAGTAAAGGTAATGTTCAAGAATATAGTTTACACTTTTAAACCCATATCAACTCATGCTGAACTGCCGGCTGTTTGCAACCATAAGGTATTCTTTTCATGGAAGTAAGTCTAAAAAAATATTATACATGTATTATTATCCGCCTTCATGTAGTATATTTCCAATTCAATCCTGTCAATCCTCTCTTGCAGTTTGTTAATGTTTTGGTGATTTTGTTTACGATGGTATCATGAAATCCATACTGTTTTGGCCAATAAATGATACACATTCTTTTCTAAATATAAATGATTTATAGTTATTTATTACCCATGGTTTGGCAAATTATATATAACCTCTTGAAGGCCATGTAAATATGTAATAAATATATATCAGAGGAAATATGTGTACGAAATAATTCAGAATAACAAAGACAGTGGTGTCATTGTACACATCTACAACTGATAACAGGAATGTGTAAGGGTTTATTCCCAGGTGATAGACTTACCTTGTCATTCAGGGCACTTTAGAAAGTGTAATATATTTAGATACAACTGCAGTGGATTGTCGTGGCTTGGAAAGTACTTGGATAAACATGAAACACATGCCCATAAATAGGTAACATTTTTATATCTAAGGTATAATCCCTGGAGATACTTATATGTACATCTTTGTATACACCCATGAATGGGACAGCTGTACCGGATTTTACGATGTTAAAATAAAGTTTCATTTTTATTATTACATAGTATAAATTGAGATTGATACTACATGTTTGTCATTGAGTATTTACAAGTACTATTAAGAGTGTTATAAAATCTATGGTGAGTCGCACGTATACAGAACTTAGTACCTGGTAAGAGTTGTGCATTACAGAGCTCACTGAGCCACCAAACGTTCGCTGGTCTGTGTTGTGAAGGGTTAAGGTTGTGATAACATACCGTAAATATTGTTGACATAGTTGTCATTGTTTCGCGGTGGCTGCTGTTTCAAGACTTACATTACCTGATATGGGGCCGAGAACAGTTACGTAATAGGAGTTGTTATTTCAAGGTAACAGTGATGTCAGTGTCTGAGTATAAGTCAATGTCTATATCTGTGTCAGAGCCAACAGCAATGGCAGTGAGTAACAGTAATCTTGTAGGTGTATATAGGTTAACGTGCACATGTCCACGTGAAAGTTGTTGTAGTTGGATGCCAATTTTAAACTGTTAGGTTTTTCCAGTGGGAATCTCCAATTAGTCGGCTATATAGGTGTTAGTGGGGGGGGGGGCAGGAAGGTGGGTGGGGAGGGGGTCTGTCACATCACAGGGGCCATATGTCAGGTATGGTATGCTGACAAGACACCTTTACTCTCTGTGTGTTGACAGTCATGACAAGTAACACAATCAACGGTGTTATTCATTTTGTGGCCATGCTTACTGTCAATGCACTGGTGATTTTTTCATATCACCTCAGCTGGACAGTGTTTTGAAATTGTGTCAAGTTTTTGTTGAATGGTATTCATTTTTTAACATTGTCTGCAGGAAAAATAGTATACACTGTACATACATCATAGAGCATGGGCCATAACTAACTCATCCGAGCATTTCTAAATAGGGTAAACATCTAAATTGTGAACAACGATTTGCTCGTATTAAACAACATTTTTTAGGGAGTACACCTTCAGATATGTCTCTAGTGTTAATTATTATAGTAATATATAATAAATGACATACAACCGTGATACAAGCAAGATTGCTTTAATGAGTGATGACAATGGAATTTAATAAATTAATTTGAAATTGGCAGTATCAATACCGGGACACGTTTCAGTCTTATGTTTTGTGTTTAGATGGATTTGAGGTGATTTGACATATTTCTGCCCAGTGCAAGCTGATGGCTGCATTAGGAAATGTTACACGTCATAGGCAGCAAGATTCATCACTGAGTAAATCAGCCTCTGTGTTCGATACATTTGTTCCCGGGATGTTTATTGGGGTCTGTGAGGTACATCTGTTGTTTTATGTAGCCTTTTTGTCTGTGCATACGACGTGATTCGTTTGCGAAATCGCTCCAAAACAGGCAACTGACGTTATCCGCCAAAAACATCTTGCTAATGCAGCACACCATTAGGTTGATATAATGTGGGTTTTTGCCCACAAATAGATACTTTGAAATCCCATCACTATCCTGGTTATCCAGGGCATGTGTTTAATATTTAAAGTATAATAAACATGTGTTAAATTAAATCTTTTTATCGCCTTGAATGTTTTTACCCAAATATTATCGTAAATTAGACTTCTGGGAGATGTAAGTGCAAATCTGTCAATGTTTTTAAAAGTGAAGAGGACTACATGTCGCTAAGCAGTGTGCATTTTTAAGTGAAAATGCTACATTTGATTACTGAATAAATGCATGGCTCCTGAACAAAACTTTTTTGTTTATATAGAATTTGTCATGGGAAGAGTCATTTTTTTAAATGTTAGTTTCTTACATAAAAAATATTGTTAAAAGCACAACGATAAAAATTGTTTGGCAAGATAATCCTAACCTCATCCATGGTGAAATTATACATTGGCAAACGTCTAGACACCTGCAGGAATATTTCATCTCATCGACGTGCATTGAGTATTCATATAGCATCAGACATGAATTGTAGATGATATTCCATGAAGTCTGCCTTATATTTAAATGAGGTCAGCAATGGCCAGATTCTGTTTTTGCGGAGTTTCTATTCACCCTGACAGTGTTATTTTCAGGCACCAGTTGGCATTTAGGATCTATTCATTTATTATTTATTGCTTCCTGGCTGGATTGTCTGTGTGGAGACGTCATTAGTCTCCGGGCAGTGCATTCTTGTCTCCGTCACGCATCAGCGCATCTTGCTTTTATTGATTTTGTCATCCATTTGATAATTTTTTTCTTCACCATATCACATGGTTCTCCAAGAAGTGAGCGGTTTTGTTAATGTTGTGAATGAAATAATGTCATTTCCAATTTTTAGACACAATGATTAAGAATTACACAACCCATTATTAAGAAATATGTATAAGATTTAAAAAATGAAAACAAGTAACAATGAGTGTTGGAGGAAGGTTAATGAACAGCAGTGAAATATTTCATTGTATTGCTTATAATATATGGTTCATCCCCAACCAGTATAGATATGTGTAAATATATTGTCTACAAAACAATTATAATTGCAAAGAAGAATACATTATTATTATTATACAGTGCATGTGAGATGAAATTATTTTAAAAACCATTAATACATTGATAGAAGATGGAACATGTCGCTATGTTTATGTTTATTTTAACTATAATAACTATGTAGTCATACACCTAAAGATAACTAAAAATTCAGCTGTCCAAAATACACAGACTGAAAGCATTAGTCACAATGTTCTGGATTTATTCTGACACATGACCTAACTATGGACCTAAGGGACCAAAAAGCATCCATTGCGGGAAACAGTTATTTTTGTAGATTTTACGTTGTCTCAAATCATGCTGACTGAGTGTGTTGTGGTGATTCTTACTTTGTTTTGTTGCTACAGTTTATTGTCAGCATTGTTTTGAATCTCCTTCACAACACCGGTCATGTTGACATCACCTTAGACCAGTACCTCCAACGGAGTGACCCCAGAACACAGGGAGCCCAGCATTTTCGACATGCATTCAGCAATGGCAGACCACCCAGCCCTTTACCATTAATTTTTTTCATGCAACCCTTAGACAGTGTAATAGGCTCCCCACAAGCCTATCAGCCACCACATGCCCAGAGGCTGTCAGAACTGGCCTTCAGGCCTTAACATCTGCTTTAATTTCTTCATAAGACTATGTACATCATAATAATACATTTTTTAAATCACCAGAGGTCCATAAAATAACTTTATTAATGTTTTAATATAAATTTTGTTTTTATATTATTTGTTTTAAGAGAGCATACACTGCCCCCCCCCCCCCCCCCCCCGTTCAAAGCGCACTACATGTAGCTTTGATTGGACTTTTAATGCCCGGTCGGAAAGGGCCCAGTCCAGTATATGGAAGAAGAATCTTCCCCTCCATTGAAGATGTAGGACTTACATTATGAGTAACTATCAAGATAATCGGAGGTGGGGAAACTTGGAGGGTATGGAATGGGGAAGACAATGTGCGCCTACAGGGATGATCCCAGGGGAGACATTGTGGGTTGTGTGGAGAGATAAATAATCGATCTTCCTCCAGAGATGTTGTCCAGTGGGCCTGATTCGATTAACTCCTCATTTTCGGGGTCATATACATGTCGTCAGCATGGACAGATTACTACACAGAACTCCTGTCATCTGTAAATAGGCCTTCGTAGAATTCAATTTCCTACCTGAGATGAGAATTGCCAACCGGTGCAAACGGTCTGAAAATGACATTTCCCAGAGGTCACATCCAGTCTTGCTGCTGTCAGTTGTCACTTCTGGGATTATATACAGCTGACTTATGTTCTGGTTACTTGATTTAGGAAGAGACAACTCAATTTAACATTGATATACAGGCACACTTTAGTTCTAAGAAGAATTCGTTTTTATTTTACCCATATTATATGATACAATATATCCATGTCAGAAATAAAACATAATGCAAATATATGAATCTAACAATAAATGTGATATATTGTATGACAGTGGAATAAAAAAAGGTCAGAAGAAAGTAAAAAGGCAAGTTTTTATATAGTGCTGTAGACTAACGGAGAAAAAATCCTGGCAGATAAAACAGTGTATCAGCAAACATCCATAACGTCAGAAATCAAGACGTGAAACTGCCTGGAAAGAAATCAAAATCTGCATTCTGTTTACAACACAGGATAATGTTGATTCGCCTCCATTTGCTCTGTTTTGAGCAAAGAGAATTAAGATGTCAGGTGGTGGAGACGTTTCTAGTCACCTTAGATGTTTGTTGTCACTTGTAAGGCATAGCTTTATGCATATACCCGTCCACCCGTCATTTGGACGGGTAAAAATGGATATGGATGGGTCGAAATATGGGTGGGCGGGCACAAAAATGAAAGAGCAAAAAAAGGTCTTCAAAACCATAGATATTGTTAGTTATGCCTTGAAAGTGAGTGTAAATGGTGTCATATGTGTGTTTGTAGCCCATTTCAGGTCATCAGGCACATTTGAAAGTTTGTAAACTGGCTTAACAGTGTGACTGGTGGCAATAATTTGATCCTGCATAAAGCCCTGTTGTAAGGTGACTTCGCAAAGCTGACAAACATCGGGGTCATTGGAGTATTCTGCTCAGGTTGTTTGTCGTGCTGGTTTCACAGAATCAGTGGGAGTTCCCAGAGTGTCGGTCGGAGATGTTTTCATGACAATTGATCGGCGTGCCTGGCCACCAGTGCTCCAGGGTGTATGGCCACACCATGCTCGCATTCAAAGCCGCTTGATTTGTGGCCAATGTTTGTGACTCGAATGAACGGGCCGCGTACAATGCACAACGACAGTTTGAACAGAATTGTAAAGAATATATGAGACACAAGAAATATTAGGACTCCGTTTTACTACTCTGGGTTTTCGTGTCGTAATCGAGAAACGCAGAAATTGAAATCTATCTGCATGAGTAAGCATTCGTGCCACTTGGCAATCCGTGTATGGAAGTATCTTTATTGACAAACAGCCCGAATCCGTATGCAGAAAGGTAAATTTACTGAACAAACAGTTGTGACGATTTGCAAACTAGTCTCCATTTACCGTTATTGGGGGGGGGGGTAGTCAAACTGTGTTTCAAAGTGGATCCTAGTCACCCTACTGTGAGTTTTGCTGAAGAGACTTGGCTAGAACTAGACACGCCATCGCAGTGATGTGGCTCACAGACAAGTAACAGCCTCAGTTGCCATGGCGATGGCCTCGCTCCCTGGGTGGTCCAACCATTTATTTGTAGCAGCAAACAAAAGATGCCACTATTTTCATTCAAGTGAAAATTGCACTTTTTGTTGAGTTAACAGGCGATTGTTTCTTCCTGTCAGTTTTTGTTGAAAATTGGCACACAAAATAGCACCCTTATTAACTGCCTGTCTAAGCCTATTGTAGCTGCATCCTGTTATAGCTGTACAATTTTCCCGTGTCCGGAATTAGTGTCCTTAAATACATACTGTGGTTTTTCCATTTTTTTAAACTCCTAAATTTATTTGTTTAAATATGGAGTTTCTTATGGTAATTATATTTTATTTGGTTTATCATAGTGCCAGAAAAAAAATGGTTTGAGGTGCTTCACAACATATTAAAATACATAAAACAGTGTAGAACTACAAAATCAAAATGCCTTATGAAAATACCACTTGCACTATTTTCAATTTGTACTTGTTGTTAAATAGATACAACAACGTAATACCTAGGTAAAATGACTAAATAACAAAATAAATATATTAGCTGCTAGTACTAGTAATAGGAATAATGAAATAGTAATATAGGCATAAATGGCTGTAAATGTTTAAATGGAAGAATGAGAAATGTATAACTAATGTATAGTTAAGGTAAACAGTACTAACATACATTCATAAGCATAGTGAATGTTTTCCATAATCTTAACCCACAGGCTGACTGTATCTAGTTGATAGCACCCTGTTCCCTGTTCCCTGTTCCCTGTTCCCTGTTCCCTGTTCCCTGTTCCCTGTTCCCTGTTGCCTCCACTAGCAGGTGTTTCTCTCGTAGATTCAGTAGTGAAGCTGGAATTTGCCTTTTTGCTTGAGGGAACGGTCTCGGACTGAACCTTACATCTTTGCATACTCCTCCACAGGGTGTGACTGTATCTGGGGGTTCTTCCCAGGGGGTTATTTACTGTCTGGGGATTTAGACTTTTGAAGTTCAGATTTTCAGACTTTATAACAAATACATCTACTTTGAATATGGCTTTATGACTATATCATAACTGTGCAAAGTTTCTCAACTTACAACATGTCTTTTCATTGACAAACTTCAAAATCATTGAAAATAGTAATTTGACAGTTTTTCCCAAATTTACAGAACCGATTATGAAGTCTTATACTTTCTTCAATAGCAGTGGCTCAGGTATGTAGTAACTGGTAATACCCAGTATCATAGCTTTATGCAGAGACCCGTCCACCCATCATTTGGACGGATAAAAACGAATATGGACGGGTAGAAATATAGGTGGACAGGTAAAAAATGAAGGAGTAAAAAAATAGTTATGCCTTGAAAGTGAGTGTAAATGGTGTCACATGTGTGTTTGTAGTCCTTTTCAGGTCAAAAAAATACATTTAAAGTTTGTGAACTGGCTTAACAGTTAACATCCATATGTCCACCAAAACGTGTGTGACTGGCAATAATTTGATCCTGCATAAAGCCCTGGGCCCAGTATGTAGCCACAAGCACCAGGGCAGTTAATAATATGTTCATTGAGGCTTCACTTTGAGGCCATGGTACCAGGCATACTGGGCCACAGTTTTGTTTGAAGTTAAGGTGGTGCATTGCCTTATTCACTCAGTCCTGCCCTGTGGGTGTGTGACCAGTATATGAACCAGTGGCGGGTGTTGGTTCAACTAGGTAGTAATAGGACAGTCAGTGGTGGTCAGCTTTTGTTCAGAGGTCACCCCAAAATAGAGTCCACTTAGACATCAATCCCAACCAATACCTCCAGCCCGGACACAGCCAAACAAGATCCAACCGCTCACACAAATACAGACAAATATCCACCTTCCACAACTACTACAAATACAGCTTCTTTCCCCGAACAATAGCCCAGTGGAACAGACTTACATCTAATGTATTTACCCACAACAGTCTCATGCCTTCAAGGTTGCATTGCAGGACAGTAACCTGACAACTGCACCCTACAGGCACCTCCAATAGACAACACACACCACCACCCTGTCCCCCTCCACACCCCACCCCTGTCCCCCTCCCCACCACCACCCCTGTCCCCCTCCACACCACCACCCCTGTCCCCCTCCACACCACCACCCTGTCCCCCTCCACACCCCACCCCTGTCCCCCGCCACACCACCACCCCTGTCCCCCTCCACACCACCACCCCTGTCCCCCTCCACACCACCACCCCTGTCCCCCTCCACACCACCACCCCTGTCCCCCGCCACACCACCACCCCTGTCCCCCTCCACACCCCACCCCTGTCCCCCTCCACACCACCACCCCTGTCCCCCTCCACACCACCACCCCTGTCCCCCTCCACACCACCACCCCTGTCCCCCTCCACACCACCACCCCTGTCCCCCTCCACACCACCACCCCTGTCCCCCTCCACACCACCACCCCTGTCCCCCGCCACACCACCACCCCTGTCCCCCTCCACACCCCACCCCTGTCCCCCTCCACACCACCACCCCTGTCCCCCTCCACACCACCACCCCTGTCCCCCTCCACACCACCACCCCTGTCCCCCTCCACACCACCACCCCTGTCCCCCTCCACACCCCACCCCTGTCCCCCTCCACACCACCACCCCTGTCCCCCTCCACACCACCACCCCTGTCCCCCGCCACACCACCACCCCTGTCCCCCTCCACACCCCACCCCTGTCCCCCTCCACACCACCACCCCTGTCCCCCTCCACACCCCACCCCTGTCCCCCTCCACACCCCACCCCTGTCCCCCTCCACACCCCACCCCTGTCCCCCTCCACACCGCCACTCCTGTCCCCCTCCACACCCCACCCCTGTCCCCCGCCACACCTTGTCCCTAAAGCACCCCCACGCTCCCCATCATTGACTCATACTTTTTCCCCATCCACCCCACCCTAATCCCATAATCCCAAGCACAAATACTCTTATTCCACTTCCAGATAACATGAACCCAGCCATCCTGAAACCAACCACCCATACTAGTGCGTGATGCCCCAGTAGGGGTTTTGCACTATAAGGAATCAGAATCAGATGTTAGACACAGTGTGAACCCTCATTCTAAGGACTTAAATTGTTCAAGCAATTCCAATGTTTCTTTCACCCAAGGCTATTTAACATGACACATGGTCAAAAACCCTTCTGGTCAAATATCTGAATGCTTAGTTAAGACTCAAAAACCTTTCTGGTCAAAAATTTAAACTCATATCTACAGTTCTTTTCAGACAGCCCTGGTCACAATCCTGTCTGGTGAAAATGCTCCTGGTAAAAGCATTGGCAAAAACCCTTGTGCTAAAAGCCCTCCTGGTCAAACACCTTATGGTATGGGCCAGAGTGAGGATGTTGGAAATGTTCCACCTGCAAGTGCACATGTTCCTTACATCAGACCAGGGCTTTATGCAAGACCAAATTATTACCCGTCATACATGTTTTAGTGGACACATGGATGTTAACTGTTAAGCCAGTTTACAAACTTTAAAATGTGTCTGATGACCTGAAATGGACTACAAACACACATGTGATACCATTTACACTCACCTCTAAGGCATAACTGACAAAATCTATGGTTTTGGAACACCTAAAGTTATAATTGTTTGGCACTTTTTTTATTTACACGTCCATCCATATTTTCTACACAATGGTTTGTACCCGTCCATATGACGGGTGGACGGGTCTCTACATAAAGCTATGCATCAGACTGAGAGGTCACCAAGATGTCACCAGTGACTGTGATCAGATGTCAACCTTTGATGCAAAATGCTACAATAAGTGCCCCTTTTCTCCCAGGGGAAGCGGGGACTGTGCCATTCTCTTGGAAGTCTCCATCCAGGTTGACAGTTGCCTGTCATCCCTGTGGATGACACTGTTGTGGTCAGTGAGACATAGAGTGGGTGTCCTCATGGCTCACCCATTGGTCTGTGGAGGTGCTTCTGGGCACAGAGCACAGTCGATTTTCCCATTGGCGGCCATGTTAACGTTTTGTCAGATTATAAGGAAACTGGACCTGAGAAATTTTAAAATTTTAACACAGTCACTGTAGTCATGTCACTGATATACTGATTACATTTTGTCCAAAAAAAAACATATCTCAGGCTCTATTAAAATGGATGCATGTGTACTGCCCCTCAATATTGACCAAACTGAGCACGCTTTTCTGCATCCGCAGGGTCATGTAAGAACAAATTGTTACAAATCGCTACGCAAACTACACTCTTGCGTCATTGCACTGCAGATACATCATAGCACTGAACCTACTAGTATGCATGTGCTACTGTTCTAAGTTCACATAAAAAGAATTTTTCTAAATCTCAAATGATACAATTATTACGGTACTACATTCGTATGGGTTAGACCTGGTCAGTGAGGAAGTCTAACTGTGCTCTGACCCCTTCTCTGACCTGTGGTCAGATGGGGGGGGGGGGGTGAGGGGTGATAGTGGCTACTGATAGATGGTAATAGCATGTTTGAGTAATAAACCAGTATCATCAGTGTAGGTCATGTGGGACATGTGTTTCTAGGTAGAGGACATTGATGTCTGAACTTACTGCCTTTGATATGTTTGTCTGTAAAAGCCAAACTACGTAGACCGCAATGGCTGAGGGGTAGACCTTCGGACACTCGACTACGAGAACCCGGGTTCGAATCCTGTGCTGCAGTGTTAAAACCTTGAGCATGTTTTTTCACACAACATTGCTCCAGTTCACTCAGCTGTATAAATAAGTACCTGTCTATAGATAGTGGTGGATATGTGTACGAGCAGCCTTCGCGTATTAATTGTAGCATATGGCTGGATGCTTCCGAGAGAAGCCGAGATGGTGTCTGAGTGAACAGGTCTGTCAGGGAAGTAAAGTGCAAAGCGCTTGGAATGGTCCTGAGGACTGGATTCTGTGCTATATAAGAACTTGCCTTTACTTTTTTTTACTAAGCAGCACAGTTGTATCATGGTGTTTTTTAGGAAGATATGTACCCTGCCAATCAAAGTAGTTTTTTTTGGATTTAAGATCTTATGTATTCTGCATAATCTGTACATGGACAACTATGCCTGGAGGAATATGTCAACAGATGTGAAAGTGTCTGGTTTTCCTATTATTGTACAGTGCATACAAACATACATGCTCGCATATCTACACGTTGGTGGATGTGATAAATATGTTGGATGTGTTCGCGCCATTCAGTGGTGATTTCCCTGGACGTCCCGCTGTATATTGGTTGAATTCAGTGTTACTTGGCATGCCACATACATGTCATTACCAACATGAAATTTGATACAAAATCTTAGATCTCATAAAACGAATGTACTCATTATTACTTCCCATGTCATCTAGTGGCTTCTGAAGAACAGGCAAATGTAATTAACAGGATCCCTACAGGGCCTTGAAAGTCTTGAAAAGCCTTGAAATTGATTGGACCAAATTCATGGCCTTGAAATCCTTGAATTTTACAAAGTAGTCTTGAAAAGTCTTGAATTTAATTGTGGTCAATAAAATATTGTTTTGACTCAATTGTTCTGATGAATAGCAGCCAGATAAGGAGAAGCCTATGCACAAAAATAACTTGTGCACATTGGGCAATCATCATTTCGTTGTGGTCAGCGCCATTGTTTTCTTAGTCGAGTAAAAAATGTAATGTTAACTTAATTTACTGCGCTTGAAAGTACATATGTCGTTAAAACAGTCTTGGAATTTCTATTTGAAATAGCCTTGAAAGTCTTGAATAGCGTTGAATTTCAAATGTCCAGATGTGTACGGACCTGTTTATCAAACATTTCACTTCACCTGTCTGTTGATTGGCAGAGTTCGGTTAAACAGTGGGTTGGTTTGTATTTTGCGATACACCAGAATTCGGCGAAAAACATTCCTTGTTATTTTTATACCTGATCTGCCTCCTTGACATTTGTCTCATGTTCCTGATTCCGGGGTTATTCCGGTGTCCAAAAGCCTGACATTTACATGATGCCTTTTTGATGTGTCAGAGATAGCAACATGACACCAGCTGGCTGGATCTGTTTGATGCTGGTTGTTGACCTTATGTGTGTGGCCTGTGTGTGTGTGTATGTGGACAGTAGACTTGTACTCTCGCATAATGTACACCGTCCTGTACATGCACGTATACAGGGGTAGAAATAATTAAACAAAATCTGGTAGTCAGCAGGACGGGACTACCCAGCTGAGAAATTTTGTAATTCTCAGTTCACCATCCCATATATTTTAGATGCGATCATGAGTTGTACAATGCATATCCTTTTTAAGGACAATAAAGTGAAATTGATTGAAATTGATTGATTGATTGATATCTGGTGGTCAGGAAATGGCCCAGATTTAACCAAATGACATGACAAACAAAATTTGAAAAAAGTATTCAAACATGTTGTAGTAGTCCATCGGAATACTGCTATCATCATTTTTGGTAGTCCAACTGAATTTCTGGTAGTCCCCAGACTACCACTATTTCGACCCCTGGTATATGATTTTGCTGGTAGACGTTTGTATACCTGCAGTGTGTACATCTGTGTATGTAGGTACACTGTTGTGTATATACATATGTGTGTGTGTGCTCTGAAATATGTGTACTTGGATTGAAATAGTTACTACTCATTGTTCGTGGGACATCTTAGATATGACGTAGGGCAGCATTGTTCTTCTCAGCCTAACCTACAATGTCCAACATGGATGGCCTTTGACCTGGTTATTAACACATACTGTTCAACTGTAAATGTTGTTAATTAGTCTCGGATAAGTACATTTTTAAATGTAGTTGTGGGGTAAAGGATTTGTTTTTATACTTGTCCTTGGAACAAGTTGAAATACTGACAAATTTTGAACCAGAACTTATGCTGAATTCCAGTGGGCTCATATCTAGCACAAATAAGACGTTCTTATATATAATATATATATATATGCATATATATATATATATATATATATATATATATATGTATATGTATATGTATATGTACACACACATGCAGATGAACACAACAAAAACTTCACAGCCCAAGGACTTTTACATTTTCCCCTATGAATACCTCGGCACCGAATACAGAACCAGTCAATATTTCAGCTTTATAACCTGCCACGGCCTACCTTGTGCTAACAAGCTGTCATGCGCCACCATTGCGCCAATGAATTCAGCTGACTTAATGACATTACCATCCTGTTACTGAAGCATAAATGATAAGAGAAAGGTCAAATACGCGATTGATTAAGACTAAGTTGGCATCTGACGTAAGACCGACCGTCGATCGTAACTCGTGCATGGCGCTAAAATCAGACGTGAATATTCCATGGGGGCCCGCGATTAGATTTACGCTCACAGCTAGCCAGGGAGGAAATAAAAACCTGATCCAACGAAAAGGGAAAATGGCCTATTAAGACCGTTTTGTGAAAAAGGAGGAGTGAATTTAGGTTAAGATCAAATTCATTTTGGATGTTGAATTAATAAACGGTTGTTCATTAGATTTGGCAAGCCTAGGATGGATGTAACGTGTGTTACTGGTTGTGTGTGTCAGGCTGACAGCTCTGTACACATTTACCTACATATCTGTGTTTATTTAGTGCCGTGACACATTATCACCCAGAGTTGAATGAAGGCTTGTTGCTTCCGCATGTAACCTGAGAATTATGTTGCGGGCACGTATTATGTTTCCTGTCGCATTCTCCAAAATCCACACATACCAATCTGACAGAATACAGTCACATTTTATTTATGAATAACTACAGATGTGTATCAGGTAACATGGAATATATTGTTTAAATTATGGCAGTTGACTCACGTTCATTTGTATACCTGACAGGTTTGACGTGCAACGTAATTTCACACAGTTATTGTCATAATTGCATTTAATATAGTTTATTTATGGTGGTATAGTATTTAAGTGGACACATTCACCTTATAAAGTTACTAAAGTTTTTATATTAAAAAAGTTGACATCATTGTACAATTATTTAATTTTGTTTGTATAAAGGAAAGTGCCACGGAGGGATTTAGCACACACTGGATATAACTGTAAGGAACATTATCTATATAGAACTGTTTTACAAAGTCCCCGTGAGTTTCTTGTTTAATGTTTGATTTTACAGATCATGAGCTATAAAAATGTACCTTGTTAAAATATGTTCAGTGGTTTATCACTGCTAAATTGAGACAAAGTATACAAACTGCATTATGGGAAACAACGTCATTATTATTATTCATAATTATTGTGTATAGTTTGTCAGTATATGGGGTCATAAACACATGTATTCGATTAGTTTAGGATTGCTTGTCAAAATAAACCAGACATTGAACAATTATATAAGGTATGCATTATTGCCTATATCAAAACATTTATGGATTAGACAGGTCTGTTTTTGGCTCAGTGCAAACTAGTCTGGACCAGTCAGATAAAGTTGTGCACTAGTGAAGTATTTGATCGACCTGTAAAATGTCAGTGTTTCCCATAAATGTCCTCATTGACATTTCTAGGAAGTCTTAATGAGATCTCGGCCAGAAACAGCCAGTGGAGACATTGACAGATATGGTGACAGATATTATAATTGGGATGTATTTAAGGCATGTCACTCAATCACTGCAGACAATGTTGTCATTGGTGCATTTAGCTGATCACATTTTGAATGCAGGAATGCCACATTTTGTACATCATGTAAACACCCCTGAATCTACTTCATACAGATATATGGTTTTAATATAAAACTGATTGGTTGGTTGGTTGGTTGATTGATTGATTGATTGATTGATTGATTGATTGATTGATTGATTGATTGAATAAATGATTGATTGATTGATTGATTGATTGATTGATTGATTGATTGATTGATTGATTGAATAAATGATTGATTGATTGACTGACTGACTGACTGACCGACCGAACGAACGAACGAACGAACGAACGAACGAACGAACGAACGAACGAACGAACGAACGAACGAACGAACGAACGAACGAACGAACGAACGAACGAACGAACGAACGAATGAATGATAAAATCGATTGGGTGATTGAAGCAGGTCATATCTTTTGCACTCTATCTTTCTATTAAAGTGTTTTTGTCAAATGATTAAAAGCTATAATTATTTTTAATATACACCAACAGGCATGATGTTCTATTCTATCCGGTAGACAAAGTTATCAATTATGTGTTTGTTGAATACATACGAATCATGCATTAACAAGGCATCACAGTGCGCTGCACATTTCAACAACAAATCATCATAAAGAAATTGCAGTGAAAAACACTTTAGTGTAAGACAGTAGTCTTAGAGCCGTCACGAGGTAGCATACGTGACACTGCAGCCTTTGGACGATAACTGGACAGAGCGATGTCCCTCTGTCTGTGGCACACAGAGTGGTCGCTGGTCAGGTTTGAGCTGTTGGACACCGCCAGCTGACTGGGCCTTGGGCGGGACTGTTAGAATAGAGTGTCTTTGACATCAGGGAACTCAACACTAACAAGGCTTATGAGACCCCTCGGGGGGGGGGGGGGCAGGGGGGAGGCTGCTATGGACAGATGGTCAGAGGTGTATGAAGCAAAGCTAACACTTCAATTTTATGCGAAAAATGTAAGGCACCGTTTTATATTTAGCAAAGTCCAAAAAGTTGGCATTTATCAAAAACGGAATCGGAAGTGTTTCCCTCCCCACGTGTACATTATACCTTGCCTGATTTTATGACCCTAAATTATTATAAAGGTTGATTTGTTTTAATTAAAACTAAATTGTGAATCCATAGTGATAGTGGCTAATGTATTACAACATAACAATTTATTAAATTTGTTATGTATCTTTTGTAATGTTTACTTGACCCTTAGAAATAACCACACTAAAACTTGGTCTGTGTCCTAGATTGTATCAGGGTTCGGTTTCTAACTTTTGGTTATTAGTTATGATACATTTAATGAAATTACTTTATTTAATACCAGATGATTGCCAATATTAATGCGATGTCACAATTTAAAAATGTGATATTTAAAGCAAAATGTTGATGTAAACTTAAAACCACCACAGCACAGTTTAATGCAGGTTGTTTATATACGATATACGACCGTGGGAATTTTCCACAGCCTTACCTGGGCCTTATTCAGCATTGTGGAATGTACTCGGACAAAAAGGGGTGGTGGACTGTAAGGTACCAGGTATGGTGTTTCCCTGAGAAGTCTGGCCAGGACCCCTGAGGGGGGTACCAGGACCCCTTGTGGGAATGTTCACTATTGAAGATGTTAACCCTTTAACTACTAAAAAGTGGTGTATTGATGTTAATTAAAAATTAACAATAATAAAACAAACTATTTATTTTCAGTAAGTTCTGTGTGGTGTGGTATCTACTCCTTAAGATTAATTTACTGCTTAGTACCAAAATCCATTGGAATGTTTGGGTTTGTCAGTCCTATATAGTTTTAGTATTTATTTAGCATCGTAAACATTGACATTTTTTCTCCTTGCCCTGGTTACGGGGGCAGGTGAATGTCATAAACTACTACACCCTGTTTGTCTGGCTGAGTGGAGAGTTCTGGCTGAGTAAGTCATCATTATGCATTGTGACTAGAGTGGAGAGAGAGAGTGAGAGACAGTCACAACATTTGCCTCCGTGAGAGGTGGCATGGAACCAGGGCAGTCTTACAGACTGTTTACCTCCGTGAGAGGTGGTGTGGAACCAGGGCAGTCTTACAGACTGTTTACCTCCGTGAGAGGTGGTGTGGAACCAGGGCAGTCTTACAGACTGTTTACCTCCGTGAGAGGTGGCATGGAACCAGGGCAGTCTTACAGACTGTTTACCTCCGTGAGAGGTGGTGAGGAACCAGGGCAGTCTTACAGACTGTTTACCTCCGTGAGAGGTGGTGTGGAACCAGGGCAGTCTTACAGACTGTTTACCTCCGTGAGAGGTGGTGAGGAACCAGGGCAGTCTTACAGACTGTTTACCTCCGTGAGAGGTGGCATGGAACCAGGGCAGTCTTAAAGAATGTTTACCTCCGTGAGAGGTGGTGAGGAACCAGGGCCGTCTTACAGACTGTTTACCTCCGTGAGAGGTGGTAAGGAACCAGGGCAGTCTTACAGACTGTTTACCTCCGTGAGAGGTGGCATGGAACCAGGGCAGTCTTACAGACTGTTTACCTCCGTGAGAGGTGGTGAGGAACCAGGGCAGTCTTACAGACTGTTTACCTCCGTGAGAGGTGGTGTGGAACCAGGGCAGTCTTACAGACTGTTTACCTCCGTGAGAGGTGGTGAGGAACCAGGGCAGTCTTACAGACTGTTTACCTCCGTGAGAGGTGGCATGGAACCAGGGCAGTCTTAAAGACTGTTTACCTCCGTGAGAGGTGGTGAGGAACCAGGGCCGTCTTACAGAGTGTTTACCTCCGTGAGAGGTGGTAAGGAACCAGGGCAGTCTTACAGACTGTTTACCTCCGTGAGAGGTGGCATGGAACCAGGGCAGTCTTAAAGACTGTTTACCTCCGTGAGAGGTGGCGTGGAACCAGGGCAGTCTTAAAGACTGTTTACCTCCGTGAGAGGTGGCGTGGAACCAGGGCAGTCTTACAGACTGTTTACCTCCGTGAGAGGTGGCATGGAACCAGGGCAGTCTTAAAGACTGTTTACCTCCATGAGAGGTGGTGAGGAACCAGGGCCGTCTTACAGAGTGTTTACCTCCGTGAGAGGTGGTAAGGAACCAGGGCAGTCTTACAGACTGTTTACCTCCGTGAGAGGTGGCATGGAACCAGGGCAGTCTTAAAGACTGTTTACCTCCGTGAGAGGTGGCGTGGAACCAGGGCAGTCTTAAAGACTATTTACCTCCGTGAGAGGTGGCGTGGAACCAGGGCAGTCTTACAGACTGTTTACCTCCGTGAGAGGTGGCATGGAACCAGGGCAGTCTTAAAGACTGTTTACCTCCGTGAGAGGTGGCATGGAACCAGGGCAGTCTTAAAGACTGTTTACCTCCGTGAGAGGTGGCATGGAACCAGGGCAGTCTTAAAGACTGTTTACCTCCGTGAGAGGTGGCATGGAACCAGGGCAGTCTTAAAGACTGTTTACCTCCGTGAGAGGTGGCATGGAACCAGGGCAGTCTTATAAGTGAACCTGCTGTTTAGTGGGGACTGGAAGTAATTACAAACATCAGCCGGATGTGTAATAAAATATCTAGTTCCTTGTAAGCAGGAAGATGATGAAGTGTCTGGTGGGTCAGATCAGATGATAACATCCTTCAAGTTTCATGTGTCGTTGACTTCAGTTCGATACCTGAGTATGCATGTACCACCCAAACATCCTTGATCACTTGTTCACATGACCATTCTTTACCCAGACTGCCATTGTCATGGCTTTCTTCGTCTTCCATATATTGGACTGGGACCTTGTAGGGCATTAAAAGTCCAACGAAGCTTGGGGGCGAGGCAGTGTATGGTCTCTTAAAACAAACAATTAATTAATATATTTAACAAAATTAAAACGGTAATAAATTTACTGTATGAACCTCTGGTTAGTTAAAAATGTATTATTATGATGTACTACATAGTCGCATGAAGAAATTATCTGCTGGCAGATGTTGAGGCACGAAGGCTAGCCCTGAAAGCCTCTGTGCTTATAGTGGCTGATAGGCTTGTGGGGAGCCCATTCCACTGTCTGAGTCTCACAGGGAAAAAGGAATGGTAAAGGGTTGGGTAGTCTGCCCTTGCATGTTGGAAAAGCTAGGCTCCCTGAGTTGTGGGTTTACCCCCTGCCTTGTCCTATTACCCCAGGTGAGGGGAGACTCAGACTGTCAGTACCTGTCTGCCTGGAAGTAGTTACAAGTTAACTCCTAGCACCCCAGGGGGCCTACATCTGTTGCCTTCCCATCCACCCTGGGCCAGTTAACAAGGCCCATAAACAAGTCCCTGTCTGGGGGTAATCAAGACCAGACCATGGCTGCACTTCAGGGTCTCTGTATTGTGCAGATACTGTGAAAAACTCTCATTAAGACCCCAAATCTTTAGGGTTCTCTCAAGGGTAAATGACACTCCATGTCACAGTGCCACAAACAAGTTACGTACGGGGCCTTGAAATTCTTGAAAAGCCTTGAATTTGATTGGACCAAATTCAAGGCCTTGAAATCCGTGAATTTTAGTCTCGAAAAGTCTTGAATTTAATTGTGGTCAATACAATATTTTTTGGCTCAATTGTCGTGACAAATTAACACACATAGGCCAGTGACAGTCAGACGAAAGGAAAAATAACTTGCATGCTCCTTGGGCAATTCATCGTGGTCGCGCCATTTTGTTCTTAGTTGAGTCAAATAAGTTGGTCAAGCGTGATGTGATTAATTTGGATTGATGTTTTCAATGTTATTTTACTGCGATTAAAAGTACAGATGTCGTTAAAAAAGTTTTGAATTTATTTTTCAAATAGACTTGAAAAGTCTTGAATAGTCTGGAATTTCAAATGACCAGATGTGTATGGACCCTGCATATATATTAATCCTTCACCACCCTTGAGACTAATTGTCCATATCCATTGGTCAAGTACTCATTCTATCTGGTATGGCTCGGGACTATTTCGTCAAAAAGCCATATTTTGCACCTTACAATAAATTTGCTTAGTAACAGTGAAATTGTTTACTAAAATATGTCAACATCGTAAGACTTTCTTTAAGGAAATAACGTATCTGCTGTGATCTGGTTCTGGCTGTTTGTATTTTGGAAACTTAATTAAACAGTTCATTCTGTGTAATGATGGAGTTTCCTTATGAGGTTTTTAGCGTAATGAAATGGTTCCTGACCTTTGTTGTTGGCACAAACAAATAACAGGAGACCCCCCCCCCCCCACCGCAAGTTGTTATATTTTGAAGATGGGCGTGATGTTGGAAAATTGAAGGGAGGGAAAATGGGATTGCAGTCTGCTATATCTAGACACTGGAAAGGTTTGTGGTAATTCTAGTGGAATGCCTTCGGTTGATCGAGTCCAACTATTATTCATGTTGCCTGCTCTTGGCTGGGATGGAATAGTCTACTGATAATGGCTGTTTCCTGCCGGGAATGTGCAAACGATTGCTGATGTCATTATTTCACTGGTACCGCATCACGAGTGCGCTTGTAGATGTTGATTTTTCTGAGCACTTTTGCATAAAACAACCACACAGAGCTCATCATCTAGAGGTGTGTGTCTCGTAGGATACAGCATTCACTGATGACCTTGGTCCAGTGCTGGCCAAATGCATATAAACTCAGTGGCTACTTTCATAGAGCGCAATAGTTTAGGGGTAGAGTTTCGGACTCTCGACTACGAGAAATCGGGTTCGAATCCTGTGCTGCAGTGTTAAAACCTTAGGCAATTTTGTTCACTCTACATTGCCCCAGTTCACTCAGCTGTATAAATGAGTACCTGGCTATAGACAGTGGTGGATATGTGTACGAGCAGCCTTCGCGTATTAATTGTAGCATATGGCTGGATGCTTCCCAGAGAAGCCGAGATGGTGTCTGAGTGAACAGGTCTGTCAGGGAAGTAAAGTGTAAAGCGCTTTGAACGGTCCTGAGGACTGGATACTGCGCTATATAAGAACTTGACTTTGCCCAGTTATATTTTGGACACCAATCACCATGCTCAGTAAAAAAGCTACTCGCCTAGGGGAATCACCTTTGTATGTGTTTCTATGTTGTTATTTTAAAATAAATTACACACTGGTGATTGGTAGTTTCATGTGCTGCCAACGTTTAAGCAAATTGTGCCAGGACAGTTTTTACTAAGGGGTGCTGGAAATGTTATTATCAGTACAAAGTGGCAGTGGTCACATGACTCATTTGATGTCTGATGCTCATAATGGGGTATTTTAATGAGATATCAGTATATTTGGGGTTCACTGAATGTGTTGAGTTGAGATTCCAGGCAGCGTCGGAGAGAGAGGAACAGAATATAATTATATGAACTATGTCGATAATCTGGGGCAAATAATTCAAGATGAGAGACTGTTGTGCCCCCTTCGGGTGTATTGAGTGGTGACATGTAGGTGTGTGTGTGTATGTTTGTCATTCAGGGGTAGGGTAGGCGGGTGTTCAGATTGTTACTTGCAGTTAAGAATGTGGGGAGCGGTGGTCGCGCGGTAGAGCGCCGGACTGTCAATCGAGGGGACGGTGGTTCAATCCCACCTAACGCCGTTTCGAAACTTAGAGGCAATTTCATAACCCCACATTTGCCTATGTCTTCCGGAAGAGTAGCTCAAAGCCTTGTATCTGGTGCCTATACCAGGGGAAGTAAAGATCCCACACGGGATAAATGAGTAACCTGTAGTGGACTCACTCATTCTAGAGAAGGACAACTCTAAAAACTAATGGCTATTTAAACAAATGTCAGCAAGTAGATCGAAGTCATTTAATGGAAGGAGAAGAAGAATGAGAAGGGTGCGAGATGAGAGTTTAGCAGAGACACTGGAAACTGTCCTCAGTGTGCATCAGCTGACTGTGTTGATAGACTTGGGTTGTTCACTACCCTTGGGATGTTCCAATCTTCCTGTGCGATTCATGAAGTACAAATCCGTTTAGCATTTCCGTAACTTAATTGGCCTATTTCATTACCAATCGTTATTGAGCCTCGTTTTCTACCGAACTACTATATATACATGCAACTAAATTTCAAGGCCATGCCGAATCTATGTTTGTGTATGAGCACTATAAAAACATATTTGATTTCATATAAATGTCATGAGCAAAGGAAAATAAGGACTACCTGGTAACATGATTTTTACATTTCAGACAGGATACGAATCAACATACGAACATAATATTACGCCTTCCAAATTCTACACATTTTATTGCATATTGCAGGGTTCGTACGGGTCCTTGAAAGTCTTGAAAAGCCTTGAGTTTGATTGGACCATATTCAAGGCCTTGAAATCCTTGAATTTTATAAAGTAGTCTTAAAAAGTCTTGAATTTAATTGTGGTCAATAACGTATTGTTTTGACTCAAATATTGTTTTGACTCAATTGTTGTGATGAATAACAGCCAGAAAAGGAAAACCCTTTGCACAAAAATACCTTGTGCACATTGGGCAATCGGCATTTCATTGTGGTCGGCGCCATTGTTTCCTTAGTCGAGTAAAACTTTTAATATTAATTTACTGCACTTAAAAGTACATATGTCGTTAAAACAGTCTTTAATTTCTTTTTCAAATAGCCTTGACAAGTTTTGAACAGCCTTGAATTTCATATGTCAAGATGTGTACGGACCCTGATATTGGAAATTCATACAATGAATGTTTACCACTGAATATTTAATTATGATTGCCGAGTTCATTCGGGTGTGTTTTGGTTCAGTGTGGTGTGTTTCTGTTCACAGAGCCTCTGTAAGATGACGCAGCAGTTTAACACGAAGCGACAGATCCCGTCGTCCTCCCAGCTACCATGTGACGATGACAAAGACAAGTAGGTCACATGTCTGACATAAAAAAAATATTACGTAATTTCAAATAATTTTATTACACACTTTCTGAACAGTGGCCATATAAGTTTGCGAATTCTCAAAGTGCATTGAAGGTCGGTCATCACCACATGTGGCTAGGAAAATAAATTGTTGCTGTGGCCTCACCCAGCGTGTTAATGGAAATTGATGCAATTAGCAATTTTACAGTGTATTATATTTAACATCTGTGTAGATATGATGATATTTCGAGATTTTATGATGGTTTCTCTTTCATTAAATGTTAGGTGTCCGTATATAACTAATTGGATATTTGGGTGACTAACTAATCAAGGCAAACAAACAAGAATACATAACCATTTTTCTTTGTTTAATTTTCTGTATTTTTGAAGTAATTTATCCACATTCTGGTGCAGATTAAATGGAACTTGAAAATGCAGGAACTATTCTTAAAGGTTTTTTGACAAGTTGTTGTAATCTGTGAAATGGTTAACGCAATGCAGCATCATTGTGAATGATAAACGGCTGCCTGTTTATTCATTGGTACTCTTTCCCAAAATATAGAGAACGTTTGTTAAAAGCTCCTCAAGATTCTTTTTAAATATTGTCATGTGACATTTAAACACTCGTTCGATGTCGCAACGACTGTACGGTCTAACTAACTCATACTCGTCATTTCTCAGTCACGTATAATCACTTACTTGGCACCTACATTTCACCATTCTAACCTCAACCTTTCACCTTTGACCCACAACAGGAGTGCAACGGGGAGGTAGGTCAATGAATGATCCCTCAGGGGAGCAGTGCTTAAGTTACGTTAGCCGGGATTATGCTTTCGATTTTCCTTGTTCATTGCGCGTCTTTTTGCATTCTTATAGCCTCTTGTTTTGAGATTATAAGAATCCCAAGACAGTTTTATTCCTAGTGCATTGTCACATGACTTGCCAGGACTGTTCATTGGACTCACCACACCACTGCAATGCTAGCTACCACCAGATGGCACCACTTGCAGCTTGACATCGGCACTTGCATCATTGTGTAGTTATTAATAAATTAATATTTTGATTAATTGATGCACAAAACCACATATATTTGTCAGCAGAATTTACTGTTCATTAGTGATAAAATATGACATAATAATTGCTCCCCCAGGTGATGTGATTAATGTTGAAATGATAAGTTTTTACATGTTATGTTATGATGTAGGTATGTTCACCAATCTCTTAGATAAGTTTACAAGCACATGTGTATGATAGGTTATTATTAAGAAAATATGTTACACTACTGGAGTGGTTATTGTGGGTGGCTGTTATAAATAAGTTGTTTTGTAATATGATAGTTTGATAAGTGTCCACAATGTAGCAATAGTTGGCGTTCGTAAATAATGTTAGTTAATAATGTGTGGTTTTTGTTGTAACATTAGATTAACATGTGTGGTGCTGTTATACGTTTACTGAAATTAATAAAAGCATCCCCAGTATTGATGACATATATTGCTAAAACAAGATGTTAGGAATACAAGCATCTAGAGACAAAGTTGTCAGTTTGATACGCACTTATTTGTGAAACTTAGAATCTGAGAGTACATGCTTTGACATTTTCTTCACAATATTGTTTTGCTAGTAATCCTTACGTGTTTGTTAGTTATTAAGGACTTAATTTGGCATACCCCACTCAGGCTAGTGTTGTTAGTGGTAGAATATAGTTCCCTTGAAAATAGCTTAGTGTGAACTAAGTTATTCCTGGATAGCTGTCTCAGTGAAATTGAGTCGATCTTCGTGTGACAATGCTTTTACTAACCCTGTTACACTGTCAGGGTCATAACGAAATTGTTGTCGTTTTGTAAACACATTCTATTATTAGAGAAGTTTTTAACAACTTCAAATGTAGGCATGTATAAGGTGGCTACTAACACGGGTCTAGAGGTGCATTATGGGTAGGTGGTGTAGTGCTACTGGTGTACACATAGTTCGATGTTTCGTTATTCTAAAAACGATAATGATACACCATGATTCTATGGTTTCATGATGTTATTATATGTAAATCTGTGTTTCTTTGTGTCAGTGTAGGTAAACATGCGTGCATGTATGCACAATACATGCATGTATATTCGACACATGCACAAACATGAACACCCACATATTGCATGTGCATCAGGGTACATGTGGGTACCTTACTGGTGATATTAACTCCACTGTATCATTGCACTTCTGATATCAACCCTAAACATGACATCTGTGATATCACCCCTAAATATGTTTCTGATATCACCTTTAAACTTGACATCTCTGTTATGGTCCCTAGACACTACATCTCTGATATTGCCCCTAAACACAATGTCTCTGAAATTTCCCCTAAAACATGACGTATCTGATATTGCACGTAAATACGATTCCTCTGATATTGCCCCTAAGCAAGACGTCTGATATTGCCCCTAAATATAACATCACTTATATCGCCCATAAACACAACATTGTTGATATTGCTCCTAAAAACAGTGCCTTTGATATCACCCCATACATGCTGTCTCTGACATCACCCCTAAATATAACATCTCAGATATCACTGTAGAGCGCAGTGGCTCTCGACTAAGAGAATCCGGGTTAGAATCCTGTGCTGCGGTGGTAAAACCTTGGGCAAGTTTTTCTGCCTGGCTACAGACAGTGGAGGATATGTGTACGAGCAGGCTTCGCGCATTAATTTCACCATATGGCTGGATGCTTCCCAGAGAAGTTGAGACAGGGTCTGATTGAAATCCTAAGGATTGGATACTGCGCTATATAATAACTTACCTTTTGTACCCCTAAACATGATATGATATCGCTCCTGAACCCTTAAACATGATGTCTCTATAGAATTACCAATAACAGCAATAACTCTTGCATTAACAACAATAACAACATTAATTTACACCAAGTTCTCAACCACAATGTGCACTGTCAACAACGTCTATGCCACAGAACTGATGGCGCCACCTGTGTTTTGCTACAGAACTATCCTGGCGGTGTGGAAGACTCTGCTCGAGGAGACGGAACGTGTAGCCAAAGCGAGGCTACAGGCAGCCGAGACGTATATGCAAAATATATCGGAGCCCGTGAAACCTATCAAAACGTCAAAGGCTCTCATCGCGAAAAAGGTGTGTTCAGATAGGAAACCCTGCATGATTTTATGTAGCACTAAATGCAGCTTTGTTGTGTGGTTGGTCCCTGAATTTGTTTGACAGGAGACGTGGCGTTGAAGCATCGACAGGTTGGTGTCATCTGTCTCAGCATTGTGCAGTTCCTGCACTTGTGAAGATCACGTTGTCATGGCTACTAATGTTGTCAATGACAACTGTTGCCGTAGATACTACTGTTGTCAATGACAATTGTTGCCATAGATACATCTGTTGTCAATGACAACTGTAGCCGTAGATACTACTGTTTTTAATGACAACTGTTGTCTTGTATGCCAGTGCTATTATTAAACCAAGGGACTGATTCATTAACGTTGATATGAGCTCTTTTATAAGCTTATTTTGCATGTTGAAATCGGTTGTATTCATTAACCATCTCAGTTTGCATCTTCTCACGGTAGACAGGACATGTTTGTGTTGTCCGATGTTTCAACCGATTACGTTTCCCACTTCTTCATTGGTCACATGACCTAGCTGTCACATACACATGGTTTTTAGATAACGTCTCACCTCGAGGGTTTGTATTCGGTTTAATAATTCCGCGGTCGGGGTGCGTGTCTCGGTAGAGTTACGAACGGCGAATTGACACATCTGCGTCTGCAGTAAATCCCGTTGTAGTTCCGTGTTCTGTCACCAGGTGTGCGACCAGCTGCAGCAGCTTCACAAGGAGGTGTCACAGACCGTCACAGAGATGACAAAGTCACAGAAGATCTATGCAGATGAGGAGCGCGTCGCACACGAGGCACGGCTCAAGGCCGCAGACGCAGAAGCCAAGTGAGCTGATTGGTTGAATTTTATTAATATATAATCGTAATCATTTTTTTAGATATTTGTCAGATTTGTTGCATATTTTTGATGAATTGTGTAAAATATGAAACACTGCTAAGGATGATTAATGGATTCATTTTGTGGTATGGAATGTTTTAATATATCATATGGAACCCGAAAAACTGCTAATGTTAATGTTATTCAGTTGTATGTAGAATAACCAAGCCATCTCTAATAAAAAAACATTAGTGTAAGTTATTTTTATAACACACTGGCTCAACTTCTCTGGTGTCGTTGAGTGTTAACAGGAACTATTATTGCATTGCAGAGTGAAGCACAAGACAACAAAACTGTTCACATCATTTGCCTCTCTTCAAAAGAACTGTATCAAGGTCAGTAGTGAAGTGATACATTTTGCCTTGTTTTCATGAAATGGATGCTGACTTTAACATGTGTTTGTTTGTGTTGTCTTTGTCGTGTCACACGATGATGACAGTGTCATACGATGATGGCAGTGTCACACGATGGTGACAGTGTCACTCAATGGTGACAGTGTCACACAATGATGACAATGTCACACAATGATGACAGTGTCACACGATAGTAACAGTGTCACATGATGATGGCAGTGTCACATGATGATGACAGTGTAACTCGATGATGACAGTGTCACTCGATGATGACAGTGTCACTTGATGATGACAGTGTCACATGATGATGACAGTGTCACATGATAATGACAGTGTCACATGATAATGACAGTGTCATGTGATGATGACAGTGTCACACGATGATGACAGTGTCACATGATGATGACAGTGTCACTCGATGATGACAGTGTCACATGATGATGACAGTGTCACACGATGATGACAATGCCACACGATGATGACAGTGTCACACGATGATGACAATACCACACGATGATGACAGTGTCACACGATGATGACAGTGTCACTCAATGATGACAGTGTTGCATGATGATGACTGTCACACAATGATGACAGTGTCACACGACGATGACAGTCACACAATGACGACAGTGTCACACGATGATGACAGTGTCACGTGATGTTGACAGTGTCACATGATGATGACCGTGTCACATGGTGGTGACAGTGTCACACGATGATGACAGTGTCATGCGATGATGACAGTGTCACGTGATGTTGACAGTGTCACATGATGATGACAGTGTCACACTTGGTATTGGTTACAAAGTATAACCATTGTGTCTGGACCTACACTTAACATAATTCCTTCAGGTAATGTAAGTATAATAAAAAATAAAGATACGCAAATTCTGCAAAAAAACATACAATTCATAGCACATGATCTATATAGAATATATTGTTCATGGCTCCAAGATTTGATAATTTTGTAAGAAATTCACTTACTTTGGAGCATAGTTTGTGAAACATACAATGTTTCGACCCATCAACTTTGAGTTCTGGTCATGTTCTGGTGTCGTGTGAATGAAATGATGATACCACTTAACCAGAGGGTCAAAGAACACATGACCCTAGACAAAGGAGACCATTGGCGGGCCACGGGATACTCAGTGTCCATTTGTAACACCCAAGTCCTGATCCGTCATTCTAACCTGCACTAGAGGAAAGTGAAGGAGGCCATATATATAAAACAGAGAGTAGTTGAGTAGATAGCAGGCAGAATTATGTCTCAAGACTTTAGGTGGGATGTTATTGTTGTTATAGCAACAGCTCTAGTAAGCAGCAGACTTGACTACTGCAATTCCCTCCTTTACAATACCACAAACAAGGATATAGCAAAACTTCAGTGTGTCCAACATTTTTAGCAATGGTAGTCACATGTTCTCCTCGTTTTTCTCGCTCAGTGCAGCTTCTAAAATCATTGCATTGGCTCCCAGTGCACTATCGCATCATTTTTCAAAATTTGTACAATAGCCTATCAAGCACTCTCATCTACACAACCAGGATAGCTAAATTCAATGCTAACTCCAGCAAGAAATTCCCGACAGCTACGCTCAACCAGTAGTAACCCTCTTTACATTCCTTGGGTGAAAACAATAGTTGGGACCCGAACTGTCTCGGCGGTTGCCACACCAACTGTGTGGAATTCTCTTCCTGCCAGTGATAAATCAGAAGGTAATATAGTTTCAATCCACCAACGTCTAAAAGCCTATCTCTTTAATGCTGCCTATCCTCCTTAGCTTCCTAGCATCTTCATCCATATATTGACGACTCATGCATTGTCTTACGATTACGAGTTTGCTTAATCCCTTGGTTTTGTCACACCACTGAGCTTGATCTTTGAGGATATTGGCATAAAAGAAGTCAGAATTATGTCTAGAGACTTTAGGTGGGATATTATTTCATGCCACAGCTGAGTCAGCGGAAAGAAGTATGTGAACATCGAGCGACCGTCGCGAGAAATGATTACGTCCTTAACCTGGGGGCCACAAACGCTCACCAGCGACGCTTCTACGGGGTCGACCTACCTCAGCTGATCAAGGTGAGGCCTACGGAATTGTGGGATACCTCGAGAAGGAACTGGTCTGAACACATTTTTTATTAATTGCTATTAGAATATTTTCATTGTTTAATTGAGGCTTTCAAATTTATTAATGATTTTAGTAGTATGTACTGATATTCCACTGCATTGTGTTTATTTTTAGTTAATAGTATTTGATCAGTAATATGTTGTAATCATTAATTTATACATTTTTATTAATTTATTACTAGTTTTTTTAGTACTGCACAATCTTTAGTTTAAATAATCATCTTAGTGTGTATAGTTTAGTTTAAATAATCATCTTAGTGTGTGTATGTTTGTTTAATGATACAAAACTAAATAAGGGCTGGACAACCTTCAATAGTCGACGCTTGTAGTCATATCTTAAACTAACTCACCTTGCCTGAGGGAATATTTGCCTTAATATGTCACTCATCCCAACGAGAAACCACTGGTCTCCCAATTGTGGTAAATATTGCTGAATTAAAAACTTATGATGAAAATTCATCATGGCTGTTTTTACTCGGCTAACTCAAATGTTTGTTTAGGGGATCCATCAGATCAAGTTTTGCATGGCAAACAGCTCTGGTTTTCGAGGATGACTTAACAGATTAGCAATGATTCAGTTGTAAAGCAAAATGAAAGTGAAAGTGAAGTAGTGGGTTATGTACATGTTGTCACTGTTGTTTTGCAGACTCTGGACGGAGAGATGTTTGAGAAAATGCGGGAATTCTTCACATTGTTCGCCCGTACGGAACTGCAGTGCTGTGGATTGACACAGGAATGCTTCACGAGGGTACAGATGGACGCCCTTCTGGTGAGTACAAATAGAAATAGTTTCACAAAGAAATGTGGTATTACTGTAAAATGGTAACATCTTGAAATGTAATGATTTAGAAATAAATCCTAAAACAAGTTTGCATTTTACGCATATTTTAATATCACGTGTTTTGGAACTTAATGTCAATTACGATGAACTGAATTTATTTCCCTGTAACCGAAACCATCTGAGTAGGTATTAAAGAAACTCTAGATGGCTACTACACACTTTGTATTATCATTTAATTGTTGTGATGCTACCTGAAGTAACTGGGCATTGTGATAGAATAGCTAGTTTTTGTTGTCACTTGAGAGTCCCTTCTGTCACCAGTGATCCCATGACAGAGGTTTTAACAAAATTGCCACCTAAAGATTCAACTCTAGATGGCAGGTGGACTAGGAAGCCATTTGGCTTATCGAGAGTCCAACCTATCTAATTATACCCTGCCCGTCTTAGGTATATGTCGATTTTATTTTTAAATTATTAACACTACTAGCACCTACACAATCAGCTGATAATCTGTTCCATTCGTTTACAGTAAATGACAATTTTCCAATGTCTAGTTTACACTGCTTCTTTGCTAAAGAAACTCCATGTCCTCTAGTCCTTCTCTCTTCCTTGACCGAGAAAATTATATTTCTGTCAATATTTTCATGCCCATTCAATATATATTAAATACCTCAATTTGATCTCCTCTCAATCTTCTGGTTTCTAGTGTTGTTAAACCACATTCTTTTAGACGCATTTCATACTAATATTCCTGAGTTTTTGTATCATTTTGGTTGCTCTCCTTTGTACTCTTTCTAGCATATCAATATCCTTCTTGCGATGTGGCCTCCATGCCTGTATGCAATATTCTAAATGAGGCCTAACTATTGTTCTGTACAGTTGTGTGCAGTCTGTGAGTGATGTTGTGGGTGAGCTGTGAGTGATGTTGTAGGTGAGCTGTGAGTGATGTTGTAGGTGAGCTGTGAGTGATGTTGTAGGTGAGCTGTGAGTGATGTTGTAAGTGACCTGTGAGTGATGTAGGTGACCTGTGAGTGATGTAGGTGAGCTGTGAGTGATGTTGTAGGTGAGCTGTGAGTGATGTTGTAGGTGAGCTGTGAGTGATGTTGTAGGTGACCTGTGAGTGATGTAGGTGACCTGTGAGTTATGTAGGTGACCTGTGAGTGATGTTGTAGGTGAGCTGTGAGTGATGTTGTAGGTGAGCTGTGAGTGATGTTGTAAGTGACCTGTGAGTGATGTAGGTGACCTGTGAGTGATGTAGGTGAGCTGTGAGTGATGTTGTAGGTGAGCTGTGAGTGATGTTGTAGGTGACCTGTGAGTGATGTAGGTGACCTGTGAGTGATGTAGGTGACCTGTGAGTGATGTTGTAGGTGACCTGTGAGTCATGTTGTAGGTGACCTGTGAGTGATGTTGTAGGTGACCTGTGAGTGATGTTGTAGGTGAGTTGTGAGTGATGTTGTAGGTGACCTGTGAGTGATATTGTAGGTGAGCTGTGAGTGATGTTGTAGGTGAGCTGTGAGTGATGTTGTAGGTGAGCTGTGAGTGATGCTATATGTGATCTGTGAGTGATGTTGTATGTGAGCTGTGAGTGATGTTGTAGGTGAGCTGTGAGTGATGTTGTAGGTGAGTTGTGAGTGATGTTGTAGGTGAGCTGTGAGTGATGTTGTAGGTGACCTGTGAGTGATGTTTTAGGTGACCTGTGAGTGATGTAGGTCACCTGTGAGTGATGTTGTAGGTGAGCTGTGAGTGATGTTGTAGGTGAGCTGTGAGTGATGATGTAGGTGACCTGTGAGTGATGTTGTAGGTGAGCTGTGAGTGATGTTGTAGGTGAGCTGTGAGTGATATTGTAGGTGAGCTGTGAGTGATGTTGTAGGTGAGCTGTGAGTGATATTGTAGGTGAGCTGTGAGTGATGTTGTAGGTGAGCTGTGAGTGATGTTGTAGGTGAGCTGTGAGTGATGTTGTAGATGAGCTGTGAGTGATGTTGTAGATGAGCTGTGAGTGATGTTGTAGGTGAGCTGTGAGTGATGTTGTAGGTGAGCTGTGAGTGATGTTGTAGGTGACCTGTGAGTGATGTTTTAGGTGACCTGTGAGTGATGTAGGTGACCTGTGAGTGATGTTGTAGGTGAGCTGTGAGTGATGTTGTAGGTGAGCTGTGAGTGATGTTGTAGGTGAGCTGTGAGTGATGTTGTAGGTGACCTGTGAGTGATGTTGTAGGTGAGCTGTGAGTGATGTAGGTGACCTGTGAGTGATGTTGTAGGTGAGCTGTGAGTGATGTTGTAGGTGAGCTGTGAGTGATGTTGTAGGTGAGCTGTGAGTGATGTTGTAGGTGAGTTGTGAGTGATGTTGTAGGTGAGCTGTGAGTGATGTTGTCGGTGAGCTGTGAGTGATGTTGTAGGTGAGCTGTGAGTGATGTTGTAGGTGAGCTGTGAGTGATGTTGTAGATGAGCTGTGAGTGATGTTGTAGGTGAGTTGTGAGTGATGTTGTAGGTGAGCTGTGAGTGATGTTGTAGGTGAGTTGTGAGTGATGATGTAGGTGAGCTGTGAGTGATGTTGTAGGTGAGCTGTGAGTGATGTTGTAGGTGAGTTGTGAGTGATGTTGTAGGTGAGCTGTGAGTGATGTTGTAGGTGAGCTGTGAGTGATGTTGTAGGTTAGCTGTGAGTGATGTTGTAGATGAGCTGTGAGTGATGTTGTAGGTGAGCTGTGAGTGATGTTGTAGGTGAGCTGTGAGTGATGTTGTAGGTGAGCTGTGAGTGATGTTGTAGGTGAGTCAGGACTACAACCAGCGCAGCTTCCTACACGACAACTCTGTCTTCACCGATGCCATCCAGTACCACTTCGTACCTCAAGACAACGACGAGGTAACAAACTGACCACTTCTTACCTCAACTCAACTACCATTTAACCGCTTATTGCGTTAATGAAACTACCAGCTAACAGAGTAACCATTTCTTACCTCAATACTACAGCAAGATAACAAACTACTTCCTACCTTAAAACAATGACCACACCTGTTGAGACAGATGACATGGCTATGTTTTTGCTCTGACCGTGTTGTGTTTTTGCTCTGACCGTGTTGTGTTTGTGGTCTAACCGTGTTGTGTTTGTTCTCTTACTGTGTTGTGTTTGTGCTCTGACTGTGTTGTGTTTGTGCTCTGAATGTGTTGTGTTTGTGCTCTGACCTTGTTGTGATTGGGCTCTAATTGTGTTTGTGCTCTGATCGTGTTGTGTTTGTGCTCTGACTGTGTTGTGTTTGTGCTCTGACTGTGTTGTGTTTGTGCTCTGACTGTGTTGTGTTTGTGCTCTGACTGCATTGTGTTTGTTCTCTGACCTTGTTGTGTTTGTGCTCTGACTGTGTTGTGTTTGTGCTCTGACTGTGGTGTCTTTGTGCTCTGACTGTGTTGTGTTTGTGCTCTGACTGCGTTGTGTTTGTTCTCTGACCTTGTTGTGTTTGTGCTCTGACTGTGTTGTGTTTGTGCTCTGACTGTGTTGTGTTTGTGCTCTGACTGCGTTGTGTTTGTGCTCTGACTGTGTTGTGTTTGTGCTCTGACTGTGTTGTGTTTGTGCTCTGACTGTGTTGTCTTTGTGCTCTGACTGTGTTGTCTTTGTGCTCTGACCGTGTTGTGTGTGTGTGCTATGATTATGTTGTGTTCTTGCTGTGACTGTGTCAACTGACCACGTTGTGTTGTTGTCCAGATTAAGACGGTCAAGAAGCCGAGTGAGGATGACCAGCTGCTGACCAAGGAGGCGCGCAAGTGGGCGAGTAAAGTGACGAAGGAGAACCAGGCGATTCAGGAGTCGAAACGCCAGATGGAGCTGCTATCTGCGGGCGGAACGGTCGAGTCGAACAAAGTACGTGTTTCAAACATTAGTATAACCCTCTCTGTGTGTTGTGTACCGGCCACGAACCTTTTCAGAGCATTTCTCTCTTTATTTCTCTCTTTATTTCTCTGTTTTTGTCAAACACCATATCAGAGCATCTGGGAAGTAGTCAACCATGCTGAAATTAATAAACTGTGGCCAAATATATATAATATATAAATATAAACCATGGACAAATATGTCCACTATACACCACTGCAGAGCACTTATGAATGAGTACCTGGTTGTAGACAGTGGTGGATATTATATATATATATATATATATATATATATATATATATATATATATATATATGCAAATATCCACCATTGTCTACAGCCAGATATTCATTCATAAGTGGACAGCAGCAATATATATGCAAATATCCACCACTGTCTACAGCCAGGTACTCATTCATAAGTGGACTGCACCGGTGTAGAGGGGACATATTTGCCCATGGTTTGACACGGCAATGAGAGGAATCAAGTGTAGTATATCTAGTATGAGAAACAGATGCTGTAGGGACTGTGCCATAGATATCAGTTGTGAACATATGAACGTTGATATATAAATGGTTCTCGCCTGATAACTTCTGCGTCATCAGAGTTTGAACAGTATCAGATCACTTGACCCTGTAACAGTTCACAACATCGCATTTCTGTAAGCTCTGCACGACGTTGAATTCACACAGCTGACAGGAATGTTTACACAACAACATATAATTCGTGATATCGCTATTCTTGCAGCTTTCTGACCCTGCCACTGGTGGCAGCACCAGTCAGCCGACCCCAGTCGACCCCGAGACAAGAATGGAGGAACTGCGACAGACGATACGGAGACTAGAGGTGGGTGTGACCTATTGACCTTGGGAGGATGTCGCATCGACGGGAAAGGAAAATCTATGAACTTCAGCATGTATATTTGCCATACATATTTGTGATCTGCTATTTCGGCATTATAATAAAAGTGATATCTATGTTCGCCATGAAAATCACAACTTTCAAGCCACATATTGTAGGTGGACGAGGGTCAAATCAGTGATAAATGTCACTTTTTTTTACCTTTACAAGCATTTGATACGAGGTCATCACTAATTTAGTCTCTGAAAATGATTGCAAATAAAGATGACTTTGGTTTGTTTCAGACTGGAAAAGTAAAAGCTGAGGCAAGGATTGAAGCACTGAGAGAGGCAGGAGGTGAGATAGTGACACAGTGATGGAGCTGAATACTCCCCTCGTGTGAACAGATGGGGTCAGACCACATTTGCATTTTCCATAAGCGACCATTATAACGTTTCCTTCATTTCCTACTAATCTTGATGAGATCTGTTATTGACAATTTCACAGCATATTTACCCTCCATAGACAGAGGTTCAGTGAAACATTTGTGAACTTTTCGTACCTCAGGCTCCCACAAACTTCTTTCAAACCTTCCTCCCCTCCATATCTGTTTCTTGAACCACTCACGGATTGCCGCTGATTACATCACCAAGCAAAATGACAACTGTATTAATACGCAGAAATGCACCGACTGACAGCTGTCATAATTTGACAGCTCTGATGCCACGCTGCACAAAAACATCATTTCTACTCACTCCACACTACATATGTGCTCACAGAAATTCAGACAACCTGCATAATGCTGCTTTTATAGGGATCTCTTTGATCGGGTAATGGCGTTTGAACACCTTATTGTGGTCTTACATCAGATGGTCAGGTGTTGTGTTAAATCAGCATTTTTTAACTCCTCGTCACAGGTGTTGTTTTTCCGTTGGTGGCTTACAAATGTTCTAATATTTTGTTTAAGCTACAAAGTTGTCTGCGTAATGTAGATGCTAATTCAGATGAAACTGGTACGATTATAATTATTGATGCGGTTAAGCATAATAAACTTGAAGAACTGATGGTTAATTATATTTAATGATGTGAAAAAAATATGCTAAAGCCGTGTGTGATACGAGTAGTTTCAAGTAAAATGTAAATAAATATAACCAAATGTGGTTGACATTTGTGAAAGGGCGATATTTCATAATTGAGATCTACAGTAAAGAGTACATCACTTTCAGCTGGTCACTTCGCTATTTGATTCCAAAGATATTTATGCCATTTATTCTCAGAGGAAGAAACAAAGAAGTAACTGTTTGTCTCAAAAATGACAAATAGTAATAATACAGTTTTTATAATTATACAGCACTAATTCCCGCATGGCGGATCAATGCGCTGCACAAGAAATATACTAAATGTATATTAATAAATAGAAATGTAAATTATATAAATAAATATAAATAATAAAATTTTTTGGTTTTATGATATACTAGTAAACCTTTGTATGTAAATTATATAAATTAATTTAAAATAATTAAATACTGTTTTTGAGACGTATAGTACTAAAACTTGGTATGTAAGTTATATAGATTAATATAATATAAAAACAACAAATGAATTGATCTCATCGTCAATCATGTCTGTGTTTCAGTCAACGTAGACGAGTGGCTGAACAAGGAGTCGTTGAATACACTGTCACCAGAGGGCGACGGTAGTACCAACCTCAGTTCGAGTACAGTGTCGGTGAAGACAGACAGCTCAGGTGGACAGGTGAGACATCAGATCATTTCTCACAACTTGATGTCTTTTGTGATTTAAAAAAATGCCTTTCTTTATAGTCCTTATTATGCCATATTCGCAAGCAAGAGTAATTTTGTCTCAAAAATGTTTTTGTGTATAACATTTTCATACGAAACTACATCACAAAATAGCACACAGCTAATGTGTGTACATGTTTAGTGTGGCTAGACATGTTTGAGCATTGATGAAGGATCGCAGAGCGGCCTTCTGTCACTTACTTTCTACTGCTTTATATCCAGGGATAGCTGTTGAATTGATTTCCAATATTTAAACCTATCGTTCAGGGATTGTAATTAAGGTCTCAGTGTAGGAGTAGTTTGTGTTGTTGGTGTCTGTCGCCTAGTTGTGTCCTTACAGTACAACTTCTGCACATCGAATCCGTTTAATTTCCCCTGACAAGACTGTCATACATATCAGCTTCAGTCATTGTCCTAGTGCTAGTCAGGGTGTTTACATGACTAGTTCTGACAGTGTGACGTCAGACAACAGCCTGTGTGTGGAGCAGTGGCAAGTGCAACCCTATTTCAAATCCAAATATATATTTATCACACACATACACGCACACATAAACATATATAATGTGTGTGTGTATGATATAAATATGTATTTGGATTTGAAATAGGGTTGCTCTGGTTAAGTGTTTTGAAGTTTACTTTCTGTCACTTCAACAAACATCACCTCTGCTTGTAACTTCTCAGGAAAGCATTGAGCTATGATACAAATTAATAGTAACCATATATATGTGTGTGTGTGAGTGCGTATCGTGAGTATTAATTTGTAGCATGGCTGAATGCTTTCCTGAGAAGTTAGAAGTAGAGGTAATGTTTGTTGAAGTGACAGAAAGTAAAATTCAAAGCACTTAACTTGATGACTGGATATACTGCGCAATATCAGCACTTACCTTTTCAAACGTACATTTCCTGACATCTGTGTAAATAGTAAATATATTGTTCATGGCTTCAAGAATGGTTTATTGTAGTATAATTAACTTACTTTGGAGCTTAATGTCAAAGATGAGTACGACGTTTTGACCTGTCATCCTTGGGCCTGGTGTCACGTGTGTTGCCTCAGATTTCAGCGGGATAATTTGGTTGTAGATGGCAGGCAGATGGTATCCCTGGTCTCTGTTCATGGTAGGGGCTCTTTGTTTGATATATATAGCCTCCTTCACTTTTCTATTGTGCCAGTTGGATTCACGGGTCAGTACTTCAGTGTTCTTCGGCAATGATCTCCTACTCGTGTTGGTTTATCCAGGTGTGTGTGTTCTTTGAATCTCTGGCTGAGTGTTCTCTTGGTTTCACCTATGTATCTGTGTAAATGTCTGCCAGAGTCGTCCGACGTCCAACGATGACCGCGGGGGCAGTCCGACCGGTCAGACGACTCGCGTGCCCACGGACAGCACGTACATCAACTATGAGGAGGACGACTACATCGACGAAACGTTCGCCCCCAGCGGAGACAGCCTCGAGCCGTCCGACAATGGCTACTGGTCCGGGCGGAGCTATCCCACCCGCTGCATGTCCCTCTACGACTTCCACGTAGGTGGCGCCACCTGTCCATCATTACCGGTGTCGCTGTTTTCATGGCGACATGTTTTTTGAACACTTAAAAAAATTATGAATGTTACGCGGTTAGCGAAATGAAAACATGGCAAATTTACGTAGGTGTTGTTATGATCGAGTAATATTTTGTTTAATTTTATTTGTATTTTGAGTAAAATTGAATACCATAGTAGTGTAGTTTCTTGCAGGTAACGCGTACACCGGGTTAGTAGTTTAGTCGTAACTATGTGTCTCTTGAATTAGTGAGAGTTGTCACAAGCCACATGCATAATTTCTGTGGAATTAGTTTTATCGTGTACTTTTATCTATATTTTATTTAACCTATTTATATATTTATTATACATATATATACATTTATTCAGCTTAAATAATTTGTGTTATTATATTTATATTGATTTTTGTTATTGTTTATATATGTCATTAATATATGTATTGGTTCTTCTGATATGTATTTGTATTTTAGGATTTTAATGTATGTAAAGCGCCATGAACAATTTGAAATTGGATGTGGCGCTATATTAGATAAAATATAGTATATTATTATTATTATTAAAAACCATCTTGAAATTGTGTGTATATGGAGAGTTTGCCCCGTGCCGCCAGAACACGTAATGTCGTGTTTGTTGGTGTTGTAGGCATCCAACGCAGACGAGCTCAGTCTGAAGGAGAACGAATACTTGGAGCTAGTCGGGGATGGAGACGGAGATGGCTGGGTCCGGGTAAGTGCTGCCACCTACTTCCTGTTATGGTTCTCGGCTGGTTTGTGGTCATTAAAATAAAAACATGATTTTTCCTGTTTAGTTCCTCATCTTCTTTATTAGTTTTGGTGTTTGGCCATGGTTATGTTTTTCAACAATTATTCTTTATTACAGTTAATTTCATGATTGCCTTTAGCTCAATTGTTTCAGAAGAATTACAATTGACTAATTTGTACATTTGTTGATGACCTTAGCTTTTTTGTTTGTTAAAGTAAAATAAGTTATTTTGTAAATGTAATTTGGTTAGCGCCTTTACCTAGATTATTTTCACAAGATAAATTTTTTAATATATATTTACAATACCTTGATTGTTTGTTAATAAAATTAATTTGCTGTTTTGTGCAAATAATAAATATGTTCTGTTCATTTAGCTATATGAATGAGTACCTGGCTATAGACAGTGGTGGATATTTGTGTACAAATAGTCGGCACATTAAGCATGGCTGAAAAGCATGGCTGAAAACTTCCTAGAAAAGTCTATATGATGTCAGTGTGAAGAGGGAGTAAAATGTACAGCTCTTTGAGCAGTTCAAAGGATTGGATATTGTGCTGTGGAAGAAATTCTGCGTAACATTTCAAACTCTTATTTCCCTGGTTTGCCATCATATACAAAACATTCTGGAGCAATTGTACAAGTCAAGAACACTGCAAATGGCAACCAAACTCTTATCTGACCCCACCCACTTCTTACACGACCATTACGACCTTCTCCCCTCTGGAAGGAGGTACAGAATGCTAAAAACCCAGCGAGCCCTTAAATCCTTCATTCCATCCTCCATCAAGTACCTGAATCAGCCACAAAACATTAATCGTTGACCTATCACAGTCTCTACCGCTGCCAATGCAATGTTGTTTTATCATCTTTATTAATTAATTAATTTATCTTATTGCAATATATATTATATACTTCTTTAATATTCTTTTAGCATATTTATTTATTGCAATATATATTATATACTTCTTTTTTCTAGCTACTGTTTACATATTTACATGCTTGATTTTACTGTGTACATGCATTACTATGTGACTTAGATATTGTGTTTTTATGCAACTTCCAAAGTGCAAAATTTATTTCCACTCTATGAATTGGACAATAAAGTTATTATTATTATTATGAGCCCCTCCCTTTCTTTGACTAATTTATACATTTGTTGATGACCGTAGCTTGTTTGTTTGTTAAAGTAAAATAACTTCTTTTGTAAATGTTATTTGGTTAGTGCCTTTTGCCAGATTATTTTCACAAGATTAATTTTTTAATGTACATTTAATAGAAAACAATCGCTTGATTGTTTGTTAATAAAATAAATCTGCTGTCGTTTTATTTCCCTGATTTGCCCTGATATGACCCCTCCCCTTCCCTCTCCCCCAGGCCCGCAGTGCTGACGGCAAGGTCGGCTACATACCGGAGAACTACATCCAGGTCGTCGACGACCAATCAGAGGTTGTCGACGAAACCGAGGTTGTCGTCGACAGCGACGGTGAGAGTTCACCCAGTCAACAAACAAAAGCTCTGTCGCCCGCGGCAACGGGAACAACGGGAAGTGTGGGAAGAGACAGCGGAGGATCAACGTACTCGGCCACCGACTACGAGGTCCAGGAGACTGTGAGGGCACCAAACGGGGAAGGAGGTTTGTGGCCAGATGTGAAGTAAAACTGAGTGTTATGTGATAACTTCTCTTCTCCTGAAATTTTAACTTAACTTAATAATTGTATAAATATATTGTAATTGTAAATATAATTTTAAATGATATTTTAGTCCTCTTATGATGTATGTTTACTAATTTATATTATGTTTTTAGAAGATAATTTATATATATATATATATTTTAAAGGACATTCTCTATATATTTATTTATTTATTAACTAGTATACACCACAATTATTGTTAAATAGATAAATCTATTATTTGAATTTTGTCTTTATTTATTTATTATATTAAACCAAACGGCGAAGGAGGTTTGTGTCCAGATTTGAAGTAAAACTGAGTGTTATCAGAGTCCGTACAGGCCTTGAAAGTCTTGAAAAGCCTTGAATTTGATTGGACCAAATTCAAGGCCTTGAAATCCTTGAATTTTACAAAGTAGTCTTGAATTTAACTGTGGTCAGTAAAATATTGTTTTGACTCAATTGTTGTGACGAATAACAGCCAGAAAAGGAAAAGACTATGCACAAAAATAACTCATGTGCACATTGGTCAATCAGCATTTCATTGTAGTCGGCGCCATTGTTTTTTAGTCGAGTAAAAATGTTAATGTTAACTTCATTTACTGTGCTTAAAAGTACATATGTCGTTAAGACCGTCTTGAATTTGTTTTCAAATAGCCTTGAAAAGTCTTGAATAGCCTTGTATTACAAATGTCCAGATGTGTATGGACCCTGTGTTATGTAATATTTGACTTGTTTGTAATGTTGGCATAATACGTTATGCTACGGCAGGTTGCGTTTTATGCTGCGTACATGTATTTATTAAATTTTATAAGTTTATTCTTAGAATGGCAAAAGCAAAAGGAATAAAGCTACGATTCTTTATGTATGGACACTGCATGTGGATATGGCATGCCACAATGAATGTAGTGAGCAGCAGCAATTCATATAAGTTGTAGTTTATTCTGGACATGTGTCGGAAGAGAAGTTTTATTGTGTGGTTGTGGCAGAATTAATGGTTCCTCGTAGCAATTCAAGATATATCCATACAGGATTCGGATAGGGACTTCCCAAACGTTATGGCACTCAGAGATATTCCGCATGCTATATCCATAAGCGTTTCCATACATATGGAGTTGTAGCATAGTATTCAAGTATTTACTGCTAAAAGGTGATGTTTCACTATCCTGCAGTTGTAACGTGACTGTGTGCGAAAGTAATAAGTTAATAAAATAAATATGACAAATAGATAAATACAATTAACTGTACATTAAGTGTACGTTAAAACGATGAATAAATTAATAAAATTAATAATTATAATAAATAGAGAAATAAATTATTTGTACATTAAATTTCAGTCATGCAGTGTAAAGAATACAACACTGTGAGCTAAAATAATAAATTAATAAAATATTAGAATAAACAGATCAATAAAATTATTAGTACATTAAATAAAAATCCTTCCAAGCTTAGTTTCATTGGTGTGTCACAGAAGGGCTGTGAATTGAATAATAAAGGTGCTAGAGCAAAGAAAATGGCGCAAGCAATATGTTTAAACATCTAGGTGAAATATTTGGGGAGGCACAAGCGTCACGTTAAAATCGGCTGAGTGCTAATGGGTTAATTCCATTTCACAAAGAACAGTAAACGAATGGAACAGATTATCAGCTCATTGTGTAGGTGACAGTAGTGTTAATATAATATATTTAAAATAAAATCGACATATACCTAAGACGGGCGGGGTATACTTAGATAGATAGGTTGGACTCTCGATAAGCCAAAGGGCTTCGTAGTCCACCTGCCATTAGAGTTGAATCTCTAGGTGGCAATCTTGTTAAATCTTGTTAAATCTTGTTAAATCTTGTTAAAGATGTATCCACACAGGACTCAGATAGGAAATATCCATACGTATGGAGTCATGGCTTAATTCCATTGCTGTGTCACAGAGGGACCGTGGGCGATTGCGATCTACGACTACATGGCCACGTGTGAGGACGAATTGTCATTCCGCGAGGGACAGCGCATCCGACTCTTGAGCAAGGACGAGAACGGGGTGGACGACGGGTTCTGGCAGGGTGAGATCGACGGCAAGGTCGGCGTGTTCCCTTCGCTCGTTGTTATCGAAGAGGTCAACATGGATGACCATGACCTCGTGAAGGTGAGACGGATGTACCGACAAATCTCTTTGTTGCACGGTATTGTGGTTAGAATAGCGGTGGACGTGTAAGTGGAGCACAGTGGCTCAGGGGTAGAGCTGCGGTGTTAAAACCTTGGGCAAGTTGTTTTCACTCTACATTGCTCCAGTTCACTCAGCTGAATAAATGAGTACCTGGCTGTAGACAATGGTGGATATGTGTACGAGCAGCCTTCGCGCATTAATTGTAGCATATGGCTGGATGCTTCCCAGAGAAGCCGAGATGGTGTCTGAGTGAACAGGTCTGTCAGGGAAGTAAAGTGTAAAGCGCTTTGAACGGTCCTGAGGACTGGATACTGCGCTATATAATAACTTGCCTTTACTTTTTTTTAAGTGTGCAGAGATTCCAAATTCGTGGGGACTGGGGAGGTGGTTATGATATCGCCAGGCGTCTCGAGAAAAATAAATGGCTATAGTGGCGACACCAATGCAAATTGACATTCATAGTCATTTTGGATTGTAAAAATTGCGCATTCCCAAAACACACTTTGATGCAGACATCATATCGCTTCTTATCTACTTCAGGAACTTGTAAATAATAATCTATATTGCAAGAAAAAGAACTAATAATACCGCTGTATAAAACAATAGTTAGGTCACATTTAGAATATTGTATACAAAAATGGAGGCCATATCGCAAGAAGGATATTGATATGCTAGAAAGAGTACAAAGGAGAGCAACGAAAAAATGATACCCAAAGTCCGGAATATTAGTTATGATGTGTGTCTAAAAGAATATGGTTTAACAACACTAGAATCCAGAAAATTGAGAGAAGACCAGATTGAGGTGTTTAAAATATTGAATGGGTATGAAAATATTGACAGAAATATTTTTTTCATTGATTGTGTAGGTGCTAGTAGGGCTAATATATTTAAAAAAATCGACATACCTAAGACGGGCGTATACTTAGATATATAGGTTGGACTCTCGATAAGCCAAAGGGCTTCCTTGTCCACCTGTCATCTAGAGTTGAATCTCTAGGTGGCAATCTTGTTAAATCTTGTTAAATTGTAACTGTTTTCACGCAAATTTATAATGCATAGAACAACACAGTAGTATTTCATAATGTGTTATATAATATTTAAGTTTTGCATACAACTTTGAGAGTATTAACGGAAATTGCTCTTGCAAAAACTGCATTCTTATTATTCCTGCACCACAGAAAATCTGCTCGCCGGACCGTCCCGATCACCCCGCGTTTACACCCCCCGAGCCTGGCCCATTCCCACCCCACCTGACAATAACAGAACCCAGCCCTAGTCCCAAGGACGAGAGGGCGACAGACAGCAATGGTAAGTTACCCCTGTTGGTCTGCATTCAGAGGAGAGAAACTTTACAGATGGAAACCAACCTTTTTCTTATTTTTCCCTTCTGCAAATTTTTATTATTATTGTCAATCGTTATTATGCAAATTCCATACCACTCCCCCGGTTTTTTAGAGGAAAACATGGTTAGTTAGACATTTTAGGTTTAGATAATGATTTATGACAGTAGAAACCATTTATGTAAATCCAGTAGCGATCACATATTAGAGTTGACATTAGTTGTCGAGGCTTTTTGCATGTGACATGGAAAATTTCGTTTAATTCTTTATCCTGCACATATTTTGTCTGCGTACAAACCTTGTTAGTTGCACTTTAGAGTATGCACACTAAGTTGGTTTGTGGATCATTTCACTAACAGTCAAGTCACCATTGGTACTTGACCCGCTGTTATTCACCTTGTGGGTTTAAAACTGAGCTGTTTCTCATGTTTGGCGTCTCTGGTACGTTAGTCTGTAGTTCAGTCACAGAATAACAGTTCATTTCCGTAGTTCAGTTAACCAACCAACCAACCAAATAGTTCATTTCCGTAGTTAAATTAATCAACCAACTAAATAATAGTTCATTTTCATAGTCTAGTTAATCAACCAACCAAATAATAGTTCATTTCCGTAGTTCATTTAACCAACCAAATAATAGTTCATTTCCTTAGTTCATTTAACCAACCAAATAATAGTTCATTTCCGTAGTTCACTTTATCAACCAACCAAATAATAGTTCATTTCAGTAGTTCACTTAACCAACCAAATAATAGTTCATTTCCGTAGTTCACTTAACCAACCAACCAAATAATAGTTCATTTCCGTAGTTCAATTAATCAACCAACCAAATAATAGTTCATTTCAGTAGTTCACTTAACCAACCAACCAAACAATAGTTCATTTCCATAGTTCACTCAATCAACTAACCAAATAACAGTTCAGTTCAGTAGTTCACTTTATCAACCAACCATACAATTGTTCATATTCAACACCAACAAGAATCTTTTTTATTTCTATGAGATATAGTAGTACAGTCAAACCTTGCCTTACAGCCCCCTCCATAATGCAGCCAACTCACAATTAAGGTAACGAAACAGATCAGCTCAGTGGCATTAAAATATGGGAAATCAGTATCGCTATTACAGCCACCTTCCTATTCGGGTCACTTTGGCCAAGGGTGGCCTTAATAGACAGGCCCCACTGTATTTATAACATAAAAATAAAGCATAAAATGGTGTATTTGTGGGGGGGGGGAAATGGAACTTGAATGTTTTTATAGCTCCCCGAACTGGTGTAATTGTACAACAAAATCATTCAGGCACATCTAAATTATATATTGGTAACAAATTATATATCGGTAACGATTCTGTTGCCTAGAACGTATAATGGTGGTTATCATTGGAGGTCTTGTTGGTAACATCTTAGTAAGTTGTTGGTGAAGGATACAACTAATTCATCTGTATAACAATTAAAGTTCTTATTGCCTCAACATCTGGGACCTGAGATGACAGATGTCACAAGCCATAAGGGGTAAGCACAATGTCACACAAATAGAGACAACAGGCTTTGTCAGAATTAAGTACTGAATGTTCTGGAAGGAAACCCCATTTAGAAATACATGTCTTGATTTTTTTTAAGAAGTTTGAGTCCAAGTGAATATATGAATAGGTTATTCCAGGGAAATCAAATATTGCACTGGTAGCATATACAACTACACGTCTCTGTCATCTAAATAAGTTAAGCTTTTGTAAAAAAAAAAATAGATAAAAACTAAAAATAAGTAATAAATGTGTCGAAATAGGATATAAAATTACGATTTTATATGATACAATGATTTTGCACAACATATATACATATAATATATACATATATATATTATATAAATATAGAGAGATGTAAATATATATGTATAATATATTCTATATACATTAATATACATATATAATATATATATATATACACACACACAATTCCACAAACAAGGAAGTCGTTTTGAATTTTATAAGCCCATTTTTTAAAACCTTATGTATTCTTGTCCAACAGAGCACCAGAGGTGTTGATAAATAGAATATAAAGTGGTTAAACCTGTTTCTGATTGGGTTCAGTAACCAGAAGCCAATAAACAGTAACTATTTAACAGGAACTAGTCCTGGTGATGTGAAATGGCCCAAGGACAAAGCACGCACTGCAGTGCTAGATGTCACATGACTGGCAGCCAGTTAAAGCAGTGTGGGTAATAATAATAAACATTATTTGTTCACGATAACCTTATAAAATGTACATTTTATCTCCCTAAGGGTCGTGATTGCGAACGCAAGTGTATTGTAAAACATAATATACATGCACTAAGCAATTTGGTCGACTACCTTATACATTGCATAATGAGTTAAAACATAGTGAATAAAAAAGTAAATAACAATAAAAAATAGATATACTGAATAAATAAAAAAAAAGATAAAATAATAATAAATAGATAAATTATAAATAGGTAAAAGTATTCACTGAATTGTGCGTTACTGTTTTCTAGTTAAAAACATGATGCATATATGTCGTCTTAAAGGCAGAGAGAAAGAGAGAGTTTCTTATTATTGGGTCTAGTTCATTCCATATGTGCGCGCCATTTACAGCTATGGAGTTCTTAAAAACATTGGTTCGCGCTTTAGGGTAGCTACTGATGTGACAGTGGCTTGTGTGTTACTGAGGAGATCCACAAACCACATTTCCACAAACCACACTTTGTGTGTCACTGTAGATGCCTTGTTTTACTTGGTTTGTTTATTTCCTTCGTTCTCTCACTTTCAGGTGGTTTTGGTTTCTATAGCGATGGCACGTATTACAGCAATGACTTCTACTCGACAGAATCGACAGTATGATGACAGCTGGGGCAGCTACAGGCTGTATAGATGTTTGTCACGACGATTGTCACGTCAGAATGTCGCAACGGTTGTCGTTGTCACAGATAGTCACACACAGTCCAGTGTGTTACAACAGTCCAGTGTTGTCATGAATTGTCACAACAGATCGTCATGGCCGTTTGTCACGACTGTTTGTCATGGAAGCTCATCATGGCTGATTGCCACTGTGGATTGTCACATGGTAGTTTTGTCATGGCAGCGTGACAATAGTTTGTCACAACAACAAATTGTCACACCAGTTTGTCACGACACATTGACACAACCGTTCATCAAAACAGTGTCACTATCGTTTATCGCAACTAGTTGACATCACAGTTTGACTTAACAATTTGTCATATGGCAGTGTGTTGACAGATTGTCATGATGAATTGTCACAATATTTTGTCACAACAGTTCGTCACAATAGTCTTCATTTCTTCCGACTGCAGCTTGAAGACAGTGGCGTGAAAGCCGAGTGTGTCTTTCTCCGTGATGTCGTAAATTTACAAGAGAACAGAAATATATCGTTAGTGGTTACACCACCATATGCCAGTGTACCTAGTTAAGATGTGTACAAATATTTGTGTATGATAATTGCTTTTATATTTATACATAGTATGTTTACATGTAATGACGGTGCCATTGGAGTTCCCGATGCTGGAAGTTATGATATTTTATGCATGTGTTGGTTATGTTGGCATTTATCCGGAAGGGAAGCAAATCCTAGCCGGAATGGAAATGTTTGATTGAATTTTGTCTGAGTCTTGTTCATTTGACCATTACAACATATAGGTCAGTTCAACGTAGTTTGTTACAGAATCTTTCAATTCAGCTGAATGGTTTAAAATTCCAGCTTGCTGTTGAGTTACCATGGGACCAGAAAATATGTTTTAAAATAGATTTCCCAACGTTTTTCCAACGACTTACATTAAGCTGGAGAAGCATCATTCTGTGTTGACAGTTTTTTCTTCAATCCAAGCTTTTGTGTTCATTTTTTATATTAAACGTCCATATTCTCAAAAAAAAAGTGATAAAAATGCCATAAAATATAAATCATGTCAATGGCTATGAGAAAAAGAGGCAATCCGCTATGTCATTTTGTGTTGATGTAAAATGCAGCGTTTTTGCACAATCTGCTAAGGCTAACTCCACCATTCAAATTTTGGCCCACCATGTTTCAAGTTCATTTGGTAGCAAGCACAGCATTTGTGCAAATGGATTGTTTAACAATTATTAGACACATTATCACATATAACTAGGCAATGAAACAGCAAAATTGGTTAGCCTATGCAATGGCAAAATAATTCATATTGTTTTGATGTTACTTAATCTTATGCACTACGTCAATTCTTTTGACTGTTACAACAAAAGTAAATGTCCTTTTATTAATTAATTCAACTGCATGTTACTTAAACTACTGGTATCTCACTACTGAAACCAGTATAATGTAGTATAATTAACTTACTTTGGAGCTTAATGTCGAAGAGTACGATGTTTCTACGGATCTTGTTCACGTACTGGTGTCACGTGTGTTGCCTCAGGTTTCGGCGGGATAATTTGGTTGTAGATGGCAGGCAGGTACTCTTCAACTTTAAGCTCCAAAGTAAGTTAATTAAACTACAATAAAACATTCTTGGAGCCATGAACAATATTTTCACTATGTTCCATATTATTGAAACTGTCTTCCTTGTTACATAAACTATGTCCTGATTACTAAAACTATATTACTTAAGCTTTATCCGATGGTATGTATCACAATAAGCATGATTCTGATTCTTAAAGGTTAAACCTTAAAACAGTAGACATAAAAATTGTTAGTTTGCGGTACGGTGGGTAGTTTTGTGTTGTTCAGATGTCTACATGGTTGCCTACATGTGTAGTTGATTCACTTGTTGGCTACGCTGTGGAACACATATGGTGATATTGATCATGTATATAACAAGTAAATCATGCTAGTTGAGAACTAATCCTCTATGGGTTTACAAGATTTATTTTCTATTAATAAGAAATAAGAGGCAATCAACTGTGGTTCGTATATTTGACAAATTCACAGTGAACCATACCGCTATGTTAAATATGGACACTTTTCTGAACTGTACAGGTCTGGGAAGATCCACTTTTGCCCGTTGAATAAACAGGTTTTACTGTTTAATTGTTTTGTGTATCAGTAAGAAACGTTTAATTTGCAATTAATTTTTCTGGAAAGTATGTTAAAATGTAGATGAAATGAACTGGTATATGTCACTCTTTCAATGTGCAGTGGTTAATGTTTTGAGGAAGAGTACATATTTGCCATGTATCTCATAGAAAGAGAGGTGTTGTCTATTATTGCAATATAATTGCTTTCCTTTCGTGATTATTTGTAGGATGTATATAAATAAATATGGTGCTTTATTAGGGGTAGTTTTGTACAAAGTCCAAACTATGTGTAATGTTTATTATTAGTTCACACACCTCCCCTGTTATATGCTATGATAATACACACATTTCAAGTCAAACAACTGTCTTTGTAGCATAACTATGTGGCCGTGTGCAGTGGTGGAGAGGCTGCCAGCCACAAGGTTCATTTCACAAATATAAAAAAGATACACTGTCAGTTTGAATACTTAATGCAATTTTGAAGTGTCACATAGAAGTGTTTTCAAACACATATTCCCGCTGTAGTGTTTGTGTCCACAACAGCATTGATGTGAATTACTTGAATTTTTTGGCAAAATATGGCAACATTCATACAACCATTCGCTAATGTGTAATTTCATGTTTTTTGAACTATGAGACTGTTCCATAAGTAGATATTACTTTATGTGTGTTTGTTCGGTGCAAAACGTCCGAAACAGGGCTTTGACTCTGTAGGAGTCTGCAGTGTTAGTAAAAGATCATTTCTGGACATCAGCAGCCTGGAAATACTCTGAAATTTAATACTAAAGATGGTGTAAAGTACAATATATAAAGCTTAGCCGAGGTCCAGACAGATCTCAGAGTAATGTGGGGACTGTGTAAATATACCATAGCAGAATTGAAAGCCGGTGTAGGTGTTGTGTACCATATGTGTCGTTTTGGTGATATAAAGTAATGTGCTGTAAAAATATTATATCGGCCAAACCGTTGCGTGCATGACCAAAATGGTCATCGTGTCTGTGCTCAGTTTCTTTATTTTAACCGGCACTGGTTGCATTAATACTTAGGACATTTACTAATAAGGATAGTCAACGACACAAAAGAAAGTCGAACACGGAGAACAAGATCTGTTTACACAGTGATACATACACGTGTAAGTGGATAATGTTGTAGTTCAGTAACAGAGTTGCATAGGGACATCGATTTGTTTAAGATGAACAGGATGATGAAGCTGTGATAAGTGTTGATTGAATCACTTAGTGGTTTTGTTGATGAAGGTCAAAGGTTAATTAAACGAATGGTCACGTTATACAAAGTTTTGGGGATACATTGAAGTCAGACCTAACTTTCAGAATTGTGTATACAGTTCAATAACATTCAGAATTGAGTAACACTTCTGTTATAGTTGTTTATGGAACTATGGTTTAACAGCCACCCCAAATTTCATCAAAACAAATCTGACCGCACTTCTGTATATAAGTGTTTTAGTGGTTTGTAAAAAAAACTTCTTTTTCAGCTAACTGCTATTTGACTGGTTTTATTTTGTGTCATATAACTTACATCACATTACTATGTAAATTTCTTGTTGATCTTCAACTATGACAGGTTTTTGTTGTTGTGAAGGTAGCCTTGTTTTGCCGTGAAATGTCAAAGTTATGGTGTAAAATGTATGCATACTGTGCTGTTACTGTTATTTGTACAATACACATTGGTCATATGATATATTTCTTTATTGTGTACATACGAAATGTAGTGATATAATTAAAAGTTATATATGGAATTTTTCTTGTAAACGTCCAATTGTTGTGTTTGTTTTGTCTAACCTTCTGACAAAAGCTTCTGCATCCTCTGACTGAGCGTAAATTATTTTATATGATAGTGGAATATCTTCAGAGAGTATATTAAACCGAAATGCAGTATGGTCAAATGTGGCGCCGTCTATCGAATGGAAGCGCAGACATTTCTTTGCGTACGAACAGCGCCACCTAGCTAGGCAATGACAACGGATACAAGTCAAAACGGCGACAAATCCAAAACGGCGACAAACCAAAACGGCGACACTCCAAACCGGCGACATACCAAAACGGTGCATGTCGCCGTTTTGGTCTGTCGCCGTTTTGGATTTGTCGCCGTTTTGGTTGTATCCAAAACGGCGACACACCAAAACGGCGACAAATCCAAAACGGCGACACGTCAAAACGGCGACAATCCAACTTAGTTAGTCCAAAACGTTTCCAAAACGCCGTGTTGACTTGTATCCAAAACGGCGACACTGTAAAAATTCAAATGGATTTTATAAGTTGGATTTTATCAGACGAACCATTCTATTAATATATAAAATTATTATTTTCAAAAGAAATATAATATATAATTCCAAATGTGATAAATATAATTATATCCTCAAATAGTGTCAAACTCAAAGTGTGACAATCGAACAAATTTCATGCGTCTTATATACATACGTCAACACCAATAATTTATATAATGTAACCCATAACCCTCAACGACATGTTGAATGGCGTGCCACGTGGAGTATGGGGAATCTTCAATTATTACATTCTTTACATCAAAGTCATTTTTTGCACACCATTGGTCACTGCTGCTGATTATTACATCAGTGTCAACCAGGAGTACCCCTTGCTGATCGCTTTGCAAAACTCAAAATTTAAGCTCAGCCAATGTCATGATATCGGCCATCAGATTTAGGTCAGGTGACCATAATATAAAAAAAAGTCAGCCAATCGTGGCTCGTGTTACATGCAACGTCAATGATGGACGTCGCGGCTGGCTAAGTCAATTATTGGTTAACTCGGCTAACTTCCACAGTTCGCTTATGGATCTATCTGCCAGCGCTAGTGTAATTCGCATGGCACATAGCCCTGGGATGATCAAAGTGTGAGTTGTATTTTTGGTGGAGTAAAAATATAACGTTGGATACGACTGATTTTAGATATACGCGAGCAGGTGCGTGCGTGCGTGCGTGCGTGCGTGCGTGCGTGCGTGCGTGCGTGCGTGCGTGCGTGCGTGCGTGCGTGCGTGCGTGCGTGCGTGCGTGCGTGCGTGCGTGCGTGCGTGCGTGCGTGCGTGCGTGCGTGCGTGCGTGCGTGCGTGCGTGTGTGTTTCTGTCTGTGATTACGGTTTGTAACTCTTGCGCCAAAAATGGTCAGGGGCTATATGCGTCCCCTCTGAAGAACAGAGAGGAGTTTCTGTTTAACTTCATCGGTGGTAGAGGTTCTGTCGGGATTAAGGTTCATCCATGACGTTACACGCAACGTGGATCGACTTTTCGTAACTTTGCGTGTTTTTTCTGCAATTGTTCGGAGATCCACGATTCAGTTTTAACCGGCCTAAGTTATTAGCAGCGTCTACCTCCTAAGTGCTCCTCCTGTGGCGAGGAGTCGGGTTCAGCACCTGTAAGTAGAACATCACGTCATTTAATAATAACACTCGTAACAGTTGACACACGTCCGTACGTGTTAACCTAGTAGATTACCCGTCCTTTGCATGTTCTACATATTTAGTCTTAGATGCAACGCATGTTACACTTAGCGTTTCTTTTAAGTTAATGCACTAGATATGTATGCTCCTTGCACCTTTCCCAAATTATCTATTCGCATGGCCCGCCGTTAGATTACACTTTGTCCGTTTGACTATTTTGTAACACATACATAAACAAACAAACACACACACACACACACACACACACACACACACACACACACACACACACACACACACACACACAGCACACCATTGGAACCCTGGCATACAGTTGTATTAACGCAGTTGTATTAACGCTACCGTCCTTTTGCGCAAATGTCCACAGAAACAAGGTTCGACTAGGAACAATGAATAGAACACTCCATTTTGAAAGCATTGTTTCTTTGATAATGTTAATGAAATGCGTTGAAACACAGGTGAGGCGGATTTATTTAAAATTGCCAATGTGTTGAATGTGTGCAACGTAGTCAGTAAAGTTGAAGATTTCCAAACTGTGCACCATTACAAATTGTCCATATTTCCAACCACAACTGTCTTCTAGACCGCTAAACAATATGCGCCTTGTTACCAGCGGCCGATGCTACTGACAGTCCTGTTGGTGTGGACGTTGGTCATACTTCGGTGGACGAACCGGATAATGAGGTCTTCCTTTCCGATGAGCCCGAAAAGGAGACGACGAGCGAATGTCCCTCGAATGAGAACGAGGCAAGCATCGAGCCAATCGTTGCTGCGGAAGAAGAACACGTGATCTGTAGCGAATCAGATGGAATCCTCGCCGAATCATCTGGGATTGCGGAAGATGAATCCGTGTGTGAAGATGGGGAAACGATCCAAGGACAGGAACCGGAAACTGATCAAGAAGGCGCAGACGTTGTTCAACTCCGACCAGATGGTGTCGGCGGTAGCGACCAGAGCCAAGTCGACGTCGAAAATGTTGATCACGAACGAGAGAGCACAGAAGATGTCGACCGCAGCCAAGAAAGCAGCGACAGCAATAAAGGTGACGACAGATTCTCTGCAGTTTTGTACTGCTGAGATAATGTCTATTTGATATAGTAATGTTTCTATTTTACGGTTTGAATGGCTAGAGTTGCCAGATTTATGGCGCAGAAAAATGCTATGAATAATTGTATTGTTATTAAAGAATGTCATCACATCTTTCACCATATCACAAGGGGTCATACCACCTGCGTTTTGCCATATGACCAATTGAGGAGCTTACGAAACAGCTGTTTTGTTAATGTAAACTAACACTTTACATCAAGCACCAGTCGATAGAAACTGACGTTGCATTGTGTACGTTTGTAGAATATACACATCCGGGCATCTCGACCGTCACTACACATCCGGGAATTTCGGCCGTCGAGGGCGTGGAGTCAACGCCAGAAACTGTCCAGGTAGGTCTATCATGACTGCAATGGTTCCGGTTTCGAACACCGCGGAGTTTCGGTCACCCTTCGTTAATTCAGCTGAAGGGAAAAAGTCCCATGTTTTAGGCATTGGCATATATTTTACCAATAGTTTTCGCACACCAATTGCACGGTCGCTGAAAACTTAAGATAAAGAGAGATAGTATATATATGAAAATGTCTGCCGAGGACTGTATTGTAAACATCTCTGAGATGAGATGATTTGCATAATATCGTGCAGATAATGTTTGATTGTTTTATTTGAACACGAGCAGTTACTGGGTGAAACTATCCAGTTACACCATATCAACGGGTTGTTGTCACAACACTTTTGGAATATATATAGACTTGTGTTATACAGTTGTTGTAAACATCTGACCCAAAGAGCTTACACTACAGTGACGATGTTGGATAATTTCGAACGAAACCTAAACACAGAACTCCAATCAATGAAGGTGTATCTTGGGACTGCGCCATGCTTACGTTTGCATCATTGGACACATATTAAAGTTTTATTGAGAAATCTACTCTGTATTTCCATTCCGTTTCAGACTGTGCAACCTGAGGCCGCGTCACCCAACGAAGATCAGACAACTGAGTCTGAAGCGTGAAGCTGGCAGAACATAGATATGTCATTACAAACGACATTCCGTAATATTTAGCAGCTGATTCGTCGTGTATTTGACCATGAGAGTAACACGTAGGAAGGGATTTAGAGCATAGCTGTACTTACACGAATCGGGTTTGTTGTCATAGCAACTACGGGTGGGAGTAGCTGATGTACACTTAGATGAACAGAAGATGGACTCTTGTGACGTCTTCGACAGGTATACAAGTTGATTGGACCCGGCTCCCAGCGACCGGAGGTTCTTCCCGGTCGGGCGAGTGAGAGATGCCAAGCGGCCAGTGTACACACAGTATATACTTATATGAACCTACATGGCATGCATGCATGTATGTATACGTACGTACGAACATACATACATACATACACACATACATACATACATACATACAGACAGACAGACAGACAGACAGACAGACAGACAGACAGACAAACGCACATACATCATACACACACAACAGGCACACATACGCACATACAAGTTATCTAACGAATCGTTACTGGTGGTAATACATATGTTATATAATACCATGTATATATTTGTGTATATATATATATATATATATATATATATATATATATATAGTGTGTGTATGTATATATATATATATATCTATCTATATATATATATATATATATATATATATATATATATGTATATATATATATATATATATATATATATATATATATATATATATATAGTTCACTTGTCTGTACAACAATTCACTCGTCCCACGAACAACCACATTTCAAAACGTACTTCTCTGTTATTGTTCTAATTATCCTTATCGTAAGCTAGTGTCCTCCGTACAACCTATAGTAGCAATTTCACTTGTTCGGAGGTCTAACAGACAGGGGTTATCTTGAGTCCTCTACGCACACGCGCACGCACACGCACACACACACACACACACACACACACACACACACACACACACACACACACACACACACACACACACACATTATTCAAGCACACGAGCGATGGTACAAGTTGACAAGGAGCGTGGATATCCCACACACACGTCTAGACAAGATGCAGACATGATACAGCCTACACATTAAGCTGGCATTAGAAAGACGTCCCAATGTCCATGTGTCATATTCCACTGTTACTTTATTGCACCTTGCAAATAGATCTTGCACGGCCTAACTGTCATGGCCGATCGTGTTGTTCTAGACATGATCGTCCTACGTATAGCATTCGTTTGTTTACGAGATGCGTAGCTCTCGCGTAGGTGCGATGAACAGTACGAATCGAATTAAAGGTGATCTTCTAGGAAGAACTACATAGATATCAAGAGTATAGTCGTAGTGCATGTACATACTACATCAACAAATAAAGCACCTCGTCTTTGTTTAGTTTTGTAATTGGGAGGAATGCTTACTTTATCGAATATAATTATGTTAAGATATGCCATGATTATCTGTGTGTATGTGCGTGCGTGCGTGCGTGCGTGTGTGCGTGCGCGCGCGCGTGCGTGTGCCAACGGTGATGATAGTTATGTATGCGATTTGCTAAGTAGTAACGCAATGGCGCAGTTGCTAGAGCTTGGAACTATCATGCTAAGCTCACACCTACCAATTTTCAGCACACACGTAAACTCAGTCGGTAGGTGTTTGCGGAAATTTGGGCCGACGGTCGGCCTTATTCCGCCGATTAAGGCCGCACACACCTACCGACTGCAGTCGGCCGACTGAGGTTACGGCGACTAGTCGGTAGGTGCGTGCTGAAAATCGGTAGGTGTATGCTTGGCATTACGCCGACGGCCAACTGAAGTCGGCGTTAGTCGATAGGTGTGTGCTTAGCATTAGAGAGCGCAGGTTCTTCTTCTTTCAGATGCTTGACGGGGCCCTTTGTAGAGCGTTTAAAGTCCAACGACAATTTGTGAGTCCACTACAGGTTACACATTTACCCCCTGTGTGGGATATTTTACTTCCCCTGGCATAGACACCAGGCATCGAATCCCATGCTGCGATGTTGAACCTTGAGCAAGTTCATTCACTCTACATTGCTCCAGTTCAATCAGCTGTATAACTGAGTACCTGACTATAGACAGTAGTGGATATTTGTGTGCGAATATTCTGGCTGGAGGCTTCCCAAAGACGCCGAGATGGTGTTTATTTGACACCAGGGAATAAAGTGTCAAGCGTTTTTATCCTGAGGACTGGATACTAGGCAATGTAAAATATACTTTTACGGGCGTGAATGTGTAGACTTTCGTGCATGCGTGCGTGCGTACGTAAATGCGTGCATGTGTGCCTGTGTGCGTCGAGAGGCTAACTGCATGCGATCGCATAGCGCTATTTACCATCCTACTGAATGTAGTTGTTATGAATATATCTGCATCATACTGAACGGATAGGTTTCTTCCAAAACCTCTCTGTTATGCCTACTTCCGGTGCGGATTGGTATCACCGCTGTTTTTCAAGTTACGTCACACACAAGGTCAAACAAAATAATCGTTTCGCCGGAAATGTTCCTAACAATGTTTGTATACATTATGAACATAATGCATAGACCTTGTAAATTCGGGATATTTCGCATTCCCAGAAATCCATATTGAACGAATCTACGGGCAGACTGAGTTCACTGTGTCTGTGTGCGAAACAGTATATAACTAGGCATGGAATATAGGGAAGCAAAGAATGCTGATACAAGTGTCAGAATGAAATGTTGCACGAGACAGGAAGACGGGGAGAGGTATTCTTGAAGATGTGTCACGATGACATTGACAAATTTTGCAGGAAATATGGATGTCGTTGTATTAGTCCACGGAATAGTTACGTATGCACATAACTCGGAAGTTGCAACTCAAAAGGCGCTTACCTGAACATTCTACAAATACCATAAACTATTGCGATAAGTCATAAGATTCCCATTTTCAACACTGTCACTGGAAAGGTTTACTACCCCAAGCCGCCTCCACGTCGATTATGATGCATATGCATAAGATACATATGACCAATCGTAATGGTTCTTTCTCTCGAGTTGAACATCCGGCCCCTTTCACTCTATCATCACATTTTGCGTATTTAACAAACTGACGTAGACAACATCACGCCATGACAGCCATGATCACCCCACACCGGCAACACCTGCGTCGATTGTAGGCCCGCAGCGATTTATTCCACGGCCTTTCATTCGTTGACAATTGAAATTTGTATTTTCTAATTTCGCATCGTCTCCAGCGCGTCTCGTTCGGCTGTCGTCAAGTTACAATAATCGAGGTTGGCAAAGGGATAAGTGGGCGTCGTTCTGTGCGTCGTAGGTGGTCCGTGTGAGCGCCACCTGGTGGGTACAAACAGTGAGTCCAAACAAAACGGAAAAAACGTAAATTCCCTCTGCTCCGAGTGACCACGTTGTTGGGAATATATCGGCCGCCGTGTGGCGCCAGTGTCGCAATCACAGCGCTGTTCAACTCTAAGGTCGAGGGCATAATTTCGGAATCCAATGATATATATATATATAACATCAATAATAAAACTTATTTTGACCTATTCGGAGATCGGTTTATTTAGGCTATACGTAGAATATTTTGGGTAAACATACTTAGCGCAAAATTCAAGATAACCCAATATTAACAAAAACAATTGTGACGTCAACAGTCTTTGTCAGGTTGATATGGGGCAGGCACAATTCAATTTCATTACGTACATACGCACTCCAACCACGATGCAAAGAGACATGTTTTGCAAAACATTCCTCCGCTTACATTTTCGATTTGAAAGAAATGCACCCTATACATCCATGGTCGCACATGCGCAACTGCGAAAATTGGCGGTACCCGATCAGATCAGTCAAGTCATTGTCCTCTGGCAATGGCTACTTGCTAACCACTCACCCATTTTTTTGTTCTAATGTGGTTTAGGATTATGTTTATTGTTATTGTTAGGGCTATGGTTAGTGTTAGGGGTAGGGTTAGGTTGAAGGTACTTTTGACAAGACTGACATTATAGGAGTTTTACATACATTTGTACACGAGTGCATGGTTAGCGAGTAGCCACCTCCTTGTTCTCCATCTTGCTTTCAACAAATAGTCGAGGACGATTTACGTGTAGTGATTACGCGCTATGTTTGGAACGTAAATGCCTACGTCACATCTGACATAATACGGTGTAACAATCGTTACACGTAACAACAGGATATGCGACACGCGGGCGTGCTTCACGTCATACACATCTTAAGGGGGTGTCACACGTACGAGTGCCTCGTACGAGTCACTCGTACGAGAACATGCCACACGTAGTCGTGGCTAAACAATCGAGTCGGGAGAGTTGGGTAAATGACGTCATAAGGTGAAGGCCATTACAGACGCACACGTGTTTCTTTACGGCAATGGCTGACAGTTGAAGCAGCAGCAGTGAAGAAGAACATGCAATTTTGCTCGGTGCGTTGGCTGTGCTGCAGCAAATTAATGACGAAGAAGAGAAAGAAAAGCTGAAGAAACGGAAAGGACTGTGGGTTCGCCTAAGCATTGCGCGGCGCAAGCAATTCGGCGCATTCCATGCTCTGGTGAAGGACATTAAGTGGAGGACCCCAGAACATTTCCAAACTTTGTCCGGATGGATGCACAACAATTTCAATATCTTCTTCGCCGTTAATTGTCCACAAAGACACAGCCATGGGCGACGCAATACCACTTGCTGAGCGCCTAGCTGTCAGAACCCTGTCAGAAGTAAGTAGAGACAGCGACATCTTGAAATTAGGATCACTCGATTAACTGTTGTTTAGTTTCCCACAATATTTGTATTTTAAACGTTTTAATCCATAAAACAGTGCTCGTCTGAACACACGTAACCAATGAGTGAATGACACTGCCACGAGCACTGGCCACTGCCACTGCCACTGGTGACTGTGACTGGGAATAATTTTTGAATGTATAATTAAATACAAAAAATATACACTCATGACCTGAAACTTAAAGCAGGTAAAGCTCGTCCGTACCCCATGTTTACACCTGCTAAGGAATAGCTTTTCATTGTATCTGTGGCTCATGACACGAGACAAATGTAATATGCTGACTGCTGTAATTTAACTGTTTTCATGTAGGACACACTGTTTTTAACATGGCGTTTTTGTGAGCTTTTGATTTTGCCATCTGTTTTCATAAGAAATGTGTTCTAGTTCTGTAACATGGTGTTTGCTTAACCTTAACGTAATAGGTGTGACTGATTTAGTACATAGAAAAATATGAATGCAAATTTCTGGACACGGTCATTGGAAGGATATTTACTGCACAGTCAGTGCAGATAGGACACACGGTTTTTAACCGTGACGTTTGTGTTGTTGATATTGTTGAGTCTGCTAGTCTATTTATTTTGAAAAGTATTTATTGTAGTTCCGTAACAGTCTGTTTGCATAAATGTACCATAATAAATGTTACAGAATCAGCACATGATATGCATATCATAAATATGAAATAACTCTGATAAGATCCTCATATATGTATGGGGTATATGTTATTAATAATACAAATGTGTAATATACATACAAGTGATTGTATCTGCCCTTCTTTTCCAGAAAACGGCTACAATGATGCATGGGCGAGATTATGATACAAATAATGGATATCTTGCATGAAGACTACATATCACTGGTTCCAACCGAAGGAGTGATATTGGTGTGAAAACTTATTTGTGTGTTGCCGCTCATTTGAAATGTATGTTGATGAGATGATATCACATAAATAAAATAATACAACATTGTTTCAGAAGCTGGGACATTGTCTACTACTTCAATAGTAGTTTGATATTGTTCAAGCCAGAATTGGGATTTCACAGTTGTTCCTCTTAACTAAGCAATTGCTCATCATATTTAGATTCCTTATAGTTATGAACTCCACTCTGTCTAAACGTGTGGCCTAAATCGTTTGGCATTGTGTTGATAGATGCAAGAAAATATAATTTGATGTAAAAACATTGTCAGGGTTACACAGCTTCCTTCCATGGATTGCTATACAACAAAAGGAAATGTTTTTTTATATTATGGGCAACCGACCATATTGCTTTATCTGACATTTTCATATATGTAATTGATGTTTTAACACCTTATAACTAAATTATTTATGAAGATGTGTTATTTATTATTAACTGCATTCATGACTTCATAAACAGCCCAACTCTACACCTTTATGTATCTGTCCTTCAGTGCAAGATAGATTGCTGAACATGTCTATGGGATTATTTTATCAATGGTAGTATGATCAATCCTGTACTGATACTCAAGAGATTGGTAACTGTTACCTGTAGGACATATATCATGAAATAATAACTTGCATTTGTAAAAATAAATGTGTGTGAATTAACATTACTAGTCACAAGTATTGCAGTGGTTATATTTTATCAGAGTTGGAGGAATCCAGAGTGGACTAAGTGGTCAGTGCATTTTTTAGACATGTATTTATAAACGTTCAAATTTAGGTTCATACCATGCACTATTTCGGGATGGGTCACATTCTGGAACAGATGTTTGTGTGGTTGATTGGATTTTAAATGTGTATGTGCCCTGGTTTCCTGTTGCAAAAATTAATGATAAATTAACATTCCTCCATAGAATATGTGGTAAATCAATCACTTCATTACTTTATTATTACTTTTCACCATCAAATCCTATCACCATCCGCTTAGTTGTTTTTCTCTTAATTAAGATTCTAGTAAAGCAAAGTGAGGTGTATTCGACACTTATGATGATCATAATGTTGCTAGCATGTAAATTGCACTTCAGTTAGCCAAACCTATGTAAACCAGTTTACAATGTTATTGTTGTGTACATGAAATATTTAAATTGTAAACAAAACCATAAATATATACTGCTCACAATACTGATACAAATTGCAACTTATTTAGCAAACACAGTGATGATAATTATGTACCCAAGCTAATCACGGAACAGACAACCTAGTTTTAAATTAAGCCAAGATGACCACAAACCACTAACAGTAGTATTAATTATACACCCCCATGCTTGCACATAGTAACAGCTGTTGGTGTAAGACACGACAAGGCCATGCAAACCTTTTATTTATCAAACAAATGTATACGCAGAATATCAACAGTGTATAATAGTGAATATTGTTGTTGTGTGACAAACTGCCCCAAGTTGCTTGTTTGTAGGTTTGGTTGTTACCAAGTAGGGGTTTATTTTCATGGATAATAAATAATCCATTTATGAAAAATTACTGATACATGCCTGATGGTATACCTGATATTTCATATAAATATTTTAAGTGGTTAACACTGCTAAATCAAACAGTTCATGTTAATTACAATTAATGTCTACACCACCTACATAAAAATCATTTGTTCTGACCACGTTTCTGACCGTTTGACTCCACCGGGAGTGTTGGCCAGTATACCGACAAGACAAGATTCTGAAGTTCTCACCGCATTTCATTACTGTATAACATACCTTGGTAGGTAGGCAATCTATGACAACAAACCTGTGACTAAGCTATGTCTGAAGTTTAGCAACGACAACGTGCACCAATATTCGCCTGGCCACCAGGTCCAAGCTATAAATAGACACGCCTTACCTGCGCAATCTGCAGATGGTTGCTGCTCTTTATAGATTGCACAGGTCCAGCTTAATGCGTATAAAATAAACGATAATAGCTGAAGCCAAGCCAAACATTATACTAAAGCAATCAAATCATTGAAACGTCAACATAATGTTCACACAATAAATTATGTAATATATCGTCGCTAGAAATCGAAGAGTTACATTAAAGTTTGAACGATCCAGCCATCATTCGACGCCGACGCCGACGCCGACGCCGACGCCGACGCCGACGCCGACGCCGACGCCGACGCCGACGCCGACGCCGACGCCGACGCCGACGCCGACGCCGACGCCGACGCCGACGCCGACGCCGACGCCGACGCCGACGCCGACGCCGACGACAACGACGTTAGGGGTCGTTGCCTTGGTGTTGCTACCGAATTTCTTAGATACATTCCGCCATTTTTGTGAACATTCCTTCAAGGGGCGTCAATAATGAGAACTTGCAGGCTATTCGTAACCGATGCCTCTTTCTTTGTAACGTGGGTTTGCACCATTCCATAGCGAAATTTTCACGGACGGTAGAGCTCGACAAAAATTTGAAGCGAGAGTTTTGCAAATCAGTATCTGCCATTTTTAAGAAGGTCGAAGTTCAGTTCAGTGCTGTCATCTCATTGGTTGTTAACTCCGAGTGCCTCGTACGAGTGACTCGGACTACATGTCACACGTACGATTTTACGTTCGATTTTGTGTCACACATACGATTTTAATGGTTTCATCCGAGGCACTCGTACGAGTCTCTCGGACGTGTGACAGCACCTTTAGCATTACGCTTCCAATCTATGTATATCAATCAGTGGCTGTAACCAGTGAAACGACGGGAGTAAACGGTACGCTCAGTCTCATTATTCATTAGGCTTATGGTCTTTTTGTACACAGTTAAGGTTAGTAGTAAAACTAGTTATATATACTTAGATAGGGTTCATACAATTATCCAGTCGATCGCCCTTACATGGTGACTGTCGCAGGATAGATCAAGCAGTATGCGCTGTTACATGTTTCATTGTTCCGCCTTATTCCATTACTTACTGAATTCATACAAAAACAAGCCCTTGACGTGTTCCATTTTGGGAGGTATAGTTTTGAATAAAAATGCAACTTTTACTCTTCTTCGGTCTTAGCCAAACTTTTAACTGCACCCGTTTTGATTTCCAATTGCAATCTACAATCACCTGAAGGAACCCATAAATTCAAAATGCAGAATCTCCAAGCGCACAATAATACGTCTGTTCAACAGAACACTTTCCCTCTACACATTTCGTACCTCACCGGTGAGACTCGTTCACACCCGTCACATCTCCTGTGGCACTAGGTCAGTTTGTATAGAAATTATATGTAATATAGTGCTCAGCGAACCGTATAAAGAAATTAACTTTGCACATTTGCCAAAGACCGCAGAAGACAACACTGACCAATATGTATGTTACCAGATCACAGAATGTGCCAAACGTAGGTGATAGGTCATTGAAAGATGTCAGAGAACCTTGCAATAACATAGGAGAACTATTTACCATTTAAACATTTAATTTGGTTAAGAGACTTAGTGTAGAATTCAGAACCATTTCGAGACGTTGACACTCATTGACCGGACACCGTCGCCATATTGACAGCTCACATTAAAATGTCATCGCGCCGATTTCCACACTCAATTCGCGTCGTTTTAAATCGCCGTATATCGTCGGCCGTGGCTAATTTGCATTGACGGGTCGGTCAATTACGTGACGCATCATTACTGCCGATTCGTATGTTAAATCGCGTCTGCTGTTAGTCGACCGAACGAATTTTCCACAGCAATCGATTAAGTTAATTGACGTTTCACTTCGACTGTGTAAACGTCGCCAAACAGACGAGAAACTACAACTCATGCAGTGGTCCATATTCCGTTATGTAGGTTCGAGATATAAGTAGCGGGAAAAAGTAGTGATTTAGCGTCGAGCTTGTCATAGGGTCCACGCAGACGCAAGTTTTGTTTGGATTTAAATTATTACTGAACGCTTAGGTGTAGGGCTATTCTATTTTAGAATTAGTACGATGTGTGAAATATTGTTATTCTGCGTTAATATATAGCACAATACAATCCAAAGAAATTCCCGCGTAATATGGTATTGTTTGTTCTCATCTAAACCACGACATTCATATATAATACATATATATATATATATATATATATATATATATATATATATATATATATATATATATATATATATATATATATATATATATGTATCATCATCATCAGCGGTACCTCGAAACGACATCATCCAATGGTCGGCCATGTGTCCTGAGATGACCCAAGAGCCCTTTTTTATCTGCAGATCTTGTTGCAGGCGCATTGACATTCTCACGCTAAAAGACAATACGCGCAGGCTTCTTCCAAGGGTCCAACAACAAAGCCCTGCGGCGATGGACGAGTGGCAACGGGGACAGGACTGTGAAATATACATATATATATATGTGTGTGTGTGTGTGTATATATATATATATATATATATATATATATATACAGGACTGAAATATATATATATATACATATATATATGTATATATATATATATATATATATATATATATATATATATATTAGAATTGTAGTGTTTTGTATTTACGAAAATGGTGAAGCTATATACATAATTATATATATATATATATATATATATATATATATATATATATATAGCTTCACCATTTTCGTATATACAAAACACTACAATTCTAACGGTTTCTGTTAAATGATTTATTACGAGACATCGTAAACGCCAATCGCACAAAAGCTACAAGTGTGACTGCACGCGCTTGTGGACCTAATTTATCACGTTACGATTGAGCACTTATCGGGGTATTTATTGTTCAGCAGAGGGTGTCCAGGTCCATAGCTGGACATCACGCATCATTTATTCACTGCATTTTCTTAGCATATGGCTATTATTTTATATTAATGACATTTTTATTCTTATTAATGACGTGCAATATATCATTTGATGTTGTCGTATGATTAGCAACGTTATTCAGGTACATATACGAGGTGTCGCGCTATATTTGTTGCAATATATGTAAAAATGCGGAGTGAAACATTATGTAATATACCAATACATGGTTTGAATTTGCCAAGTAGTACGTTATTAAATATTGTACAAGGAAATCGTGCTTCCTAGAAAGAAGACAAAACGAATTACAAAAGGACACGCTTCCGTTTTTAATGTGATGTTTAAAACAGGCAATAAAGTCTTGAATCTTTGAATATTAACTTTTAGCTAGATTGTAAAAACAATTCTACCTGATAGTTTCTTCTTCTTCACGGCCACTGCTACTCATTAACATGCTGACATAATTTGATAAAAAATTCACAAATATCTAGCTATTTAAAACGTCTACACGCAAACGCCTTCGCCCTTTACCAAGAGTCATGTTTTTCTGCAATCACATATGTTATGTAAAGTAAAGCGTGCGCAAACACAATTGTTTTATCACTTTAACATCCTAAATCTGGAGGACAAAATATATTACATGAAATATGTACATTTTAGTCAGTACAATCTGTAAATAAAATAACACTCTAAACCCATGTTGTTTCTTAAAAACAGCGTAATAGCTATAACTTATTATTCATTGGCGCATTCACACACACACATTCTAAAAAATGTGTTAAAGCTGCACTGGCATACCGACATGCCTCTGTATTTAAGTAGCTATTGATAATTAAAATGCAATACAACCATATCGATATCGCGCAACATATACAAATGAGTAATGAATTCCGTCGTTGCTGATTTCACATTCTCAAATCTTCGGCTTCGCGCAGCTCTGGCGGCGAACGACCAACAACACCTGTTTGTTGCGCCCCTCTTTCGCGAGGCAAGTGACACGTAAATTAATGCGATTCGAGCGTCAGTCGTGGGAATGTCACAGCCAATATTGACACAATGTTCGGGCGAATTTCGCACGCATAATTGCCGCGAAGTGCCCGGAGCGAGAACCAACTTGACTCGCTCATTCAGACGTTCTCAACCTCGCGACAAGGCATTGTTCGTAGGCTACAGAGTCACTCGCTCGACTACACTTGGCCGCGCAGACGTCCTGTAGCCAGTCTAGCAATCAGCTACTCGGTTATTAGAAGTACTATTTCTATTAAAAAAAAACGAGAATAACTAGTATTATAATGTTGGAGATGCAATCTAGTTCGTGTTTGCATACTTACAACGTATACCATCTAAATTTACTCTATAATCAAATTTAGTAGAACAGTTAAATGTGTTTAAATTTAGGAAGAGCGATCGACAACAACAAGTATAAGCCAATACAAATATATCTCTTCCTCCAATATTCGGCACTATAGTAACTTAATTCTAGAAACGAATATTGCATGTTATATCACAGACTTTATCCACCTTATGCTGTTTATGACCAATGTTGCAATAATTAAACAATCTTCTCACAGCACAGGC
>OZ024860.1:18806964-18809464 GCA_964017155.1 Oasisia sp. SBJ-2009
ATAATTATTTTAACCAACTCTCACTGACGTGTGATATTTTCAGGTGTATTATCTAGTATAGCATAACATGAATTCAAATCATCATGGTTATCTTCTTCGGAAACGATATTTCGATGCTCACTTGATCACTTTGTGTTTATTTGCATTCTTTGGTTATGTCGGTCTTTAGAGAGAGAAAAGTGTAGTTATTTCAATATAAAATTATTTGGAATATTTGCTGCACAGTCGCTGCCGGTTAAAGGTGGATACTGATTATAGTAGTATTTGTACTACTGCTACTACTACTACTACTACTACTACTACTACTACTACTACTACTACTACTACTACTACTACTACTACTACTACTACTACTACTACTACTACTACTACTACTACTACTACTACTACTACTACTACTACTACTACTACTACTACTACTACTACTACTACTACTACTACTACTACTACTACTACTACTACTACTACTACTACTACTACTACTACTACTACTACTACTACTACTACTACTACTACTACTACTACTACTACTACTACTACTACTACTACTAATACTAATTATTAATTGCTATGCCAATGACATCACATGTAATCATAGCACCAACAACAGTAACACGACTAACTTGTTCTTATATTGCTACTTCTAACACTACTGCTGTGTACTACCAAATTCGAATCTAAGAATAAGGGTGGCGTAAATAAAAACAATACCTACTCAAATAACTAAACAGTTGCAAAATAAAATAGCAATAAAACAAAATAACTACGACAACAATAAAACAACAATAAAAACAACAATTACAACAATAGCAATACACAACATTAATACAAAATTATGAATAATTTGTAGGCATTACTAAATAACTTTAGTTGAGGTACTTTCTTGAAAAGACGATATAGAAGACACATCGGTCGATCGTATAAAACAGTTGGATTCTGCATTGGTTTGATGAAAAAATTCATACAACAGAAATTAAAACAGAAAACTGCCCCTGTGCGTGTTGTTATTAATTAAAAAAAACTACTGACACGCCACCTGGGAGCAGAATAAAACCGGAAGTGCGCCGTCAAATTACGACATGCCGGAACAAACGATGGACGTCAATCACGACCACGACGGTGACGTAACCCCGTTGCAGGCAGCCCCCTGCCCCCTCAACGGGACTCCGAGGTGTGACCCACGACAACACTGCACCAATTTGCCGCTAAACTGGAGCGAGTGAAGTGCTGTAAATCAACGGGTGAGTGGGCGGGCTGGTCGGAAACAGTTCCGCCGTCACAGGGCCTCTTGCTGCCGTCTCGGCCGCTGGTTAACCGCCGTCGTCTGCGGGGGCAGTGTGTCCGTCGTCGTTGTGCGTTCGCGTAGTCCCAGACTGATGGTGTATCGATGGTGTAGGGTATTTTACTGTACCGTACAGTGCAGTCAAGCATAGTATACAGTACGGGGCCGAAATATGGAAATATAGAATAGTTAATATTGTATGTGACATATTACGTTTTATATATATATATATATATATATATATATATATATATATATATATATATATATTATATATATATAATATATATATATATATATATATATATATATATATATATATATATGATATATGTATATATATACGTATGTATATAGATTATATATATATATATATATATATATATATATATATATATATATATATATATATATATATATATAATATATATAAATATATATATTGTATGCATGTATGTATGTATGTATGTATGTATGTATGTATGTATGTATGTATGTATGTATGTATGTATGTATGTATGTATGTATGTATGTATGTATGTATGTATGTATGTATGTATGTATGTATATGCTATGTTGTAATATAGAGCTTATTATAATATTTATGGCGGCCATTGCGGCCAAAATTGCGTATGTTGTGACGCGAAAACTATTGTTCACGTCATCACAGAAACCATTGATTGTCCGCGTGGGAATATTTTGTGATGGTCGTTATACGTCTTACACATGAGAGCCGAAGTCTCTTGATTCGGCTTTATAATTACGAAATAATCGCAGGCAAAATGTTCGATTTCAACGTATTTTAAATTTCTCGTTAGCGTTACTATAATCGCAAAAAGGCCCAAAGCACATAACGATTTAGGCGGCAATCGTAAGGTGTATGCCGGCATAACGTAAATAGAGAGTATCATCCCAAGACGAGTCAGAACAAAGCGATTCTCAAATTACGAAAGCGCCCAATAAACACATACATAAAACCGTATATGTAGGCCTACATACATCAGCCTTTATGTAAAAACCTGCTCCAAATCAAAGATAACAATCAACAAAGCACATCTCCATAACTACCCAACTGTAGCGGTCTGTGACGGTCAAGAACACGTCGCAAGTCAACGGTGATGATAAACAAACACAGACTATCTATAAATAATCAATTGTAAAGGTCTTGTTCGGTGACGAACACGCTGCAAATCAACGCTGAATATAACCAAATACAAC
>OZ024860.1:18821964-18951964 GCA_964017155.1 Oasisia sp. SBJ-2009
GAGCGAACGAGCGAACGAGCGAACGAGCGAACGAACGAACGAACGAACGAACGAACGAACGAACGAACGAACGAACGAACGAACGAACGAACGAACGAACGAACGAACGAACGAACGAACGAACGAACGAACGAACGAACGAACGAACGAACGAACGAACGAACGAACGAACGAACGAACGAACGAACGAACGAACGAACGAACGAACGAACGAACGAACGAACGAACGAACGAACGAACGAACGAACGAACGAACGAACGAACGAACGAACGAACGAACGAACGAACGAACGAACGCGTGAATGAACGAACGCGTGAACGAACGAACGCGTGCTCGAGCGAAAGAGCTATCAAACAAATACACTAACGAACAAATTAACGAATACACACGAACGAACACTAAAATCGAACGATCCAAACGCGTGCCCCATTGCAATACACGAGAGACGATCTACACGCGCCAGACGTCGTGTCACACGTACGGGTATCGGGGTGTCACACGTACGGGTATCGGGGTGTCACACGTACGGGTATCGGGGTTCACGGGTCGGTATCGTCCACATATTCGAAGTGTTACCAGCGGAGAACTGCGCCATTGCCGCAGTCGGACCTGACCCGGGATAACCAAGGCCGCCAATTCCCGGGATAACTGGCAACGCGTGTCCATCGAGGGGATACGACTTATCCAGTGTCCGGGGGAAAAGTGCATCATCTGTTTGCGCCACAAATTCGCACGGGAATGTTGAGAAAGCGGCGTCACCTGTATAACCGGCGGAAGTCGCCGGAAACTGCGCAGATGGAGACGCGCCCGCGTGGTTCCACAGCAGCGGATACGTCACTTCCGACGACCGCTGTTGGAACGGCACGTGACTGTTGTTATAGGGCAATGGCCACGGGGCCGTTTCCCGTTGCGTGGCGACGGTTGCACGCGCTGGTACCAGGTCCACTGGTACGGGGGCAGCGTCCGTACCCTCCCCCTGGGCGCTACGCACGCTGCAGGGGGTTGTACTGGCGGATGACTGCGCCCCCTCCTCCTGCCACGCGTCGCCCAAAATGTCGTTGAGGTCGTGGTTCACGTAGAGAGGTTCAAACGGGTCTGTCTGCGAGTCGCACAGAGTCGCTAGACAACACTGTTGTTGCTGCTGCAGCAATTGCTGATTACTTTGAAGAGTTTGACTATGATGATGATTGACTAAAGGTTGTTGTTGTTGCTGCTGCTGGATCTGTTGCATCGCGCGACAGTTGTCAAACGATAACATGGCAGACAATGTAAAGTCATTCGCCGCCGATGGTGTCGTCGCCGACGCAAAAGCGTTGACCGGCTCCGTGAAGAACGACGCTGGAAGATTGCGCTTGCGCAGCGGCACTTTTTGACCGGAAGTGACGCGATACCCCGGCTCTGCGCAGCAGCGTGCGTGGAGCGTGCGCGGGTCGAACAGCGCTTGAAGTGACTTCCGCTGAAGTCCGATCTGATTCGTCTCCTTCCGGTGGGCTTTCGTCGTAGCGCATGCGCCGTGATGACTGGAAGTGGACGTCATGTGTGACAACCTGCCGTCTGCAGTTTCTGCGTTGACCTTACCCGCTGCTCCGCTGACCGTGGCGCCGCCACCGGCGCATCGTTTAAGCTGTTTCTGTAGGTACTTCCGGTGGTTGACTTTGCGCTTCGACTTGGTCGGTTTGTCGAGCGCCAGTTTGATGTTACTCGACGCGATGTCGACGAAGCTGAGTAGATCGGCCGTCGAGTGATCGCTGCCGGCGAGACCGCCGCCGCTCGGGAAGTGAAGCAGCGTCGACATGACCCTGGGCTCCCGTCAAAGTCACTGCGATTTACCGAACGAAGTTCGCTCTCTAGCGATCAACGCAGTCGTAAGGTGAACACTCCATGTTGGCTCGAGCTGCGAGTCTCTCCTGCCGTCCGTGTGTCCGGGAGATTGCCCGCCCGTGCCTGTAGACACCGATTGTTTGTCAATAATAAAGTGACGACACGGACACGACCCGTCCAGGCGTGTCGGGCGGCCTGATTGGTCGGCGGGCTGACGTTGATGGATGGCGCCCGGGCCGTGCTCGACACACGCGTTGACAGGCGACCCGTCGCACTCAGGCCGTCGTCTTTTGCTCGTGCCCACTGCCGTTAAACGAAACTTGCCAACCATGTTCCAGCGTTCTCTCGCTGACAATACACCGAGTTGACACTCACTTTACAATGACGACCAGCCGAGGAAAAGCACTCAGTCATTGTTACAGCATTCCTGTCAGATTCCCGTCCGTTTTGTGGTGATAACGTGTCGTCACGAATCGTAAAACTATCGACTTTTATAAGCGCATATTCAAAAATAAATATAAAACATACCTATTATTTATTTATTCAGCCTCCGTTGCCGGAGAAGAAACATTACATACATATTCATACTTACAATCACATATAAAAGACACACGGTGAAGAATAAAAACCTGATAAAATTAAATAAATAGCAACAATACATACAGTGGCATGATAATAATATATCACTCAGTGTATATTGTGTATATCAGTTAAAATAAAGAGACGCGTAATATAGTTGAATGCAGTGATTAACAGATGAACTAAAAGATGTTCATGTGAATATGGCTTGGTAAAGTTATCAGTAAATAAAAGGTGTCTAATCGAGTCAACAAGACCATCATTGTTTGTCAATTAAATTAAAGAATTAAAGGCTCGTTTAGTTGGTGACTCGCCCATAGATTCCACCCCATCCAGCAGGGTTCCAGGTACCGATATAATAATACTGTAATAGCTTTGTTTTGACAATTATTTAATAATTTTGCACATGTTGGAAGCAGCTGACCGAACACATGCTTTTCAGGCATGGACATTTAAACAACAGCTAGACAAAATAATGTAACTTAAACAGCTATGTGTACATTGAACCACTTGAGCAGTTCAGTTCAGTAATAGAGAATATCAACATCCCGTCGTAAACATTTGAAATTGTGCACAAATAATTGTTAAACATAACTGACAAATGTTCTTTAAATACAGTATTTTTCGTCTGCTCCAATGCAGTATCACATCTCAGTGGCGTACGTATCGGTGTATGGTCGTTTCTGCTTTCGGCACAATGTTTTTACTCAAATGTTTTAGCAAAAAAACAATAGACACCAACTGTTGAACTTAGATGACCCAAATTGTGTTTGGAACGAATGGTCAGCAGGTCAGTTGTCCGGTCTATACGTAAACAGCTAATGTTTGCCATCGGTCGAATAGGAGCATTCTATCCGAAAGACATATAATGATACTGGAGTATAATACACGAGAGAACACAGTGACGCTGCGCGTGCTTTTGTGACGTCATGTTGTTGTTGTTATCAAAAGACGTGCACACGCCATAATTGTCTTTAGTATAAATAAAACAAAAACAAAATCGTAATGAAGCGATATAAATTTTAAAATAAATCGAGTGTAAATGTTGCCTATAATAATAATAATGATGATAATAATAATAACGGTAACAATAATATTAGTGTCAATTTACTTTCATGCAATGCTACACGTTTATCAAATCAATGCCATTATTCCAACTATAGCTGCTGCAAGTCAATCAATGTTTTCTTTTATATGAATATATATATATATATATATATATATATATATATATATATATATATATATATATATATATATTAAATGCATGACTCGTGTGTGCATACGCGCATATATATATATATATATATATATATATATATATATATATATATGTGTGTGTGTGTGTGTGTGTGTGTGTGTGTGTGTGTGTGTGTGTGTGTGTGTGTGTGTGTGTGTGTGTGTTAGTGTGCGTGCGTGCTTGCTTGCGCGCGCGTGCGTGCGTGCGTGCGTGTGTCTGATTCCCACCACGCACGCTACAAAATGAAGCCATCGATAAATCCGGAATCATGGAGTAATGTTCAATTCCCTGAATTAGAGACCTAGGCTAGCGCTGGCGAAGTTCCCACGCCATTTAGAAGCAGCATCGAACTGTCACGGCGAATGTTAAGCAAACATTGCGAGCTGAACGCCACACAAACGACAGATCGCAAACGCAATAACAGGCAGCATTAATCGCTCGGGCCGTATCGTGAAAGCCTTGTTCACAAGTGTGCGATTCGAGTCAACACTCAACCAATAGATCGCTTACGGAGCTGGCACTTGTCGTATCGTATTAATGTATTACTCGACGAGCAAACGATACCCGGTGCTCTGTTGGTGTTAGCTACGCGTGACGGCGTATGCCAACATTAAATCTGCGGTTTCTGAAGAGTTTGTTTAGACGAGAGATCAGCAGGCGTAAATATTGTGAGCACCGAGCAAACGGTGGCTGCTGGCACCGTGCGTGCGTTAGTCAACAAATTAAATTTGTCATATCATTTTCCTCACATAGTCTAAGTTATAGTACAGTGTGTTGTCAATGAAGCAAAGCAAAACGAAGTAAAATTTATGTCAATTCGTCAATATATTTAAATGAACATCAATACAAATAATTCATTAATACATTTAAATGAACATCAATACAAATAATTCATCAATATATTAAAATTAACATCAATACAAATAATTCATCAATATATTTAAATCGACATCAATACAAATAATTCATCAATATATTTAAATCAACATCAATACAAATAATTCATCAATATATTTAAATCAACATCAATACAAATAATTCATCAATATATTTAAATCAACATCAATACAAATAATAACTTAGACTTCATTTGACAAAATAATTTGGGCTATTTATTATTGTGGACTATCGTTGAATCCACTGAAGCATCCATCAGATGATTACAATTTCTGATCAATGACAAAGCTAAATGTGGTGATTTGGTCGTATATTTAGCGATCACCTCCTTAGCAATGTCCACGTTGTAAACCACGACAAAACAATCATATATAGCTGCTTTTCCGAATGTGGTGCTTACATTTGAACAGAATACATTTCCCATCGTGATTTCGGCTATAGACAGACCACGCGATTTGCATACGAAATGACGTCTCAGTCTATTTTTATTTGATGTATTGATATTAGCCGCCCGAGCCTTATGGCGTTCAACGAACTCTTTGAAGTGACGGAGAATGCCAACACACACGGCCTACCTTTATGGGGGCACAAATCTGAAAGTAATTCTGTGGCTGCCAGAAAGGTTGGCAGCACTAACGAGATTTTGAAATACGACATCATGGATGTGTGTGTGCGGACGGGTCTGGACTCGTGCAATTGCAAGGTCTGTTCCATTCAACAACAACGACGCGGTGTATCAATGGTACACGTGGGCAGATACAATGCCTACGAATGCTAGCGAATATATGGCGATATTGGATGTTTATTACGCGTGAAGTAAAGAGCACCATGATATATAGACTTTACAGTCGGTGCGACATGGCAAAGTTTTGTAATACATTGTTATTGGGGAGACGTTTTGGAAGAATTACGAGTTTCTGCAAAGTCCTGTATTAGTTTATTTCCTTATTTATATACACATAGGTTTATGGTATCTTACATGGTCTTCTTGTCTTGCCTTCCCATACACGTAGTTAACCAAAAATAAATAGTCAAAATAAAAGAATGTCCACTTATACAACAAACGAAAGCACGAAAAAGACACGTGTACACACAGAGCAAGAACATAGTTTTCATGAGTATTCGTAACTGAAATTTGCCATGACGTCATTTCGAAGTCTTAATGTCTTAACGCAAAACCCCAAAACCGATAAGAAACGCTCGAACCGTTACCGTGGATGGGAAAGTGATCGGGGAGGATGAGTGGATACAATTGGGCGCACTACTATTATAGGCATTGTCAATACTAATGTCATTGTGTTATGTGAATATCTACCACAAGAATGTCCTCTTTGGGGGATTAGAACTGTCAAAGACATAAAAACAACAAAAGCGTTGATAGATACTTGACAATTTGGTGCAAGCTGTCTAGGATGAAACCATTACTACACCCCTATGTTCGTTCGCGTATAACTATAGTTAGGTACAGACATCGGCCTACATCTGTGCTGTCATTAAAGATGATGCGAGCAAAGCGCCTGTCGGCTGGGGGAGACGACGAAGGGAACTCGGGCGGAAAAGACCGCTGCACACTGGCTGATCTCTCAGGGATGCGCGGCGGGCTGACGGGAGAACGTACCTTCCTTCCACCCTGGTGCCCTCGTACAACCGTGAATCCCAACCGAAGAGCCGTTGGGAAGTTCCGTAATTGGAGGGCTGCGCAGAGGGCGCTGGACCGAGGCGACGGCACATTCCCCGTGTCAGCGGCCGGTGTCGTAGCGTAGCGGTGTCCCGTCAGACGTCAATGTGGTCTAAGAAGTGCTCGCTTCATTGGGTCATATCGCACGCTCGGTTTCTTACGACAAAGTCGTCGTCTGGTGCTGGCAATAACGCGAAGGTTCTGCTACACACAGGGTGTGTCGTCGTACGAACTGAAGCGTACAGGAAACAACGAAAAATCGCATCTGCCCACGAGAATGGGGCCGTTTTCCGCGTAATGTAATTTCATCTGTGAACACGTTGAAGCCTACGCCTAAACGCGGGACACAACTTCTGCACAATATTACCATAACGGTTTCACTCTGATAACTGGTTTTCGGGATGTTGCTGAAGTGTGCATACTGTTAGCCTATATAGGCCTATTTGGGAAGGATTGTAATCTCGTCCAGGTGACTGCTATTTTATAACTTAAACCGCCTGCTTATATATCGTACGGCGTTGATGCTCTTTGTTTTGCCTACACACAATGGACCGAAATAATAACCTTATATCAACCTTATATCATTTCTGTTTATTATCCATAATGCATTATTATTTATTGATTATTAACGCTCTCTCGCTGTTTAAACTTTTTGAACCTGTATTCTTTAAGCGTTCTTCAAGTATATATATATATATATACATATATACATATATATATATATATATATATATATATATATATATATATATATACATACACACACACACATATATCACAAATATTTCCGACACGAATATATCACGCCCTTCCAATACATATAACTACTGTCTGTCATCATGTGCTACTTTGGATATATAAAAACAAAATATGATACAAAATTACATTATATTTTCCCATGCGATGAAATCGGGGAGATGCTGGTTGGTCGGTGATTGATGTGCGGGCCGCCTAGCCACGGCGTTGACGCGAGGTCACGCCGAGTGTCGCGTGGTGCTTCACACCGAGCCCCGCAGCTGCGCGAGGCACTTCGTTACCGACGCAGGTAGGTCGTCACGGGTGGCTGCCGTCACGCATGGCTGACCGTGCGATAAAATGAGCGTGAAATGACTCTAAATGGCCACCCTAACGGTATCAATTCGCCGGCACTCGCGTGACACTAATAGGGTCGCATTGGCCCATTACTCAATGTCGCCTGTCCTGCGTTTTCCGTCGTCACTGTCTCTCTTCGTTCGGTTCTTCTGTGCGCGCTCGTTGGGTCTGTTGCCGTGGTTTGCCCGGACAGGCAAGTGTAGATTCATGCGGTGGCAGCGGGTCTGACTTTACCTTGTGCGGAACGGGGACACAAAGTTACATGCGTTGCCCTGATAAACCTCAACCGATGTGTACCATTGTCTGTTTGGACGAACGCTGACCAAAATCAAAACCATTGGCACGACACTCCCTACAGTGGATGAACTTCACGAAACATATATGATGAAAAAGACAAAGGACATCTTAAAGGACAACTCTCACCCATTGCGCACGAATTCTACTATGTTGCACAATCTGGTTGTAGGTACATTTCCGAAAGAACACGCACGAACCGTTATCGAAACACATTTCTTCCAACTTCTGTTAGGCTGCTAAACGCGAAATTTGGGAGAGAAAATGATCGGGGAGGATGGGGGGATACAATGGGGCGCACTACTATTATATGCATTGTCACTACTAATGTCGTTGTGTTATGTGAATATTTACCACAAGAATGTCCTCTTTGGGGGACGATTAAAGGTTATTGTATTGTATTGTATTGTATTGTACTGTACTGTATTGTATTATACACCAATTTCAGTCCTGTTAATAACAGAAGTTGGAAACAGCAAGAAACCGACAACGTTTAAAGTCTTTGAATCGCAAATATTTCACTTTGCTACTGCTATTATTTATTTTGCCGTGAAATGCTGAAGTATTCGTTCATGAGTTCAACATTCCCATCTTAATGCTAGCCTTAAAATATTCGGTACACACGGCAGTGTTGTGAATCATAGGCGAGAGCGGAGTCGACGTTTTGCCGAGCCTGTGCTATTGGAGGTGTCTTCTGTGGAGCCGCCCGGGTAAATGAAACATCTACATATAACTGTGTCGTGAGTGTGTATTCGTGTATAAATATTATGTTGTTAGTCCTCCAACGTATTCTTGACATGTCGCCTCCTTTTGCCTAGACAGTCTTCTCGTCAACCGGAACTGCTGCGAAGAGAAACTTCCCTGGTGATTAGCAATTGCAGACGAGTTTGACTTTTGTTACGTTGGAAACGGACGCCCCCCCCCCTCGGTTCATCTTCGTGTAATCGGCGCTAGCATGCGGTTTGGTTTCCGTATTTTGTAACTATTAAATCGTGCATAATTTCTGTTTGTCTCGCTGTACAAACAATATGCGCTGATTGTTTAGTTTTTATACCCGATCAGTGTCCCGCCGGATACATTTCAAACCGAGCAAGTTGCGCGTACGTCACTGTACATTGTCCACTATAACATCCACTGCGCTCTCATTTTCTCAACCACACCTGCATGATCTTTAAAACGACCGTGGTCGCATTTCAAAGCAGAACACACTTTACTTCCTGTGTACTACAAACACTTGCTACACTGTCACCGACATATGATACATTTACACTTCCTGCGTGTTATAATTTCAGGTTGCTTTCTGTGTCAGAGTCTGTGTGGGTTGACGTTGACCCGGCAAGGTCGTCAGTGTGTTGAGTGTTCGCAACTTCGTCGACAGATGGCGCTGCGGTTTCACCAGAGGGCGCTGCAGTCTGTGCTGCTGCTAACGTCAGTTGCTCGTTCCGCTTGGTTGCTTCCTCCATCATCTCTCGCTGCTTGCGACCTTGGATCTCCATGAAGGTCGACATGATGCGGTGACTGCCGTTGATGAATTTGCTGGCACACCGATTTACGCAGGTCGCCTGAAACCAAAGTCATTGTTAGACGCTTGTGATCAACGCTAATTTTGAAATCCGTTTTAGTATTAACTAATAACAGAAAGAAAAATAAGCATATCATTTATGATTGCACTGGAAAAAATATGTAATGCTGTTCAATACTTTTCATCTTACTAATAAAAACAGGAGGCACATAGGTTACATTTAAGATACTGTTGTATATGATTTGTAAATTTATAAAATTGTGAGATAACCCTAATGACAATTAGAACTAGGTCGAGTATTCACACTTACCTCTTTGTCCGTTAAATCTCTGTAGTTCATATTTGATACACATTTATTGAAGCAAGCTTCTGTTATTTTGTTGTATGTCAACAGCATATCTTGAAGCTGGAAAAAAGAACATTTTAGTGTGACAACGTTAATACTGTTTATCAATATTTTTTAGATTGACCAAACCTATTTTTGATGTGCCTGGAATTTTTAGATGTGTCCAAATATTTAGGAACAACAAAGTTATTATATAATATTATTGTTACTGTTACCAGAAATTAAATTTTACTGTTACTAGACATATATAGACAGCAGTAGAGTACAGTATCAATGTACGTGGAGAGATGATAGACCATAACTGTATACAGTCTAATCTGAATGCAGTAGACAATAGTGTAGTATGTATGTAGCTATTTTAATTATATGTACAACCAAACTACATGATAAATGAAATACTGAACGTAACACTAATAATAAGAATCAACCAGATGCATTAGCAGGGGTTAGCTAAAACAACCATTTAAAGATTTACTTGTCATTTAGGTGTATGATAAATGGACCTTAAACATAAAGTGAACTCTGACAAAAACTGTGACCAAAGGGTATTGTATTGTATTTTTGTGGCTGCATATATCACCTGAGCATCAAATGTTAGCAAGTCAGATGTTCAGCTGAAACAATTTGTCTTGCATTAAATTTATATGGATTCTATTTATTTCATTTAGTATTTCCATTTCAGTACATTGTAAATATATAGTATAATATACATGTGTGATGATGCGGAAAGTGGCAACACTATTTTTTATCACTGTGTCTTGTTTCAATAGTACGCACATACATACATACATTACGTCATACATATATTTGTGTGTGTGTGTGTGTGTGTGTGTGTGTGTGTGTGTGTGTGTGAGTGTGTGTGTGTGTGTATAGCTCTGCCAATGTTGCCACCAGGGCGGCCTTACTCCTAGTCTCGTTTAACTGACTCTCGCTCAGCTGCATAACTTCCCCAAGAAGACAGTCTGGTCACTTAGCCAGCTTTTAAATGTTATCTGTTTGAGGGGCTTAAAGGTGCTGCCACCTCATGGATCGAAGCTAATCATGCAATCATTCATGCTTTATAAATAACTGCAAATTAGTATTGCTGTTTATTTTGTGTGAATATAAGCTTAATGTTGAATACTTTTAATAGCATAGTATTATCTTAATTATAATAAGTATATCATTATTTTTGTTTTTATTTCATAATCAATTAGCATAGACCACTCTGGGCAGGTAGCCACATTGGCAGAGCATAAATCCATCAGGTTGAGTTGAGGGGCTAAAAAGTGCTGCCACCTCACGGAATCTGGGTAATCGAGGCGGTTTACCATCGAGGCTATCTTATACCCAGCCCAGGTTAGGGTAGAGACGCTGATTGGCTCTCAGGACAACAATGATTATGAAATAAAATACATAGGATATATTTTATAAAATAATACTATGCTACTAATTTCGCGGTCATGGATTTCGTTATTATTATATTAAAATTATATATTAATTTGTTTTATTCAACATCATAATTTCAACTTATACTTATAGTTATAATAAAGTTAGGTTCACACAAAATAAACATAAATACAAATTTGCAGTTGTTTATGAAGCAGAAATTATGGCAGGATTACACAGGCTCCGTTAGGTAGCAGGATCTATTAGCCCCTCAGATTATCTTGTCGGCGAAGTTACGCAGCCGAGGAAGGGTCGGTTAAGCGTGAATCACTGTACAACCTTGCCCACATGGCAATACCATATTATCGCTCAAAAGCTATCAAAAAACGTTACTTAGCTTACATTTCTGATGTTATTATCATTAACAGCTGCTCCGGCTAGTGCCATTGTAAAGGAATGTTTGATGGTACAGCGTACAGCACCGATGTCATAAAAAGTTATTAAAATAGTTTACATGGATACAAAAGTACGATAATTGAGTGTGTAACTTGAAGTAGCGACACAGTGGTACTCTATATATTTCACAACCATAAGGCGACCTAGCCTCGGTTACCCAGACTCCGTGAGGTGGCAGCACTTTTAAGCCCCCTCAACTCCGCCTGGGACAGTATATATGCTTAAGTTTCTACATCCGGGCAGCCTTACCCCAGATTAGGGTAGAGACGCTGATTGGCTCTCAGGCCAACTATGAAATAAAAATTAAAATAACGATATACTTTTACAAGATAATAATATCATATGAAAAGTATTCACAATTGAACTTATATTAACACAAAAGTAAGTAAAAATTCAAATTTATAGTTGTTTATAAAATAAGAATTACGGCAGGATTAACCAGTGTCCGTGAGGTGGCAGCATTGTCTAGGCCCAATTGGATAGCATACAAATTAAATAAGGATACCTTTTTATTAAATAATGCGGTATTATAAAAACTATTCAGAATTAAACTTATATTAACACAAAATAAATAAAAATACACATTTGCAGTTGTTTATAAAATATATATTACGGCAGTGTCCGTGAGGTGGCAGCATTGTATAGACCACGGGGATACCAAACAAAAGCCGGTTAATGTGACCAGACTGTCTTATCGGCGTAGTTCCGCAGCCGACCGACAGTCGGTTAAGCGAGACTAAAGGCGACCGGGTGTACCCATATTCGCCAGATGGCGCCACTACCTGTCTTGATAATCCATTAATTGTTTTTAATTATCTGGTTTTGGGCACATAAGGTTTTATTAATAAAAAATGTAGACCGCCTCTGTATGATTTTGATAAATGACATGCTTCAATGTATGTTCTAAATATAAAAAAATAACCAGGAATTTTTCAACCAATATTCAGGAGCTCCATCAGTGCTACAGTACACTCATAACCACGTTAATTCTGTGATTAAGTCAAACACATACAAGCAAATTACATATGATTCAAGGACATATACTATCACATACACTTGTACAATTTATGAATGCACTACGTGCTATTATAATACAGACAATGCTGACATAATAATAAATGGTAACAAAATAAAACAAGTCAAGTTTACCAAATTTCTAGGAATATACATAGATGAACATTTGAGCTGGAAAATCCATATTAATAATTTATCCCAAAAAATGGCACGAAATGTAAGAATGCTTAATAAATTAAAATATTTTCTCCCATTGTACACCATGAAGACTTTATGCTATTCATTAATATTACCTCATCTGCATCTGTCCTGTTGTGGTCAAATACATACACAATTCATTAAAAAAAATAAAGATACTACAGAAGAGAGCAATAAGGATAATTACGAAATCACAATATACATCACATACAGACCCATTATTTTCAAAATTAAAACTGTTAAAGTTAAGTGATATATATAAACATCAATTAGGGATTTTTATGTATAAATCCGTTAATGATCAACTCCCAGACAACTTGACTTCTATGCTTAAACTAACAGAAAACGTTCATAATCATAATCTTAGAAATTTTAATGGGTTTTACATTCAAAACATAAGAACAAACAACAGAAAGTTTACAATCAATTATTCTGGTCCAGTCTTCTGGAATACACTACCTCAACATATAAGAAAGCTTAGAACAACAAAACAATTTAAAAGTAAGCTAAAGGAGTTATTACTGATGGGATATGTATCTTAGGCATTTATAAGGATTATGTACCGTAGTTATAGTATTCTTTTATTATTTATCATTATTTGTATTTATTTTTTAGACTTATTTAAGTACTTAGTAATAGTAATATTAGTAGTTGTAGTATTCTAATATTATCATTCATGATACTGATAATGATATTTATTTATTTTTATATATTTAGTTTACTTTTATAATAATGTCCATAAAGTTTTATGTTCTTGGTGGTTCTCGATATAAGCCCCCAGGGGTTTCTAGAGGATCTCCACGGTTACATTTAATAATCATGTTTATGCTTATGTTTGTATGTTGTTGTTGTTGTGACCGAAATAAAGTTCAATTCAATTCAATTCAATTCAATTCAATTCAATTCAATTCAATTCAATTCAATTCAATTCAATTCAATTCAATTCAATTCAATTCAACGTGCCTCTTGAAATGACCGGTTGTTACAAAATCGTAAAAATATTAGTTATAGCAATGTTCGCTAGGGGCACATCGGTCTAAAACTGAAGTGCCAACGTGATCACAGTAAACCATCAAAATATGTTAATGATGCAAAAGGGTTGTTTGGGTTTGATTCCGTAGCAAAGACAAACTCTGCAAATAACGATTGTGTGTCTTTTAAACTCACGTTTGAATAATTTAAGCATAATAGTACACCGGACGTATTCAATGGCATAATTGTCGCCGCATTTCGGTGCTCTTTGAGCCATTTCAATCAGTCTTTCTAATTTCATTATCGCTTGCTCAAGACTCAAGTTGCTGTCACTGAGACCGAGTCAGTGTCACGGAACGGGAACAACGGGGTTGAATATTCATGACAACTGCACGGTAATATTTATCTGCGGCTGGTGTCGTTAGTTAGCATGACTGGGTTATGGGTTATATTATATGAACAATATGCACAAATAACTACATACAGTCCATGAATTTGTTTCTTTGCATTGAACCGGATGATTCGGCCCAAAACACTTTCGGCCCATTGTGCTGAATCGTCTGTTTCTGCAATCGTTGAAGTTCGGCATGCTTGTGCTGGCATGGGCCGAATCATCCGTCGCGGTGGGTCGAAACTGTTTAAGGGCAAATCATCCGGGACCCAGCCTAGCCTATACTATAAGGCTAGGCTTACTCTTAGGCTTAGCCGAGTATTGGAACTGTGAGCATCAGCGCTAAAGATCTGAGCACTGAATGCATATGCATGTATTGTAGGTTCGTGCTAGTGTTCGCAACAGCAAGGCGAACATCAGAACTGTGCATGTCAGTGCTAAAGGTCCAAAAATATTTCATCACAGAATTTTATTATCATTAAAATTACTGAATGTGTCACCACCATTATTCCTAAATAAAACTTGAAAATAAAATGATACGTTAAGGCTTGAAACTTGAAGCGTCATCCATCAGTGACAACGAGAGCAAAAACATGATGACTAGTACAGGAGTGTTTACTGCTTGGATCTTATAGTAGCACTGATACACACAGCTTTGATGCTCAGCTACATAATTGCTTCATAGCCGACAGTGGCATGTCATGAAAATCATGTTTATTAACAGGGTTTAAATAGGATATGGAAAGTACATGCACTTTGAGTCTCACTCTGACATCATCTGCTGTCATACTCAGAGACAAACATTGCACCCTGGAAATCCAACCCAATTTCTACCAGCTTGAATGCCCCGAACTACTAAAAGCAGTCATGAATATTACATCTGTGTCAGACATTGTGTATTTGTATAACTGCATATGTTGCTAAAGATACCTATTACTAACCAAAATCAGCAACCCAGATAAGATCATCAGACTCCTACTTTTACAGTATATCAGTTTATTATATCTATGAAATCAAGTGGTGATTTATTTTGCCATTTTTCCGCTGTATAAACTCAGTAAGCAAGTCACAGATAACTCTGTCCAGGTTTTGCATGCAAAAATGACGCTGCCTATATGGCATGTTTAAAGCTCTACAAATATTCCCCTAATCTGACCTACTGAGATACATAATTATATCAATATATGTTTCAGTTGAGAAAATGTTGGCACTGAGAGGTGAATCGCTGCGAGGGATTGTAAGGGCGATCATACAGTGGCAGAGTGTGTCACCCTCATCCGTTAGACTCCTGCCATGTCAGGGTAAGTACCCTCTCAGTCTCAGTCTAATCCCATACAGGTGTACTATCATTGCTATGCAGAATTTATATTAAAAAGAGTTGCGCGCTGTCTGCAGTTGTTGGCATTGATTATGCACACATTTATTATGGGTTCTACCTCATGGCTTCCTTTTCAAGCCCTATGCGACTCATGTCACTTCTCCATCAATTTAAATATAACATGGACGCAATCAAAGTGTAGAGCACAGAGTCAGCTATCTATGTCAAAGCTCACCTAGAAAACCCTGATTCATTCAGAATAGTAGATTCTCTGCATTCAACAACATTCAGCGACATATATCATGATAACTAAACTTGTCAGTATGCATGTGAGCCCACATGCCTCTGTAGCAGCCTCTGTTTTAGTCACACTTTCATGGATGACAGTTAATTTTATCAGTTAATTTTACCACATACAGTGACGACACAGTTTTTGTCAATCGTCCTGGCTCTGAAACATTAAAGCTTTGTCTTTATCATATTGTTTTTGACCATACATTATATACTTACTGGTTTAGGTTTTGGTCAACTTGAATGATATATATATATCTCTTGGCTAGCGCTGTCGATTGCCAATTGCGCCATAGGCAAAACGGTTTGCAATTTGGCGAAAATAAATAAAAACTCTTCGCCAAATTAGCAAAACGTTTTATCTGTTATTATCATTGATGTTATCAGCAATATATGATTGCATTATTCAATGCTCCGTTGAAGTTGCCTAAATGATCACACTTCCAATTTACCCAAATAACCAGTCAGCGTAACGTGACCCGCTGGGTAAAGAATAGATCACTAAATCCTCCATTTAGCCATGCTCACAGACTATAGGGAGGCTTAATTCAATCAAGAATTGTGTTTAGTAGAAAAAAACAGAAGATTATCTTCTGTTTTTTTAACAACTATTCTATTGTGTTTAGGACAGTACATATACATACTTCCTCATAGCTTTATGTATTATGTAGAGACCCGTCCACCCGTCATTTGGACGGGTAAAAACGAACATGGACGGGTAGAAATGGTGGACGGGTGGTACTGGACGGATAAAAAAAATTAGGAGCACAAAAAAGGTCTTCCAAAGCCATAGATATTGTTAGTTATGCCTTGAAAGTGACTGTAAATGGTGTCAAATGTGTGTTTGTAGTCCATTTTAGATTATCACTATCAGACACATAATCACACATTTAAAGTTTGTAAACTTGTAACAGTTAACATCCATGTGTCCATCAAAATATGTGTGACTGGCAATAATTTGGTCCTGCACAAAGCCCTGCTTACTGCTTTAGTTTACGGCCAACTTGAATTGTATATATCTTCTGTTTTTGTAACAACTATTCTATTGTGTCACATGTTTGGGACAGTACATGTACATAGTTCTACATACTTCCTGTACCTGTGTAGGCTGCATGCGACGTCTACTGAGTTCACACAGTGGCCGGAGCAGACCGCTGGTCAGTGTGAAGGGGTGGTGGGTGAGACTGGTGGACGAGAGGTCACTCACCCTCAGCAGCTGTGTGGGGAAGAACACTGGTGACGACCCAACCTCTTCCCAAGCTCCCAAAGTCTGCACGCCTGTCTCCGAGGACTCCTCCCAGTCGTCCAGCGCGGGGACGTCGGTGGATGACATCAAGGACGCCGTGGCGGAGGAGACGGCGGCGAAGAGTAAAATGGAGACAATTGTTACAGGTCTGTGTGTGTGTGTGTACTTACTTACTTATGCCTTTTCGCTCGCTGGGCGCATAGCCTGCATAGGCCACCGACCAAGGAACGCCATCGTCAGTGGCCATCCTCTCCATTTCTCTCCTGGTGTATCCCATCTCCTTTGTTTCTTTTTCCATGTCTCTCTGTCAGGTGTTTCGTGGCCTACCTCTTCTCCTCTTCCCTGGGGGGGTTCCATGTGAGGGCTTGTCGGGTGATTGTTTCTAGTGCACCTCCATTTTCTCTTCTTTATTTAAATTTCTATGGGTAGTTGCTTGGTCATTTTCCAGAGTGTGATGTTGGGTACCTTCAGAGCTGTAACAAGTAGATTTATTTTGTACTTGAGTAAAAGTAAAAGTAACCCTAGAAAAAGCTACTCAAGTAAAGGTAAAAGTACTTCTAAAATAATGTACTTGAAGTACAAGTAAAAAGTAAAAATATGTACTTGAAGTAAACACAAAAGTACTTTTCTCCTGAAACTAGTTCTCACTGTTGTGAATAAAACAAAACATTCACAATTATAATTTAGTGTGTACACACTATGCATAAAATATAATATTTAATACTAAGAACTATAATGATGCAAACAATACTGCATAGGCCAACTAGACCTACAAGCTGTATATACACCATGCTTTATTAATAATAGGCCCACAGCAACCATTGTATTCATAAGTTGAACTAGAAGTAATTCACGTTGTCAAAGGGGTGTTACATCTTTCTTAAAACGTTCTTATCATCGTGGGTTATAGATGGATATATGATTAATTTCGGTCTAGATGAATGCTTATAATAATGTGTCTTTTGAAATATGTCTTCATTTGTAATAATTACTAATTGTAATATTTATATAAAAAAACTTCAGTTAAATTAAACAGTTACAAACACAGATCTATATTAAAAATAAATATAAATTATAAAGATGTGGTTCCACAAGACCGGCAGGTTTGCGGTGGGCGATAACGGGGAGCCTTCGATATATACAGCATGTGCAGTCCACAGTGAACATCTAAAGCTAATCAACTGTGTCAACAATACACAAGACACAAGAAGACAAGTAATGCAACTGTTTTTGATGTCTACTCAATGCAAGGCTTTAAATAATCTCAGGGTCAATGCCATTCATGGGCATTGTTGTCTTAGAGGCCCAGTCAGGAAGTCTTGTAACACTCAGTTCAGGCTCAGCAGCACCAGTGCCAGACCCCAGATTGCAATTATCTCACTGGCTTCATCAGGTGACAAAGCAAATATCGTTTGTACAACTGATCTGGCCAGTCCAGGACACTTAGCATATCTGTTTGTTTTAAGTTCCGGCTGATATTTGTAAATAAATCTATGCTAACTGCAGACATTACCTTGCTTCCGACAGGTGCTTTTAGGACATTTGCAAATTTAACAAAGAAATTATGAGTACTTCACTACATTTAGATAAAGTACAAATATTTTGTACTTCGTTACAAGCAAAAGTACTTCCAAAAAAATGTACTTCGTTACTCAAGAAAAGTAAACTTTTCTACTTAAGTAAAGTAACGAAGTAAAAGTACTTCGTTACATTACGGCTCTGGGTACCTTGTCTATCCAGTTCAGGTGTAGTATTCTGTGCAGACATTTGTTGATGAAGGTCTGTATTCTCTTTAGTGTCTTCTGTGTAATTCGCCATGTCTCCGATCCATAGAGTAAAACTGCCTTGACACTTGAGTTGAATATTCTCAGTTTGGTGTTAATTTTGATTTGTTTTGCGCTCCAAATTGTTCTCAACATGATGAATGCCACTCTTGCTTTCTGTATCCTTGCTTTGACGTCTTCTTCTGTGCCTCCATTTTTGTTGATTGTTCAGTGTGTATGTTTGTGTGCGTCTGTGTGAGTCTGTGTGTGTCTGTGTGTGTCTGTGTGCTTCAAATATATTTTGTTTAGCTGTTAGCGTATTTTTCTAAATGTTCAATTATATTTTTATTTTGGACTGGAGATGGAACGGAATTTATTCAGTCTATTAAATATGATGGCATCATCTGCACTTTGCAAACAGTGTGGATTTAGTAGTAGTAGTAGTGTGTTTGTTTCAGACAAATAGTCTATATATGTATACATAAAATACAATACAATACGATTTAAAATAAAATAAAAAAGTTCAATTTAAACAGATCACTGAACAATTGATGTTATTATATATATATATATATATATATATATATATATATATATATATATATATATATATATATATATATATACATTGTATATATATATATTTATATATATAATATAATATAGAATAAATAGATGTTCTAAACTAAACCAACCAGTATGTGAAACACCACACTTTAACTGATGTGGATTTTATTGTTACAAGTTTTAACAACATAATTACTGTTTATGATTATGTATGTAATCTAGTGCTACATTTATTCCAAAATAATTTAGAATTTTTAGTAATATTTTATGATCCACTGTAACATAAGTTTTAGACGGATCAAGTTACAAGTTTATTGGAGTTACTGATTGGTAACGTTTTTGGACAATTCTATCAAGAGTATCACGTTTCAACTTCCAAAGAATGTTTTTCTATAAATTGGTTACTTGTATAATGACAACACTGTCTGCACCTTGCGTATAATTTGCATACTTTGTTTGCCATGTAGTTCGTCCAACATTGAAGAAGAAAAAGAAGATTGACTTTCGACAGTCCTACTATGACAATATTTACATCACACCAGTTCGTGCGATGGATGAATATCTCCTTGGCATTCAGTGCGTATCAAAGGAAGAAGTTCCTTTAGCTAATGCATATAAATTATGCAAGTAGCTAGTATTTAAGATTACATGAAGATATTCACAGTTATATTAAAAAAAACATTTATGGATTTGAATTGCAAAATAATTATTTTGGTTGTAAATAATGCTAAAGAATATGAAGAAAATCTTTTCAGGGATGTATTTCTGTTCCATAACAGTCATCAGCAGTGTGCATGTGAACGTGCCAACTTAAAAGTAATAAGTGCCAATAAACAACAAGTGCCAATAGCCCAGTGATGTTTATACTAGAACTAAACATACAGTGTAATTAGCTGCTATCAGTGAGACACGGCTAGGTTTGGAATAGAGGATGGTATCACTGGGATGGAGATCCATCAGACACGTCATCAATATGTTATAAGTTATGGATAAATACATGTCAAAATGGACATAGCTGTCCTGATTTTCAAACTTAATATTTCATATGTTGTTATTGTAGTAATACATTTTTATTTTTACAATTTAAATGTTTTATGAGCACCACTTTTCAAACTCCATTTCTTGCTTAATGCAAACAATGTCGCTGTGGTGGGTAATAGACACTGCCACTGTATTTCCTTGTATTGAGAACTGTCAAAATAGTTATCTCTATCATTGGGGAATATGAATATCATGCTTTTAACTGTGAGAAATGTGTTGCTGCCTTGCAGTGACTTGGAAGGCTTGGTGACGACCACAAGACGAAGTGCCTACCCAGACGCTGATGCCATCACTGTTTACCTGAGACGGGATGTTGAACTCGTGTTAGTTACATCTGTTTATTTGCCTGCAGATTTACTTGTCAGCATGCCAAATGAAATTGCAGACATAAGTAGAAATATGGTGGGCTTGTATATCAGAGATTTAATTCACTTTAAAGTGCATCCATGTAGGGGAATAGTTGAGTACGTTATACCTAATGAGTATCTTATTCCTAGTACCGATAGTTACCCTACAGGTTGAACAGATGCTCACAGAATGAAGCTGTAACCATGCTAACTCTAAACACCGCGGCTCCATATCAAATAATGGTGCTGGTTTGTGTAAGTGTCCAAACAGTCACCCAAGATAAAGTTGGTGTGTCTTCTAATAAGTAATAACTATTTGTAACTTTGGAATATTATAGCGTAACATCAACCATGATGGACTCAACCATATTCCTGTAATTGAATTAATGACAAAGTTTATCGGTAAACGGGCCGAGTTTAACATCGAGGTTTCGATACCAGGGATACTGAAGTATGCATGAGAGTGGCAGAGTAGTCTGCTTTTTAGACAATCATTTATTTATTGGCACTTCAGCTATGCATGTTCCCTTGTAGCGCACTCCAAGTGTGGGGGAGTCTCGAGACTCTGACGAAAGAAAGACAGAAGAGAATTGAACGAGATCGCAAGCAACATGCTCGTAAGTTTGCACTATTACAGGGGTAAAAATAACTCAAAAAATTATTTCTGGTAGTCAGCAGGACTACTTAGTTTGGAAATCTGGTAGTCCTCAGATATATCTGGTAGTCATATGGCCCAGATTTAAGCAAAATAACATGAAAAAAAAATGAAAACTATTCCCAAATTTGTTAGTAGTCCATTGGACTACTGCTGTCATCATCTTTGGTACTCCGACCAGGTTTCTGGTAGTCCTCGGACTACCGGACTACCACTATTTCGACACCTGCACTATTAGTCATATTTCAGTTGATTGTGTGTACAGTGCAGACACACTGTATAGTGTATACTGAGGGTTCTTGCTGCTTATATGTTATAAGAACAATCTGATAAGAACATATTGTTGGTCTCTGTTTATTTGTTTTATCACTTTTATGTGCAGCTAAGGATAATTCAATCATGTTAGATATAATTATCTCAAGGAAAGGAATGATATCTGCCTCAGTCATTACACGCATGAAACTGAAAACAGTTGTAGGCCATGGTGGTTCAAACATTTATGACTTTTACTTATGTGTTTATAATAAAATAGGTTTTTGTTGTTGGAATAACTATAATATTAGTGAAGTTGTTTACCCTTGCAAACATGATCACCATTATTTAAATATCATGTCAAAACAGTTTTATTGTCAATGTTATTTTATTCCAGTTTTTGTTAACATGTCTTTATTAACAAAAATGTCTTACATTCATGAATACTTTTTTGTAATTCACATTTAAAGGCAAAAACCAGCGGATTTATTTTTGAGAACCATTCTATATTACACAATTTTTCTTGGTTGAAAATAACAAATAGAACAATTTCACTGAGAAGACCCCTCAAATGAAGACTGGTACAGTGTAGGTCATTTTCTCGGCAGTAGATCTGTTCTACGTGAAACGGGCAAAGAAAGAATATCTGAAGCAACATGCAGGGCCGGGAAAAAAGATGGAGGAGAAGCCATACCTCTTCAGTCCACCCGCCCCCCCTGTGAGTGGCTTGTACACGGAGTGTGGTAATGTTCTTAGGGGGGTAGGGATAATGTTTGTGGGTGGAGGGGGTAACAAGACTTAGGATGGAGGGGGTTACGCGTGTGTGTGTGTGTGTGTGTGTGCATGCGTGCGTGCGTGCGTGCGTGCGTGCGTGCGTGCGTGCGTGTGTGGAGGGGTAACATGTAACTGGGTGGAGGAGTAATGTATGGGCGGAGATATAATGTGTGTAGGTGGAGGGGTAAGGATGTGTGGTTGGAGGGGTAAGATGTGTGGGTGGAGGGGTAAGATGTGTGGGTTAAGGGGTAAGATGTGTGGGTGGAGGGGTAACATGTATGGATGGAGGGGTAAGATGTGTGGGTGGAGGGGTAATATGTGTGGGTGGAGGGGTAACATATGTGGGTGGAGGGGTGAGATGTTTGGGTGGAGGGGTAATATGTGTGGGTGGAGGGGTAACATGTGTGGGTGGAGGGGTAACATGTGTGGGTGGAGGGGTAACATGTGTGGGTGGAGGGGTAACATGTGTGGGTGGAGGGGTAATATGTGTGGGTGGAGGGGTAACATGTGTGGGTGGAGGGGTGAGATGTTTGGGTGGAGGGGTAACATGTGTGGGTGGAGGGGTAAGATGTGTGGGTGGAGGGGTAAGATGTGTGGGTTAAGGGGTAAGATGTGTGGGTGGAGGGGTAACATGTATGGATGGAGGGGTAAGATGTGTGGGTGGAGGGGTAATATGTGTGGGTGGAGGGGTAACATATATGGGTGGAGGGGTGAGATGTTTGGGTGGAGGGGTAATATGTGTGGGTGGAGGGGTAACATGTGTGGGTGGAGGGGTAACATGTGTGGGTGGAGGGGTAACATGTGTGGGTGGAGGGGTAACATGTGTGGGTGGAGGGGTAATATGTGTGGGTGGAGGGGTAACATGTGTGGGTGGAGGGGTGAGATGTTTGGGTGGAGGGGTAACATGTGTGGGTGGAGGGGTAAGATGTATGGGTGGAGGGGTAACATGTGTGGGTGGAGGGGTAAGATGTGTGGGTGGAGGGGTAACATGTGTGGGTGGAGGGGTAAGATGTGTGGTGGAGGGGTAAGATGTATGGTGGAGGGGTAAGATGTGTGGGTGGAGGGGTAAGATGTATGGTGGAGGGGTAAGATGTCTGAGAGTGGAGATGTTACGTTTGTGGGTGGAGGGGCAATATATATGTAAATTGGATTGAATAAAACTTGTTTGAGCTGTTCACATGGTGTTTGAAAATAGGGCTTCTGGCCAGGTTCAAATGTTAAAAAAGCTACATAAAAGAATAAGAAAACACCTTTGCGTATTCTTGCCGAACAAATATGTCATTTATGTTACTGTTGAATGATATCACTTAAAGAAATCACTGGTATACCTACTAAAATCTAACATGGACACTACAACGTCAAGTTACATGTGTTATTTTATATGTTTGCATTTCACTAATATTTGGATGTTGACATGTAAAATAAAGTTTGTAACTACTGTAATATATATTTGTTTACATTGTTTCTTGCAGGTGTCAGAGAACATCTTTGACAGTGGCTCAGGGAAAGTTGTTCTTTATGCATTACTTGTGTGAGTAAATATTCCTGGTTTCCAGTCAGCCTATTCTCTTGTAATATGAGGAAGTAGTAAAGCTTTTTAGAAACATTAAAATGCCAAATTTAGAAACAGGCAAACTGGGCAGCCATGTTTAACATTTTATTTAAATTGGTAGTTAGAGGTAATTTTCAGACAATTTAAACAAACACTCGAAAATGGTTTCATCTATTCTGTTATCTGGAATTGACTAAGATGAATAGGGCCTGTAAGTGGGTCACGATACATGGCGAGACTCTGTGTGACTGGAGCTGATTGGGGACTGGACACAAGAATAATATTTTAACGATGGATGACAGTTGTAACTTCCGACTGACGAATACTAGGAAAATCAGGTCATAAATATCTTGTATTATACCTTTCTTATCTTAAATGTCCGATTTAATATTGAGTTTACCAGACACGATTTTAGGCCATATGTGTCTTTTACGGGATTTGTCTTTTACATTGCTGTACGTTGAGGTTTCGATAAGCACTTATTATCTGACAAGTTGTCTAAATGCAAATAATCATAACGTTTGCCCCAAACAGGTTGTACTGCACGAAAAATGGCACTCTTCATTATTAGTCAAGATCGCCAAACACAAGTACTTGCCGCTAATGCCATGACAACCACCATAATAATCGACTAAAATTCATGATTTCCGTGATCATTGTCATCAGCAAAGTATTCCACTGCTTCTGCTTGTAATAATCCTTCGGCCAGTATAACTGAAATATGCTATTTGGGAACAGTTCCATTATTACAACCAAAAACAAAACAAATCCTATATGTTATCATGGAGAATAATGGATTTCCATCCCCCAACTGCCCCCAGCCTCGTTTTCGTGCACGAGACTTATTGGTGGTCCGTTGCAGGAATGGAGCCAACATGGTGCTGAAGTTTGGTGCGTGGATCTACACAGGGTCTCACAGCATGTTCTCAGAGTTCATCCACTCGCTCGCAGACACAGCCAATCAGGTAGCTGCTCACTGCACACATGGACAATGTCTACCTGAATAAAAATAGCATTGTATTTATTAAGCAAAAAATCCTAATTACGCTACATCATTTTCTTCCTGTATTGTTCTATTTACATTACATAAAATTATTTCTGTATTGTTCTATTTACATTACATAATTTTCTTCCTGTATTGTTCTATTTACATTACATAATTTTCTTCCTGTATTGTTCTATTTACATTACATAATTTTCTTCCTGTATTGTTCTATTTACATTACATAAAATTCTTCCTGTATTGTTCTATTTACATTACATAATTTTCTTCCTGTATTGTTCTATTTACATTACATTAAATTCTTCCTGTATTGTTCTATTTACATTACGTAATTTTCTTCCTGTATTGTTCTATTTACATTACATAATATTCTTCCTGTATTGTTCGATTTACGTTAACATATTCTCTTTGCCTTTATTTGATTTGTATGTTTTATAATATATAGAGCTGCAATAAATTTGATTTGATTTGCGAAAAATCCTAATGTTATTATATAATGTTCATCCCTTATTGCTCTCTTGTTGTTATCATATGTTAACTGCCTTCATTTGATTAGTATGTATTGTATTTTTAATTGCGGCGATAAATTTGATTTGATATGATAATTTATTTATCAGACAAAGAAGTTCAGTTTAAAGGCAAAAAAAAGTTAACTGTTTCATGGCATACACCTAATAGAGTTAATATAAAGTAACAATTTCCACATATACTCAATTTTTTAACGTCAGCGGTTTACTCAGAATGTGACTTTAAAGTCTAAAATTCTAACGAAATCCACGATGGTCTAGACGCCGCCATTAAGTGAAGGGTTAAATTGACTTGGCCATTCAGCGCGCGGCATTCTATGTCTGACCCTTAACCTGCGACGTTGTTAAGGGTCAACAACTTCGAGTCTTCGACAGTTCGTTCAGTTGGCGTGACATCTAGCAGCTGCTTATAGACGTGTATCTAAATCTGTGGTTAAATCTATGGTAAACTTGAGTAATTATGCCTTCGTGTTCGGCATACGGTTGCAATAATAGTTGAAACAACCGGTAGTATTGAAGAAATTGATTCACATTTGCGGGCATACTGTTTGGAATCCCTCCAGTCCAAGTACAGTTCACTTTGCTCGGTCCATTTTTAGGAGAAATGCTTTGAAGTAGACATGTAGTCATATATCATCAGTTGATGGGATGATTTCAGCGATAACAATAATAGACAACTTCATATTTACCGTCATCAGCATGTTACGCGCGTTGCCGAGTTGCAGCCATTTCATGACAACAGCCAAACCCCATGCAGTGAATCTGCGTGGAGAGCGCCTCGATCACCGTCGTGACGTCATTCTTCGTCTAAGATGGGGTAGCGCATAGAATTTGGATAGCTGGGTGTTAAAAAATATTTTTCTGGTAAACCGCTGGCGTAAAAAATTCAGTATATGTGTAAATTGTTACTTTATATTAACTCTATTAGGTGTATGCCACGAAACAGTTAACTTTGTTTTGCCTTTAAAAGTGAAAATAAAATGCTGGACTGATTGTCTTTCTGGTGGTTTCATGCGGAAAGCATTGTAAATAAATAATTCGTCGTCATTGATTAGGTGATGTGTAATTGATAACGTCCTACGTAGACTGAGTACGATGTGATCTTGTGCCTAGTTGCTGCTTGCCGCTGGACTCCATCAGTCGCTGAAGAAACCAGACCCTGAGCATCCGTGAGTGAGACCACTTACAGCTTACACACCCTCGGCCTTCATTTTACATTACTTAACATTGTAATTACTGAGATAAAAGAATTTTTTTTTAATATCTGATGTACTATTTATCAACTATTTTTTTAATTGTAATATAATTAACTATTATTTATTTTTAATATCAACTGTTTTTAATATATATTATTTATCAATTATTTTATTATTATTATTATATTTTTTGGTAATATAATTAACTATTATTTATCAGTATTAGTATTTTAGCATTATTAAAATTAATGTTATTTATTTATATTGAACATTTTTTTACTGATCTATTTATTTTACAACTACGTCTCTATTTTTTATTTTTTGGTAATCTGTATATTCATGTAATATGTAATGCACCTCTGAATGGTTTTATTGCTAGAGATATGGCATAGACAAATACTGTATTTATTATTATTATTTTAAATTGTTCTGAAGATGTAATTATTTATTGTATTGATTTACTTGTGTGTGAGCTTAGTTAATTTCTAATTGTTTTATTTCTCTACGTACTATAATATATGCCCAGTTTTATTTAATGCCCATTGGTTATACACCATACAATTACCTGGTATAGCCAAAATTGTATGTGATATTGGCCCTTACGAGAATATTGGCAGGAAATAGAAGATATTTAAAAATCATACGGATATGCTTGCGATTATTTTGTAATTCTAAAACTGAATCCATTAGCGGTTGGCTCATGTATGTAAGATGTATAATGGCCGTCACAAAATAATTGCATGTGAGACTAACATTCCTTGTTACTGGTTCAAATCACATACAATTTAGGTGATAATAAATAATCTAAACATCTACATAATATGCATTTATCAGCACGAATTTACATTGCATTTACATTGGTAAAAGAATCATTAATGTACATTATGTTTTCAATTTTATGAATCATTGTGAGGCACCCAGGTTATAAGGATGCGATGCTGTGATGCAGCAAAAAAATTATTTCAACCGGGATACATAAAATGATTTAATGGCCATGAAATAAATAAATAAAACTTGCCCCCCATGTCTCACTCTTGAACTTGAATTGAATTTATTTGGCATATATACAACACAATACAACAGACACAGAACATAATATTATGTGTTAATAATGAATGCCAGGACGCCAGTAATAACTAAACTAGTTGAAGCAACTGGACGCCCTTTAAAATTACAAAATAATGTCTACCTCTAGTAGTACATGGTGTACATAATAATAATTTTATTAATAACAAGATAATAATAATGCTAATACTAAGAAAAGAGTAATACTAATGATAATACTTATACTATGAAAACAGTTTATTACTATGCATAATCTAGTGTAATAAAAGTTGATGTGAGAAATGATATAATTATGAATTAATATTGTTCATCAAGCAAGAATAAAAATGTCTTAATAGGCAGATCTCCGAGTATGAATTTATAATAATTTGTTTGAGATTGTGCCTTTTATTTTGCGATAGGTGCAGTACATTATGTAGATGCAACAGTACGGTATTTATCCTGCAGGTATGGCTGGGCCAGCTTCCGCAACGTTTCATCTCTCATCAGTGGAGTAAGCATCTTCTGTGTGGGGGCTGGACTGTCTGTGTACCACGGTATCACTGGACTGATCAATCCGGGTGAAGTCACGTCATTATACTGGGTGAGAAACATAGACTCATCTGACAAGATATTGATGCGATAATTGGATATTTGCCGATACGTTTTAGGAATTGAAATGGTTTCATGTTTTTAGATTTTATTTCAATATGTAGAAAGTTATTTAATAGAAAACTAATGGCTAATGTTGTGCATTATTAAGTAATGCTTGGAATTAATATTTATAATATTTATATAAACATATTACACCACTGTGATGTATGAATAGAATAGACTCTATACAAGGTATGGATAGACTATATCATTTGGCACTTGTTTGTACACCAGGAAGATTGTTTATCAATGCAGACTGTGTGAAACCAACTATTGATTCTTTGTCATGTAATTTCAATGTGGTTTCGTGGAGTGATTTTATTTTTAAGGATTTGCTCTATGGTTTCATATGTTGGGTTGCAGGGAATATCAATTCTTCTTGGATCTCTCGTGTCAGAAGGATGTAAGTTCTTTGTTTTTCTTGTTTTAAATCAGTTTTAATAAGCCCAATAAATGAACGAACACCAACACACACACCTTCCGGACACCAACATTTAGTAACACGTGAGAACTCGTGAAATTGATTGTGTTTAAATATCCTTGAATGTATTAAAAGAAGCATTGTTATTTTTTCTAATAAAGAGAAAGATTACATAGGATATTGCCAAATAAGTTCAATACATAAATCCATAAAAGTTTGGCAAGGAAAATATTTATATACCCCCACATTCATACGAATGATCATAAATATTCACACACATAAGCATGAACACACACACATACACACACAAACTCGCACACACATACACTCACACACCAACACACACACACACCACATATACATACAAACACACATACACACACACACACAAACACACACACTCATATACACATACACACTCATACACACAGTTCAGACACATACACACTACACACATTCACACACGCACGCACGCATACACACACACACACAGTAGATTCTTTATGAGCATAAGCCCTCATGTATTGTATGCACCTACTGTATGTGTTTCAGCGACTCTGATGGTGGCAGCCAATCAAGTTCGAGTGAGCGCCAAGGCAGACAACATGTCCGTCTTCAGATACAGTGAGTCTCCCTCTGTGAGCTGGCTGACTGTTTCACTCATAACACAAGACTATCAAACATGTTTGTTACATAAGAAAGCGTATAGATATTGTATCATTAAATACAACTTATTTATTAAATAACACTTATTTTGTAACCTCAGAGTAACAAAGTCATACTGCATCTGTTGATGTACAGACTTTGGTGTATTATAAGTGCATCTCTTCCCAGGGGTCCATTTACCACTTCCTGTATCCACTCACTGCCATTGGCTACTGGTCACAGAACCATGAGTTGGTAGCACATTTCAGAGAACAACCATTGTTAATTAACTTATTTTCTTTTCTTACATGTTTAGTTAATTTTCTTCATATGTAATGCTTTGATCACGGGTCTTTCTCCTATGTGAGAGAAATGAGTGAGGATGAATCCTCCAGGTGGCGCCCCTATAAACAAGCAATATGCTGCATGTCGAGAGGACACCAGCTGATCTTAATATTGTTCTGTAACAATGCCTACAGGTATTGTCTTTTATGTCAAAAAAATCACAGTCCTTTAATTTTAGAAACTTGAGGAATGGGGTAAACTGCTCTCTCATAGTCTCAGAGGAGGCTGATTTTGTACAGTTGAAAAGCCAGACTATTTATTTCTATAACAAGATTAGTTTGTTCAGCAAATGGGACGGGGTAATAATTGCAATGCCAATGCCCGAATCACTTTCGTGAGATAGGTGTTTTCGGGAGAATGGTCAAATCGCACTCACAAGATCAACAAAAGGGAAGGGACACTGTTGTGGTCATACTCCCCAAAATCGAAGATGTGATTACTGTATGGATGTGGCTTAGGTAGCGATGATTTCTTTGTCGTGTACAGTTCTCCATGGCAATGACCCAAGCACGACCGTCGTTCTGCTGGAAGATATGGCCGCCGTCCTCGGGGTCATATGTGCTGCCACCTGTATGTCAATCACGTACTACACGGGTAGTCCGACTGCGGATGCGGTTGGTTCTCTGCTGATTGGGTCGCTGTTGGGGGGCGTGTCGTCGTTCATCATCTACACCAACACCATCGCCCTGGTGGGCAGGTGAGTGGACACGTCAACGTGGGCAACTTTAGTGACCACTCACATAGCGGTCATTGTCTGTTGGTGCATATCACAATACGCAAAAGCTGTACAAAGTACACACCAACACTTGGCATAAGAATAATAAAAGCATTTATATAGCGCCATAAATCCAAGTTACCATGTTCAAAGGCGCTGTTACAGCAAATCATAGACAAACTAAAAGTTAAAAATTATAAAATGATGGCATAAATTATATAGAAATAAATTATCATAAAATACACATACAGCTGTACTTATAATAATAATAAAAAATACTTGTAATAATAATAATACAGCTGTAATACATATTATGAATGTAAAAGTAGTAAAAGCAGCTCAGAATAATAAATAAATAAATCCTAAAAACTTAAAACATCCGTCAATGTTCATGAGTAAAAACTCTTTTGAATAAATCAGTTTTAAGGAGTCTTTTGAACTGGTGTAATGAATCACATGTTCGCATACTGCGTGGTAGATCATTCCATAAGTGAGGAGCAGCGATGCATCTGAGTGAAATATACCATCACTGTGAATGAATGAATGAAAGTTTATTGTAGTAGACTGTGTCCATACAAGCATTATTTTTACTAGCAAAATGCGCATCCCAGTGGAATGACATGATATTGAGTTATTTCCCCCTATAAGACAAAACATTCATGAAGAATATGACGGAGCAGGCAAGAGTTTACTTGTGACGATTATGTCGATTAGAACCATATTGCACAGTTAACTAAACTGCGGAAAACCAAAATACTTTCACAGGTGAACGCATAAATATATATATATATATATATATATATATATATATATATATATATATATATATATATAGCCAAGAATACACTACCAATTTAAATAATGCAATTTACAAATAGAGGCACAACAATTTTAATGATGCATGTCTAGGTTTAAATCGTGTGTGATTGAAAAACCTGATTTTGGAGTCATTTGCCCCAAATCCCCAAGTGGATTTATTCAGCCACTTATGACATTGCAATTGATGACTTACACGAAAGACCAATATCATAAAACTTAGATATTTCTCTTTACCATGCTGGCATGACATTTTAAAGTATGACCCAGTGTAAAGTAAAAGGCAGTTCTTATATAGCGCAATATCCAGTCCTCAGGACCGCTCAAAGCGCTTTACACTTTACTTCCCTGACAGACCTGTTCACTCAGACACCATCTCGGCTTCTCTGGGAAGCATCCAGCCATATGCTACAATTAATGCACGAAGGCTGCTCGTACACATATCCACCACTGTTTGTAGCCAGGTACTCATTTATTCAGCTGAGTGAACTGGAGCAATGTAGAGTGAAAAAACTTGCCCAAGGTTTTAACGCTGCAGCCAGGATTCGAACCCGGGTTCTCGTAGTCGAGAGTCCGAAGCTCTACCCCTGAGCCACTGTGCTCTACATTCTGACCCGCCATGTTTATTTTGGTCACCCTTGAGCTGTGTGAGTGTGTTTCAGGTCTATTCCAAAGAGCAAGAAGATGGTACTGATGCGAGAACTTGAGAGTGACAGAATGATCAGGTATTGTTGTCACACCTAGCTGAGACTCGCTTAACTGACTGTTGGGTAGATGCCACCAATTGATTTCCCATAGGCGGCCATTGTAACATTTCTTTGATTTCCCACTAGGATTATTAATCCATGGTATTGCAAATTTCAGACATTAATTAGTGTCCATTGACACATGTCATGTATGAAATTTGTGAAAATGACATATCTCTTTCTCCTACAATCCAGTCTCTAACCTGACACCCCTTCATTTTTGCTTCAATCAGCGGTCGATTGCCAATGTTGACACCTCTAGGCCAAATTACACCTGTATGCATACGCACCTTTTCACTGCCTGTCAAATATCATTATTTCTCCCCTGTGATATCACCCTGTGATATCACCCTGTGATATCACCCTGTGATATCACGCTACGCAGAAATATCCTTTCCATTCAACCAGTCCTACATTTAGTGCTTCCATAAATTTACAAAAAGTGCACAATGTAGTTCTGTTAAGCAGGACTATTATAGACGGCGTAGAAATCCATTTGGTGGTATGTCCCATGTTGCTCGGCTGCGTAACTTCGCTGAGAAGCCAGTCTGGTAAATTCACCGGTGTTTGAATGCTATCCGTATGGGCTAAACATTGCTGCCACCTCACGGATACTAGTTAATCCTGCCATAATTCCTATTTTATAAACAACTGCAAATTTGTATTTCTATTAATTTTGGGGTTAATATAAGTTTAATTTTAAATAGTTTTTATAATACAGCATTATCTGATAAACAGTTACCCTTGTATGTTATCCATGTGGGACTAGACAATGCTGCCACCTCACGGATACTGGTTAATCCTGCCGTAATTCCTATTTTATAAACAACTACAAATTTATATTTTAAATTATTTTTGTGTTAATATAAGTTGAATTTTGAGTATTTTTATAATACAACATTATCTGATAAAAAGGTATCCTTATTTTATTTGTTATTTCAAATTCGGCCAGAGAACCAAACAGCATCTCTACCCTAATCTGGGGTAAGGCCGCTCTGGCGGTTACAACGACAGCCCATTAATTCCACAGGCGGAGTTGAAGGGCTGAAAACTGTTGCTGCCTCACAGAGCCTGGGTAATCGAGGCTAATCTAGCTGAGACTTGGTGCCTGTCACTCTTGTTACCTGTAGGAGACACCATCAAACTGGTCACCCTAGAAATACAGAAATATATTTTCGTGAAAATGTTCATCAAGTTGGCAGTATATTATTCCAAACAAATTTCATAATTACACAACTAGCAATGTTCTACCTACTTATACGTTTCGACCACCATCTTCAGGAACTGAATGTTCAGTGGTCACTGCTCACTAGAGGGCGTGGCGAGCAGACTGTCCCACACGTGATGACTTGGTCTGCAGCCCCCCTCGTCTCTGTTCATAGTTGGTTCCGCCTTTCTAATCCAGATGGCTTCTTTTATCCTACATGCACACCTGTTCGTCTCTTTATCCACCACTTTCGCTCCCTCCCAGTCTATCACACAGTTGTGTCTGTCCGCATGGTCAGTTATGGCTGATTTGTGTTCGACGTTTGTCGAACATTTCCTTGCCTCCCGAGTAATATGTCTAGACCACTGAACATTCAGTTCCTGAAGAAGGCCGCCAATGGTGGTCAGAATATAGAAGTAAGTAGAACATTGCTAGTTGTGTAATTATGAAATTTGTTTGGAAGAAATATATTTGTTTGTCAGGTGTGGCTGTTATTAATACATCTGCAAAGTCCCCCCAATTTTTTTGATTCAGTGCTCCTGCTGACGCATGGTGTCAGCACTTGAGAGTTTTATGACCCAAAATTGCTATTAACAGCAGTTTACATTGGCTAGGTGGCACCACTGTGCATTTTGTTTACTTGATACAGCGAAAGGCGATGACCAAAATATTCTGCTGGTAATATTAACATATTTTGTAACTTTGTGAGTAAATGTAATGATGCGATTTGTTACATTTTGTATTAATAAAATACAGAGATGTCCCCAGCCAATTTAATGCTTCATCATATCTACCCAGAGCTCAGTTAATAATAATTCTGTTTTTAACATAACTATACATAGGTAAATTATACCAGTCAAAGTGCTTGAAAGACTGAAATTGACACTAATGATGATAAAATATTAAACATGGTATACATTATTGAATATATTGTTCATGGCTCCAAGAATGATTTATTGTTGTAGTATAATTAACTTACTTTGGAGCTTAATGTCGAAGATGAGTACGACGTTTCGATCCATCAGCTACGGACCTTGTTCATGTACTGGTGTCACGTGTGTTTATCCCGTCGAAATCTGAGGCAACACACGTGACACCAGTACGTGAACAAGGTCCGTAGCTGATGGATCGAAACGTTGTACTCATCTTCGACATTAAGCTCGAAAGTAAGTTAAATTATACTACAACATGGCATACGTTATTAGTGACCACTTATCCGTTGAAGAATAGTAGTCTTGCTGTTGTAGCGCTTATATTTTTCCGGTGTTAAAAACGTTCCGATTGATGTTTCTGCGCATGCGCGATATATGTAAAATCATCAATGTGCAGCGAAAAGACCAAGCATTTATGGTATAAATACTACGGGTTGTTCGTTAGAATGTATATAGCCCGTTAGCAAAGTTATTTGTCGCAAATTAACACGAGGTAAACAAGTTTTGAAGCATATTTTGATAGCAAGCGTAAATCACGTGACTGTAGTGCGCCATAATCCGTGACAGTGTTTTATATAAAACGTAATATTTTATTGCATTGAACGACATTTTAAGAAACTCTTCGCAGTAATCATCACAGGAGAGTTAACGAACAGCCCATGGCATTTATACAAAAAATGCTTTGTTGTTTCGCTGCACATTGATGATTTTACATTTATTGCGCATGCGTAGAAACGTCAATCGGAACGAACGTTTTTAACGATCGGGAAAATGTAAGCGCGACACCGTTCCTGATTTCAGAACGCTTCATGATGTTAAAGCAACGGAGATGGGTACCTCGTTTGTACGTTTCAAGGCTGAGGTAGACTTTGATGGCAGAGAACTGACTAGATACTACTTAGAGAATCATGATCTAGACAAAATGTTGGAGGTACGTATGTTTTAAGTGTCATAAAATCTATATAGGGCGTGTAAGTCTCATGTGCGGATATTCTCCATGTTAACATATAGGACTTTGTTTTGTTTTGGTTGTAATAATCGTAGTAGCGTATTTCAGTTATATTGTGCGAAGGATTATTACAAGCAGAAGCAGTGGAACACTTTGCCGGTGACAATGATCACGGAAATCATGAAATTAATTTATTATTATGGTGGTTGCCATGGCATTAGCGGCAAGTACTTGTGTTTGGCGATCTTGACTAATATGAATATTTACATGTGTTATGATTATGTGCATTTAGATAACTTGTCAGATATAAGTTCTTCTAGAAACCACAACGTACAGCAATGTAAAATGCAAATCCCGTAAAAGACACATACAGACTAAAATCGTGTATATTATCTGCACTACGTAAATCGCTATATGTCTATCATAATGTGGTAAACTCAATATTAAATCGGACATTTAAGAAAAGAAAGGTATAACCCAAGATATTTATGACCTGATTTTTCTAGTATTCATCAGTCGGAAGCTACAAATGTCATCCATCGCTAGAATATTATTCGTGTCCAGTCCCCAATCAGCTCCAGTCGCACGGAGTCTCGCCACGTATCGTGACCCACTTACAGGCCCTATTTCGTAAAGAGCTGTGCTCGTTTTGCGAAATGTTTTGGACATTCCAAGTGTCTGTTGTTCAGAATACCTAAGGAGTGTTTTGCAAGCATTCTTATGAGTTTATAAGATTGGTTTTGCTCTTTCAATTTAAAATGATTGCTGCTCTGTATGTCAGGGTGGGGAAGGCCTAAATTGATGATGAAATAATGAAATAAAATAAGCAATTCATACCTTCTGGAAAAATGGACCTCTCAAAGTGAAAATTTGTAATGTCAATGTCGCTCTTTGGGAGTTGTGAGCATTAGTAGAACACAAGGACGTTTTCACCAGTTTGTCACAGATATTGTGTTCTCTGTAATAGAGCAACAGCACTTTGCATTTACATATATAATTTGAAGTTAACTGTGAATTCCATTTAGTGATGAATTTCTATTTTGACTTGATTGTGTTGCTGAAACTGTCCACTGTTACTTACTTACTTACTTACTTATGCCTTTTCGCTCTCTGGGAGCATAGGCCATCGACCAAGAACGCCACCGTTTTCTGTCAGTGGCCATCCTCTCCATTTCTCTCCTGGTGTATCCCATCTCCTTTGTTTCCTTTTCCGTGTCTCTCTGCCAGGTGTTTTGTGGCCTACCTCTTCTCCTCTTCCCTGGGGGGTTCCATGTGATGTCTTGCCGGGTGATGGTTTCTGGTGGTTTCCTGAGTCTGTGTCCTATCCACCTTCATTTTCTCTTATTTATTTCATTTTCTATGGGTAGTCGCTTGGTCATTTTCCAGAGTGTAATGTTGGGTGCCTTGTCTGTCCACTTCATGTGTAAGATTCTACGCAGGCATTTGTTGATGAAGGTCTGTATTCTTTTTAGTGTCTTCTGTGTACTTTGCCATGTCTCCGATCCATAGAGTAAAACTGCCTTGACATTTGAATGGAATATTCTCAGTTTGGTGTTAATTTTGATTTGTTTTGCTCTCCAAGTGTTTCTCAACATGACGAATGTCACTGATATGGGGTCGACTTTGTCTGGCAGGAGATGTACGCCATGCGCAACATCGAGGACGTGGAGGCGTTCATGCTGAAGCACGGGGAAGCCATTGTGGACACACTCGGCAGTGAGGTGGACAGGATTGAACAGAACCTGAAGGTACGAGGCTGACATCACATCACGCCACCTGCACCCACAACCACCTTTTCTACACCAGTCATCAGTGATCACCCTTCCTACACTTTGGCCACCGTAGTGGGCAGTGAATCTTCTTCCAACATGTACCTGTTTACTCCGTGTCATCGCTCTCATAACCGTCCAATCACCCTCTCACGACTGTCATTGTCTCACTGTCCCACTGTCCTCGCCACATATGGAATCCACACACCACTACCCAAATTAAACATCTTGAAAAAGTACAGCACTGTGCAGCCAGATATGTCAAAAACGACCATCGACGCCAAACAGTCACAACAGACCTAATAGCCACCCTCGGATGGCCTACTCTTGAGCGACGCAGGATTTTCAAACAAGCCATGACATTTTACAAAATTTTAAATAACATAATCAGCATCACACCACCACTGGGCCTACTAAAACCGTCAAAGAACCGTGGCCGTTACATGGCCACCAGGTGCTGCATCAACACTGCAGTGTTCTCCTTTTACCCCCGACCAATTCGCATCTGGAATATGATCCCACCACACATTGCTGAAATAGGGGGCCCCAAAGCTTTTCAGGCAGCAATCATGAACCTCCCTTTCAAGACACACAATCACCTAAATTGCCTGTAAAACAAACAAACAAACAAACAAACAAGCTATAGCAAACAAACAAACAAACAAACATACTACATGACGCATGCGCACAAGAAGCACTACAAACTCCTGCATTACCACACGTTTGGGCTGTTTGGAGTAAACTACCTGAGACTTGAGATCTCACATCAAACAGTGTCTTAGGATTAATGTCAGTTCTGGTCAGACTGACCCTGGTCTACATGGCCATGTGTGGTGCTGTAACCTTGGAGTCATCCACCCTGGTAATTATTAACAGGAAGTTCACTGAACTGATTGTTTTGAATGTTGGACAACCGGACAGCACCAGACATCAAGCGTCAGTGTTACATGTATAATGTGCAGGTGCAGCTTTAGAAGTCTGAGCATTGTCTCTGGCTTCAGATTCATAATGCAGGATTCAAAATTTTCCAATTAAAACATCACATTAAAAAGGGAAATTGTTCTTCAGTTACACATTATAATGACAGTAATAAGATTGGTGAGCCATAATATATACGGTTAATAAGACACATTAAAATTGTAAAGATATATTCAGATATATGCATGTTTATACAGGTCTACAATATACCTATTCTAGTGGTATGAACAATATAGAAATGTTTTAGTCACCGTTTTACCATTAAGATGGAGGTTTGAGTTTTGTGGTATGTTCTATGACACGTTCCTGCTTCTGTAGTGCTTTCCTTCACTGTCACTGTTGTTATTGTAGTATGATTAACTTACTTTGGAGCTTAACTGTTGATGATGAGTACAACATGTGACATCGACAGCAGCCACACATACACAGGTGAAACCAAGAGAACACTCAGCCAGAGATTAAAAAAACACACTCATATGGATAAACCAACAGGAGTAGAAGATCATTGCCGGGCCACAGGACACTCAATGTCCATGAAGAACACTAAAGTACTGACCCGTGATTCCAACTGGCACAAGACAGAGAGCCCCTACCATGAACAGAGATCAGGGATACCATCTGCCTGCCATCTACAACCAAATTATCCCGCCGAAATCTGAGGCAACACACGTGACACCAGTACGTGAACAAGGCCCGCAGATGACGGGTCGAAACGTCGTACTTATCTTCGACAATTAAGCTCCAAAGTAAGTTTATTATACTACAATAAACCATTCTTGGAGCCATGAACAATATATTCACTATCACTGTTATTGTTTTGTTTTATAGAAGAAGCACCCAGAGATTCGTCATGTTGACCTGGAGCAGCTATGAAGACATTACGCTAAGTTACGAACGAACTGTCTAGTGCTGAAGCAGATGAAGTTGTACCACAATGCTTTACGGACTTACTAGAAATATACAAAAGATGTGCGAAAGAAACCGATATGAAAATGTCAGAAGATTGAGATTCGGAGACAGGAGACAAACTTTGCGGAGCGCAGCAAGATGAGCACGTGAAGAAATATCAAGAGCGTTGCTGCATGAAAATAAACTAAAATGATGATAATTACAGCTAACATATGCTCAGAATAGACGTGTGTAACTGAGCAATACCAAAAGATGTGTTTGGTAATTAAATGTGTAAGTAAATGACTAGTCATGACTGTTTCACAATCAGGATAAACTACTTACACTGTATTTGGGGTTATTTAATATTACACTTTCAGGGGCCTGAAAGCACAGTAATGATGTCAACAAGAACAGTAATTTATTTACCAAAGTATAAGTACAAATATCGGGATTTAAATTAATGGTGACAAATTGTGTGGTCACAAATAAATCATATCTTGTCTGAGTTGCATCTTATCATGTAAGTTCGTATGGTTTTAGATTTTTATGTATTATAAACCTACACCACGAATTAATTTAAAAGTACCACAAAATAACTGACAAGCCAACTGGACATGTCCGTTTAATACATATATTATTTGTCTTAATTGAAAGACACAGGTGTATTTTATGTCTAGTAATAGTAGGACAAATTATGCATTTCTAAATCATTCAGAACAGTGGAAAGGGCAAAATCTGGAAACTACGGTGATAAATATTAAAAAAGTCATAACACTTTTCTGTTTAGTTCATTTGGTGATATCAATTAAAATCTAACTCATATGTGACATCAATGCCACCAGAATTTGAGAATGGAAGCTTTCTAGTTGATACACGCAGTGACCGCAATACGAAGGGTTTGGCTGTTACACTTCAGTAAGCGTAGTTGAATTGTACTGGATGTTGACACAACAGTAGGAATAAAGCATTTGCTCGCTATGGTGCCATGATGTGCAAAACAGAAAGGTGGCTGGCTTGTTGCGTCAGGTTTCCTCGATGGTGTGACTGATCCGTCCCGTGTGACGTCAGGGGTGGCATGTTAATTGCGCTTCTGTGGAGTTTGACCTGCTCGGCGCAATAATAATCGGCACATTCCATGATCGTTCGACGGACAGCCACACGTGCGTGGACAGCCAGTCTCTGCCACGCCCCATGATCGTCGCCCAGTACAGAATTACGCAACATGTACCGGAGCGCCAGCGACTGATGTCGCTTCGATCGGCGCAGCAACTTGTCTCTTGTTTCGGCCGCATCTATTCACACCTCGAAGTGATAACTCAGGGAATATCATCGCGAAACCGGAACGTGTTTATAAACACGCCGAACGCTGCTATAATCATGTGTATTATTATATATGAATACACAGCGCGATATTGAACTTTGTAGATACTTTATGTACTCTGCACTATCATTCATACCCCAAGCGGGGATGACACAACACTTTATATACTCTGCAGCTTGACACATATACAATAGTCACCCTTCTTAATCTTATACGGCCCCCTCACCATCGGCCACACGGATTATGCGGCCACATTTTCATTGCAATAGCGTTTTCTGATACAAACTACCTCTCACTAGCCGCCTTACGGGTAACGTGTCCAATAGTCAGGGTAGAATCAATAATCTTCCACTCTTCAGCCAATCGCTAGTCGAAAACTGCAATCTTACTTGCTGGATATCCGCTATCTCTTCTTCTCCGATGACTGTGACCTCCGTCGTTGCAATCGGGTGTGATTTCCCGCTCAGACCATCACCCGATGCATTAAGTCGCCCGGGACGATACCTAGGATGTCCTACCTGGCTACACTGCATTGCATTAGTCGCTGTGCTACCTTTCGACTGACCCCTGTATTCGCGATTTGTTGATCGTTCCCCATTACGCCACCTGTCACTAGAGCGCTTCCAGCACCTCGCGAAGGTGTGACCCCTTCGGCTACAGTACTCACAACACACCGCGCCTCCGCTGCGTGGCTCCGGTTTGTCAGGGTTCACCACACCCACTGGCGCCTGTTGTTGTAATCGTAACGAAGAAACAATTTCCGACTGAGTTGTTGCAAGTAGTTCTAATTGTGCTGCGATTCGGTCCAGTGGACTAGGTTCGCCTCGGGTATGGTGAGGCTCCTGAATTCCCCGGACACATGCATTCTCATGAGAACTACCCATTCCGTCTTCCTCGAGACGAATAGCTTCGGTTCTCAAGGCGCTAAATGAAATGGTCGATTGACCTCTTACCAATCGTTTCATCTCTCTCTTTATGTGGACATCCACCAGGTTCTCGCAGAACACGTCAATTACCATTTCGTTCTTACTCTGCCATTTATCAGATATACCCTCAGAGATTTCTAACAGGGCCCGAGAGAATTTCCTAACACTTTCCCTGTTTCTCTGTCTTCTATCATACAACTCCCTCTTTAGTTGAACATTACTACGGTTTTTCCCAAAGGTAGACAAAAGTAATGTGAACACCTTATCTACAGAGTCCTTTTCTTCCTCGGGCGCATACCTGACTTCTTCACGGGCAGGTCCTTCAAGATGTCCGATCAGGAAAGGTAACTTCTCGACCGCTGGGACGGAACGCAACCGATTTCGGGCGTCTTCCATCCAGTCGTGTAATTCACAGGCACGCCCCGAAAATGCCCGGAGAGTTCGGGTTGGAGGAGCAGCTACCGTGACGTTGATGGACTGCTGGTTGCGCTTCAGGGTTTCCACCATCTCTTCCAGACGAGCCAGTTTGTCTTCCTCCATCATCCGGTCTTCTCGTGCTGTCGCCATTCTTCGTCGGCTCCCCTGGGAGCTTCCGTCGTCGAATCCCACTTCTGACACCACTTGTAAGGCACGCGAACGACGGTCTTTTGGTATTCAGTACGTTTATTGAGAAAGAATACGCTCCCAGAGGGCGGCACGCTCCTGTAACTCTAATAACTCGCTCTCGCACCACTTGGCAGAGCCGGCGCCTATTTCTGGCAAGCCCGCTTATCAGGCCGCTGGTTATATACTGGGTTACTGGGTACAAGTGTTGACCGGTCGCTAGATGTAGTTGTTGACCAGTCACTGGCTCAGGGCGAACTCCGCCTCAGTAGTTGTCCAGCTCGACCAGCTGGGCGTGGCCTTATACTACCGTGCCCTCTGGCGACTATCATTATCCACCAGGGTTACATATATATATATATATATATATATATATATATATATATATATATATATATATATATATGCTGCGGGATGGTAAGGGATGTTAAGAGATGGTAATGGATGGGAAGGGGATGGTAGTGGATGGTAAGGGATGGTCGTCCCCCCAACAGACTCCAAATCTTCTGTCAGGTATTGACCTTAATGTAACGACAGCAGCCGCAGATGGACAGCAGCCAGTCAATGGTGTCTTTTGGACGGGGGGGGGGGGGGGGGGGGGGGGAGGCAGGGGGGGGGGCGCGAGCGGGGGGGGGGGAGAACGCGAAGACCTTAATGATTTCGTTGTCGTCGGATAGGCCCACAGACATCGGAAGAAGACGGGGAGGGTGGATTATGCATTTGATACCTGTTCGCGGCCGACATCTACAACTCCACAATATCTAGGACAGAACGTCTAGATGCGGTGGCGTCACTTCACCTTCAAAACATACGATACCTTATTCTAATACCAACATCGCGAGGCTACATTGCAAAGGTCTAGGGGGACAATTACTTTCAATCCACCCAATAACCTTCTATTGACTATAGTTCTATGTAGCCATGTATATCCACTAAAAGGTTGGCTGACAAAGTGATTGTGTCCAATATTATGTCCGGCTTATCATTTTTTGTTGAATTTTTCACACACGATTACAGAGGTTGTTCACTCAACCCGATTGATCCGATAATTCTCTCACCCGTCTCCGGAACATTGCATTAACACATGAGCTGGTCTTTTCTTGGACGTCATGGTGTTTAAAACAACGAATGAAGAGGGATTGACGACGGACTATCACACTGCGTGTAACTTATGTATATATCTGAACGGGGCGAATCATAGCGAGATTTATTAAAGGTTATACGAAGATAAACCTGTAAAGTGTTTATCAAGGAGTATTTTGGATACCATCACTTCGATCGTGTCTATTATCTACAGGTCTACCCACATCTCCATTGACTGTGAAAAAACCTCGAAACAAACAGCACACCATTTCTTTGTTTTTCAGTATTTGTTTAAAGAAATTATACAGCGAATGATGAAAAACGCCGTCAGCAGTCAACCAGTCATTTAGATTAGATAAATTAGATGCATCGAGCGTTACCATTAACGCTGCCTACGTACCATTCCAAGACACTAGCATACCAAAGACCATGCTGTATGGAGAACTATCCACTGGCCACAGTTACAAAGGGCACCTCGGAAAAATACAAACGCACTTTAGAAAGGTCCCTAGCCACTTGTAACATCGGCCACCGTCAGTGGACAACAGAAGCAACCAATCGCATAAACAGGCGACGCAATTTCTACGCTGAATGACATAGGTATATATAATTATGATTATTTAGAAATACAAGACATTAAGCGGCTGGAATTCGCATACAGTTGTTTGAAATGTTGAACACCCCAAGTTCTTCACACCCCGAACGAATTAAAAAAATAAACGTACGAATCATCTCAATGGATCGGCTATGTCAATTGCAAAACTTCAACAAAACTGACGGAAGTGCACATAGCAGTGACGTAGCCAGAGGGAGCGCCAAGAGGGCCATGCCCACATCCCGGAAAGTTGGGAGGGTTAGGGGACTGAAGACATGAAACTGGTTACCTGATTCATAGAGGTGCCTTTGTTGTGTTGCGTATGTATATGTTAGGGACATGTAGCTTCAGACATATGGTAGCTTTGGCAGTGTTGATTGAACTACTGAACACAAGTATATATCTACGAACCATTCTAGTGGGTCCGGTAGATCACATGCAACATTTCTGATGGAGGTGTGGGTCGAAATGTTATGTATTGCCTATGTTTATCGATGACGATTTTCAAATGCATGTAATTAAACAAGCATGCATAACTTGTCCGACGTTCAACAACATAGTTATGGTTGGCATAGTTAATTATCTTTACAATGATGTATAAAACATAAAAATTAGCAGATAAAATTTCATGTATTGACTTTTGCTTTTCAAAAACTTTTGAGCCCCGAAGTTCTCCATCCCCCGGATGAATTGTGAAAAATATAAATCTACGACTCATCCCTGCGAGCACATTAGATCACATGCTACATTTCAGACTGATACATGCAAAACTGACGGAGATGTGTGTCTACAGTTGGACGAACAAACAGACAGGCAAACACTGTTTTGTAATATAGACTACAGTGTTGCCAACCCTCTCGGAATTCCCGGGAGTCTCATGGATATTACAGATTATGTTTCTTGAACTCCCGACTCCCGGGACGTTCCCAGAATCTCACGGAATTTCATAAAATATAAAAAAACGTATTATTTCCGTTGATTTATATTCATATTAGTTGGCAGTCTTTTCCGCGAGGACAGCGGAAGTGATTTAAGCGGTTTACATGGTTTAAACACGAAAATATGCAGCCGGTGCTCTCTTCAATGTTACATGATTTGTGATTCGTCGAATTATCGGCGGAAGTTTGCGGAAATCCAATCACAACTGACGTTACACAAATCCAAACGGTACATTTGAACAAACCCCCCGAAAATGGGAAGATCCAATTGAAAGGCTGGTTCAGATTATCAATGATGCACAAAGTAAGATAACAAAGCAGAAATATGCGGCACATTATCAAGCAGCGTGGACGACTGATCCGGAGTTCATCAAGTGGATCAGACCAGTGGCAGAGGACAGGATGAGGGCATTCTGTAGTCTGTGTCATGAAGGCCCTTGAAGAGTACCAAAAAAGGCAGAGGCAACTGCATGAACTGAGTCTGAGAGTGACTATGATACATGTAATGGCAGTTGGTAATGATGTAATATTGTGTCCTATAGATCTATTCAGTGTGGCTACTGGCAAATCATGTTGTTATCAGTCTGTTTGTATGACCTTGTAAATAAAGAAAGTGCAGTGTATTTAAATTTTGTTTGATTTGTTTGGGTATGAAAAAAAATTCATAATACCACGGGCTATTTATTTAATGTTTTGTCTCATTATTCGAAATGTTCAGTGGTCTCTTGCATTGGCTCCTTAGAACATTTGTGGCATTTCCATTAGGCAAATTAGTTCTGACAAGATTATGTATTTTTTGGGGTCTAAATTTGCTGTAAATACATTTTTACCTGCAAACAAGTAGCAAATATTCACAATGTTAAGTTTAAAGTGCCCCCAAAAGCCACCATTTAATGTCCTATTTTCCAAAAGTTTCTTGTCCGCCCCCCTCCCTGAACCCCCCCCCCCCCCGTCTCGGTCGATACGCTCCCTCGGGATACCTCCCGGAAATGAAACTCTCCAAGGTTGGCAACACTGAGATTACGATGTACGTCATATTATACCACACTTTGCGTTGACGTCACACATAACGGGGCGAACGTCAACTACGTTCTGCGTACAGAACGTATTATGGGATTACTGGAAGGTGTCTAATATATAACTTCTTGGCTCTCCACAGATATGCTTACGCAGATGTACTTGACGTTCCTGGTGGCGTGTGGGATTGCGCATGCCAACAAATGCATCCGTTAGTTTTGCGATTTTCTATGAAACAGGATGTGGTTTCTCGTTCAGCCATGACAGAACGTTTTTTATAAGGATGACCGTAAATATAACTCTATGCTACAGCATACAGGGCACATACAAATATCTCACGAACATATACACATAAGCGGTACAAAAACCAGTGTTTCATACATTGTTACTTTGTTGACTAGAATACATTGTATATATAATCTGCTATGAATCTAACTATAATCATGATGAATGTATGCATGCATGTATGTATGTATGTATGTATGTATGTATGTATGTATGTATGTATGTATGTACAATATTGTCTATCTGTCTGCCTGCTTGCATGCATGCATGCATGTATGTATGTATGTATGTATGTATGTATGACAGTTTTATTTTACCAGTTTAATGTTCACACAGGGAGTTATATTTAGACCGATGTCAATCGACGTTTTGTAATCTTGCCTGATTATCTGAAGAAGTTGTTTCTTTTTGCAACAATCGATGACGTTTTTACCTAATTTAATATTTTCTTATTCCTCTTACCATTTTGTGCCTGCGTCTGTGCATGTAAGTCCTCCAATCGATGACAGGTGTACGTACAGGAACACTCGTGTATTGACATTTATTTATATATCGCGAGAATAGATATACTTAAGGCAATTCCTTCTTACTACGAAATCATCTGAAACAATAGCCACCGTTTTGAAAAAAGAAATCAGCATAATATTTATTTGAAATTGTATTCCCAGTGTAAGTTTTCGGCGGTTCCATACTCCAATGACAACTCTTATCTGTCCCCATTTATGAGTATGCGCCACTGTGCTCGGAATCTCGAGGATATGACGCTAAAGCAGTTGCATTATTATGATGCTTTTTCAGACAAATATTGCGACTAATAAGCCAGAAGCGTTGTTCGCACGCCGGCGTATTTGACGGAACTTTTCTGGCATCGCTCTTTAACATTGTTGGCGTTTCCCACAGCCAATCGACGATCGAAGAAAACAGATTCAGTGGAGTTCCTACAAATAATATAATTTCATACCCACTGCATGAGTAAACGGAAGTGGTTTTAATTTGACATTCCTTCGCGTCTTTTCGCAGCTTCCGGTTGCGCCGACCTGCAGTGCTACGGTCACAAGTCACGTGACAGGAAGTCGTACACCGTATACCGCGGTGAGGAAGCGATCAACGTTAGCTGCGACTTTGTGACAGACGGAGGCGGGTGGACGGTAGGCTCGTGTGTGTCCATCCTTGGTTTTACCCTGTCCATTTGACTCTACAACCCTTGGTGTTTTTCTACTGCCAATGTTTACGTGTGGAGAAACAATTTTGATAACATTAAACCTGACATCTAGAACATTTCGAAGTGTGTTCAATGTATAACTCCGTCTTGCACAAAACTGATCTCTCAGATCGGAACTACGGTGGTTAACGACTAATTGATGGCTTGCAGTGACGGTGTTCGTTATGTCTGGTAACGTGCAATCTTTCTGTCTCTTATTTTGTAAAATGTATAATTTTGTTGGTTATATATTAATTGTTACTGTATAATTTATGCATGTACAATGTGTGTTATGTTTCAGTGTCAAGTATCTCTTATAAAAGAATCGGTTGGTGTTGCTGCTAGGCGGACAGAACAGAATGACATGAAAATGTATTAAAAAAATCAGAAGAAATAACCATTTGCTTTGCACAATATGACAATTTTAGAAGCACTATTCCGAATAGTAAGATTGACGGGAGGGATATAGAGCAACTCAACCATGCCAAGTTTTTAGGTGTGACCATTTCTCAGGATCTGGTTTGGAGCAAACACGTGCAAAATATTGGGGAAAAGGCCGGGAAACGATTTTATATGTTATACCATTTAAAGCGCGCAGGAATCACACTGACTGATATGGCCACTGTATGTGTTGTTGTGAGACCGGTTTTAGAACATGCCCTAAAATGTATCTGACAATATCGAAATTTTACAGAAAAAGGCATTAATGTGTATTGTTTCTGGTTTGGGTTACGCTGAGATATGTTAAGAGAAATATTAATGTCGGTACACACGGATTAAGCTATCTGGTGCCTGACAAAAGGCATATGAAATATGAGATAAGACAGCATATAATGTGTACACTTTATTTACCTTTGGGATTATATAACTGACAGTAAACAGGAAAGGGCAGAATAATGTATAACTAATAATTAATGCATTCATTGTATTTTATTGTATAATGTTAATCCGACTCAGTTGAGCTGCTAATGAGTCGGATTAATTGTTTAATGTTTACGTTGGGGCAAATAAACGCGTCCTACTCCATTGATGTGTAGGCCTGGTAAAGATAAACGTCAATTTAATTGGAAGAGTTTGCAACCAAATATTCAGTGGTTTTCCTAAGGTACTTCTGCGCCGAAATCGTTCCGAGTCGGTGGATTTCAACAGGTCGTGGAATGACTACATTGCCGGATTCGGCGACCCGCAGGCTGAATTCTGGATCGGACTTGATCCTGCCACACAACTGATCGCCGGCCTCGATCTGATTCTACGTCATGACGTCATCACCTCGAACGGGTCGCGACGTCACGCAGTATACAGCGGATTCCGTCTCGGCAGCGCCAGGGACATGTACCGTTTTGTCTACGCTGCCTTCCACCGCTCGCAGTCGACAATCCGTGAGTCTCGTGACCAGGGTCTGGTCCAATAACATATGGGCCCAGTTTCATGGATCGTACTTAAGACGTCGTAGCGGGCGATAACCCGTCGAAAGCCTAACACGTCGTAAAGTTGCGCTAGTTGCGTTTTACGAGTCTGCGCCATAGTTGCATTGGTTGCACTTAGCTGCACCATGTATTTAGTAGGCATAATTTTATGCTAGTTGAAATATTTACGGTATGCTCCCCGTGTTGAAATATGTATGGTATGCTCCAGACACGCTCACTCTCAACATAATTATGTTTTTATTTTTACACTGGATATCCTTCACATTCATCATAGCTTCCCATTTGCTATATGAACGACAAAGACAGCAGCTAGAAAGAAAAAGGTCGTTCAGACACAGCACAAATACAGGGAATCCCCACCGCGACCTAACTAGGTCAATACTACGTTGATTTAGCTGCGCGAATGCTAAATTGGTCTCATGAAACCGGCCGGAAGCTGCATTGACTATTCGTTGTTAGCAGCGACCAGTATACTGCGTAATTGCTCGTAAAGTTACACGGCTTTATGAAACTTGACCCATACGAGTCTACGGGGTTCCTAGGTAACTCACGCCCCCTACATCTCTGATAAGCCTGGCACAGTGGTGTACCCCCCTCCCTATGCATTCTGATGTCGCCGCGATGTTTTTCAACACGATTCCTCAACCGTTTACCGACGCCAAAATCACACGACAGTGTGAATATTCTCCAGATATAATTTGTTTTTGTAAAGATCGCGAAAAATATAAACAGCACCCACCCGTCTACTAATGCCGTGTCGTGCTGGCGTTGTGGATCAGCATACCCAATACTTTGGGCACCCAAGAACTCTATGGTTCTCAGTCAGATTTTGTTTGGCCCCCAACCCTAAATTACCATCTCGGGTCCCGACATTGAGTTGTCAAGTGGGCAATTATGTTTGACATGTCAAGATCCAATTGTTGTTCACGTATCCTGATTAGCCCACCTTTTCGTCGGTTTGTCATCGAACGTCCGGATGCTGCTCCTCGAATAATTTTCCCTGTGATTGATCTTGCATTGCTGTGTCCACTAAACGTCTCTGTTCTCCTCTCTCCTTTCCTCTCATTTTCCTTTTGTCTCTCATTCTCTCTCTCTCTCTCTCTCTCTCTCTCTCTCTCTCTCTCTCTCTCTTATTATCCTTTCGTCTCTGTCTTTGTCTCTCATTGTCCTTTCGTCTGTGTCTTTGTCTATAATTCTCTTTTCGTCTCTCTACTGTCCCTCCAGTTCTCCTTTCGTCTCTATGTTTGCCTATCGTTGTCCTTTTATCTCGGACTTTCTCTCTCTTTCTCCTTTCGACCCTGTATTCAAGACATAGTTGAAAGGAGAATGAGAATTCTCCTTTCATCTCTGTCTTTCGCTCTCATTCTCCTTTACTCTCTGTCTTTCCGTACTATTCTCCTTTTCTCGGTTTCGTTTCTCCTTATTCTCCGCTTCTCTCCACTCCACTAACCTGCCATTTCAGCTTCGGTCGTCCTCGCGTTCTTTTACCTTCCAATTCTACGACGTCGTTATTCATCCTACTCCCATTCATTTCAGCATATTTTAGTCACTTCCTCACCAGCTTCTTCCCTAAGTCGTCTTCTCCCCTCCATTGCCTCTCCGTTGTCTGTTATTTTCGTCTCCTCTTTCAGCCAATGGCCACTTCAACCTGAGCATCTTCCAGACGCCGGACACAGCGGTAGGGTGCGCACAGAAGGTCGCCAGTGCCGGATGGTTCCCTCGTGGTGCCGGCAGGAATGACTGCTACAAGTCGATATTGTTCGGGTCCTTCGACGGTTCCACGACGGACGTCATGTGGGACACTGTGGATACGCCAATTGATATGCTTACCGTGAAATATCGACCGTCGAATTTTAGGACAGGTATTTACATTGTTGCATTGAAACGTGACGTTTTCAGTTACTCACGGACACGGGCACGAGATTGTACACAGCCATCACAGATGGCACCGTTATGCCAGTATAAAGGTGTGTGCGTGTGCGTGTGTGTTGTATGTGTATATGTGCGTGCGTGCGTCTGTCGGCATGTGTGTGTATGTGTGTGCCTGTGCGCGCGTGTGTGTTATGTTTATATATACCCTAGTGCATATTTAGGCCTCTCTATGTGTATATTTACACACGCTCACACGCATTCAATGTCGCTTCGTTGTAGATGTTTGCAACAATCCGTGCCAACACCACGGTGTGTGTAGGTATTCCTCACGCCGGTCCTTTTGCGAGTGTTCCCCCAACTTCACCGGAGCCACATGCAATGGTAGGTGCCCAGGTAGCGTTACCACCACCCAATATGTATTAAAGGGAACAAAAACACGACTTAGCCTAAAATTCGTTTTCCATGTATACATCAAGATTAAGCATGTATGTTCAAAAGTTAATAAAAAACATTTGTAGTAAAAAACGGTTTTAAACCCGTCAACATAGCGATTCTCGCAAGTCAATTAGTAAGACGATCATGTGGTATCGTGGCGTCAAAGATGACAGGTGGACCCTTTCTACGTATTCAGAGCATGTTTACGAGGATAGTTTTTGTGTCGAAACGAGCGTCATAATAAATTATTGTGCGATATTCCGATGCAATGTTAACATTAGTCATCACAGGTAACAAGCATTATTTATCTTAGGGTTCCATAAGAATCAATTTTCTAAATTTTATGAGTAACATTGTATCGATTGTAGCCCACGGAAGATAATCCACGCAGGGACACATACATTACAAACATTTAATTTCAGACAGAAATGTTGTGTAGTACATTAATATCAGTGGTATGCCGATGTATAAAGGAAGAGTTATACATTTAACGTAACACGTTAAACCCGGGACTCGAATCCCGCGATCATTATTTGCGTTCGCTTATACAATCGGAAGGATATCGGTTCGAACCTTACACAAAACCATTCATATTTTTACCTGAAAACAACTTTTGATCTGTCTTAATAAATGAAATTTAGAAATACGCGTCGTCGTTATATACAATTAACATATTTTCATTTTCGTCGTGAATAAATAATTACTACAAAAATAAAACAATTACACGCGGTTGTCTACATTGTTGATTCCTGTTTTAATTATATTTTGTCTAGCGTTACACAAAAAGTGGTTTCGTATGGGACTCGAACCGGTGTTTTTTTTCCAATTATAAAAGCGAATACACCTAGCAAACGCGTCTACCAGTTGAGTCACGGTAACAATCCACATTCTACTCCCAGATTTAAAGAGTTATGTTAAATATACCACTCTTTCTTCACACATCGGCATACTAATGATTGTTTATAGTTTATGCAAAACGTTTATTTCTTGGGTTGAATATATACTATCTATGTGTAATGCATTTGTCCTGAAATGGATCATGGCACCGCAGCTGCAATCGATAGAATAGCAACTTTGAAATCGAACCGAAGACTGCGACGATCTCGAAGCTCAGACAGGCTTCCGCGAAACAACTGGCTTCACGTTTTCTACCTAACGTATTCGTAAGGATTCTTAAGATAAATATGTGTTCCCTATGGTGACAAGTGTTTGTACTAGGTCCGAATTACGCACAATAATATAATTCGTTTTGACGCTCGTTTCGAACCAAAGGTTATCCTTGTAAACATTCTCTGAATGCAAAGAAACAGTGCGCCTGATGCCTGTATGTGCCTTTATGACGTCCCAACCGGGCATCCAGAAAGCGCGGAAAAATACGCATATTTGAAAAAAACGTCCATTGACATTGCATCAAGTGTGGACCTTCTTATTTATTTATTTATTTTTGATTGGTGGGTATCGAAATATATAAAAGCATGTAATCTAATACGAATTCCTGCAAACTCCGTTATCAGGATCAGGATGCAACCAATGCATGCGCACATGTACCAGCACGACGCATGTGCCCGCCCGCCCGCACGAACACAAATGCGCGCGCGCACACACACACGCACGCACACACACGCACGCACACACACACACCACATACACACACACGCACGCACACTCGCACACACTCTCGCACACACTCGCACGCACGCACGCACGCACGCACACACGCACGCACGCACACACACACACACACACACACACACACACACACACACACACACACACACACACGGTCACCTGTCACCAGCCGAGTGATGCATCCCAGCGCGCGCGGTGCACATGGGTCTGCCCTCCATTTATATCGCGTGCGCCTTTCAGTGCCCCGTTTTGGAAAATTGCGATCTAAGATCTATTTTATCGTCGGTCACAGAATCAACGACCGGGACTAACACGCCGAATGCGGTTACAACGTATTCCCTTGCCGCCAACAACCTCGAGATGGCGACGACTAGAACTAAGTCAACATCGCCTCGGATTGTACACATCGCGACTAAAGTTACCACATCTTCTACGGCTGAAATCCAATTGGTCAGACGTCGCGATGTTAGAGAGAAAAACGAATCGACGCTCGATAACGTGTCGACGATTCAGATCAACGGAACGTCAACGTTGCCTGCAAGTAGAACGATATACACAACGCACGACGGTGCAGAATTGTCGAATACAACCAAAGGAACTTTGACGTCACCTGCAGGTAGAACAATACACCCAACACAGGTCGGTGCAGTTTCGTCGATTACTACGAAAAGAACTTCGACGTTACATGCAAGTAGACCGGTGAAGCTATCGCACGTCGGTGCAGAATTATCGAGTAATACGAACAGAACTTTGACGTCACCTGCTGGTAGAACGTTACACAGAGTGATCACTGTTGTGTCTACCACAGGAAGTTTGACGTTGTCTAATATCCCGCATGATCGCATATTTGAAGCACAAGCCAACTGCATTTGTATGAACGGGGGATCATGTCACAAGTCCATGTATAAACACCGCAGCTATTATTGCATTTGTCCAACAGGCATACACGGTGATAGGTGCGAACGTAAGTCAGAACGTTGCTGCCACGTGCAGGTTTTGGGATTCTTGGCAATTTCTACAGGCGGGCCTGCGATAGTTGGATACTATCTGGTGTTGTGTTGGATGAAACAGCTCCCTTATCACGAATTTGTTGCTAGCTGTTCTCTTTAAACAATAACCTCATACCAATCTTGAATGAGTGCTTGTTAGGTCAATACGCTGCTAATGTAGTTGTGTCTTATTAGCCAGATCAATTGTTTGACATTTTAGATTTGCAAATGATATTTTTTGTCTTAAAAACGATCTACGAGTTTTTCTTCACAGATCATATCACTTATGCTAGATGTTTGTGTTCTTCTAGTAGTGCGTCGTTTCTGTCTGACATGTTCATGTAAACGTTCATTTCGTACTGATGAAAGGTAACCGGTTATCTTCGTGAGGATACGTTCACGTAAATGTTTAGGTTGCTATCGCTGCAATGCAGATAGCTATTATTATTTGCTTGTCTTCTTAATATTTATGCATATCTAATTTTACAACGTCAATTCAATATTGTATTTTACTTTTTTATTTCATTGATTGAATTTATTTAACTTATTTATTTACATATTTGTAAACTATTTATTTAATTATTTTGCTTACATAATATTCTATGTATATGCTCATAGGCTCTACCAATATAAAATACTTTACTTTACGTTCTTGGAGACTTCGCAATCTTTTGCAACTCTGTCATATCGGTTGTATGGCTTTCTGTCTCTGCACCTGTGTCTATATCTGTATCTGTCCCTGTCCTTTTCCCTGTCTTTATCTATGTATGTGTGTCTGTCTGTCTCTCGCTCACTCGCTCGCTCTATTTCTCTGTATTTCTTTACCTTGCACTCACCCTTTCTCAATGTTCACCTTTATTTAAGTATTTTCTAAACTAGCCTATTCTGTCACCATTTGATTAAATTATTTATAAAGTGTCATGTATGCGAGTTAAAACAACCCGCTCATAGGCTCTAATAATAGAAAATACGTATATATATATATATATATATATATATATATATATATATATATATATATATATATATATATATATATATATACATATATATTATTTGGAAACATTTATGAAGTGCCATGTATGCGAGTTAAAACAACCAGTTATCACGAAACGTCGTCAAAATGTTTTTGTAATCTAACCATTATAAAAGCATACAGCACGTCATTGTAATGGTGGTCACGGCAACCGCCTCGGTGACAGGTACCATGGGAACCCAACTTTTACCTGCGTATCTTCAAAATTATGGAAGATACAGGCAAATAAAGGGTCTTTTTGACACATTTTATTATGTAATACTATTATACTAACACGAAATATGCATTAACCAATAATAGTTCGACATAGTCTTCAAAAAATGTAAGCGTTTTGTTGAATGGGCGCGCCGCAAGAAGAGTATATATGGTGGGGTAGTTTGGCCGATACCGAGCGTATGCAAATTTTGAACAAAGCGTCTGCAAGGGTAAATAATGTAGTACAAAAATTCTAATTGTATCTGTATGTTGATACTTCCATTTAGATAACACCTGTATAGGTTAAATTGGCCTCCCAAATTGTTTAATCCTGTAGTAAAATATAATAGTGTCATATTTCGACGTGGGGTAGTTTTTGACGATACCGAGCGAATGACATAGACTCACTGATTTTGGAGAGTTTTTAATATTAGTGGACGTTTTTTTTTACATATTTGTCTGGTGTTACTTAAGGTATGTGACTATGATAAATTAGAAATGCAGCCATCTTTTTCTTCTATATGTTATGATGTTTATACGTGTGGTGATACCGAGCGTATACACGATACCGAGCGTATGCAAATCAAATATCTCAAAAATGACGTACTGCTGCCATTACCAGAAGAAAGGGAGAGACACAGGAAGGCAATAGCCAAATCACGGAAGATAAGATGTCGGTAGCGGAATTTCTTAGGAGATAAGAAAACAGCAATGAGTTACTTTGAAAGAATGGTTAAATCAGGGGAAGAGAAATCTTCTCACCGACAGACACTATGCAAAACATCTACAGGAAGTTCAGCCTTGAATTCAGCGAGAGTAAGATAAAATGTACTGCATCCTGCAGGGGGAGACCATCCAATGTCAAGCTCAGAGATACGTGTGCCTATGCCAGCGTCACGCCAACAAGTCCATGACGGCGAATGCCTCCAAAGTACTGTCAAAGTCCTTAACTGAATTAACCTCGATGATTGATGAAACTATAACGCAGAAACTGAATGACGGGGACTGCACAAGACCAATCAAATATAAACTGTGGATCAAGAAAGACGTGCAATACAAGACCACCGTCAGCACAAATGGAAGTGGTGGAGGACATTGACACATTCTCCTAAACACTGATGAGAGAACTCCCAGAATTCAGAGGACAATGTGGCAGGGCCTTCACACAGTACGAGCAAATCAAACATATCAGAGGTAATCTTAAGCTTATGACGAAAGCCACGTGCAGTGAATGGCTTATTGGAGGCGCACGCCATTGTGCCAGTGGACAACCCTCTTATAGTGAGAGGCATCTCATGTTACCATGAATGTTGCTATGAAGGGGCGGATATTTCACCCAAACTGCGACGGGTGGAGAAGTGTCCCTGTCACTGTCATCCGGGATCACTTGGAGGAAGATCCACGTGAAGCAAGCTCCAGCAATGGCCGTCGTTACAATTTTAGACAATAGTCTCAAATGATCAGATGGTGTCAACTATCGAAGAGCAAAAACATGTTGGCTGTGTTGCACACATTGATGAATAAAGGACATGTTCAGTGCATATCATGCTTTCGTAGAATATGTGTATTGTACTAGACAAGTTTAGTTTGTCGATGAGGTTAATGATCAGATGGTGTCAACTATCGAAGAGCAAAAACATGTTGGCTGTGTTGCACACATTGCTGAATAAAGGACATGTTCAGTGCATATCATGCTTTCGTAGAATATGTGTATTGTACTAGACAAGTTTAGTTTGTCGATGAGGTTATCGCTATGGTTATCACTTACTAATGCGGCAAATTATTGTAGCAGTAAGCACATTAGTAGAATAAGTTGTTTATTTGTTATTGTGATTAGCGGAATGTATTCGATGCCTACACATAATTAGTTTGGTTAAGAGTAGAATTTCACGCGATCTCCGCCTGTTATTGAATCATTAAAAAGTATAACAAATTTGTCTGATGTCCAATATTTACTGAACCACTGTGTATATTCTACAACTATTGTCTTTTGTCACTCGACGACCAACAATGGACGACCAACAGTTCGAGACGGCGTCCATTAGCTGAAAGGAAGACTGTTTAATCATCCCGAACATTAAAAAATAATCGACATGACACTTACTTGGTTAAAACTATACTTCTTGCCACAATGGCGACGTCTAAGTTAAACGAGAACTGCGTTTCCTTAGAAATGGCGATGACTGGGAAATAGTGCATATACCTGTCTCAGGGCAACACGCCGAGGCCAAGCAGAATAAAACAAATGCCCCTTAGAACAAGTATTTCCTATTTTGAAAATACCAGTGAAGAATGCTTTTGAGCGATACCGAGCGTATACCTATTTTAAACATCCTTATGAAGACTACAGAAGACAGTATCCGCATAAGGTTTATTCCGTTGAAAAGGTAATTGTTAATTTTATACCTGCATTTACGGTGACAGTATACAAGCAGTTCCCCTTAGAATGACAAGTAATTATATGACCGCACTACTCATTTTACGGGGTACCGAAAATATATTCTAATTTTTAAATTGCATACATAACAAAAGAATGTTTACAAACATTGGCATTGCTGTCCATTTTGAACCATACACCTGTCACATGCTCAAACAAAAAAAACTAGAGCACTTCGCGAAAAAATTCAATACCATAGCATATACATTAGATACACTATGTGCGTGCATACGCTCGGTATCGCGCAACACGGACACCCAACTCCAAAGCGATGCCAAAGAGCCGATTTTACTAATTAAGCTACCCAAATTTATTTCCAGTATATATTGACATGTTATTTATTAGTGACTAAAGGGAAAACGTGAAATACTGAATTCTAAATTTACCCCCCTAAAGCAGATTCTGACGACGTTTCGTGATAACTGACCATATGTATATATATATATATATATATATATATATATATATATATACACACCCTCTGTCTAATAATATAAAATACGTATATATATATATATATATATATATATATATATATATTATACGTATTTTATATTATTAGAGCGTGTGAGCAGGTTGTTTTAACTCGCATACATGGCACTTCATAAATGTTTCCAAATATTAATAATGACACATGCGTTGCTCACTAGAAAAACTACTAGAGCATTCGCAGATGGCATCTTGAGAAAACTGTTTACAAGGCTCTGCGTGGTTGTAGGATACAGCAAGGTTGGGGTCGAACAATGGCAACATGCTACGTACATTCTCATCATTGTGTGCACCATCATGGTGTCTTTCCTCTTCATCTTCACCACCACTGCGATGCTGCAAAAGTGTATGTGAGTACTCACCAATACCATTTTATATTCATGTTTTGTGTGTGTGTGTGTGTGTGTGTGTGTGTGTGTGTGTGTGTGTGTGTGTGTACTTTTATTTATATTCATATATATATATATATATTCATGCATTCATACATTCATGCATTCATGCATTCACATATTCATATATTCGTATAAACATTCATATTCATATTCCCAGTAACAGTTCCGTGTACATGTATACGCACAGTTACATCTTAGTTAGCTTACGGTTGAGGACATAGTCATAGTTACAGTCATTGCCATCCTATTCATCATCATCATCATTAATATCATCATCATCTTCATCACCATCATCACAATCGTAATCACGATGATGTGACTCCAGAGTTAAGGACGTGGCGCCGGCGAGGCCGACCGAAGCTACACTTCTCCGGGAAGACATGCGGCGATACGGCCACACGGGAGATGTGGACATGGCGGCGCTGTATAGGTTCGTCATTCACGAGACGAGAGAACAGATGAAGGAGACCCACCAGGCAGCCATAACCGCCATGGAGGCCGTTAAGAAGAAGCCTCCGGCCACGGAGCCAGTTTCCGAGGATAGGTCAAGGCACAGCGAACGCCGGCCGTCTCTGGAGAACAAACGGAGGTTGGACTGTGGACTTACCATTACCCGCAGTCTACGATACCGAGTCTTTCTCATCGGTTCAAATCGTACCCTCTCCCACCCTTTCCCACCCTATACCACCGTATATCACCCTTTGTCACCCTCTCCCACCCTCTACCACCATATCCCAACATCTTCCACCCTCTATCCCCCTTTACCACCTCATCCTTCCACATCTTCTCCCATCATATCCCACCCTCTCTCACACACACTCCCACCATATCCAAACCTCTTCCACCCCCTCCCACCCCCTACCACCCTCTCTCACACTCTCCCTCTCTCAACCACCCTCTCACTTCCCTCCCGCCCTCTACCACCATATATCACCCTCTCATTGCCCTCCCACTCTCTAACACGCTCCCACACTCTCCCATACTCTTCCACCCTCCCCCTAATTCTCCCTCACTCCCCCCACCCTCTATCACCCGTTCTCACCGTCCCCCACCAATAGCGTTGGCCTTGCGGAACGACGTGATCTCCACTGCCTGTAGCCTTTACCCATAATGCTGCCCTGTTGCCTTATTCACACGGGGGACAACGGGAAGTAATGTACATAGTATTTATCACAACATCGAGTTCCGCACATGTGCAGTGCCTTACGTTCTTGGAGACTTCGCGATCTTATGCAACTCTCTCATGTTGCTGTATGGCTTTCTGGCTTTCGGTCTCTGCACCTGTGTCTATTTCTGTATCTGTCCCTGTCCTTTTTCCTGTCTTTGTCTATACGAATACGAATACATTTATTTCAGGTAAAAACCCATATACAATTAATACATACATTAGCACATCTAACGAGCCTATAAAAGATAAAATATGTTAAAAAATGAATAGATACAAATAAATAAGGTTATAAGTTAGATAAATGTAAAATTGTAGAATGACAGATAAAATAATGAGCAATATACAGGATGTGATTGTATAATAAATATGCAATTAATTCATGTAAATAAACACCGTCTGAAAAGTAAGTTATATAAACAACTTACTGACTTTATATATATATATATATATATATATATATATATATATATATATATATATATATATATATATATATATATATATATATATATATAATAATAAAGTTATATGCGAGACATGACGACTATCTCACAGATTTACTGTGTACAACGAATTGGCCCAGCTAATCCACATTGGGCCATTCACTATTTCAAAGCAATTCTACATAACCCCAATCAAGTCATTATTTATGTTAAAAATGCGTTTTTTAAACCATAAATGTTGTTACGCAATACGGCGTCAAATATATCAATAGCATTATTGCATTATTGTCTGTCTGTGTGTCTGTCTCTCGCTCGCTCTATTTCTCTGTAGTTTCTTACCTTGCACTCATCCTTCTCAACCCTTTTCCACCATATTCCAACATATTCCACCCTCTACCACCCCATCCTCTCACACCCTCTCTCACACACTCTCTTACACACACTCCTACCATATCCAAACCTCTTACGATCTTATATAAATGTCTCATATCGGTTGTATGGCTTTCTGTCTCTGCACCTGTGACTATATCTGTATTTGTCCCTGTCCTTTTCCCTGTCTTTGTCTAAGTCTGTCTGTCTGTGTCTGTCTGTCTCTCGCTCGCTCTAATTCTCTGTAGTTCCTTACATTGCACTCATCCTTTGCACATCTTTATTTATGTATTTTCTAAACTAGCCTATTCTGTCATCATTTGCTTGAATGAACAACAGTCTTCTGCTCTACTGACTGGAGATGCATTTTAGAAAACACCACGATAGCTTTTTGATATGTATTTACTTCTCAAGAAATTTGTTTTTGAATGTTTCTCCTGAACGTTCGGCCGCCTATCTACAATCAAGGAAAATGATACGTACCAAGAGTTATTTATTTAACTTGTGTGTTTGGTAAACCTTCATTTTTCTACAGAGTCTTTCGTGACTGAACTACGCCCTAGATGGCGTTTAAAATCAAAACATTGTAATTCGAATAATGGATGCGCTTTAGGTGCAAGCTAATATAAAGTAGACACATTTCAGTGGTTTTTACTGTAGCGCTACCAATTCAGCTTGATTGTTGCAATTGACTCAAATTCGCAGGCATTCAAAACTACAACCACCACATTCGAATGTCTGGAAGAAAGGAACGCCGAGAAACAGTTCTCAAATGGACGAAGCCGCCAAGGGAATTCTGAAGAAGAAAAATGCAGTTAAATCCCACAAGAAAAGACCAGAACACTAAAGTTGCTACTTCGTAAGTATGCATGTACTGAGGATAAGCAATTGGTCGTTGTCATCGGGCTATTGGTATAGATTTCTTTCAGGAGTTCGATGTACACATTTTCTATCCCCTGTTTTTAAAGCGAGGTCAGTACTGATTGCGTTTGCACTGAGACGAAGGCTTTCTCGTAGTCGACGAATGCGATGCAGGGAGGGATTATTCTCTGCGTTTCTGCATCATTTCGTTTACGACGTGGATGTGGTCTGTCGTTGAGTCCGCTTTTGAATCCAGCTTGCTGTCGTGGCTGATTTTCTTCGAGTGTCTTCTCTAACCTTTTTTAGTACTTTCGTGAATACTTCATAGATGTTTGATAGTAGACATATCGGTCTGTAATTCTCGAGGTCTTTCATAGTTCCCTTCTTGAAGATTATCACCATCTTAGCGTTCTTCCACGCTGTAGGTGTTCGTCTTTCTGGTAAGCATTTAGTGTACAGGTTAGCAAGTGTCTTGGATATGGTATATTCTGCTTTCAATGTCTCGATGTTTAATATTATGGTCGTTGCCTGTTGATGTCCCATTCTTCATACCTGGTATTGCTGCTCCCACCTCCCATGATGTTATCTCTGGTGCCTCTTTTGGGTCAGTGTGGATTATGGTACTCTGTTCACTGTCGTATAGCTCGGTGTCGAATTCCTCTATTCATTCTATGATCTTATCTTGATCATGGATTTTTCTACCCTGCTTGTCCAAGAGTGTGATCAGTCTGTCTCGGCCTAACTTCTGCGTTCTTTGGACTTTCTTCCGGCTCTTTGATGCCATGATCGTTTTTTGTATGATCTCTTGATTGTATTCCCTTGTGTACTCTCTTGCTTTCTTTTTGATGGTCTTGTATATTTCTGCGTACTCCATTATTTATTTAGTGTCGCCGTTTTCCTCCATTTCTCGTCGTTTCGTCGTCAGGGTTCGTGTTGGTGATGATTACAAGGATCTTATAGCTATTATATACTTTTGATGATATCCTCGAATTCTGTGGCTTGCCTTAGCTACTCTTGATGCGCATGGATCATGTCTGTGATGGTTTCGCTCGTGGTATCGATGTCGTCTAGTTCTTGTAGAGTCTCGAATCGGTTTCTCAATTCGAGTTGGAATTCGATCTTCTTTGATCCTATTCGTGTGGCATCTAATCTTGGTGGCCTCTTGGTCACACATTTTTTCCTTTCTACCTCTACGTCCAGTTTAATGTTGCGCATATCCAGTCTGGGATCACTTCCAATGTTGACTTGGTTGATGACTGTTACGTCTGTGACGATGTCTGGATTGTTTGTTAGGATATACTTAATTTCGGTCTTCCTTACACCGTTTGGGCTTTTGCACGTCCATCTCTTCCCTGCTTTCTTCTGGAATATGGTATTCATAATTTTGTACTTTCTTGATGTTTTCTACCAACGTGTCGTCTGTTTCGTTTCTCAATTCAAGCCCAAATTTGCCAGTTCTCGTTTCCATAGAATTTGTTCTTTTCCCTATTTACGCATTGAACTCTCCCACCACTATGGTGTAGTAGTTTGGTATTCCCTAGTCTCATCGACGTCGTAGTAGAAGCTATTTATGTCTTCTTCTGCTTATAATGTTGTTGGTGCATATACTTGCACTATCTTGAGTTTGTAGCGCTTTGCTATGCACAAAACAAGTTCGCTACTCTGGGGTTGATGCTGTTCACCCTCATTATGTGGTCTTTCCATTTTCTGTTTATGAGAAAGCCTATTCTTGCTTGGCCCTTGTTTCCCTTAGAATTCTATAGTAGGTAGCCGCTTTATAAGGTAGTGAAATATTCCTATGTTACTCTCACTTCGCAGATCCCGATTATATCCCATACCAACCTGGTTTCCGTAAATTCTACTTAATGTATGTGTTCTTCTCTTTGTAGAAGAGTTTGGACGTTGTAGGCCGTTATCTTTAGTTTCGGCGGCTCTTTTTGACCCAGAGATTCTTAAAACCCCGAGCACGTTGTCCTAGTTGACGTATATATATATATATATATATATATATATATATATATATATATATATATATATATATACGTCATATATATATAATAGCACAGCACAGCACAGCACAGCACAGCACAGCACAGCACAGCACAGCACAGCACAGCACAACACAGCACAGCACAGCACAGCCCAACACAGCACAGCACAGCACAGCACAGCACAGCACAGCACAGCACAGCACAGCACAGCACAGCACAGCACAGCACAGCACAGCACAGCACAGCACAGCACAGCACAGCACAGCACAGCACAGCACAGCACAGCACAGCACAGCACAGCACAGCACAGCACAGCACAGCACAGCACAGCACAGCACAGCACAGCACAGCACAGCACAGCACAGCACAGCACAGCACAGCACAGCACAGCATAGAATAGGTCCCAATACTGATCCCTATGGTAATTCACCCAAACGATTTCTAGTTTGAAATCTTCCGATCAACTCGTTGCCATTTTTCTATCTAGTTAATCATATCGTATCGTATCGTATCGTATCGTATCGTATCGTATCGTATCGTATCGTATCGCATCGCATCGCATCGCATCGCATCGCATCGCATCGCATCGCATCGCATCGCATCGCATCGCATCGCATCGCATCGCATCGCATCGCATCGCATCGCATCGCATCGCATCGCATCGCATCGCATCGCATCGCATCGCATCGCATCGCATCGCATCGCATCGCATCGCATCGCATCGCATCGCATCGCATCGCATCGCATCGCATCGCATCGCATCGCATCGCATCGCATCGCATCGCATCGCATCGCATCGCATCGCATCGCATCGCATCGCATCGCATCGCATCGCATCGCATCGCATCATATCATATCACATCATATCACATTATATCTTACGCCGTGAGCCTGATAGTTTAAGTAGTAATGTTTGATGTGACACTTTGTCGACGGCTTTGTTAAATCTAAGTAGATTACCACTAATGGTGATCCCTCATCTAAACCCATTTTCCAAAAAAAACATAACATGTTTGATAGGCTTGGCTTCGCTTTTAGAGTTATCTAATTATGTTTAATAAGAAAGTGGACCAGTGATCTTTACTTAGTGTTTATATTCTAATAGTTTTCAAATCGCCGATGTTATGCTCACCGACTGGCCTATAGTTCTCGGAATTGTTTCGATAATCATTTTTAAATAACGGTATGATGTTTGCTTCTTTTCATTTGCTTCCTTATATTAAAAAAGTCATAACACTTTTCTGTTTAGTCCATTTGGTGATATCAATTAAAATCTAACTCATATGTGACATCAATGCCACCAGAATTTGAGAATGGAAGCTTTCTAGTTGACACACGCAGTGACCGCAATACGAAGGGTTTGGCTGTTACACTTCAGTAAGCGTAGTTGAATTGTACTGGATGTTGACACAACAGTAGCAATAAAGCATTTGCTCGCTATGGTGCAATGATGTGCAAAACAGAAAGGTGGCTGGCTTCTTGCGTCAGGTTTCCCCGTACAATACTCGATGGTGTGACTGATCCGTCCCGTGTGACGTCAGGGGTGGCATGTTAATTGCGCTTCTGTGGAGTTTGACCTGCTCGGCGCAATAATAATAGGCACATTCCATGATCGTTCGACGGACAGCCACACGTGCGTGGACAGCCAGTCTCTGCCACGCCCCATGATCGTCGCCCAGTACAGAATTACGCAACATGTACCGGAGCGCCAGCGACTGATATCGTTTCGATCGGCGCAGCAACTTGTCTCTTGTTTCGGCCGCATCTATTCACACCTCGAAGTGATAACTCAGGGAATATCATCGCGAAACCGGAACGTGTTTACAAACACGCCGAACGCTGCTATAATCATGTGTATTATTATATATGAATACACAGCTCGATATTGAACTTTGTAGATACTTTATATACTCTGCACTATCATTCATACCCCAAGAGGGGATGACACAACACTTTATATACTCTGCAACTTGACACATATACAATAGTCACCCTTCTTATACGGCCCCCTCACCATCGGCCACACGGATTTTGCGGCCACATTTTCATTGCAATAGTGTTTTCTGATACAAACTACCTCTCACTAGCCGCCTTACGGGTAACGTGTCCAATGGTCAGGGTAGAATCAATAATCTTCTCCTCTTCAGCCAATCGCTAGTCGAAAACTGCAATCTTTAACCACAAATCAAAAACAAATTAAGTAAACCTACCATACACCCTCGTCGTTCTTGACAAAACATTACATAGACGGTATTGTTGCAATGTTAGATGTCCCGAATGTTGACAAAGTACCTGTGTGCCAATTTGCCTTGAAACAGGGGCATTGATCGATGGTTCCCCTCACGAGAGGCCATCCGCCTTATACGGTCACTTTGGGTTTGCTGAAGGCTTGGTCGTATAAGAAGTGGACTACTACATATATATCTATATATATATATATATATATATATATATATATATATATATATATATATATATATATATATATATATATATATATATATATATATATATATATATATATATATATATATATATATATATATATATATATATATATATATATATATATATATATATATATATATGCTGCGGGGTGGTAAGGGATGTTAAGAGATGGTAATGGATGGGAAGGGGATGGTAGTGGATGGTAAGGGATGGTCGCCCCCCCAACAGACTCCAAATCTTCTGTCAGGTATGGACCTTAATGTAACGACAGCAGCCGCAGATGGACAGCAGCCAGACAATGGTGTCTTTTGGACGGGGGGGGGGGGGGGAGGCAGGGGGAGGCAGGGGGCGCGAGCAGGGGGGGGGGGAGAACGCGAAGACCTTAATGATTTCGTTGTCGTCGGATAGGCCCACAGACATCGGAAGAAGACGGGGAGGGTGGATTGTGCATTTGATACCGGTTCGCGGCCGACATCTACAACTCCACAATATCTAGAACAGAACGTCTAGATGCAGTGGCGTCACTTCACCTTCAAAACATACGATACCTTATTCTAATACCGACATCGCGAGGCTACATTGCAAAGGTCTAGGGGGACAATTACTTTCAATCCACCCTATAACCTTCTATTGACTGTAGTTCTATGTAGCCATGTATATCCACTAAACGGATGGCTGACAAAGTGATTGTGTCCAATATTATGTCCGGCTTATCATTTTTTGTTGAATTTGTCACACACGATTACAGAGGTTGTTCACTCAACCCGATTGATCCGATAATTCTCTCACCCGTCTCCGGAACATTGCATTAACACATGAGCTGGTCTTTTCTTGGACGTCATGGTGTTTAAAACAACGAATGAAGAGGGATTGACGATGGACTATCACACTGCGTGTAACTTATGTAGATATCTGAACGGGGCGAATAATAGCGAGATTTATTAAAGGTTATACGAAGATAAACCTGTAAAGTGTTTATCAAGGAGTATTTTGGATACCATCACTTCGATCGTGTCTATTATCTACAGGTCTACCCACATCTCCATTGACTGTGAGAAAAACCTCGAAACAAACAGCACACCATTTCTTTGTTTTTCAGTATTTGTTTAAAGAAATTATACAGCGAATGATGAAAAACGCCGTCAGCAGTCAACCAGTCATTTAGATTAGATAAATTAGATCCATCGAGCGTTACCATTAACGCTGCCTACGTACCATTCCAAGACACTAGCATACCAAAGACCATGCTGTATGGAGAACTATCCACTGGCCACAGTTACAAAGGGCACCTCGGAAAAATACAAACGCACTTTAAAAAGGTCCCTAGCCACTTGTAACATCGGCCACCGTCAGTGGACAACAGAAGCAACCAATCGCATAAACAGGCGACGCAATTTCTACGCTGAATGACATAGGTATATATATGATTATTTAGAAATACAAGACATTAAGCGGCTGGAATTCGCATACAGTTGTTTGACATTTTGAACACCCCAAGTTCTTCACACCCCGAACGAATTAAAAAAAATAAACGTACGAATCATCTCAATGGGTCGGCTATGTCAATTGCAAAACTTCAACAAAACTGACGGAAGTGCACATAGCAGTGACGTAGCCAGAGGGAGCGCCAAGAGGGCCATGCCCACATCCCGGAAAGTTGGGAGGGTTAGGGGACTGAAGACATGAAACTGGTTACCCGATTCATAGAGGTGCCTTTGTTGTGTTGCGTATGTATATGTTAGGGACATGTAGCTTCAGACATATGGTAGCTTTGGCAGTGTTGATTGAACTACTGAACACAAGTATATATCTACGAACCATTCTAGTGGGTCCGGTAGATCACATGCAACATTTCTGATGGAGGTGTGGGTCGAAATGTTATTTATTGCCTATGTTTATCGATGACGATTTTCAAATGCATGTAATTAAACAAGCATGCATAACTTTTCCGACGTTCAACAACATAGTTATGGTTGGCATAGTTAGTTATCTTTACAATGATGTATAAAACATAAAAATTAGCAGATAAAATTTCATGTATTGACTTTTGCTTTTCAAAAACTATTGAGCCCCGAAGTTCTCCATCCCCCGGATGAATTGTGAAAAATATAAATCTACGACTCATCCCTGCGAGCACATTAGATCATATGCTACATTTCAGACTGATACATGCAAAACTGACGGAGATGTGTGTCTACAGTTGGACGAACAGACAGACAGGCAAACACTGTTTTGTAATATAGACTACAGTGTTGCCAACCCTCCCGGAATTCCCGAGAGTCTCATGGATATTACAGCTTATGTTTCTTGAACTCCTGACTCCCGGGACGTTCCCAGAATCTCACGGAATTTTATAAAATATAAAAAAAACGTATTATTTCCGTTGATTTCTATTCATATTAGTTGGCAGTCTTTTCCGCGAGGACAGCGGAAGTGATTTAAGCGGTTTACATGGTTTAAACACGAAAATATGCAGCCGGTGCTCTCTTAAATGTTACATGATTTGTGATTCGTCGAATTATCGGCGGAAGTTTGCGGAAATCCAATCACAACTGACGTTACACAAATCCAAACGGTACATTTGAACAAACCCCCCGAAAATGGGAAGATCCAATTGAAAGGCTGGTTCAGATTATCAATGATGCACAAAGTAAGATAACAAAGCAGAAATATGCGGCACATTATCAAGCAGCGTGGACGACTGATCCGGAGTTCATCAAGTGGATCAGACCAGTGGCAGAGGACAGGATGAGGGCATTCTGTAGTCTGTGTCATGAAGGCCCTTGAAGAGTACCAAAAAAGGCAGAGGCAACTGCATGAACTGAGTCTGAGAGTGACTATGATACATGTAATGGCAGTTGGTAATGATGTAATATTGTGTCCTATAGATCTATTCAGTGTGGCTACTGGCAAATCATGTTGTTATCAGTCTGTTTGTATGACCTTGTAAATAAAGAAAGTGCAGTGTATTTAAATTTTGTTTGATTTGTTTGAGTATGAAAAAAAATTCATAATACCACGGGCTATTTATTTAATGTTTTGTCTCATTATTCGAAATGTTCAGTGGTCTCTTGCATTGGCTCCTTAGAACATTTGTGGCATTTCCATTAGGCAAATTAGTTCTGACAAGATTATGTATTTTTTGGGGTCTAAATTTGCTGTAAATACATTTTTACCTGCAAACAAGTAGCAAATATTCACAATGTTAAGTTTAAAGTGCCCCCAAAAGCCACCATTTAATGTCCTATTTTCCAAAAGTTTCTTGTCCGCCCCCCTCCCTGAACCCCCCCCCCGTCTCGGTCGATACGCTCCATCGGGATACCTCCCGGAAATGAAACTCTCCAAGGTTGGCAACACTGAGATTACGATGTACGTCATATTATACCACACTTTGCGTTGACGTCACACATAACGGGGCGAACGTCAACTACGTTCTGCGTACAGAACGTATTATGGGATTACTGGAAGGTGTCTAATATATAACTTCTTGGCTCTCCACAGATATGCTTACGCAGATGTACTTGACGTTCCTGGTGGCGTGTGGGATTGCGCATGCCAACAAATGCATCCGTTAGTTTTGCGATTTTCTATGAAACAGGATGTGGTTTCTCGTTCAGCCATGACAGAACGTTTTTTATAAGGATGACCGTAAATATAACTCTATGCTACAGCATACAGGGCACATACAAATATCTCACGAACATATACACATAAGCGGTACAAAAACCAGTGTTTCATACATTGTTACTTTGTTGACTAGAATACATTGTATATATAATCTGCTATGAATCTAACTATAATCATGATGAATGTATGCATGCATGTATGTATGTATGTATGTATGTATGTATGTATGTATGTATGTATGTATGTATGTATGTATGTACAATATTGTCTATCTGTCTGCCTGCTTGCATGCATGCATGCATGTATGTATGTATGTATGTATGTATGTATGACAGTTTTATTTTACCAGTTTAATGTTCACACAGGGAGTTATATTTAGACCGATGTCAATCGACGTTTTGTAATCTTGCCTGATTATCTGAAGAAGTTGTTTCTTTTTGCAACAATCGATGACGTTTTTACCTAATTTAATATTTTCTTATTCCTCTTACCATTTTGTGCCTGCGTCTGTGCATGTAAGTCCTCCAATCGATGACAGGTGTACGTACAGGAACACTCGTGTATTGACATTTATTTATATATCGCGAGAATAGATATACTTAAGGCAATTCCTTCTTACTACGAAATCATCTGAAACAATAGCCACCGTTTTGAAAAAAGAAATCAGCATAATATTTATTTGAAATTGTATTCCCAGTGTAAGTTTTCGGCGGTTCCATACTCCAATGACAACTCTTATCTGTCCCCATTTATGAGTATGCGCCACTGTGCTCGGAATCTCGAGGATATGACGCTAAAGCAGTTGCATTATTATGATGCTTTTTCAGACAAATATTGCGACTAATAAGCCAGAAGCGTTGTTCGCACGCCGGCGTATTTGACGGAACTTTTCTGGCATCGCTCTTTAACATTGTTGGCGTTTCCCACAGCCAATCGACGATCGAAGAAAACAGATTCAGTGGAGTTCCTACAAATAATATAATTTCATACCCACTGCATGAGTAAACGGAAGTGGTTTTAATTTGACATTCCTTCGCGTCTTTTCGCAGCTTCCGGTTGCGCCGACCTGCAGTGCTACGGTCACAAGTCACGTGACAGGAAGTCGTACACCGTATACCGCGGTGAGGAAGCGATCAACGTTAGCTGCGACTTTGTGACAGACGGAGGCGGGTGGACGGTAGGCTCGTGTGTGTCCATCCTTGGTTTTACCCTGTCCATTTGACTCTACAACCCTTGGTGTTTTTCTACTGCCAATGTTTACGTGTGGAGAAACAATTTTGATAACATTAAACCTGACGCTGAGATATGTTAAGAGAAATATTAATGTCGGTACACACGGATTAAGCTATCTGGTGCCTGACAAAAGGCATATGAAATATGAGATAAGACAGCATATAATGTGTACACTTTATTTACCTTTGGGATTATATAACTGACAGTAAACAGGAAAGGGCAGAATAATGTATAACTAATAATTAATGCATTCATTGTATTTTATTGTATAATGTTAATCCGACTCAGTTGAGCTGCTAATGAGTCGGATTAATTGTTTAATGTTTACGTTGGGGCAAATAAACGCGTCCTACTCCATTGATGTGTAGGCCTGGTAAAGATAAACGTCAATTTAATTGGAAGAGTTTGCAACCAAATATTCAGTGGTTTTCCTAAGGTACTTCTGCGCCGAAATCGTTCCGAGTCGGTGGATTTCAACAGGTCGTGGAATGACTACATTGCCGGATTCGGCGACCCGCAGGCTGAATTCTGGATCGGACTTGATCCTGCCACACAACTGATCGCCGGCCTCGATCTGACTCTACGTCATGACGTCATCACCTCGAACGGGTCGCGACGTCACGCAGTATACAGCGGATTCCGTCTCGGCAGCGCCAGGGACATGTACCGTTTTGTTTACGCTGCCTTCCACCGCTCGCAGTCGACAATCCGTGAGTCTCGTGACCAGGGTCTGGTCCAATAACACATGGGCCCAGTTTCATGGATCGTACTTAAGACGTCATAGCGGGCGATAACCCGTCGAAAGCCTAACACGTCGTAAAGTTGCGCTAGTTGCGTTTTACGAGTCTGCGCCATAGTTGCATTGGTTGCACTTAGCTGCACCATGTATTTAGTAGACATAATTTTACGCTAGTTGAAATATTTACGGTATGCTCCCCGTGTTGAAATATGTATGGTATGCTCCCGACACGCTCACTCTCAACATAATTATGTTTTTATTTTTACACTGGATATCCTTCACATTCATCATAGCTTCCCATTTGCTATATGAACGACAAAGACAGCAGCTAGAAAGAAAAAGGTCGTTCAGACACAGCACAAATACAGGGAATCCCCACCGCGACCTAACTAGGTCAATACTACGTTGATTTAGCTGCGCGAATGCTAAATTGGTCTCATGAAACCGGCCGGAAGCTGCATTGACTATTCGTTGTTAGCAGCGACCAGTATACTGCGTATTTGCTCGTAAAGTTACACGGCTTTATGAAACTTGACCCATACGAGTCTACGGGGTTCCTAGGTAACTCACGCCCCCTACATCTCTGATAAGCCTGGCACAGTGGTGTACCCCCCTCCCTATGCATTCTGATGTCGCCGCGATGTTTTTCAACACGATTCCTCAACCGTTTACCGACGCCAAAATCACACGACAGTGTGAATATTCTCCAGATATAATTTGTTTTTGTAAAGATCGCGAAAAATATAAACAGCACCCACCCGTCTACTAATGCCGTGTCGTGCTGGCGTTGTGGATCAGCATACCCAATACTTTGGGCACCCAAGAACTCTATGGTTCGCAGTCAGATTTTTTTTGGCTCCCAACCCTAAATTACCATCTCGGGTCCCGACATTGAGTTGTCAAGTGGACAATTATGTTTGACATGTCAAGATCCAATTGTTGTTCACGTATCCTGATTAGCCCACCTTTTCGTCGGTTTGTCATCGAACGTCCGGACTTAGGCTCCTTGATACTGCTCCTCGAATAATTTTCCCTGTGATTGATCTTGCATTGCTGTGTCCACTAAACGTCTCTGTTCTCCTCTCTCCTTTCCTCTCATTTTCCTTTTGTCTCTCTCTCTCTCTCTCTTTCTTATTATCCTTTCGTCTCTGTCTTTGCCTGTCATTGTCCTTTCGTCTGTGTCTTTGTCTATAATTCTATGATTCTCTTTTCGTCTCTCTACTGTCCCTCCAGTTCTCCTTTCGTCTCTATGTTTGCCTATCGTTGTCCTTTTATCTCGGTCTTTCTCTCTCTTTCTCCTTTCGACCCTGTATTCAAGACATAGTTGAAAGGAGAATGATAATTCTCCTTTCAACTCTGTCTTTCGCTCTCATTCTCCTTTACTCTCTGTCTTTCCTTACTATTCTCCTTTTCTCGGTTTCGTTTCTCCTTATTCTCCGCTTCTCTCCACCTCACTAACCTGCCATTTCAGCTTCGGTCGTCCTCGCGTTCTTTTACCTTCCAATTCTACGACGTCGTTATTCATCCTACTCCCATTCATTTCAGCATATTTTAGTCACTTCCTCACCAGCTTCTTCCCTAAGTCGTCTTCTCCCCTCCATTGCCTCTCCGTTGTCTGTTATTTTCGTCTCCTCTTTCAGCCAATGGCCACTTCAACCTGAGCATCTTCCAGACGCCGGACACAGCGGTAGGGTGCGCACAGAAGGTCGCCAGTGCCGGATGGTTCCCTCGTGGTGCCGGCAGGAATGACTGCTACAAGTCGATATTGTTCGGGTCCTTCGACGGTTCCACGACGGACGTCATGTGGGACACTGTGGATACGCCAATTGATATGCTTACCATGAAATATCGACCGTCGAATTTTAGGACAGGTATTTACACTGTTGCATTGAGACGTGACGTTTTCAGTTACTCACGGACACGGGCACGAGATTGTACACAGCCATCACAGATGGCACCGTTATGCCAGTATAAAGGTGTGTGCGCGTGTGTTGTATGTGTATATGTGCGTGCGTGCGTCTGTCGGCATGTGTGTGTGTGTGTGTTTGTGCCTGTGCGCGCGCGTGTGTGTTATGTTTGTATATACCCTAGTGCATATTTAGGCCTCTCTATGTGTACATTTACACACGCTCACACGCATTCAATGTCGCTTCGTTGTAGATGTTTGCAACAATCCGTGCCAACACCACGGTGTGTGTAGGTATTCCTCACGCCGGTCCTTCTGCGAGTGTTCCCCCAACTTCACCGGAGCCACATGCAATGGTAGGTGCCCAGGTAGCGTTACCACCACACAAGATGTATTAAAGGGAACAAAAACACGACTTAGCCTAAAATTCGTTTTCCATGTATACACCAAGATTAAGCATGTATGTTCAAAAGTTAATAAAAAACATGTGTAGTAAAAAAACGGTTTTAAACCCGTCAACATAGCGACTCTCGCAAGTCAATTAGTAAGACGATCACGTGGTATCGTGGCGTCAAAGATGACAGGTGGACCCTTTCTACGTATTCAGAGCATGTTTACGAGGATAGTTTTTGTGTCGAAACGAGCGTCATAATAAATTATTGTGCGATATTCCGATGCAATGTTAACATTAGTCATCACAAGGAACAAGCATTATTTATCTTAGGGTTCCATAAGAATCAATTTTCTTAATTTTATGAGTAACATTGTATCGATTGTAGCCCACGGAAGATAATCCACGCAGGGACACATACATTACAAACATTTAATTTCAGACATAAATGTTGTGTAGTACATTAATATCAGTGGTATGCCGATGTATAAAGGAAGAGTTATACATTTAACGTAACACGTTAAACCCGGGACCCGAATCCCGCGATCATTATTTGCGTTCGCTTATACAATCGGAAGGATACCGTTTCGAACCCGACACAAAACCATTCATATTTTTACCTGAAAACAACTTTTGATCTGTCTTAATAAATGAAATTTAAAATACGCGTCGTCGTTATATACAATTAACATATTTTCATTTTCGTCGTGAATAAATAATTACTACAAAAATAAAACAATTACAAGCGGTTGTCTACATTGTTGATTCCTTTTTTAATTATATTTTGTCTAGCGTTACACAAAAAGTGGTTTCGTATGGGACTCGAACCGGTGTTTTTTTTCAATTATAAAAGCGAATACACCTAGCAAACGCGTCTACCAGTAGAGTCACGGTAACAATCCACATTCTACTCCCAGATTTAAAGAGTTATGTTAAATATACCACTCTTTCTTCACACATCGGCATACTAATGATTGTTTATAGTTTATGCAAAACGTTTATTTCTTGGGTTGAATATATACTATCTATGTGTAATGTATTTGTCCTGAAATGGATCATGGCACCGCAGCTGCAATCGATAGAATAGTAACTTTGAAATCGAACCGAAGACTGCGACGATCTCGAAGCTCAGACAGGCTTCCGCGAAACAACTGGCTTCACGTTTTCTACCTAACGTATTCGTAAGGATTCTTAAGATAAATATGTGTTCCCTATGGTGACAAGTGTTTGTACTAGGTCCGAATGACGCACAATAATATAATTCGTTTTGACGCTCGTTTCGAACCAAAGGTTATCCTTGTAAACATTCTCTGAATGCAAAGAAACAGTGCCCCTGATGCCTGTATGTGCCTTTATGACGTCCCAACCGGGCATCCAGAAAGCGCGGAAAAATACGCATATTTGAAAAACGTCCATTGACATTGCATCAAGTGTGGACCTTCTTATTTATTTATTTATTTTTGATTGGTGGGTATCGAAATATATAAAAGCATGTAATCTAATACGAATTCCTGCATTAGATGTTGTTATTCCTTTTAAACTCCGTTATCAGGATCAGGATGCAACCAATGCATGCGCACATGTACAAGCACGACGCATATGCCCTCCCGCCCGCACGAACACAAATGCGCGCGCACACACACACGCACGCACACACACACACACACGCACACACACACGCACGCACACTCGCACACCCTCTCGCACACACTCGCACACAATCGTACACACTCGCACGCACGCACGCACGCACACACACACACACACACACACACCGTCACCTGTCACCAGCCGAGTGATGCATCCCAGCGCGCGCGGTGCACAGGTGTCTGCCCTCCGTTTATATCGCGTGCGCCTTTCAGTGCCCCGTTTTGGAAAATTGCGATCTAAGATCTATTTTATCGTCGGTCACAGAATCAATGACCGGGAATAACACGCCGAATGCGGTTACAACGTATTCCCTTGCCGCCAACAACCTCGAGATGGCGACGACTAGAACTAAGACAACATCGCCTCGGATTGTACACATCGCGACTAAAGTTACCACATCTTCTACGGCTGAAATCCAATTGGTCAGACGTCGCGATGTTAGAGAGAAAAACGAATCGACGCTCGATAACGTGTCGACGATTCAGATCAACGGAACGTCAACGTTGCCTGCAAGTAGAACGATATACACATCGCACGACGGTGCAGAATTGTCGAATACTACCAAAGGAACTTTGACGTCACGTGCAGGTAGAACAATACACCCAACGCAGGTCGGTGCAGTTTCGTCGATTACTACGAAAAGAACTTCGACGTTAAATGTAAGTAGACCGGTGAAGCTATCGCACGTCGGTACAGAAATAATATCGAGTAATACGAACAGAACTTTGACGTCACCTGCAGGTAGAACAATACATCCAACACAGGTCGGTGCAGTTTCGTCGATTACTACGAAAAGAACTTCGACGTTACATGCAAGTAGACCGGTGAAGGTATCGCACGTCGGTGCAGAATTATCGAGTAATACGAACAGAACTTTGACGTCACCTGCTGGTAGAACGTTACACAGTGTGATCACTGTTGTGTCTACCACAGGAAGTTTGACGTTGGCTACTACCCCGTATGATCGCATATTTGACGCACAAGCCAACTGCCTTTGTAAGAACGGGGGATCATGTCACAAGTCCATGCATAAAAATAAAAATCGAGGCTATTATTGCCTTTGTCCAACAGGCATACACGGTGATTGGTGCGAACGTAAGTCAGAACGTTGCTGCCACGTGCAGGTTTTGGGATTCTTGGCAATTTCTACAGGCGGGCCTGCGATAGTTGGATACTATCTGGTGTTGTGTTGGATGAAACAGCTCCCTTATCACGACTTTGTTGCTAGCTGTTCTCTTTAAACAATAACCTCATACCAATCTTGAATGAGTGCTTGTTAGGTCAATACGCTGCTAATGTAGTTGTGTCTTATTAGCCTGATCAATTGTTTGACATTTTAGATTTGCAAATGATATTGTTTATCTTAAAAACGATCTACGAGTTTTTCTTCACAGATCATATCACTTATGCTAGATGTTTGTGTTCTTCTAGTAGTGCGTCGTTTCTGTCTGACATGTTCATGTAAACGTTCATTTCGTACTGATGAAAGGTAACCGGTTATCTTCGTACGGATACGTTCACGTAAATGTTTAGGTTGCTATCGCTGCAATGCAGATAGCTATTATTATTTGCTTGTCTTCTTAATATTTATGCATATCTAATTTTACAACGTCAAATCAATATTGTATTTTACTTTTTTATTTCATTGAAAGAATTTATTTAACTTATTTATTTACATATTTGTAAACTATTTATTTAATTATTTTGCTTACATAATATTCTATGTATATGCTCATAGGCTCTACCAATATAAAATACGTATATATATATATATATATATATATATATATATATATATATATATATATATATATATATATATATATATATATATATATACACATATATACGTATGTTATAGCAATCGATAGAATAGTAGCTTTGCTTTACGTTCTTGGAGACTTCGCAATCTTATGCAACTCTGTCATATCGGTTGTATGGCTTTCTGTCTCTGCACCTGTGTCTATATCTGTATCTGTCCCTGTCCTTTTCCCTGTCTTTATCTATGTATGTGTGTCTGTCTGTCTCTCGCTCACTCGCTCGCTCTATTTCTCTGTATTTCTTTACCTTGCACTCACCCTTTCTCAATGTACACCTTTATTTAAGTATTTTCTAAACTAGCCTATTCTGTCACCATTTGATTAAATTATTTATAAAGTGTCATGTATGCGAGTTAAAACAACCCGCTCATAGGCTCTAATAATAGAAAATACATATATATATATATATATATATATATATATATATATATATATATATATATATATATATATATATATATACATATATATTATTTGGAAACATTTATGAAGTGCCATGTATGCGAGTTAAAACAACCTGCTCACAAGCTCTAATAATATAAAATACGTATATATATATATATATATATATATATATATATATATATATATATATATATATATATGGTCAGTTATCACGAAACGTCGGCAAAATGTTTTTGTAATCTAACCATTATAAAAGCATACAGCACGTCATTGTAATGGTGGTCACGGCAACCGCCTCGGTGACAGGTACCATGGGAACCCAACTTTTACCTGCGTATCTTCAAAATTATGGAAGATACAGGCAAATAAAGGGTCTTTTTGACCCATTTGTTCTGTAATACTATTATACTAACACGAAATTTGCATTAACCAATAATCACAGGTGTGTGGTTTATTTACCCATTTATCGGTGTGTAGTTCGACATAGTCTTCAAAAAATGTAAGCGTTTTGTTGAATGGGCGCGCCGCAAGAAGAGTATATATGGTGGGGTAGTTTGGCCGATACCGAGCGTATGCAAATTTTCAACAAAGCGTATGCAAGGGTAAATAATGTAGTACAAAAATTCTAATTGTATCTGTATGTTGATACTTCCATTTAGATAACACCTGTATAGGTTAAATTGGCCTCCCAAATTGTTTAATCCTGTAGTAAAATATAATAGTGTCATATTTCGACGTGGGGTAGTTTTTGACGATACCGAGCGAATGACATAGACTCACTGATTTTGGAGAGTTTTAAATATTAGTGAACGTTTTTTTTTACATATTTGTCTGGTGTTACTTAAGGTATGTGACAATGATAAATTAGAAATGCAGCCATCTTTTTCTTCTATATGTTATGATGTTTATACGTGTGGTGATACCGAGCGTATACACGATACCGAGCGTATGCAAATCAAATATCTCAAAAATGACGTACTGCTGCCATTACCAGAAGAAAGGGAGAGACACAGGAAGGCAATAGCCAAATCAGGGAAGATAAGATGTCGGTAGCGGAATTTCTTACGAGATAAGAAAACAGCAATGAGTTACTTTGAAAGAATGGTTAAATCAGGGGAAGAGAAATCTTCTCACCGACAGACACTATGCAAAACATCTACAGGAAGTTCAGCCTTGAATTCAGCGAGAGTAAGATAAAATGTACTGCATTCTGCAGGGGGAGACCATCCAATGTCAAGCTCAGAGATACGTGTGCCTATGCCAGCGTCACGCCAACATGTCCATGACGGCGAATGCCTCCAAAGTACTGTCAAAGTCCTTAACTGAATTAACCTCGATGATTGATGAAACAATAACGCAGAAACTGAATGACGGGGACTGCACAAGACCAATCAAATATAAACTGTGGCTCAAGAAAGACGTGCAATACAAGACCACCGTCAGCACAAATTGAAGTGGTGGAGGACATTGACACATTCTCCTAAACACTGATGAGAGAACTCCCAGAATTCAGAGGACAATGTGGCAGGGCCTTCACACAGTACGAGCAAATCAAACATATCAGAGGTAATCTTAAGCTTATGACGAAAGCCACGTGCAGTGAATGGCTTATTGGAGGCGCACGCCATTGTGCCAGTGGACAACCCTCTTATAGTGAGAGGCATCTCATGTTACCATGAATGTTGCTATGAAGGGGCGGATATTTCACCCAAACTGCGACGGGTGGAGAAGTGTCCCTGTCACTGTCATCCGGGATCAGTTGCAGGAAGATCCACGTGAAGCAAGCTCCAGCAATGGCCGTCGTTACAATTTTAGACAATAGTCTCAAATGATCAGATGGTGTCAACTATCGAAGAGCAAAAACATGTTGGCTGTGTTGCACACATTGCTGAATAAAGGACATGTTCAGTGCATATCATGCTTTCGTAGAATATGTGTATTGTACTAGACAAGTTTAGTTTGTCGATGAGGTTATCGCTATGGTTATCACTTACTAATGCGGCAAATTATTGTAGCAGTAAGCACATTAGTAGAATAAGTTGTTTATTTGTTATTGTGATTAGCGGAATGTATTCGATGCCTACACATAATTAGATTGGTTAAGAGTAGAATTTCACGCGATCTACGCCTGTTATTGAATCATTAAAAAGTATAACAAATTTGTCTGATGTCCAATATTTACTGAACCACTGTGTATATACTACAACTATTGTCTTTTGTCACTCGACGACCAACAATGGACGACCTACAGTTCGATACGGCGTCCGTTAGCTGAAAGGAAGACTGTTTAATCATCCCGAACATTAAAAAATAATCGACATGACACTTACTTGGTTAAAACTATACTTCTTGCCACAATGGCGACGTCTAAGTTAAACGAGAACTGCGTTTCTTTAGAAATGGCGATGACTGGGAAATAGTGCATATACCTGTCTCAGGGCAACACGCCGAGGTCAAGCAGAATAAAACAAATGCCCCTTAGAACAAGTATTTCCTATTTTGAAAATACCAGTGAAGAACGCTTTTCAGCGATACCGAGCGTATACCTATTTTAAACATCCTTATGAAGACTACAGAAGACAGTATTCGCATAAGGTTTGTTCCGTTGAAAAGGTAATTGTTAATTTTATACCTGCATTTACGGTGACAGTATACAAGCAGTTCCCCTTAGAATGACAAGTAATTATATGACCGCACTACTCATTTTACGGGGTACCGAAAATATATTCTAATTTTTAAATTGCATACATAACAAAAGAATGTTTACAAACATTGGCATTGCTGTCCATTTTGAACCATACACCTGTCACATGCTCATACAAAATAAACTAGAGCAGTTCGCGAAAAAATTAAATACCATAGCATATACATTAGATACACTATGTGCGTGCATACGCTCGGTATCGCGCAACACGGACACCCAACTCCAAAGCGATGCCAAAGAGCCGATTTTACTAATTAAGCTACCCACATTTATTTCCAGTATATATTGACATGTTATTTATTAGTGACTAAAGGAAAAACGTGAAATACTGAATTCTAAATTTACCCCCCTAAAGCAGATTCTGACGACGTTTCGTGACAACTGACCATATATATATATATACACACCCTCTGTCTAATAATATAAAATACGTATATATATATATATACGTATTTTATATTATTAGACAGAGGGTGTGTATATATATATATACACACCCTCTGTCTAATAATATAAAATACGTATATATATATATATATATATATCGTGATAACTTACCATATATATATATACACACCCTCTGTCTAATAATATAAAATACGTATATATATATATATATATATACGTATTTTATATTATTAGACAGAGGGTGTGTATATATATATATATATACACACCCTCTGTCTAATAATATAAAATACGTATATATATATATATATATATATACGTATTTTATATTATTAGACAGAGGGTGTGTATATATATATATATATATGGTCAGTTATCACGAAACGTATTATTAGAGCGTGTGAGCAGGTTGTTTTAACTCGCATACATGGCACTTCATAAATGTTTCCAAATAATAATAATGACACACGCGTTGCTCACTAGAAAAACTACTAGAGCATTCGCAGATGGCATCTTGAGAAAACTGTTTACAAGGCTCTGCGTGGTTGTAGGATACAGCAAGGTTGCGGTCGAACAATGGCAACAGGCTTCGTACATTCTCATCATTGTGTGCACCATCATGGTGTCTCTCCTCTTCATCTTCACCACCACTGCGATGCTCCGAAAGTGTATGTGAGTACTCACCAATACCATTTTATATTCATGTTTTGTGTGTGTGTGTGTGTGTGTGTGTGTGTGTGTGTGTGTGTGTGTACTTTTATTTATATTCATATATATATGTATTCATGCATTCATACATTCATGCATTCGTGCATTCGTGCATTCATGTATTCATGTATTCATGTATTCATGTATTCATGTATTCATGTATTCATGTATTCATGTATTCATGTATTCATGTATTCATGTATTCATGTATTCATGTATTCATGTATTCATGTATTCATGTATTCATGTATTCATGTATTCATGTATTCATGTATTCATGTATTCATGTATTCATGTATTCATGTATTCATGTATTCATGTATTCATGTATTCATGTATTCATGTATTCATGTATTCATGTATTCATGTATTCATGTATTCATGTATTCATGTATTCATGTATTCATGTATTCATGTATTCATGTATTCATGTATTCATGTATTCATGTATTCATGTATTCATGTATTCATGTATTCATGTATTCATGTATTCATGTATTCATGTATTCATGTATTCATGTATTCATGTATTCATGTATTCATGTATTCATGTATTCATGTATTCATGTATTCATGTATTCATGTATTCATGTATTCATGTATTCATGTATTCATGTATTCATGTATTCATGTATTCATGTATTCATGTATTCATGTATTCATGTATTCATGTATTCATGTATTCATGTATTCATGTATTCATGTATTCATGTATTCATGTATTCATATATTCATGTGTTCATGTATTCACATATTCATATATTCGTATAAACATTCATATTCATATTCCCAGTAACAGTTCCGTGTACATGTATACGCACAGTTACATCTTAGTTAGCTTACGGTTGAGGACATAGTCATAGTTACAGTCATTGCCATCCTATTCGTCATCATCATCATCATTAGTATCATCATCATCTTCATCACCATCATCACAATCGTAATCACGATGATGTGACTCCAGAGTTAAGGACGTGGCGCCGGCGAGGCCGACCGAAGCTACACTTCTCCGGGAAGACATGCGGCGATACGGCCACACGGGAGATGTGGACATGGCGGCGCTGTATAGGTTCGTCATTTACGAGACGAGAGAACAGATGAAGGAGACCCACCAGGCAGCCATAACCGCCATGGAGGCCGTTAAGAAGAAGCCTCCGGCCACGGAGCCAGTTTCCGAGGAGAGGTCAAGGCACAGCGAACGCCGGCCGTCTCTGGAGAACAAACGGAGGTTGGACTGTGGACTTACCACTACGCGAAGTTTACGAAACCGAGTCTTTCTCATCGGTTCAAATCGTACCCTCTCCCACCCTTTCCCACCCTCTACCCCATCTACCACCATATTTCACCCTTTGTCACCCTCTCCCACCCTCTACCACCATATCCCAACATCTTCCACCCTCTATCGCCCTTTACCACCTCATCCTCTCACATCTTCTCCCATCATATCCCATCCTCTCTCACACACACTCCCACCATATCCAAACCTCTTTCACCCCCTCCCACCCCCTACCACCCTCTCTCACACTCTCCCTCTCTCAACCACCCTCTCACTTCCCTCCCGCCCTCTACCACCATATACCACCCTCTCATTGCCCTCCCACTCTCTAACCCGCTCCCACACTCTCCCATACTCTTCCACCCTCCCCCTAATTCTCCCTCACTCCCCCCACCCTCTATCACCCGTTCTCACCGTCCCCCACCAATAGCGTTGGCCTTGCGGAACGACGTGATCTCCACTGCCTGTAGCCTTTACCCATAATGCTGCCCTGTTGCCTTATTCACATGGGGGACAACGGGAAGTAATGTACATAGTATTTATCACAACATCGAGTTCCGCACATGTGCAGTGCCTTACGTTCTTGGAGACTTCGCGATCTTATGCAACTCTCTCATGTTGCTGTATGGCTTTCTGGCTTTCGGTCTCTGCACCTGTGTCTATTTCTGTATCTGTCCCTGTCCTTTTTCCTGTCTTTGTCTATACGAATACGAATACATTTATTTCAGGTAAAAACCCATATACAATTAATACATATATTAGCACATCTAACGAGCCTATAAAAGATAAAATATGTTAAAAAATGAATAGATACAAATAAATAAGGTAATAAGTTAGATAAATGTAAAATTGTAGAATGACAGATAAAATAATGAGCAATGTACAGGATGTGATTGTATAATAAATATGCAATTAATTCATGTAAATAAACACCGTCTGAAAAGTAAGTTATATAAACAACTTACTGACTTTAATATATATATATATATATATATATATATATATATATATATATATATATAATAATAATAATAATAAAGTTATATGCGAGACATGACGACTATCTCACAGATTTACTGTGTGTAACGAATTGGCCCAGCTAATCCACATTGGGCCATTCACTATTTCAAAGCAATTGTACATAACCCCAATCAAGTCATTATTTATGTTAAAAATGCGTTTTTTAAACCATAAATGTTGTTACGCAATACGGCGTCAAATATATCAATAGCATTATTGTCTCTGTCTGTCTGTGTGTCTGTCTCTCGCTCGCTCTATTTCTCTGTAGTTTCTTACCTTGCACTCATCCTTCTCAACCCTTTTCCACCATATTCCAACATCTTCCACCCTCTACCACCCCATCCTCTCACACCCTCTCTCACACACTCTCTTACACACACTCCTACCATATCCAAACCTCTTACGATCTTATATAAATGTCTCATATCGGTTGTATGGCTTTCTGTCTTATCTGTATTTGTCCCTGTCCTTTTCCCTGTCTTTGTCTAAGTCTGTCTGTCTGTGTCTGTCTGTCTCTCGCTCGCTCTAATTCTCTGTAGTTCCTTACATTGCACTCATCCTTTGCACATCTTTATTTATGTATTTTCTAAACTAGCCTATTCTGTCATCATTTGCTTGAATGAACAACAGTCTTCTGCTCTACTGACTGGAGATACATTTTAGAAAACACCACGATAGCTTTTTGATATGTATTTACTTCTCAAGAAATTTGTTTTTGAATGTTTCTCCTGAACGTTCGGCCGCCTATCTACAATCAAGGAAAATGATACGTACCAAGAGTTATTTATTTAACTTGTGTGTTTGGTAAACCTTCATTTTTCTACAGGGTCTTTCGTGACTGAACTACGCCCTAGATGGCGTTTAAAATCAAAACATTGTAATTCGAATAATGGATGCGCTTTAGGTGCAAGCTAATATAAAGTAGACACATTTCAGTGGTTTTTACTGTAGCGCTACCAATTCAGCTTGATTGTTGCAATTGACTCAAATTCGCAGGCATTCAAAACTACAACCACCACATTCGAATGTCTGGAAGAAAGGAACGCCGAGAAACAGTTCTCAAATGGACGAAGCCGCCAAGGGAATTCTGAAGAAGAAAAATGCAGTTAAATCCCACAAGAAAAGACCAGAACACTAAAGTTGCTACTTCGTAAGTATGCATGTACTGAGGATAAGCAATTGGTCGTTGTCATCGGGCTATTGGTGTAGATTTCTTTCAGGAGTTCGATGTACACATTTTCTATCCCCTGTTTTTAAAGCGAGGTCAGTACTGATTGCGTTTGCACTGAGACGAAGGCTTTCTCGAAGTCGACGAAAGCGATGCAGGGAGGGATTATTCTCTGCATTTCTGCTTCATTTCGTTTACGACGTGGATGTGGTCTGTCGTTGAGTCCGCTTTTGAATCCAGCTTGCTGTCGTGGCTGATTTTCTTCGAGTGTCTTCTCTAACCTTTTTTAGTACTTTCGTGAATACTTCATAGATGTTTGATAGTAGACATATCGGTCTGAAATTCTCGAGGTCTTTCATAGTTCCCTTCTTGAAGATTATCACCATCTTAGCGTTCTTCCACGCTGTAGGTGTTCGTCTTTCTGATAAGCATTTAGTGTACAGGTTAGCAAGCGTCTTCGAGATGGTATATTCTGCTTTCAATGTCTCGATGTTTAATATTATGGTCGTTGCCTGTTGATGTCCCATTCTTCATACCTTGTATTGCTGCTCCCACCTCCCATGATGTTATCTCTGGTGCCTCTTTTGGGTCAATGTGGATTATGGTACTCTGTTCACTGTCGTATAGCTCGGTGTAGAATTCCTCTATTCATTCTATGATCTTATCTTGATCATGGATTTTTCTACCCTGCTTGTCCAAGAGTGTGATCAGTCTGTCTCGGCCTAACTTCTGCGTTCTTTGGACTTTCTTCCGGCTCTTTGGTGCCATGATCGTTTTTTGTATGATCTCTTGATTGTATTCCCTTGTGTACTCTCTTGCTTTCTTTTTGATGGTCTTGTATATTTCTGCGTACTCCATTATTTATTTAGTGTCGCCGTTTTCCTCCATTTCTCGTCGTTTCGTCGTCAGGGTTCGTGTTGGTGATGATTACAAGGATCTTATAGCTATTATATCCTTGATGATATCCTCGAATTATGTGGCTTGCCTTAGCTACTCTTGATGCGCTTGGATCATGTATGTGATGGTTTCGCTCGTGGTATCGATGTCGTCTAGTTCTTGTAGAGTCTCGAATCGGTTTCTCAATTCGAGTTGGAATTCGATCTTCTTTGATCCTATTCGTGTGGCATCTAATCTTGGTGGCCTCTTGGTCACACATTTTTTCCTTTCTACCTCTACGTCCAGTTTAATGTTGCGCATATCCAGTCTGTGATCACTTCCAATGTTGACTTGGTTGATGACTGTTACGTCTGTGACGATGTCTGGCCTGTTTGTTAGGATATACTTAATTTCGGTCTTCCTTACACCGTTTGGGCTTTTCCACGTCCATCTCTTCCCTGCTTTCTTCTGGAATATGGTATTCATAATTTTGTACTTTCTTGATGTTGCCCATTCTACCAACGTGTCGTCTGTTTCGTTTCTCAATTCAAGCCCAAATTTGCCAGTTCTCGTTTCCATAGAATTTGTTCTTTTCCCTATTTACGCATTGAACTCTCCCACCACTATGGTGTAGTAGTTTGGTATTCCCTAGTCTCATCGACGTCGTAGTAGAAGCTATTTATGTCTTCTTCTGCTGATAATGTTGTTGGTGCATATACTTGCACTATCTTGAGTTTGTAGCGCTTTGCTATGCACAAAACAAGTTCGCTACTCTGGGGTTGATGCTGTTCACCCTCATTATGTGGTCTTTCCATTTTCTGTTTATGAGAAAGCCTATTCTTGCTTGGCCCTTGTTTCCCTTAGAATTATATAGTAGGTAGCCGCTTTATAAGGTAGTGAAATATTCCTATGTTACTCTCACTTCGCAGATCCCGATTATATCCCATACCAACCTGGTTTCCCTAAATTCTACTTAATGTATGTGTTCTTCTCTTTGTAGAAGAGTTTTGACGTTGTAGGCCGTTATCTTTAGTTTCGGCGGCTCTTTTTGACCCAGAGATTCTTAAAACCCCGTGCACGTTGTCCTAGTTGACGTATATATATATATATATATATATATATATATATATATATATATATATATATATATATATATATATATATATATATAATAGCACAGCACAGCACAGCACAGCACAGCACAGCACAGCACAGCACAGCACAGCACAGCACAGCACAGCACAGCACAGCACAGCACAGCACAGCACAGCACAGCACAGCACAGCACAGCACAGCACAGCACAGCACAGCACAGCACAGCACAGCACAGCACAGCACAGCACAGCACAGCACAGCACAGCACAGCACAGCACAGCACAGCACAGCACAGCACAGCACAGCACAGCACAGCACAGCACAGCACAGCACAGCACAGCACAGCACAGCACAGCACAGCACAGCACAGCACAGCACAGCACAGCACAGCACAGCACAGCACAGCACAGCACAGCACAGCACAGCACAGCACAGCACAGCACAGCACAGCACAGCATAGAATAGAATAGGTCCCAATACTGATCCCTATGGTAATTCACCCAAACGATTTCTAGTTTGAAATCTTCCGATCAACTCGTTGCCATTTTTCTATCTAGTTAATCATATCATATCGTATCGTGTCGTGTCGCGTCGCGTCGCGTCGCGTCGCGTCGCGTCGCGTCGCGTCGCGTCGCGTCGCGTCGCGTCGCGTCGCGTCGCGTCGCGTCGCGTCGCGTCGCGTCGCGTCGCGTCGCGTCGCGTCGCGTCGCGTCGCGTCGCGTCGCGTCGCGTCGCGTCGCGTCGCGTCGCGTCGCGTCGCGTCGCGTCGCGTCGCGTCGCGTCGCGTCGCGTCGCGTCGCGTCGCGTCGCGTCGCGTCGCGTCGCGTCGCGTCGCGTCGCATCATATCATATCACATCATATCACATCATATCTTACGCCGTGAGCCTGATAGTTTATGTAGTAATGTTTGATGTGACACTTTGTCGACGGCTTTGTTAAATCTAAGTAGATTACCACTAATGGTGATTCCTCATCTAAACCCATTTTCCAAAAAAACATAACATGTTTGATAGGCTTGGCTTCGGTTTTAGAGTTATCTAGTTATGTTTAATAAGAAAGTGGACCAGTGATCTTTACTTAGTGTTTATATTCTAATAGTTTTCAAATCGCCGATGTTATGCTCACCGACTGGCCTATAGTTCTCGGAATTGTTTCGATAATCATTTTTAAATAACGGTATGATGTTTGCTTCTTTTCATTTGCTTCCTTATATTAAAAAAGTCATAACACTTTTCTGTTTAGTCCATTTGGTGATATCAATTAAAATCTAACTCATATGTGACATCAATGCCACCAGAATTTGAGAATGGAAGCTTTCTAGTTGACACACGCAGTGACCGCAATACGAAGGGTTTGGCTGTTACACTTCAGTAAGCGTAGTTGAATTGTACTGGATGTTGACACAACAGTAGCAATAAAGCATTTGCTCGCTATGGTGCAATGATGTGCAAAACAGAAAGGTGGCTGGCTTCTTGCGTCAGGTTTCCCCGTACAATACTCGATGGTGTGACTGATCCGTCCCGTGTGACGTCAGGGGTGGCATGTTAATTGCGCTTCTGTGGAGTTTGACCTGCTCGGCGCAATAATAATCGGCACATTCCATGATCGTTCGACGGACAGCCACACGTGCGTGGACAGCCAGTCTCTGCCACGCCCCATGATCGTCGCCCAGTACAGAATTACGCAACATGTACCGGAGCGCCAGCGACTGATGTCGCTTCGATCGGCGCAGCAACTTGTCTCTTGTTTCGGCCGCATCTATTCACACCTCGAAGTGATAACTCAGGGAATATCATCGCGAAACCGGAACGTGTTTACAAACACGCCGAACGCTGCTATAATCATGTGTATTATTATATATGAATACACAGCTCGATATTGAACTTTGTAGATACTTTATATACTCTGCACTATCATTCATACCCCAAGAGGGGATGACACAACACTTTATATACTCTGCAACTTGACACATATACAATAGTCACCCTTCTTATACGGCCCCCTCACCCTCGGCCACACGGATTATGCGGCCACATTTTCATTGCAATAGCGTTTTCTGATACAAACTACCTCTCACTAGCCGCCTTACGGGTAACGTGTCCAATGGTCAGGGTAGAATCAATAATCTTCCCCTCTTCAGACAATCGCTAGTCGAAAACTGCAATCTTTAACCACAAATCAAAAACAAATTAAGTAGGCCTACCATACACACTCGTCGTTCTTGACAAAACATTACATAGACGGTATTGTTGCAATGTTAGATGTCCCGAATGTTGACAAAGTACCTGTGTGCCAATTTGCCTTGAAACAGGGGCATTGATCGATGGTTCCCCTCACCAGAGGCCATCCGCCTTATACGGTCACTTTGGGTTTGCTGAAGGCTTGGTCGTATAAGAAGTGGACTACTACATATATCTATATATATATATATATCTATATATATATATATATATATATATATATATATATATATATATATATATATATATATATATATATATATATATATATATGCTGCGGGATGGTAAGGGATGTTAAGAGATGGTAATGGATGGGAAGGGGATGGTAGTGGATGGTAAGGGATGGTCGTCCCCGCAACATACTCCAAATCTTCTGTCAGGTATGGACCTTAATGTAACGACAGCAGCCGCAGATGGACAGCAGCCAGTCAATGGTGTCTTTTGGACGGGGGGTGGGGAGCAGGGGGGGGGGGGGGGGGAGAACGCGAAGACCTTAACGATTTCGTTGTCGTCGGATAGGCCCACAGACATCGGAAGAAGACGGGGAGGGTGGATTGTGCATTTGATACCGGTTCGCGGCCGACATCTACAACTCCACACAATATCTAGAACAGAACGTCTGGATGCGGTGGCGTCACTTCACCTTCAAAACATACGATACCTTATTCTAATACCGACATCGCGAGGCTACATTGCAAAGGTCTAGGGGGACAATTACTTTCAATCCACCCTATAACCTTCTATTGACTGTAGTTCTATGTAGCCATGTATATCCACTAAAAGGATGGCTGACAAAGTGATTGTGTCCAATATTATGTCCGGCTTATCATTTTTTGTTGAATTTGTCACACACGATTACAGAGGTTGTTCACTCAACCCGATTGATCCGATAATTCTCTCACCCGTCTCCGGAACATTGCATTAACACATGAGCTGGTCTTTTCTTGGACGTCATGGTGTTTAAAACAACGAATGAAGAGGGATTGACGATGGACTATCACACTGCGTGTAACTTATGTAGATATCTGAACGGGGCGAATAATAGCGAGATTTATTACAGGTTATACGAAGATAAACCTGTAAAGTGTTTATCAAGGAGTATTTTGGATACCATCACTTCGATCGTGTCTATTATCTACAGGTCTACCCACATCTCCATTGACTGTGAGAAAAACCTCGAAACAAACAGCACACCATTTCTTTGTTTTTTCAGTATTTTTTTAAAGAAATTATACAGCGAATGATGAAAAACGCCGTCAGCAGTCAACCAGTCATTTAGATTAGATAAATTAGATCCATCGAGCGTTACCATTAACGCTGCCTACGTACCATTCCAAGACACTAGCATACCAAAGACCATGCTGTATGGAGAACTATCCACTGGCCACAGTTACAAAGGGCACCTCGGAAAAATACAAACGCACTTTAAAAAGGTCCCTAGCCACTTGTAACATCGGCCACCGTCAGTGGACAACAGAAGCAACCAATCGCATAAACAGGCGACGCAATTTCTACGCTGAATGACATAGGTATATATATGATTATTTAGAAATACAAGACATTAAGCGGCTGGAAATCGCATACAGTTGTTTGAAATTTTGAACACCCCAAGTTCTTCACACCCCGAACGAATTAAAAAAAATAAACGTACGAATCATCTCAATGGGTCGGCTATGTCAATTGCAAAACTTCAACAAAACTGACGGAAGTGCACATAGCAGTGACGTAGCCAGAGGGAGCGCCAAGAGGGCCATGCCCACATCCCGGAAAGTTGGGAGGGTTAGGGGACTGAAGACATGAAACTGGTTACCTGATTCATAGAGGTGCCTTTGTTGTGTTGCGTATGTATGTGTTAGGGACATGTAGCTTCAGACATATGGTAGCTTTGGCAGTGTTGATTGAACTACTGAACACAAGTATATATCTACGAACCATTCTAGTGGGTCCGGTAGATCACATGCAACATTTCTGATGGAGGTGTGGGTCGAAATGTTATTTATTGCCTATGTTTATCGATGACGATTTTCAAATGCATGTAATTAAACAAGCATGCATAACTTTTCCGACGTTCAACAACATAGTTATGGTTGGCATAGTTAGTTATCTTTACAATGATGTATAAAACATAAAAATTAGCAGATAAAATTTCATGTATTGATTTTGCTTTTCAAAAACTATTGAGCCCCGAAGTTCTCCATCCCCCGGATGAATTGTGAAAAATATAAATCTACGACTCATCCCTGCGAGCACATTAGATCACATGCTACATTTCAGACTGATACATGCAAAACTGACGGAGATGTGTGTCTACAGTTGGACGAACAGACAGACAGGCAAACACTGTTTTGTAATATAGACTACAGTATTGCCAACCCTCCCGGAATTCCCGGGAGTCTCATGGATATTACAGCTTATGTTTCTTGAACTCCCGACTCCCGGGACGTTCCCAGAATCTCACGGAATTTCATAAAATATATAAAAAAAACGTATTATTTCCGTTGATTTCTATTCATATTAGTTGGCAGTCTTTTCCGCGAGGACAGCGGAAGTGATTTAAGCGGTTTACATGGTTTAAACACGAAAATATGCAGCCGGTGCTCTCTTCAATGTTATATGATTTGTGATTCGTCGAATTATCGGCGGAAGTTTGCGGAAATCCAATCACAACTGACGTTACACAAATCCAAACGGTACATTTGAACAAACCCCCCGAAAATGGGAAGATCCAATTGAAAGGCTGGTTCAGATTATCAATGATGCACAAAGTAAGATAACAAAGCAGAAATATGCGGCACATTATCAAGCAGCGTGGACGACTGATCCGGAGTTCATAACGTGGATCAGACCAGTGGCAGAGGACAGGATGAGGGCATTCTGTAGTCTGTGTCATGAAGGCCCTTGAAGAGTACCAAAAAAGGCAGAGCCAGAGGCAACTGCATGAACTGAGTCTGAGAGTGACTATGATACATGTAATGGCAGTTGGTAATGATGTCATATTGTGTCCTATAGATCTATTCAGTGTGGCTACTGGCAAATCATGTTGTTATCAGTCTGTTTGTATGACCTTGTAAATAAAGAAAGTGCAGTGTATTTAAATTTTGTTTGATTTGTTTGGGTATGAAAAAAAATTCATAATACCACGGGCTATTTATTTAATGTTTTGTCTCATTATTCGAAATGTTCTGTGGTCTCTTGCATTGGCTCCTTAGAACATTTGTGGCATTTCCATTAGGCAAATTAGTTCTGACAAGATTATGTATTTTTGGGGTCTACATTTGCTGTAAATACATTTTTACCTGCAAACAAGTAGCAAATATTCACAATGTTAAGTTTAAAGTGCCCCCAAAAGCCACCATTTAATGTCCTATTTTCCAAAAGTTTCTTGTCCGCCGCCCTCCCTGAACCCCCCCCCCGTCTCGGTCGATACGCTCCCTCGGGATACCTCCCGGAAATGAAACTCTCCAAGGTTGGCAACACTGAGATTACGATGTACGTCATATTATACCACACTTTGCGTTGACGTCACACATAACGGGGCGAACGTCAACTACGTTCTGCGTACAGAACGTATTATGGGATTACTGGAAGGTGTCTAATATATAACTTCTTGGCTCTCCACAGATATGCTTACGCAGATGTACTTGACGTTCCTGGTGGCGTGTGGGATTGCGCATGCCAACAAATGCATCCGTTAGTTTTGCGATTTTCTATGAAACAGGATGTGGTTTCTCGTTCAGCCGTGGCAGAACGTTTTTTATCAGGATGACCGCAAATATAACTCTATGCTACAGCATACAGGGCACATACACACATCTCACGAACATATACATATAAGCGGTACAAAAACCAGTGTTTCATACATTGTTACTTTGTTGACTAGAATACATTGTATATATAATCTGCTATGAATCTAACTATAATCATGATGAATGTATGCATGCATGCATGCAAGCATGTATGTATGTATGTATGTATGTATGTATGTATGTATGTATATATGTATGTATGTATGTATGTATGTATGTATGTATGTATGTATGTATGTATGTACAATATTGTCTATCTGTCTGCCTGCTTGCATGCATGCATGCATGTATGTATGTATGTATGTATGTATGTATGCATGTATGTATGTATGTATGTATGTATGTATGTATGTATGTATGACAGTTTTATTTTACCAGTTTAATGTTCACACAGGGAGTTATATTTAGACCGATGTCAATCGACGTTTTGTAATCTTGCCTGATTATTTGAAGAAGTTGTTTCTTTTTGCAACAATCGATGACGTTTTTACCTAATTTAATATTTTCTTATTCCTCTTACCATTTTGTGCCTGCGTCTGTGCATGTAAGTCCTCCAATCGATGACAGGTGTACGTACAGGAACACTCGTGTATTGACATTTATTTATATATCGCGAGAATATATATACTTAAGGCAATTCCTTCTTACTACGAAATCATCTGAAACAATAGCCACCGTTTTGAAAAAAGAAATCAGCATAATATTGATTTGAAATTGTATTCCCAGTGTAAGTTTTCGGCGGTTCCATACTCCAATGACAACTCTTATCTGTCCCCATTTATGAGTATGCGCCACTGTGCTCGGAATCTCGAGGATATGACGCTAAAGCAGTTGCATTATTATGATGCTTTTTCAGACAAATATTGCGACTAATAAGCCAGAAGCGTTTTTCGCACGCCGTCGTATTTGACAGAAATATTCTGGCATCGCTCTTTAAAATTGTTGGCGTTTCCCAAAGCCAATCGACGATCGAAGAAAACAGATTCAGTGGAGTTCCTACAAATAATATAATTTCATACCCACTGCATGAGTCTGTGATTCGGTAAACGGAAGTGGTTTTAATTTGACATTCCTTCGCGTCTTTTCGCAGCTTCCGGTTGCGCCGACCTGCAGTGCTACGGTCACAAGTCACGTGACAGGAAGTCGTACACCGTATACCGCGGTGAGGAAGCGATCAACGTTAGCTGCGACTTTGTGACAGACGGAGGCGGGTGGACGGTAGGCTCGTGTGTGTCCATCCTTCGTGTTACCCTGTCCATTTGACTCTACAACCCTTGGTGTTTTTCTACTGCCAATGTTTACGTGTGGAGAAACAATTTTGATAACATTAAACCTGACATCTAGAACATTTCGAAGTGTGTTCAATGTATAACTCCGTCTTGCACAAAACTGATCTCTCATATCGGAACTACGGTGGTTAACGACTAATTGATGGCTTGCAGTTCGTTATGTCTGGTAACGTGCAATCTTTCTGTCTCTTATTTTGTAAAATGTATAATTTTGTTGGTTATATATTAATTGTTACTGTATAATTTATGCATGTACAATGTGTGTTATGTTTCAGTGTCAAGTATCTCTTATAAAAGAATCGGTTGGTGTTGCTGCTAGGCGGACAGAACAGAATGACATGAAAATGTATTAAAAAAATCAGAAGAAATAACCATTTGCTTTGCACAATATGACAATTTTAGAAGCACTATTCCGAATAGTAAGATTGACGGGAGGGATATAGAGCAACTCAACCATGCCAAGTTTTTAGGTGTGACCATTTCTCAGGATCTGGTTTGGAGCAAACACGTGCAAAATATTGGGGGAAAGGCCGGGAAACGATTTTATATGTTATACCATTTAAAGCGCGCAGGAATCACACTGACTGATATGGCCACTGTATGTGTTGTTGTGAGACCGGTTTTAGAACATGCCCTAAAATGTATCTGACAATATCGAAATTTTACAGAAAAAGGCATTAATGTGTATTGTTTCTGGTTTGGGTTACGCTGAGATATGTTAAGAGAAATATTAATGTCGGTACACACGGATTAAGCTATCTGGTGCCTGACAAAAGGCATATGAAATATGAGATAAGACAGCATATAATGTGTACACTTTATTTACCTTTGGGATTATATAACTGACAGTAAACAGGAAAGGGCAGAATAATGTATAACTAATAATTAATGCATTCATTGTATTTTATTGTATACTGTTAATCCGACTCAGCTGAGCTGCTAATGAGTCGGATTAATTGTTTAATGTTTACGTTGGGGCAAATAAACGCGTCCTACTCCATTGATGTGTAGGCCTGGTAAAGATAAACGTCAATTTAATTGGAAGAGTTTGCAACCAAATATTCAGTGGTTTTCCTAAGGTACTTCTGCGCCGAAATCGTTCCGAGTCGGTGGATTTCAACAGGTCGTGGAATGACTACATTGCCGGATTCGGCGACCCGCAGGCTGAATTCTGGATCGGACTTGATCCTGCCACACAACTGATCGCCGGCCTCGATCTGATTCTACGTCATGACGTCATCACCTCGAACGGGTCGCGACGTCACGCAGTATACAGCGGATTCCGTCTCGGCAGCGCCAGGGACATGTACCGTTTTGTTTACGCTGCCTTCCACCGCTCGCAGTCGACAATCCGTGAGTCTCGTGACCAGGGTCTGGTCCAATAACATATGGGCCCAGTTTCATGGATCGTACTTAAGACGTCGTAGCGGGCGATAACCAGTCGAAAGCCTAACACGTCGTAAAGTTGCGCTAGTTGCGTTTCACGAGTCTGCGCCATAGTTGCATTGGTTGCACTTAGCTGCACCATGTATTTAGTAGGCATAATTTTACGCTAGTTGAAATATTTACGGTATGCTCCCCGTGTTGAAATATGTATGGTATGCTCCCGACACGCTCACTCTCAACATAATTATGTTTTTATTTTTACACTGGATATCCTTCACATTCATCATAGCTTCCCATTTGCTATATGAACGACAAAGGCAGCAGCTAGAAAGAAAAAGGTCGTTCAGACACAGCACAAATACAGGGAATCCCCACCGCGACCTAACTAGGTCAATACTACGTTGATTTAGCTGCGCGAACGCTAAATTGGTCTCATGAAACCAGCCGGAAGCTGCATTGACTATTCGTTGTTAGCAGCGACCAGTATACTGCGTAATTGCTCGTAAAGTTACACGGCTTTATGAAACTTGACCCATACGAGTCTACAGGGTTCCTAGGTAACTCACGCCCCCTACATCTCTGATAAGCCTGGCACAGTGGTGTACCCCCCTCCCTATGCATTCTGATGTCGCCGCGATGTTTTTCAACACGATTCCTCAACCGTTTACCGACGCCAAAATCACACGACAGTGTGAATATTCTCCAGATATAATTTGTTTTTGTAAAGATCGCGAAAAATATAAACAGCACCCACCCGTCTACTAATGCCGTGTCGTGCTGGCGTTGTGGATCAGCATACCCAATACTTTGGGCACCCAAGAACTCTATGGTTCTCAGTCAGATTTTTTTTGGCTCCCAACCCTAAATTACCATCTCGGGTCCCGACATTGAGTTGTCAAGTGGACAATTATGTTTGACATGTCAAGATCCAATTGTTGTTCACGTATCCTGATTAGCCCACCTTTTCGTCGGTTTGTCATCGAACGTCCGGACTGAGGCTCCTTGATGCTGCTCCTCGAATAATTTTCCCTGTGATTGATCTTGCATTGCTGTGTCCACTAAACGTCTCTGTTCTCCTCTCTCCTTTCCTCTCATTTTCCTTTTGTCTCTCACTCTCTCTCTCTCTCTCTCTCTCTCTCTCTCTCTCTCTCTTTCTTATTATCCTTTCGTCTCTGTCTTTGCCTCTCATTGTCCTTTCGTCTGTGTCTTTGTCTATAATTCTATGATTCTCTTTTCGTCTCTCTACTGTCCCTCCAGTTCTCCTTTCGTCTCTATGTTTGCCTATCATTGTCCTTTTATCTCGGACTTTGTCTCTCTTTCTCCTTTTGTATCTGTCTTTGTCTCTAATTCTCCTTTCGACCCTGTATTCAAGACATAGTTGAAAGGAGAATGAGAATTCTCCTTTCAACTCTGTCTTTCGCTCTCATTCTCCTTTACTCTCTGTCTTTCCTTACTATTCTCCTTTTCTCGGTTTCGTTTCTCCTTATTCTCCGCTTCTCTCCACTCCACTAACCTGCCATTTCAGCTTCGGTCGTCCTCGCGTTCTTTTACCTTCCAATTCTACGACGTCGTTATTCATCCTACTCCCATTCATTTCAGCATATTTTAGTCACTTCCTCACCAGCTTCTTCCCTAAGTCGTCTTCTCCCCTCCATTGCCTCTCCGTTGTCTGTTATTTTCGTCTCCTCTTTCAGCCAATGGCCACTTCAACCTGAGCATCTTCCAGACGCCGGACACAGCGGTAGGGTGCGCACAGAAGGTCGCCAGTGCCGGATGGTTCCCTCGTGGTGCCGGCAGGAATGACTGCTACAAGTCGATGTTGTTCGGGTCCTTCGACGGTTCCACGACGGACGTCATGTGGGACACTGTGGATACGCCAATTGATATGCTTACCATGAAATATCGACCGTCGAATTTTAGGACAGGTATTTACACTGTTGCATTGAGACGTGACGTTTTCAGTTCCTCACGGACACGGGCACGATATTGTACACAGCCATCACAGATGGCACCGTTATGCCAGTATAAAGGTGTGTGCGTGTGTGTTGTATGTGTATATGTGCGTACGTGCGTCTGTCGGCATGTGTGGGTATTTGTGTGCCTGTGCGCGCGTGTGTGTTATGTTTATATATATCCTAGTGCATATTTAGGCCTCTCTATGTGTATATTTACACACGCTCACACGCATTCAATGTCGCTTCGTTGTAGATGTTTGCAACAATCCGTGCCAACACCACGGTGTGTGTAGGTATTCCTCACGCCGGTCCTTCTGCGAGTGTTCCCCCAACTTCACCGGAGCCACATGCAATGGTAGGTGCCCAAGTAGCGTTACCACCACCCAAGATGTATTAAAGGGAACAAAAACACGACTTAGCCTAAAATTTGTTTTCCATGTATACATCAAGATTAAGCATGTATGTTCAAAAGTTAATAAAAAACATTTGTAGTAAAAAACGGTTTTAAACCCGTCAACATAGCGATTCTCGCAAGTCAATTAGTAAGACAATCACGTGGTATCGTGGCGTCAAAGATGACAGGTGGACCCTTTCTACGTATTCAGAGCATGTTTACGAGGATAGTTTTTGTGTCGAAACGAGCGTCATAATAAATTATTGTGCGATATTCCGATGCAATGTTAACATTAGTCATCACAGGTAACAAGCATTATTTATCTTAGGGTTCCATAAGAATCAATTTTCTAAATTTTATGAGTAACATTGTATCGATTGTAGCCCACGGAAGATAATCCACGCAGGGACACATACATTACAAACATTTAATTTCAGACAGAAATGTTGTGTAGTACATTAATATCAGTGGTATGCCGATGTATAAAGGAAGAGTTATACATTGAACGTAACACGTTAAACCCGAGGACGCTCGACCACACCCCCCCCCCCCCCCACACACACACAGGAAACGCCGCTTCAACATGCAAAGCGAGCTCTGTACCAGGCAGGTTACATCTGGAGACAACAAGGCAGCGACACCAAGATGTTCCGGATGTTTCAGCGTGGGGTTGGACGCAAGACGTGAACACGAAACTCTGGGTGCCATTCTGGACTGTTCTAGACGACGCCAGCAAAGCGTGTGCTCTCCTCCACCACTGTGGATGTGGAAAAGCGTGCAGAGGAAACTGCAAATGTACCAAAGCAGGAATCAAGTGCACTATTCTGTGTAACTGTGAAGGCGGGTGCATCAACAACGATGTAGTGTAAGCTATGCGATGCTACAAATACGGACACCTGTGACTGATGTTACGCCCTACGTCATGATCTGAAGGATATTCTTTTCACCGATATGAATTAAACCTCATGTTTTCTACCACAACATATTGATGTTTTAACTTTATAATTATCACAAAGCGATATGCATTGCCTACATCATATTCCATGACAGAGTCAGCACCACTTGCGCTGTACATGTAGCTTTGATATCGATTCTAGGTGGTAAATTTTACAGGATATAGCGACATTAGCTTTGAGGGCCACCATCTTGGAAAATGGCGAATGTAAATGTCGGTCAAGGTCAAAAAGTGAAATATTTAAAATAGCTACCCCAACATACGTATATTTTTACAAAACTGTTCATATAACATCCCTCCAAATAAATTGTTTAAAAAATATGTAAGCAATTCGATTTTACATGCGCCATTTTATTAAATGGCGGTTGTGAAGGTCACATTAAGGTCAGGTGTAAAATATTGACGAATTTGAAATCGCTATCCAGCTACCTATACATTGATACAAAAATCAAGACTCTAGGTGCCATATTTGATAAGATATAGCAACATTAATGAATACGGCTGCCATCTTTAAAAATGGCGGATGTGAATGTCGGTCAAGGTCAAGAAGTAAAATATTTAAAATATCTACCCCAATATATGTATATATTGAAAAAGTGTCCGTATAGCGTTCCTCCAAATACCTCGTTTTAAAGATATATAAACAATTCGATTTTACAGCCGCCATTTTATTAAATGGCGGTTGTGAATGTCACATTCTTCTTCTTCTTCCGAGTACCGCCTAGCTTCAACATGCTGAAGATACAGGCGGGCGAACAGGAAAAATCAGAAATATATATATATGTATATATTTTTTTTCCCGTTTTGGGTGCATTGCAGTGTATCAGAGCCGTAATTTGTGCATGTAAAAGTAATGCGTGCAACAAAAAAAACAAAAAAACTAGTTATATCTAAAAGGTGGAATAATGGAAAGTCTGGATATTGCTCTTAAAAGAATCAAGGCTGTTTTTATTTACAATATGTTGGGGGAGGGAGTTCCAAAGTCGAATGGTATTTGGGAAAAAAGAATACAAGTGGTAGTTACATCTGGAGTGAGGGATAACGTAAGACAAGGAATGTTGCTTTCTAGTGACTGTGTTTGAAGGAATTAGATATTTATTTGCAGGTATGCCCACTAGGTCATTTGATATTTTATATAACATGCATAGTTTTGCATCTTTTCTACGGTCTGCTAGGGATCTCCAGCCTAATGACTGGAGCATATTGGTGACACTTGACGTATTATGGTGGCGATGTAAAACATATCGAGCTGCTCGGCGTTGTATCATTTCAAGTTTATTTATTTGTGTAGCGGTGTAAGGGTCCCAGACAGTACAGCTATTTTCCAGGATAGGTCTAACAAAGGTGAAATAAGCAAGAGTTTTTATTTGGATTGATGATACTTTTAGATTTCTGCGGAGGAAGCCTAATGATCTATTTGCTTTTGAAGAGATGCTATTTATGTGGGCATTCCACCGAAGGTCAGATGTTATGGTTAGGCCAAGATATTTAGCTTGTGAAACAGTTTGAAGTGGTTGTCCGTGGAGAATGTACTGGGTTTTAGTGATAGTTTTATTTCTTGTAACAGGGATGACATGGCACTTTTCAAGGTTGAAACTCATTTTCCATTTTTGTGTCCATTTGTCGAGTGTGTTAAGGTCTTCCTGGAGTGCAGCTGTGTTTATCTTAGGCTTAAGAGCTATATACATTATGGTGTCATCAGCAAAGAGTCTAACTGTAGAAGTAATATTGTCTGGAATGTCGTTAATGTAAAAAAGGAATAGGCAGGGACCAAGTACAGCACCTTGAGGGACTCCTGATGTTACAAGGACTTCAGAAGAAGCCTCGCCCTCTATTAGTACTCTTTGTGATCGATCGGTTAAGAATGCTTTAACCCAGGAATTTGTTTTGCCTTGGATGCCATAGTGATGGAGTTTGTCAACTAGTTTGGTATGGCTGACCTTATCAAATGCTTTAGAAAAGTCCATCACTATGACATCCGTTTGTGCGCCAGATTGCATATTTGTGACTAGGTCGTTTGTGAACTGGATGAGTTGTGTCTCACATGACACACGAGATCGAAAGCCATGTTGAAGGTCGTAAAGGATGTTGTGTGACTGTGCATGTTTCATTATATTACTAACTAAGATATGTTCCATTAATTTAGATGCTATACATGTCAAGGAGATGGGTCTGTAATTGGAAGCAAGGTATTTTTGGCCATGTTTGAAGATAGGTGAGACATTTGCTTTTAACCAGTCTTTGGGGACTTCTTCTGTTTCATATGATTTCCGAAAGATTAAGGTAAGTGATGGCGTAATTTCAACAGCTAACTCTTTTAGAATTCTTGGGTGGATGTTGTCTGGTCCTTGGGCTTTATAGGGTTTAAGATTTTGCAGGAGTTTTAGTACACCAGTTTCTGTAATTTCTATGTCTGGCATTTCTGGTAGAGTTGAATTGTATAGATTGGTTTCTTGAGGAGATTGGTCATCTGTAAAGACTGACTGGAACTGTTGATTTAGTATCTCTGCTTTGGCTGTGGGGTTTGAATGTAGGATTCCATTTTGTCTGAGTGGTGATACCCCTGTGTGGTCTGTACGGCAGTGTTTCATGTACGTCCAAAATTTCTTAGCATAACTTGGTTTTTGAGTACCATCATCAGTAGAGGTGACAATCTCATTTACATAGTTCCAGTAGGCAGATCTTAGTTGTTGCTGTATAGTTCGTTTTAGGTCTTTGTATTTTGGAGTGTGCTTGTGATTTTTATACATTCTGTCCCTTTTCCTCATAAGTTTCTTTAATGTTTGTGTGATCCAAGGGTATCCATCCCTACGTTTAGTCATTCTGGATGGTATGTACATTTCAGCTCCTTTGACAATGGTATCCCGAAATGTACACCATAATGTATTTGCACTGTTTTGTTCATAGCAATTTTGAAGAGTTTTGTTTACTTCTCTCATTTGTTGTCTGAAATTTTCCCAGTCCGCCTTATTGAAAAGGGGAATCTTTCTCGGTTTCTGTTTCTGTTTCATTGGGTTTATGTCTAGTTCTGTGTAGCAACAGTCATGGTCTGAAATTCCTGGTAGTACCTCTGTTCGGTTTATGTTAGTAGGATTGTTTGTTATCATTAGGTCCAGGGTGTTATCTCCTCTTGTTGGTTTATGTATAATTTGTATCAGGCCAAAGTCATCAAGAATGTTTCGGAATTTTTCATGTGTAAAATGTTTGACGAATTTGAAATCGCTATCCAGCTGCCTATACATTGATACCAAAATCAAGACTCTAGGTGCCATATTTGATAAGATATAGCAACATTAATGAATACGGCTGCCATCTTTAAAAATGGCGGATGTGAATGTCGGTCAAGGTCAAGAAGTAAAATATTTAAAATATCTACCCCAATATATGTATATATTGAAAAAGTGTCCGTATAGCGTTCCTCCAAATACCTCGTTTTAAAGATTTATAAACAATTCGATTTTACAGCCGCCATTTTATTAAATGGCGGTTGTGAATGTCACATTAAGGTCAGGTGTAAAATGTTTGATACATTTGAAATCGCTATCCACTTATCTATACACAGATGCCAAAATAACCACTCTAAGTGTCATACTTTATCAGATATAGCAACATTAGTGAATACGGCCGCCATCTTTCAAAATGGCGGATGTGAATGTCGGATAAGTCCAAATATACCAGATTTGAAATTACAATACCCGGATATGAATACATTAAGCCTAATGTTAATGTTTTATGTGAAACTGTTCTTGAAATATGGAAAAGCAAGTTTTTTATTTTCGATGGCAGCCATTTTGAATATTGCAAAAAATGGTGGAAGCATCAAAATCTCAGGCTGCTTCCATCAAAATTCTGAAATAGTATGGCGTGGAGGTCATCTGTGCCAAATTTCATGCTTTTGTCCAGATGTGAAAATTTATGGCCTTTTCTGACATTAAGAGCCCTCACTAGATACCGGTTCGAACCTTACACAAAACCATTCATATTTTTACCTGAAAACAACTTTTGATCTGTCTTAATAAATGAAATTTAGAAATACGCGTCGTCGTTATATACAATTAACATATTTTCATTTTCGTCGTGAATAAATAATTACTACAAAAATAAAACAATTACAAGCGGTTGTCTACATTGTTGATTCCTTTTTTAATTATATTTTGTCTAGCGTTACACAAAAAGTGGTTTCGTATGGGACTCGAACCGGTGTTTTTTTTCCAATTTTAAAAGCGAATACACCTAGCAAACGCGTCTACCTGTTGAGTCACGGTAACAATCCACATTCTACTCCCAGATTTAAAGACTTATGTTAAATATACCACTCTTTCTTCACACATCGGCATACTAATGATTGTTTATAGTTTATGCAAAACGTTTATTTCTTGGGTTGAATATATAGGTACTATCTATGTGTAATGTATTTGTCCTGAAATGGATCATGGCACCGCAGCTGCAATCGATAGAATAGTAACTTTGAAATCGAACCGAAGACTGCGACGATCTCGAAGCTCAGACAGGCTTCCGCGAAACAACTGGCTTCACGTTTTCTACCTAACATATTCGTAAGGATTCTTAAGATAAATATGTGTTCCCTATGGTGACAAGTGTTTGTACTAGGTCCGAATTACGCACAATAATATAATTCGTTTTGACGCTCGTTTCGAACCAAAGGTTATCCTTGTAAACATTCTCTGAATGCAAAGAAACAGTGCGCCTGATGCCTGTATGTGCCTTTATAACGTCCCAACCGGGCATCCAGAAAGCGCGGAAAAATACGCATATTTGAAAAAACGTCCATTGACATTGCATCAAGTGTGGACCTTCTTATTTATTTATTTATTTTTGATTGGTGGGTATCAAAATATATAAAAGCATGTAATCTAATACGAATTCCTGCAAACTCCGTTATCAGGATCAGGATGCAACCAATGCATGCGCACATGTACCAGCACGACGCATGTGCCCGCCCGCCCGCACGAACACAAATGCGCGCGCGCACACACACACGCACGCACACACACGCACGCACACACACACACCACATACACACACACGCACGCACACTCGCACACACTCTCGCACACACTCGCACGCACGCACGCACGCACACACGCACGCACGCACACACACACACACACACACACACACACACAGACACACACACACGGTCACCTGTCACCAGCCGAGTGATGCATCCCAGCGCGCGCGGTGCACATGGGTCTGCCCTCCGTTTATATCGCGTGCGCCTTTCAGTGCCCCGTTTTGGAAAATTGCGATCTAAGATCTATTTTATCGTCGGTCACAGAATCAACGACCGGGACTAACACGCCGAATGCGGTTACAACGTATTCCCTTGCCGCCAACAACCTCGAGATGGCGACGACTAGAACTAAGTCAACATCGCCTCGGATTGTACACATCGCGACTAAAGTTACCACATCTTCTACGGCTGAAATCCAATTGGTCAGACGTCGCGATGTTAGAGAGAAAAACGAATCGACGCTCGATAACGTGTCGACGATTCAGATCAACGGAACGTCAACGTTGCCTGCAAGTAGAACGATATACACAACGCACGACGGTGCAGAATTGTCGAATACAACCAAAGGAACTTTGACGTCACCTGCAGGTAGAACAATACACCCAACACAGGTCGGTGCAGTTTCGTCGATTACTACGAAAAGAACTTCGACGTTACATGCAAGTAGACCGGTGAAGCCATCGCACGTCGGTGCAGAATTATCGAGTAATACGAACAGAACTTTGACGTCACCTGCTGGTAGAACGTTACACAGTGTGATCACTGTTGTGTCTACCACAGGAAGTTTGACGTTGTCTAATATCCCGCATGATCGCATATTTGAAGCACAAGCCAACTGCATTTGTATGAACGGGGGATCATGTCACAAGTCCACGTATAAACACCGCAGCTATTATTGCATTTGTCCAACAGGCATACACGGTGATAGGTGCGAACGTAAGTCAGAACGTTGCTGCCACGTGCAGGTTTTAGGATTCTTGGCAATTTCTACAGGCGGGCCTGCGATAGTTGGATACTATCTGGTGTTGTGTTGGATGAAACAGCTCCCTTATCACGACTTTGTTGCTAGCTGTTCTCTTTAAACAATAACCTCATACCAATCTTGAATGAGTGCTTGTTAGGTCAATACGCTGCTAATGTAGTTGTGTCTTATTAGCCAGATCAATTGTTTGACATTTTAGATTTGCAAATGATATTTTTTGTCTTAAAAACGATCTACGAGTTTTTCTTCACAGATCATATCACTTATGCTAGATGTTTGTGTTCTTCTAGTAGTGCGTCGTTTCTGTCTGACATGTTCATGTAAACGTTCATTTCGTACTGATGAAAGGTAACCGGTTATCTTCGTACGGATACGTTCACGTAAATGTTTAGGTTGCTATCGCTGCAATGCAGATAGCTATTATTATTTGCTTGTCTTCTTAATATTTATGCATATCTAATTTTACAACGTCAATTCAATATTGTATTTTACTTTTTTATTTCATTGATTGAATTTATTTAACTTATTTATTTACATATTTGTAAACTATTTATTTAATTATTTTTCTTACATAATATTCTATGTATATGCTCATAGGCTCCACCAATATAAAATACGTATATATATATATATATATACGTATTTTATAGCAATCGATAGAATAGTAGCTTTGCTTTACGTTCTTGGAGACTTCGCAATCTTATGCAACTCTGTCATATCGGTTGTATGGCTTTCTGTCTCTGCACCTGTGTCTATATCTGTATCTGTCCCTGTCCTTTTCCCTGTCTTTATCTATGTATGTGTGTCTGTCTGTCTCTCGCTCACTCGCTCGCTCTATTTCTCTGTATTTCTTTACCTTGCACTCACCCTTTCTCAATGTTCACCTTTATTTAAGTATTTTCTAAACTAGCCTATTCTGTCACCATTTGATTAAATTATTTATAAAGTGTCATGTATGCGAGTTAAAACAACCCGCTCATAGGCTCTAATAATAGAAAATACGTATATATATATATATATATATATATATGTACATATATATTATTTGGAAACATTTATGAAGTGCCATGTATGCGAGTTAAAACAACCAGTTATCACGAAACGTCGTCAAAATGTTTTTGTAATCTAACCATTATAAAAGCATACAGCACGTCATTGTAATGGTGGTCACGCCAACCGCCTCGGTGACAGGTACCATGGGAACCCAACTTTTACTTGCGTATCTTCAAAATTATGGAAGATACAGGCAAATAAAGGGTCTTTTTGACCCATTTTATTATGTAATACTATTATACTAACACGAAATATGCATTAACCAATAATCACAGGTGTGTGGTTTATTTACCCATTTATCGGTGTGTAGTTCGACATAGTCTTCAAAAAATGTAAGCGTTTTGTTGAATGGGCGCGCCGCAAGAAGAGTATATATGGTGGGGTAGTTTGGCCGATACCGAGCGTATGCAAATTTTCAACAAAGCGTATGCAAGGGTAAATAATGTAGTACAAAAATTCTAATTGTATCTGTATGTTGATACTTCCATTTAGATAACACCTGTATAGGTTAAATTGGCCTCCCAAATTGTTTAATCCTGTAGTAAAATATAATAGTGTCATATTTCGACGTGGGGTAGCTTTTGACGATACCGAGCGAATGACATAGACTCACTGATTTTGGAGAGTTTTTAATATTAGTGGACGTTTTTTTTACATATTTGTCTGGTGTTACTTAAGGTATGTGACAATGATAAATTAGAAATGCAGCCATCTTTTTCTTCTATATGTTATGATGTTTATACGTGTGGTGATACCGAGCGTATACACGATACCGAGCGTATGCAAATCAAATATCTCAAAAATGACGTACTGCTGCCATTACCAGAAGAAAGGGAGAGACACAGGAAGGCAATAGCCAAATCACGGAAGATAAGATGTCGGTAGCGGAATTTCTTAGGAGATAAGAAAACAGCAATGAGTTACTTTGAAAGAATGGTTAAATCAGGGGAAGAGAAATCTTCTCACCGACAGACACTATGCAAAACATCTACAGGAAGTTCAGCCTTGAATTCAGCGAGAGTAAGATAAAATGTACTGCATCCTGCAGGGGGAGACCATCCAATGTCAAGCTCAGAGATACGTGTGCCTATGCCAGCGTCACGCCAACATGTCCATGACGGCGAATGCCTCTAAAGTACTGTCAACGTCCTTAACTGAATTAACCTCGATGATTGATGAAACTATAACGCAGAAACTGAATGACGGGGACTGCACAAGACCAATCAAATATAAACTGTGGATCAAGAAAGACGTGCAATACAAGACCACCGTCAGCACAAATTGAAGTGGTGGAGGACATTGACACATTCTCCTAAACACTGATGAGAGAACTCCCAGAATTCAGAGGACAATGTGGCAGGGCCTTCACACAGTACGAGCAAATCAAACATATCAGAGGTAATCTTAAGCTTATGACGAAAGCCACGTGCAGTGAATGGCTTATTGGAGGCGCACGCCATTGTGCCAGTGGACAACCCTCTTATAGTGAGAGGCATCTCATGTTACCATGAATGTTGCTATGAAGGGGCGGATATTTCACCCAAACTGCGACGGGTGGAGAAGTGTCCCTGTCACTGTCATCCGGGATCACTTGGAGAAAGATCCACGTGAAGCAAGCTCCAGCAATGGCCGTCGTTACAATTTTAGACAATAGTCTCAAATGATCAGATGGTGTCAACTATCGAAGAGCAAAAACATGTTGGCTGTGTTGCACACATTGATGAATAAAGGACATGTTCAGTGCATATCATGCTTTCGTAGAATATGTGTATTGTACTAGACAAGTTTAGTTTGTCGATGAGGTTAATGATCAGATGGTGTCAACTATCGAAGAGCAAAAACATGTTGGCTGTGTTGCACACATTGCTGAATAAAGGACATGTTCAGTGCATATCATGCTTTCGTAGAATATGTGTATTGTACTAGACAAGTTTAGTTTGTCGATGAGGTTATCGCTATGGTTATCACTTACTAATGCGGCAAATTATTGTAGCAGTAAGCACATTAGTAGAATAAGTTGTTTATTTGTTATTGTGATTAGCGGAATGTATTCGATGCCTACACATAATTAGTTTGGTTAAGAGTAGAATTTCACGCGATCTCCGCCTGTTATTGAATCATTAAAAAGTATAACAAATTTGTCTGATGTCCAATATTTACTGAACCACTGTGTATATACTACAACTATTGTCTTTTGTCACTCGACGACCAACAATGGACGACCAACAGTTCGAGACGGCGTCCATTAGCTGAAAGGAAGACTGTTTAATCATCCCGAACATTAAAAAATAATCGACATGACACTTACTTGGTTAAAACTATACTTCTTGCCACAATGGCGACGTCTAAGTTAAACGAGAACTGCGTTTCCTTAGAAATGGCGATGACTGGGAAATAGTGCATACACCTGTCTCAGGGCAACACGCCGAGGCCAAGCAGAATAAAACAAATGCCCCTTAGAACAAGTATTTCCTATTTTGAAAATACCAGTGAAGAATGCTTTTGAGCGATACCGAGCGTATACCTATTTTAAACATCCTTATGAAGACTACAGAAGACAGTATCCGCATAAGGTTTATTCCGTTGAAAAGGTAATTGTTAATTTTATACCTGCATTTACGGTGACAGTATACAAGCAGTTCCCCTTAGAATGACAAGTAATTATATGACCGCACTACTCATTTTACGGGGTACCGAAAATATATTCTAATTTTTAAATTGCATACATAACAAAAGAATGTTTACAAACATTGGCATTGCTGTCCATTTTGAACCATACACCTGTCACATGCTCAAACAAAAAAAACTAGAGCACTTCGCGAAAAAATTCAATACCATAGCATATACATTAGATACACTATGTGCGTGCATACGCTCGGTATCGCGCAACACGGACACCCAACTCCAAAGCGATGCCAAAGAGCCGATTTTACTAATTAAGCTACCCAAATTTATTTCCAGTATATATTGAATGTTATTTATTAGTGACTAAAGGGAAAACGTGAAATACTGAATTCTAAATTTACCCCCCTAAAGCAGATTCTGACGACGTTTCGTGATAACTGACCATATGTATATATATATATATATATATATATATATATATATATATATATATATATATATATATATACACCCTCTGTCTAATAATATAAAATACGTATATATATATATATATATATACGTATTTTATATTATTAGAGCGTGTGAGCAGGTTGTTTTAACTCGCATACATGGCACTTCATAAATGTTTCCAAATATTAATAATGACACATGCGTTGCTCACTAGAAAAACTACTAGAGCATTCGCAGATGGCATCTTGAGAAAACTGTTTACAAGGCTATGCGTGGTTGTAGGATACAGCAAGGTTGGGGTCGAACAATGGCAACAGGCTTCGTACATTCTCATCATTGTGTGCACCATCATGGTGTCTTTCCTCTTCATCTTCACCACCACTGCGATGCTGCAAAAGTGTATGTGAGTACTCACCAATACCATTTTATATTCATGTTTTGTGTGTGTGTGTGTGTGTGTGTGTGTGTGTGTGTGTGTGTGTGTGTGTGTGTGTGTGTGTGTGTGTGTGTGTACTTTTATTTATATTCATATATATATATATATTCATGCATTCATACATTCATGCATTCATGCATTCACATATTCATATATTCGTATAAACATTCATATTCATATTCCCAGTAACAGTTCCGTGTACATGTATACGCACAGTTACATCTTAGTTAGCTTACGGTTGAGGACATAGTCATAGTTACAGTCATTGCCATCCTATTCATCATCATCATCATTAATATCATCATCATCTTCATCACCATCATCACAATCGTAATCACGATGATGTGACTCCAGAGTTAAGGACGTGGCGCCGGCGAGGCCGACCGAAGCTACACTTCTCCGGGAAGACATGCGGCGATACGGCCACACGGGAGATGTGGACATGGCGGCGCTGTATAGGTTCGTCATTTACGAGACGACAGAACAGATGAAGGAGACCCACCAGGCAGCCATAACCGCCATGGAGGCCGTTAAGAAGAAGCCTCCGGCCACGGAGCCAGTTTCCGAGGAGAGGTCAAGGCACAGCGAACGCCGGCCGTCTCTGGAGAACAAACGGAGGTTGGACTGTGGACTTACCACTACGCGCAGTCTACGAAACCGAGTCTTTCTCATCGGTTCAAATCGTACCCTCTCCCACCCTTTCCCACCCTCTACCCCATCTACCACCATATATCACCCTTTGTCACCCTCTCCCACACTCTACCACCATATCCCAACATCTTCCACCCTCTATCCCCCTTTACCACTTCATCCTTCCACATCTTCTCCCATCATATCCCACCCTCTCTCACACACACTCCCACCATATCCAAACCTCTTCCACCCCCTCCCACCCCCTACCACCCTCTCTCACACTCTCCCTCTCTCAACCACCCTCTCACTTCCCTCCCGCCCTCTACCACCATATACCACCCTCTCATTGCCCTCCCACTCTCTAACCCGCTCCCACACTCTCCCATACTCTTCCACCCTCCCCCTAATTCTCCCTCACTCCCCCCACCCTCTATCACCCGTTCTCACCGTCCCCCACCAATAGCGTTGGCCTTGCGGAACGACGTGATCTCCACTGCCTGTAGCCTTTACCCATAATGCTGCCCTGTTGCCTTATTCACATGGGGGACAACGGGAAGTAATGTACATAGTATTTATCACAACATCGAGTTCCGCACATGTGCAGTGCCTTACGTTCTTGGAGACTTCGCGATCTTATGCAACTCTCTCATGTTGCTGTATGGCTTTCTGGCTTTCGGTCTCTGCACCTGTGTCTATTTCTGTATCTGTCCCTGTCCTTTTTCCTGTCTTTGTCTATACGAATACGAATACATTTATTTCAGGTAAAAACCCATATACAATTAATACATACATTAGCACATCTAACGAGCCTATAAAAGATAAAATATGTTAAAAAATTAATAGATACAAATAAATAAGGTTATAAGTTAGATAAATGTAAAATTGTAGAATGACAGATAAAATAATGAGCAATATACAGGATGTGATTGTATAATAAATATGCAATTAATTCATGTAAATAAACACCGTCTGAAAAGTAAGTTATATAAACAACTTACTTACTTTATATATATATATATATATATATATATATATATATATATATATATATATAATAATAATAATAAAGTTATATGCGAGACATGATGACTATCTTACAGATTTACTGTGTACAACGAATTGGCCCAGCTAATCCACATTGGGCCATTCACTATTTCAAAGCAATTGTACATAACCCCAATCAAGTCATTATTTATGTTAAAAATGCGTTTTTTAAACCATAAATGTTGTTACGCAATACGGCGTCAAATATATCAATAGCATTATTGTCTCTGTCTGTCTGTGTGTCTGTCTCTCGCTCGCTCTATTTCTCTGTAGTTTCTTACCTTGCACTCATCCTTCTCAACCCTTTTCCACCATATTCCAACATCTTCCACCCTCTACCACCCCATCCTCTCACACCCTCTCTGACACACTCTCTTACACACACTCCTACCATATCCAAACCTCTTACGATCTTATGTAAATGTCTCATATCGGTTGTATGGCTTTCTGTCTCTGCACCTGTGTCTATATCTGTATTTGTCCCTGTCCTTTTCCCTGTCTTTGTCTAAGTCTGTCTGTCTGTGTCTGTCTGTCTCTCGCTCGCTCTAATTCTCTGTAGTTCCTTACATTGCACTCATCCTTTGCACATCTTTATTTATGTATTTTCTAAACTAGCCTATTCTGTCATCATTTGCTTGAATGAACAACAGTCTTCTGCTCTACTGACTGGAGATGCATTTTAGAAAACACCACGATAGCTTTTTGATATGTATTTACTTCTCAAGAAATTTGTTTTTGAATGTTTCTCCTGAACGTTCGGCCGCCTATCTACAATCAAGGAAAATGATACGTACCAAGAGTTATTTATTTAACTTGTGTGTTTGGTAAACCTTCATTTTTCTAGAGGGTCTTTCCTGACTAGTGGGGCGGATATGTGAAATTGGTGTGCACTTCCGGAAAGAAGCATGAAACTTTGTCCTAGGGGGTTCTTGGGTATGCTGATTTCAAAAATTGCGGGAACCACGACGTCACTCCAACGGTTCCCGCCCAAAATGAAGAAATTCAAAATGGCCGCCACAAAACACGTTTTTGCCCATAAAATGGCTCTAAGTTCCCCGATTACCATGATCTTTATGTCTACACCTATGTTTTTAAGGTCACGGAATCCAACAAAACACATTTGAAGACTCATAACATACATCTTCATGGTGAAAATATAAAAAAACGCTCATAACTTCAAATTGTTTGCAACAGCGTATGTAAGTACCGATTACCATCTTAGTACCAATGTTAAGGAATCTGATTGTGTGTCGTACATTCTGATAAAGGGACACATGCCATAGAACTAAATTACTTGAACAAGTTCCAAGAATTACCACCAGGGGTTGCGGATTGTTCCAGTCGCCTATATTCTCAGTACTATTCAGCTATGAAGTGAAACCATGTGCTGAGGTTATGGCAAAAGTGTTCCTTTAAAACATTATCAAATTACTGATCTTCTTACAAGCTTCTTACTCTCAGTTACACTCTCCCGAACAGAAGCACAACTGTGTACATGGCAATTTGCCTTGACACACTTGCATCTTTTAGTTCAATCCTTTTTACATCCACATTTTAACAGTTCTTGACATCCTTTGGCTGCCTTTGGAAGACTGGTCCAGCATGGAGTTCATGGAGAAACATCTTCCGCTCTCTTCCAGCCCCATAAATCTGGTGATGGAACATTGGGCTCTCCTATAAGTGACTATCCCCAGATATGCCCTGCCTGAAAAACAGCCCTTTTCATATGCATGAAATGTTGGAGGAAAGTTTTCCATCTTACGGTTATGAGTGAACAACTGCTTCCTGGCTTCATTCACATGGCTAAATGCTGATGTTCGCTGATACAAAAGAACAACATATCTTTCTATTTGCTCCATTTCGTCTAGGGATATATGAGTTGGTGCGCGAGATAAACGAATGAAAGAAGGTGTAAGCTGAGACATACTACGCCATACAGCCCAAGCTGTTTTCTTCCAATTCCATAGAAGGCAGAAACAGTATCACATCCTGATATCGCATGCAAGAACAGAAGACCCCATGATGAATTCAGCTGAAACCAGTTGACAGGGGACGCAGCGTATTTTAGAACCATGACCAAATGCTACCCATATTTCGCAATCCTTTAAGACACTTGACACAGCTATTGCAAGAACCACCACGTCGGTATCTGTTGCATGTATCATCAGCTTGGTAAATCCTTGATGGAACGAATGGGAAGCATGAAACAGTAGCCGTGTGTCTGCTTCTTCATGAGTGCAGGACAAGTCGGAGAGGTCGGCTATGGGAGATGAAACAGCGTTTTTGCCATGTGTGGAGATGACTAGCTTGCGTTGAGGGGGTTGAAACTCCTGTATTGCATTGGCTAGAAGTGGGAACAGACTCTCTTTGTTTGAATCACAATGAAGGATGTTATTCCAGTTACCAGGAATGTTAGTGTTGTTGGCAACCCGGAGATGGTTACCAGCTCCACGGTTCTGTCGTGTTTGTGCCTTTAGGCTGTCCTCCTTATATACATCCCAAACAACATCCAAACGACCAACGTCTTGTAGCATGCATTCTAAATAGGGCAAGAACCCCAGTTGGGAATAGTCCTTGAATGATTTGACAGGAACCTTCGACTTCTTTGGATCAAGTGTGTGCACAAACACCATCGACGATCTTGACATCAACATTTGGTGCAGATTCCGGTTGAGGTACCAATGATTACAAACATTCCATCAAGTCAGATTTGTTTGTATGGTGCATGATTCAATGTGTTGCCAACGATAGAGGCCAGGATTTTCACGCATGAAGAAATCATCCATATTACTGTCTCTAGCTTGGCACGATATATAAATCCGTGAGAAGAGATGAACATCATTATGCAGGTTTGAGATTTTAGAAGCGGACTTCGCAGGTTTCTTTTCCGAACTAGAATTTAACAGAGATAGACTGTTCTTGTGTATGGTGTCATTGAATGCAGTTGTATTGGCATTGACACGCTCTGTAACAAAATTGTATTTACCACGCTAGCGGGCATTATCCGTTTGGTGTCAAGCATGTAGAGGTCCGTGCTTGTATCTGCAAAGGGGTTGCCAAGTTCCTCCATCACATCATTGACACTCTTGACTTGATAATAGGAACGTCTTTTGTACACTTGGTATCTGTTCATGGTGGCGATCTGTGTCCTTCTTTTTCATGGAATGTTTGTCATCATACTCCGTCAAAACCCTGTCACCTGTTTCCAGCTGAATTAGGCAATGAGGTCTTTTGTTCTTGCATGCGATATCAGGATGTGATACTGTTTCCGCCTTCTATGGAATTGGAAAGAGAACAGCATGTGAAAAGGGTTGTTTTTCAGGCAGGGTATATCTGGGGATAGTCACTTATAGGAGAGCCCAATGTTCCATCACCAGATTTATGGGGCTGGGAGAGAGCGAAAGATGATTCTCCATGGACTCCATGCTGGACCACTCTTCCAGAGGCAGCCAAAGGATGTCAAGAACTGTTAAAATGTGGATGTAAAAAGGATTGAACTAAAAGATGCAAGTGTGTCAAGGCAAATTGCCATGTACACAGTTGTGCTTCTGTTCGGGACAGTGTAACCGAGAGTAGGAAGCTTGTAACAAGATCAGTAATTTGATAATGTTTTAAAGGAACACTTTTGCCGTAACCTCAGCACATGGTGTCACTATATAGCTGAATAGTACTGAGAATATAGGCGACTGGAACAATCCGCAACCCCTGGTGGTAATTATTGGAACTTGTTCAAGTCATTTAGTTCTATGGCATGTGTCCCTTTATCAGAATGTACGACACACAATCAGATTCCTTAACATTGGTACTAAGATGGTAATCGGTACTTACATACGCTGTTGCAAACAATTCGAAGTTATGAGCGTTTTTTATATTTTCACCATGAAGATGTATGTTATGAGTCTTCAAATGTGTTTTATTGGATTCCTTGACCTTAAAAACATAGGTATAGACATAAAGATCATGGTAATCGGGGAACTTAGAGCCATTTTATGGGCAAAAACGTGTTTTGTGGCGGCCATTTTGAATTTCTTCATTTTGGGCGGGAACCGTTGGAGTGACGTCGTGGTTCCCGCAATTTTTGAAATCAGCATACCCAAGAACCCCCTAGGACAAACTTTCATGCTTCTTTCCGGAAGTGCACAACTCAAGCAAAAATTGTTACATATCCGCCCCACTAGACTGAACTACGCCCTAGATGGCGTTTAAAATCAAAACATTGTAATTCGAATAATGGATGCGCTTTAGGTGCAAGCTAATATAAAGTAGACACATTTCAGTGGTTTTTACTGTAGCGCTGCCAATTCAGCTTGATTGTTGCAAATGACTCAAATTCGCAGGCATTCAAAACTACGACCACCACATTCGAATGTCCGGAAGAAAGGAAACAGTTCTCAAATAGACGAAGCCGCCAAGGGAATTATGAAGAAAAATGCAGTTAAATCCCACAAGAAAAGACCAGAACACTAAAGTTGCTACTTCGTAAGTATGCATGTACTGAGGATAAACAATTGGTCGTTGTCATCGGGCTATTGGTGTAGATTTCTTTCAGGAGTTCGATGTACACATTTTCTATCCCCTGTTTTTAAAGCGAGGTCAGTACTGATTGAGTTTGCAATGAGACGAAGGCTTTCTCGTAGTCGACGAATGCGATGCAGGGAGGGATTATTCTCTGCATTTCTGCTTCATTTCGTTTACGACGTGGATGTGGTCTGTCGTTGAGTCCGCTTTTGAATCCAGCTTGCTGTCGTGGCAGATTTTCTTCGAGTGTCTTCTCTAACCTTTTTTAGTACTTTCGTGAATACTTCATAGATGTTTGATAGTAGACATATCGATCTGTAATTCTCGAGGTCTTTCATAGTTCCCTTCTTGAAGATTATCACCATCTTAGCGTTCTTCCACGCTGTAGGTGTTCGTCTTTCTGATAAGCATTTAGTGTACAGGTTAGCAAGCGTCTTCGAGATGGTATATTCTGCTTTCAATGTCTCGATGTTTAATATTATGGTCGTTGCCTGTTGATGTCCCATTCTTCATACCTTGTATTGCTACTCCCACCTCCCATGATGTTATCTCTGGTGCCTCTTTTGGGTCAGTGTGGATTATGGTACTCTGTTCACTGTCGTATAGCTCTATGTAGAATTCCTCTATTCATTCTATGATCTTATCTTGATCATGGATTTTTCTACCCTGCTTGCCCAAGAGTGTGATCAGTCTGTCTCGGCCTAACTTCTGCGTTCTTTGGACTTTCTTCCGGCTCTTTGATGCCATGATCGTTTTTTTGTATGATCTCTTGGTTGTATTCCCTTGTGTACTCTCTTGCTTTCTTTTTGATGGTCTTGTATATTTCTGCGTACTCCATTATTTATTTAGTGTCGCCGTTTTCCTCCATTTCTCGTCGTTTCGTCGTCAGGGTTCGTGTTGGTGATGATTACAAGGATCTTATAGCTATGATATCCTTGATGATATCCTCGAATTCTGTGGCTTGCCTTAGCTACCTCTGATGCGCTTGGATCATGTATGTGATGGTTTCGCTCGTGGTATCGATGTCGTCTAGTTCTTGTAGAGTCTCGAATCGGTTTCTCAATTCGAGTTGGAATTCGATCTTCTTTGATCCTATTCGTGTGGCATCTAATCTTGGTGGCCTCTTGGTCACACATTTTTTCCTTTCTACCTCTACGTCCAGTTTAATGTTGCGCATATCCAGTCTGTGATCACTTCCAATGTTGACTTGGTTGATGAATGTTACGTCTGTGACGATGTCTGGCCTGTTTGTTAGGATATACTTAATTTCGGTCTTCCTTACACCATTTGGGCTTTTCCACGTCCATCTCTTCCCTGCTTTCTTCTGGAACATGGTATTCATAATTTTGTACTTTCTTGATGTTGCCCATTCTACCAACGTGTCGTCTGTTTCGTTTCTCAATTCAAGCCCAAATTTGCCAGTTCTCGTTTCCATAGAATTTGTTCTTTTCCCTATTTACGCATTGAACTCTCCCACCACTATGGTGTAGTAGTTTGGTATTCCCTAGTCTCATCGACGTCGTAGTAGAAGCTATTTATGTCTTCTTCTGCTGATAATGTTGTTGGTGCATATACTTGCACTATCTTGAGTTTGTAGCGCTTTGCTATGCACAAAACAAGTTCGCTACTCTGGGGTTGATGCTGTTCACCCTCATTATGTGGTCTTTCCATTTTCTGTTTATGAGAAAACCTATTCTTGCTTGGCCCTTGTTTCCCTTAGAATTCTATAGTAGGTAGCCGCTTTATAAGGTAGTGAAATATTCCTATGTTACTCTCACTTCGGAGATCCCGATTATATCCCATACCAACCTGGTTTCCGTAAATTCTACATAATGTATGTGTTCTTCTCATTGTAGAAGAGTTTTGACGTTGTAGGCCGTTATCTTTAGTTTCGGCGGCTCTTTTTGACCCAGAGATTCTTAAAACCCCGTGCACGTTGTCCTAGTTGACGTGTATATATATATATATATATATATATATATATATATATATATATATATATATATATATATATATATATATATATACGTCATATATATATAATAGCACAGCACAGCACAGCACAGCACAGCACAGCACAGCACAGCACAGCACAGCACAGCACAGCACAGCACAGCACAGCACAGCACAGCACAGCACAGCACAGCACAGCACAGCACAGCACAGCACAGCACAGCACAGCACAGCACAGCACAGCACAGCACAGCACAGCATAGAATAGGTCCCAATACTGATCCCTATGGTAATTCACCCAAACGATTTCTAGTTTGAAATCTTCCGATCAACTCGTTGCCATTTTTCTATCTAGTTAATCATATCGCATCGCATCGCACCGCATCGCACCGCACCGCACCGCACCGCACCGCACCGCACCGCACCGCACCGCACCGCACCGCACCGCACCGCACCGCACCGCACCGCACCGCACCGCACCGCACCACACCATATCACATCACATCATATCATATCTTACGCCGTGAGCCTGATAGTTTAAGTAGTAATGTTTGATGTGACACTTTGTCGACGGCTTTGTTAAATCTAAGTAGATTACCACTAACGGTGATCCCTCATCTAAACCCATTTTCCAAAAAAACATAACATGTTTGATAGGCTTGGCTTCGCTTTTAGAGTTATCTAGTTATGTTTAATAAGAAAGTGGACCAGTGATCTTTACTTAGTGTTTATATTCTAAAAGTTTGCAAATCGCCGATGTTATGCTCACCGACTGGCCTATAGTTCTCTGAATTGTTTCGTTAATCATTTTTAAATAACGGTATGATGTTTGCTTCTTTTCATTTGCTTCCTTCTTTTCCACGTCATTCCACATCTTAGCATCAACTCTCTGAAAGCACAACAACAAATAGGCAAACGGTGTCTTTGCGCAGTTTGACAAAATCGTACAGTGAACACAACAGGTTTGTTCAAATATTTAATCGAAATTGGGTTGAAACATTGGCGAAAGAACTATATACTCTTCAGTCATTGTCTTTGTATTAGCCAATGAAACCGTAACATTTCACCGTAGAAACAACCCAAAAACCCGACAGACGGCAGAAACAAAGCAATAATTTCGTCTAAATTTAATTATGCGTCTTATGCATATCTGCATCTACCTTTCAAACACAGTCGTCGAATCAATCATTCATGTCGATTTCAATTTGTCGACTATGTTGAAAAGTAGTCGCATTTAAATAATAAGATTCGACGTCGAACGGAATAAATGCATGTCCGGCGAATAGAGTTGTTTTGTGTGTGAAATGAATACACGTCATTCGTGTAACGTAATACGTCAGACGTTTGCGCACTTCGACGCAGCTACGTATTACGCGCACAGCGTTATTATGGGATTATAATACGATGGACAAAATTACAAGTGAACAGCAGCACATTGATATGTTCGCCCAAGTCTACATGATATTCGTGTTGTCGAATATGATCGCTAATTCACAACGGTGCATACGTTAGTATTGGTATTAAGTTAAGGAGTATACATTATCGGAAAAAGCGGCAGGCATACGCCATAGACATAGCCAATGCTGTGTTAGCTGTTAATGTACCTGTATGTAATATTTGTCAGTCCAATCTTGTCTAGGCACATCTTCCAACCGTTAGAACAGTTGTAACCATAACGTGATCCAGGCGGATTTTGTAGGTTGTCGACGGTTGTAATCCTTGACTGCCGATATATAACTAGAGCAAAACACGCTTTCAAACGCCTTTCTGTTTTTTTGTCGTTGTTCGCCAGAGAATTAAGGAACAACAGGGTAACATAATTATAGTCAATGGCATTTAAGACACACACAATGCATTAGGTGTGTCTATAGCAGAAATAGTCTTGACATAATTCTCTTGTCAGCTTGAACCGGTAGTGGTAAAGCATGGTACAGCGTGACCTCGCTAGTAATGTCACCTTCGAGATCGGCCTAGCGTGATCTGGATTTGAAAATGACCCTACTGACGGTACACAGTTTTGTGTTGTTACATAAATAATTATTCTGGACTGTCATCCTTAATAGCTAGGTGGCTGGATTGCCAATGGTGACTGTAAAGCGAGGTTCAACTGTGGCAGGCAATCTGTTGTGTTATCTAGAAATAACATGCTGTCTCGCTATTTATCATGACGTCACAGGTGTCTTTTCGGCACAGCTTTCAGTTGTGTCGATTTGCAGTGCTTTGGCCACATAGGTCGCGCTGAACAGTCGCACACGGTGTACCGCGGAAGCCGTTCGATCAACGTCAGCTGCGACTTCGTGTCTGACGGAGGCGGGTGGACGGTAAGCTCGGGTCACGGCCTCTGGCGGGGTGTGGGGGTCTAGCAAATGCATTCTCCGCCTCACACAGCAATTACCTCAACGTCTGCTCCGTCCTCAGGTTTTCCTTCATTGTTTGCCCAGCTCCCTCACCCACCCACCCACCCACCCACGCACCCACTCACCCACTCAACCACGCACGCACCCACTCACTCAATCACCAACCAACCCACTCAATCACACACCCACTCAACCAACCACCCACCCACCCACTTAACCACGCAGCCACACATTCAACCACGCAGCCACCCCATAAATCACCCACCCACCTACTCAACCACCCATTCAACCACCCACCCACCCACTCAACCACCCACCCACCCACCCAAAGAAACAGCTATTTAAAAAGTCTACGTGTTCATGTGTACCCTCTAGTATATAGTCGCCGGCAACACGAGGCGTGTATGTGGTTTAGGTGTTGCTGCGCCGCAATCGCACCGAGGCGTTGGATTTCGACAGGCCGTGGAGTGACTACTTCACCGGGTTCGGCGACCCGCGCTCAGAGTTTTGGGTCGGACTCGACCCTGCTGTACGGCTGGTCGCCGGGCTTGAGCTGATTCTGCGACATGACGTCATCACCTCGGACAGGGCCAGGAGTCACGCGCTCTACAGAGGGTTCCGACTGGGAGGCGCGTCGCTGCGGTATCCTCTCTCGTACTCCGCCTTCCTCAGCACGCAGTCGACAGCCGGTAAATCTCCGAGTCTTGCGGTGGGTCATGTGGTTCAGAACGTATACTATAGGGCCTGGCCTGTAAGTGGCGAGACTCCGCGCGACTGGGAACTGGACACAAGAATAATATTCTAACGATGGATGACAGTTGTAGCTTCCGACTGATGAATATTAGGAAAATCAGGTCATAAATATCTTGTGTTATACCTTTCTTATCTTAAATGTCCGAATTAATATTGAGTTTACCACACTATCATAGAAATATAGCGATTTACGTAGTGCAGATAATAAACACGATTTTAGGCCGTATGTGACTTTTACGGGATTTTACAGTGCTGTACGTTGTTGCTTCGATAAGCACTTATATCTGACAAGTTGTCTAAATGCACATAATTATAACACATGCATACGTTTGCCCCAGCTACAGCCGGGACATTTACCGGATGTGGTTACATTATCGCTCATGACAGAGACTGACACGTTGAATAACTTGCCATAAAACGTCATTCTTGTTGATGTAGATTATAAATGTATGATTAATATACATTTACTCAACATGCAGAAATCGTATGAAATTATAAGAATGATTACTCACGTAACTGGTTGTATATTTATGTTTGTCGTCTTACCACTCCATGATTTGGCGGCCTGCTCCGCTAACTTCTTTAACTCACTCAGTAAACGACAGGCGGCAGCTCTTGTTTTATCATTCCTGAGTTAGGGAAGTGGCATTTTTTCTGGTAGTTCGTAATACTATAGGCCATGTAAGTCTCGCGCTCATAAACCCGGTTAGGGGCGCGGAAACATAAGCACTCACTCACTCAAATATGGATAAAGGTATATAGCATCATATATTGGGACAGAAACAAATATATGGACAAGTGACAAAGCAAAAGCCACAGACGTGATTGAATAAATAAGAATACGACATTAGGCCATATGTGGACATCTCGTGTCACTACCTGAACACCTTACGAAGGAACACGATCTAGAGATAGAACGGCAAGACGACGGAGAGACGAACTAGACGAGTACTACCCCAAAATAAGCAAATGTTAACAACTGATTTACGAACTCATTGGCCGTGACAACCCAACTGATAGACCAGGCTGACTTTATAAAGCATGTTCATGCTCTTTTTCAGCGAACGGTCACATCAACATGAGTGTCTTCCAAACGCCAGACAGGTCGACAGGCTGCGCGCAAAACGTCAACAGCGCCGGCTGGTTTTTGCCTTCTGCCAACAACAATTCGTGCTACAGATCAATATTGTTTGGATCGTTCGATGGGACTAGGACTGATGTCACGTGGTCGACTACAAGCGCCAGCGTGGATTATGTTGACATGAAATACAGAGCGTCAACTTTCAGAACAGGTACGCGTCTAAATGTGCTTGAAAAAATAAATCTCAATGCCCTTTTCTGTATAATTTCGAGATTGTCAGATGAATAGTTTGGCAAGTTAGTGTGCCATACAGGGCATGTATACTCTAAAGCCGATCTCACAACACTGACGTATACAGTGACAAGAACTTATATATATATATATATATATATATATATATATATATACGTATGTACGTACGTGCATGCGTGCGTGCGTGCGTGCGTGCGTGCGTGTATGCGTGTCGGTGTATGTGTGTTTGTGTGTCTCTGTGTGTTCGTCTGTGTGTATGTGACTGTTTGTGTATGTCTGTGTGTGTGTGTGTGTGTGTGTGTGTGTGTGTGTGTGTGTCTGTGTGTGTGTGTGTGTGTGTGTGTGTGTGTGTCTGTGTGTGTGTGTGTGTGTCTGTCTGTCTGTGTGTCTGTCTGTGTGTCTGTCTGTGTGTCTGTGTGTGTGTCTGTGTGTGTGTCTGTCTGTGTGTCTGTCTGTGTGTCTGTCTGTGTGTCTGTCTGTCTGTGTGTCTGTCTGTGTGTCTGTCTGTCTGTGTGTCTGTCTGTCTGTGTGTCTGTGTGTCTGTGTGTCTGTGTGTCTGTGTGTCTGTGTGTCTGTGTGTCTGTGTGTCTGTGTGTCTGTGTGTCTGTGTGTCTGTGTGTCTGTGTGTCTGTGTGTCTGTGTGTCTGTGTGTATGTGTGTCTGTGTGTCTGTGTGTCTGTGTGTCTGTGTGTCTGTGTGTCTGTGTGTCTGTGTGTCTGTGTGTCTGTGTGTCTGTGTGTCTGTGTGTATGTGTGTCTGTGTGTCTGTGTGTCTGTGTGTCTGTGTGTCTGTGTGTCTGTGTGTCTGTGTGTCTGTGTGTCTGTGTGTCTGTGTGTCTGTGTGTCTGTGTGTCTGTGTGTCTGTGTGTCTGTGTGTCTGTGTGTCTGTGTGTCTGTGTGTCTGTGTGTCTGTGTGTCTGTGTGTCTGTGTGTATGTGTGTCTGTGTGTATGTGTGTCTGTGTGTCTGTGTGTCTGTGTGTCTGTGTGTCTGTGAGTCTGTGTGTCTGTGTGTCTCCGTTGCGCATGTATGCGTACGCGGTCTTTGCGTGCGTGCGTGCATGTGCTCGCGCGAATGAATATGGGCGCATGTGCATAATGGTCTTGGTCCTGGGTGTGTGTCTGTGTGTATCTGCGTGCCATTTGCTGGGAACCTGACGCAGCCTTCGTCTGAAACCACAATAGTGCTGCTTCAGCTTCGTGCTTCAACCCTTGTCGGAATGGCGGCGTCTGTTGCCATGTCCAGCAGCGCTCCTACTGCGACTGCGCGCCCGGCTACACCGGAAGGATTTGCGCTAGTAAGGACTCTCTGTTTATTATCACCACAGACTGTTGAATTCATATTTATAATCACCATACTGAACTATGAACGTTGTGACCGCCGAACATTTGAATGCGCTTGCCCCATTCGTTGGCATAAACTACATGTGAACATTCGTAAAAACGGCTACTTCCAACAAAACAGAAAGCAACTAAAGACATTTTGTTCTCCACTTGGATTTTACTCTCTAACGCTGGACTTTTAATAATCGACCAATAAATGTACACGCATGAACAACTTCGAAGGTAAAATAGTATCAGTGTAATTTGCGAAATGATGCAATTCGATTGACAATTTCATCACCACTTCCGTTAAGGTATTTCAATTCTGGGGAAAAAACAATAGTTTGGCTTACTACCCAATATCTGTGTTCGTGTCTGCGCGTATGTTACGTAGGTGTGTGTGTGCGTGCATACATGCGTTATGTTATACTTTATTTAATGTTACTATTTTTTTTAAATGATTAATTAAGTAAATTGTTTTAATTATATTACATTTCATCAATGTGTGTATATAATATTGAATGCCTATGTTTATATTAACTTTTATTGTATTGTCTTGTATTGTATAGCAGCATCGAAAATTATTGTATAAATGTGATGCTATAGAAATCAATAAAAATTTACATATCCTGCAATTCGATTTGCAGCTGCAACATCGCCTGACTACAACGCTACAAATACTTCAAATACTTCGACAACCCTTCAGGCTACTTCATCGGCTACTTCTACTATTACTTCTCCTACAACTGAAAGAACCACCGCGCCTATCATTCATACTAGAATTTCTTCGACAACCGAAATAACAACTACCGCACCTATACATATTGATAACACTTCTGTTACGACGAGAACAACAGTTACCGCACCTGTCAATGTTAGTTATATTTCCGTGACAACGGAATCAACTACCGCACCTGCCACTGTTGGTAGAACTTCTGTGACACCGGCACCAACTACCACACCTGTCGTTGTAAGCAACACTTCTGTGACAACGAAAAGAACTACCTCACCTGTCATTGTAAGCAACACTTCTGTGACAACGGAAAGAACTACCACACCTGTCATTGTAAGCAACACTTCTGTGACAACGGAAAGAACTACCACACCTGTCATTGTAAGCAACACTTCTGTGACAACGGAAAGAACTACCACACCTGTCATTGTAAGCAACACTTCTGTGACAACGGAAAGAACTACCACACCTGTCATTGTAAGCAACACTTCTGTGACAACGGAAAGAACTACCACACCTGTCATTGTAAGCAACAATTCTGTGACAACGGAAAGAACTACCACACCTGTCACTGTAAGCAATACTTCTGTGACAACGGAAAGAACTACCACACCTGTCATTGTAAGCAATACTTATGTGACAACGGAAAGAACTACCACACCTGTCATTGTAAGCAACACTTCTGTGACAACGGAAAGAACTACCACACCTGTCATTGTAAGCAACACTTCTGTGACAAAGGGAACAACTACCACACCTGTCATTGTAAGCAACACTTCTGTGACAAAGGGAACAACTACCACACCTGTCATTGTAAGCAACACTTCTGTGACAACGGAAAGAACTACCAAACCTGTCATTGTAAGCAACACTTCTGTGACAAAGGGAACAACTACCTCACCTGTCATTGTAAGCAACACTTCTGTGACAACGGAAAGAACTACCACACCTGTCATTGTAAGCAACACTTCTGTGATAACGGAAACAAGTACCACACCTGTCATTGTAAGCAACACTTCTGTGACAACGGAAAGAACTATCACACCTGTCATTGTAAGCAACACGTCTGTGACAAAGGGAACAACTACCACACCTGTCATTGTAAGCAACACTTCTGTGACAGCGGAAAGAATTACCACACATGTCATTGTAAGCAACACTTCTGTGACAACGGAAACAACTACCAAACCTGTCATTGTAAGCAACACGTCTGTGACAAAGGGAACAACTACCACACCTGTCATTGTAAGCAACACTTCTGTGACAGCGGAAAGAATTACCACACATGTCATTGTAAGCAACACTTCTGTGACAACGGAAAGAATTACCAAACCTGTAATTGTAAGCAACACTTCTGTGACAACGGAAAGAACTACCAAACCTGTCATTGTAAGCAACACTTCTGTGACAACGGAAATAATTACCACACCTGTCATTGTAAGCAACACTTCTGTGACAACGGAAAGAACTACCAAACCTGTCATTGCAAGCAACACTTCTGTGACAACGGAAACAACTGTCACACCTGTCATTGTTAGCAACACTTCTGTGACAACGGAAAGAATTACCACACCTGTCATTGTAAGCAACACTTCTGTGACAACGGAAACAACTGTCACACCTGTCATTGTAAGCAACACTTCTGTGACAACGGAAAGAATTACCACACCTGTCATTGTAAGCAACACTTCTGTGACAACGGAAAGAACTACCAAACCTGTCATTGTAAGCAACACTTCTGTGACAACGGAAACAACTGTCACACCTGTCATTGTAAGCAACACTTCTGTGACAACGGAAAGAATTACCACACCTGTCATTGTAAGCAGCACTTCTGTGACAACGGAAAGAACTGTCACACCTGCCATTGTTAACAACAGTTATGTCACAACGGAAAGAACTACCACACCTGTCATTGTAAGCAACACTTCTGTGACAACAGAAAGAACTGTCACACCTGCCATTGTTAGCAACAGTTCTGTCACAACGGAAAGAACTACCACACCTGTCATTGTAAGAAACACTTCTGTGACAACGGAAACAACTGTCACACCTGTCATTGTAAGCAACACTTCTGTGACAACGGAAAGAACTGTCACACCTGCCATTGTTAGCAACAGTTCTGTCACAACGGAAAGAACTACCACACCTGTCATTGTCAGCAACAGTTCTGTCACAACGGAAAGAACTACCTCACCTGCCATTGTAAGCAACAGTTATGTGACTACGGAAACAACTGTCACACCTGCCATTGTTACCAACGGTTCTGTGACAAAGGGAACAACTGCCACACCTGTCATTGTAAGCAACACTTCTGTGACAACGGAAAGAACTACCACACCTGTCATTGTAAGCAATACTTCTGTGACAACGGAAACAACTGTCACACCTGTCATTGTAAGCAACAGTTTTGTGACAACGGAAACAACTGTCACACCTGTCATTGTAAGCAACGGTTCTGTGACAACGGAAACAACTGTCACACCTGTCATTGTAAGCAACAGTTCTGTGACAACGGAAACAACTGTCACACCTGTCATTGTAAGCAACAGTTCTGTGACAACGGAAACAACTGTCACACCTGTCATTGTAAGCAACAGTTCTGTGACAATGGAAACAACTGTCACACCTGTCATTGTAAGCAACAGTTATGTGACAACGGAAACAACTGTCACACCTGTCATTGTAAGCAACAGTTCTGTGACAACGGAAACAACTGTCACACCTGTCATTGTAAGCAACACTTCCGAGACAACGGCAATAACTATGTCACCTGTTAATGTTACTAACACTTTTGTGACAACGGAAACAACTACCACACCTATCATTGGTAGTAACACTTCTGTGAAAACAGAAAAAGCTACCACACCTGTCATTGTTACTAACACGTCTGTGTCTACTGAAACAACTACCACACCTGTCATTGTTAGTAACACTTCTGTGACAACAGAAAAGGCTACCACACCTGTCATTGTTACTAACACGTCTGTGTCTACGGAACCAACTACCACACCTGTCATTGTTAGTAACACTTCTGTGAAAACAGAAAAAGCTACCACACCTGTCATTGTTAATAACACGTCTGTGTCTACGGAAACAACTACCACACCTGTCATTGTTACTAACACGTCTGTGTCTACGGAAACAACTACCACACCTGTCGTTATTAGTAACACTTCTATGTCTACGGAAACAACTACCACACCTGTCATTGTTACTAACACGTCTGTGTCTACGGAAACAACTATCACACCTGTCATTTTTAGTAACACTTCTATGTCTACGGAAACAACTACCACACCTGTCATTTTTAGTAACACTTCTATGTCTAAGGAAACAACTACCACACCTGTCATTGTTAGTAACACTTCTGTGTCTACGGAAACAACCAACACATCTGTCATTGTTACTAACACTTCTGTGACAAAGGAAACAACTACCACGCCTGTCATTGTTAGTAACATTTCTGTGTCTACGGAAACAACCAACACATCTGTCATTGTTACTAACACTTCTGTGACAACGGAAACAACTACCACGCCTGTCATTGTTAGTAACATTTCTGTGACAACGGGTTTAACTATGTCACCTGTCAATGTTACCATTAACACTTCTGTGACAACGGGATTAACTATGTCACCTGTCAATGCTACTAACACTTCTGTGACAACGGAAACAACTACCACGCCTGTCATTGTTAGTGACATTTCTGTGACAACGGGTTTAACTATGTCACCTGTCAATGTTACCAGTAACACTTCTATGTCTACGGAAACAACTACTACACCTGTCATTATTAGTAACACTTCTATGTCTAAGGAAACAACTACCACACCTGTCATTGTTAGTAACACTTCTGTGTCTACGGAAACAACCAACACATCTGTCATTGTTACTAACACTTCTGTGACAACGGAAACAACTACTACACCTATCATTGTTAGTAAAGTTTCTGAGACAACGGGAACACGTATCGCATCTGCTTCTGACCCTAAGCGAATATCTACCGCATCTGTCACCACCGTCCGCGTCACTTCCGTTACAACTACTACATCAGTCCGGCGAACCACAAGTGAACCGTGTGTCTGCAAGAATGGGGGCACTTGCGTTGTAGTCGAAGATATCGCATTGTGCAATTGCTTGCCAGACTTCACCGGAACTTTGTGCGAAAGTGAGTAGAAAAATGTCGGTTGCTTACGGAGAGGATCATCTTTCGAATCATATTTTATGTTATTTTGTACCTTTGTGTTTACGTAAAACCTGTGTGACTTCGTCTTTCAAGTTCATTTCGGCCAGTCTTTGAAATAAATTAACAAATCGAAACTCCCTAATTTGCACAATTGCTACAATTAATGCGCAAAGGCGGCTCGTACACATATCCACCACTATCTAAAGCCACGTACTCGTGTTATACAGCTGGAGTGAACTGGAGCAATGTCGAGTGAAAAAAACGTGCCCAATGTGTTAACACCGCAGCACAGGATTCGAACCTAGATTCTCTTAGTCGAGAGTCCGAAGCTCTACCCCTGAGCCACTGCGCTCTACATAATGTAGTGCTCTGAAGTATAGCGTATTATCAATTATTATAGTATTGTCAACAGGATGATAGTACTCAGAGGATCAGTTATTTGTAAACAGAAATTACACAACCATGTTTCGTAAACATTACATTTATAGGATATTGGACATCTATAGGACATTGGACATTTCATTATTCGCATATCATGCATGCCCACGCTACTGTGAGTAGTTATGATAAGTACACATTGGTTGTGGTTAGTTTGTATAATAAAGTCGGATTAACCACGCATGCGGCCGGTCAATACTTACTTGTTCTTATGGGTCCTTTTCTGGCTGGTATTAGGCATTCCTGCCTCTTGTGCCAGCTCTGTCTTTCGCATTGTGTTTAGACTTTGCGCATGCGTCTGAAGGTGACACAGTCCACAGTAGAGGTGGTACAGTAACATATGTTTTTACAGGATAGTTTCCCCATAATTTTTCAAGTTTTTCTTAGAATGATTGGACTGATGGAGCGCCTACCACAAGCGGTGGCAGACTAGTCCATACATCTGTACTTCGGTATATTAATGATTTTTTCTAATGTTTAATCGGCATATTTCTTTAAATCTGTTCAGGTTGTGTCCTCTAGGTATTGAATCATTTCCCGTAATGTAATAAAATTTAAAGTAACTGCAGAATCATATTATGCTGTTATTATTTTGTAATTTGTTATCATATCAAGACGACGGTATGAAAGAGTTGGTAGATTTAATCTCTGTAGGCGTTCTTTATAATGTAGTTCTTTATCTAGGAATTAATTTAGCTGCTCGCCGCTGAAAGAAATTAAGAATTGTTATATGTTTCATTAAATAAGGACTCAATACCTGACTTGCATAGTCAATATGTGGTAGGACAAGCTACTTAAAAACAGGGGAAAACATTTATCGTCTAAATATTCAAAAGTGCGTCGAAATATAACCATCATATTATATTTTTCTGACATATATGCCTCAAAGTAAAGTGATAAGTCAAACGTAACTCCAGTGTCTTTTATTTTCTCTGTTTTAATAATTGTGTTCTTATTGATATCCATTGTGTAGCCACAATTTCTTGTGGATGAATGTCCAATTCGCATGTGGCAACATTTATCGGGATGAAATTTCAAAAGTGATGTATCTGTCCATTTTGCGGCAGAATTAAATGAAAACAAAATTGACATGGACACCATGTCAATTTTTCGGCAGAATTAAATCTTGTTGCTGGCTATAGCTGTTCTTTTCGTTAAAAATAGGATTGAAAAGTTTCATGTCATCCGCAAATAAGAATATGTGAGAGTGTTTCTTTTAAGATCAGGTAAATCATCTATGAAAAGAATAAAAAGAGGAGGATAATTGTGGTACTCCGCTGATCACCCCCTGCCAGTTTTAAAATATGTTATTTACCCTCTTCTCTGTACTAGTAGATATGTCATCCAGTTAAGTATCTTCTCCTTTATTCCATAGCTCTGGAGTTTCTTAATTAGAGTAGTATGTGGGAATTTGTTAAAAGCTTTCAAAAAATCACAGTATATTAAATCTCTGCAACCTCCATTACCCAGTGTTTCAATCCATGAGTCTAGTACCTTTAATAGTATACAACACCTGTCATTGTTAGTAACAGTTTTATGTCTACGGATACAACTAACACATCTGTCATTGTTGCTAACACTTCTATGTCTACCGAAACAACTAATACATCTGTCATTGCTACTAACACTTCTATGTTTACGGAAACAACTAACACATCTGTCAGTATTAGTAACACTTTTATGTCTACGGAAACAGCTAACACACCTGTCATTGTTACTAACACTTCTGTGACAACAAAAAGAACTACCACGCCTTTCAGTGTTAGTAACATTTCTGTGACAACGGGTATAACTATGTCACCTGTCAATGTTACCATTAACACATCTGTGACAACGGGATTAAATATGTCACCTGTCAATGTTACTAATACTTCTGTGACAACGGAGACTACCACACCTAGAATGCTGTATACTTTTACAAAACCAAACTACTTATTGCTCAACATATTATTTTCTTTCATATGTACAGTGATGGTATCTCTGGTTATTTCTTCCATTATGTCACCCACTACGCTCGTTAAACTGACTGGTCGGTAGTTTTGTGGTAAGGTTTACTTCCTTTCTTATGGGTCGCAGGTATATAAACCATTGTTTGTTTCCAGTCCGTCGGTAGTTTACCTGTTGTGAGAGATGTGTTAAATATGATTGATAGTGTAATGCTGATGCAGTTTGCTAATTCGTTTATGACCCTGGGATGAGGGCTGACAGGACTGATGGTACAATAGTCCACGGTGTCACAACATCTTATGGGTTTCCTAGGAGTATACTTTTGTAAATACCGAAGAGAAATAATCAGCCAACAACTCTGCTTTTTCCAAGTTTGAATTTCTCAAGTCATCATTGAATTAGCCTTTTATTAAGTTGCGTATACCCTTTCTTGTCTTCATTTTGCCATAATTTCTTAATTACGATTCTCTGTCATTTGGTTAATGA